>CM076582.1:305911625-306617770 GCA_034641835.2 Pinus albicaulis | reverse complement strand
AGCCCGGTCCCATGGAGACGCAGGGCTCTCCCAAGGATCCCCCTCTGCCGCCTTCTATTGATGCCTTTAATCAGCTCCTAGCTAGTTTGCCCCGGAAGAATAAAAGCGAAGCACCTAAATTCGTTAAGAAGCTTGATGATATCCCTGAGATCTCTTTGCCGCCAGAGACCCCCATCCAAGTAGCTTTGTCTCTGGCAGAGCGGGGTCTAATTGGCCAATTCACGAGACTTTGGCCTTCTCCGAAAACTACTGAGCAATGGGTTAACAGGAATTGGGCTCCTCTGATCAAGCAAAGTGTTACATCTTACTTCCTCGGGTGAGGGTACTTTCTCTTCGAGTTCACCTCCAAAGAAGACAAAGATCTGATCTTTCAAAACGAGCTGTATTTCATGGGTCCTCATGGCCTCTATCTAAACAAATGGACTCCGGATTTTGATCCGGCCGTTGATGTACCCAAGGCTGTCCCGGTGTGGGTTCAGCTCCCAAACCTCCCAGTTCATTGCTAGAACTGGGATTCCTTGAAACACATTGGCAATGCCCTTGGTAAATTCATAGATCGGGCAAACAACAAGGACTAGTATAACTGCGCTAGAATCTACGTAGAAGTAGATATTGAGGTGGGTCTCCTAGAAGCAATCAAAATAAATGTCGGCAACTGGTCTCATGTGCAGATCTTGGATTATGAGCAGTTGCCATTCAAATGCAGGAAATGTCACGTTCATGGGCACTTTGCCAGAAACTGTCCTACTATTGCAGAGCCAGAGAAAGGAAACGAAGAGGGTTGGAATCAAGTCAAGCGTAAAAAGACCAACCACAGAGGACAAAAACCGGGAGGACCCTTTGGAAAAGGCCCACTTCAGGCCAATGCCCAATGCCCTCCTCCTAAGAAGGCACTAGAAAACAAGTTCGAGCTTCTAAGCCAGAAAATAGAAGCAACTCAAGAGATCGAGACTCAAACTCCAGCTTCTCCAAGAAAAGGCACTCCCTTAATCTCCCTCAAAGAAACAAGTGCTGAAGACCCCAAAGGCATGCCTATAGAAGATGAAGAAGAGGAACAAGAATCGGACGAATCAGAGGAGGAAGGAGAAATTGGAGAGTCTCAAACCTCGGTAAGGAGATCCACAAGAGGTCGCAAATCCGACAGGGAAAAAAGAGAGCAGGAGACTTACAAAGACAAGCTCTAGGGTAGTCAGCCAACTCTGGAAAAATTTCTAGCTTCAAAACCTACGATGCCGAAATATCAACCTCAAGGCTCCAAGGGAGCCCATTAGAAGAATAAATAATGAAATTCATCTCCTGGAACTGCAGAGGTATGGGGAGCAAAGTTAAGGAAGAAGCCATCAGAAGCTTAATAAGAACAGAATCTCCAGACATACTTCTCATCCAAGAGACCAAGCTGGAAGATGTAGTCTTTCTACATGCAAGCAAGAAACTTTGGTTCAGAATCGAAGCAAGAGAAATCTCAGCCCGGCGAGCCTTGGGAGGAATTGGTACACTATGGAACGCCGACAAATTCACAGTCATTTATGAGGCTATAAATACTCATTGGCTGCTGCTTAAAATGCAGGATCTGGCCTCCAAAGAAACATTTTGCCTCTTCAATGTATACTCGCCAGTCAATGTTGGGGAAAAAAGGGACTGTTGGGAGTCTATAAGGCACCAAGCAGAATTGGAAAATCTAGAAAACATTAACATTGCTGGAGATCTCAACCTCACTCTTCTCCCGTCTAAAAAACGGGGAGGTAGCGCAGTTCGAGACCCGGCAAGGGAATGGGCGGAGGATCTTATGCAGGACTGGGATCTGCTGGATGTCAAACCTTCCTCCGATAAGTACTCTTGGTCTAACAAAAGAGCTGGCCCTGGACATATTGCTGCCAGATTAGATAGATTTTTCATCCAAAGTTCCTTTCTGTTGCTAGGATTAGAACCTAGAATGCATATCCTTTCTAACAGCATCTCGGATCACAAGCCCATAAAGCTAGATCTCTTGGCCCATCTTGATCTGGGCCCTATTCCTTTCAGATTCAGTCCCCTATGGGTCAAGGAGCCAGATTTCATGCAAATAGTTAAGGATTGTTGGAAACAGCCTGTCAAAGGATCTCCTTTCTTTGTCTGGGAGGAAAATCTTAGAAGGGTGAAAGGGGTTCTAAAACGATGGGCCAAAACCCTTTCCAACCCTGCCTCAGAAAGGAAAATCATCAAAGCTTCTCTTACTTCGCATCAAATCCAAATGGAGAACGATATTATCATAGAGGAGCTTCTTGATCAAGAGGCGCAGCTGCAGCAGAGTTTTCACAAGGCCTGCTTAGCTAAAGAAGAATACTGGAGATTAAAATATAGAAATCTCTGGCTCAAAGCAGGGGACATGAATTCTTCTTTCTTTCATAAACAAGCCCAAACCAGGAAATGCTTCAACACTATATCGGAGATCAAGGAGGATAACGTCACCCACAAGGATTTTGAGGATATCAAGAAAGCAGCCTTTACTCATTTTCAACAACTGTACAGTGAGGACACGGAGCCAGATCAATATTCAGATCCTTTAGACATCGTTCCTCCTTTAATCTCCCCTCGTATGAACGAGATCCTCGATGCCAAAGTCACTAAAGAAGAAGTCAAAACCGCCCTTTTCGCCATGGATCCGGACAAGGCCCCTGGCCTGGATGGATTTTCTGCCAGATTTCTTCAAATTTGTTGGCTGACAGTTGAAAAGGACCTTTTCAGAATGGTCCAAAAATCTCAAGACAGTCAGAAAATCGGAGGAAGCACAAACTCAACTTTTTTAGCCCTCATCCCCAAGGATAAAGGTGCCAACAACTTCAACAGATTTCGTCCGATATCCTTATGCAATACAAGGTACAAGTTAATCACCAAAGTAATTGCAAACAGACTGAAGCTCATCCTACCCAAAATAATTCCGGAAAACCAAGGAGGCTTCATCCATGGAAGGCAGATCGTGGACAATTTCACCCTTGTGCAAGAGGAAATTCATTCAAGCCTTCATCGGAAAGATCAAGGTATGGTTCTCAAACTTGACTTAGCAAATGATTTTGATCGAGTAAAACACAACTTTCTGTTAAAAGTCATGAGCAAGTTTGGTTTTGGAGCAAACTTCATTAAATGGATCCGGGCTTGCATCTTGGAGCCTTGGATTGCAACTCTAGTTAATGGCCGAGCCACTAATTTTTTTAAAGCTTTGAGAGGGCTTAGGCAGGGGTACCCACTCTCACCACTGCTCTTTGTAATCCAAGCTTCTGTCCTCAGTTTTCTTCTAGACAAAAAGATGCAAAATCAAGATATCAATGGATTGTGTATTGCTAGAGGGGTCAAAAACATAAATCACGCATTATTTGCAGATGATACTCTGCTATTGGGAGCTGCCACTCTTTCCTCAGCCACCAAGTTCAAAGCAGTTTTGGATGAATTCTGTGAGGCGTCAGGCAGTGTTCTAAATAAAAACAAATGCCACATTTTCAGTTGGAACACATCGCCCAGATTGCTCTCTGCTATCTCTAGATGTCTGGGCTTTGCTGCCTCCTCCACTTAGACCTCTTTCAAATACTTGGGTCTACCTGTTTTTCTCAAAATACCGGTAAGCAAAGACTGGCTTCCAAAACTTGAAAAATTCAAGAACAGGATCCAAGCCTGGGGGTACTCCTGGCTCAACATTGCTGGCAAATCTGTCTTAATAAAATCTGTGCTCACCAGCCTCCCCCTTTTTCAATTTGCTGTGCTCCTCGCTCCGGCAAGCATCTTAAAAAAAATGGAGGAGTATATACGGAGGTTCTTTTAGAAGGGAGGCAAACAAAATGAAAATAAGCTCCCCCTTATCAGCTGGGAAACCATCTCCAAGCCATTGTGGGAGGGTGGATTGAATTTTAAAAACCTTTGTCAGAAGAATATAGCCATGGCAACAAAGATCATTTGGAAGATCATTGCGGCCAAGCCAGGTTGGGCCCAATTGGCACTCTAGAAAAAATAATTCAGAGGTCCTCGATCTAGCTGTTTGGACAAAGTGACTCAGCAGCCTAATTCGACTTTCCTTAAATTATTTTCCAAAGCCGCTCCTCTAGTCAATGCGCACTCCTTCTGGATTCCAGGAAACGGAAAAAGGATTAAAATCTGGACTGACAGAATCATGAACATGGATGCTATTGAAGACAAAGCCTCCATTAGAGCGCTGCGCTGCTGGATGGATGGAGAGGGGCTCCGAACGTTGTGGGATATTTCATTATGGAGTGATGCTGTTTGGGCAGGTTGGAAATGTCTTGCTGTGCCGGCTCACTTGCTTGACGAATGGAACACGTTGCTTCACCTCCTTCATGGATTGGCGCCCTCGCACATCAGCAAAAGAGACTCTAGAGGCTGGGGGCAGAATGTCAGAGGTTACGCTGTTTCCCTAGGGTATGCAAAGCTGAGCGAGAGACCATACGTCCCCCTTGACCCAGCACCTTGGCAGGGTATTTGGAATTTTCCTTCGTGGCCCAAAATCGATTTTTTTGCTTGGCTTCTTTGCCATGGTAAAATTCTCAAGTTTGACATTCTGCAGAGGAAAGGATTTCATGGCCCTTCCAGATGTTCGCTGTGTAAAGAAAATGCAGAGAGTGTTGTCCACCTAATGATTGATTGTAGCTTTTATAAGGATATTTGGTTCTCCTTCATCCACATTCTGGACCCCAGCTTTCCGCTTCCCAGCTCCACTGCTGGTCTATTCTCTAAATGGGCGTACAGGTATCCTGGACCTCCTCCCAAAAATCATATTATAAAAAATGCATGGTCTGTCCTCCCAAAGGTAATTTGCTGGCAGATATGGCTTGAAAGAAATAGAAGAATTTTCAGAGGTACTGAACAGAATCACAAGGCATTAGAAATTAAGATTAAATGCCAACTGAAAGAGTGCTTGATCGAATTAAAAGACGATTCTAATCTCACCCAACAGGACATTGTTTGGGGCTCATTCCTGGATCTGAAATTCGATACAGCAGTAAGGAACGCTCCTCCTCTCAAATACTGGCAAATTAGAAAATCTGAAACTGACTTCCAAGACTGGCTTGCATCTCACTCAAGACACTCCCTCTTCTTTGATGGGGCAGCAAAGGGCAATCCGGGCAAAGCTGGTGCAGGAGACGTTGTTGTAAGCCCAGTTGGGGAAAAAATTCATTCCTATGCTTGGGGCCTTGGCCATTCTTCCAGCATTCAAGCGGAGGCTTTGGCTCTCTTTCAAGGTATCAAACTTCTCAAAGACTTAAATATAAGTGAAGCTAATGTCATTGGAGATTCCCAAACCATTATTAAAGCTATGGTTTCAAACTCTCCGGCATCGGATCTTAAACTCGCAAGACTGATAGCCAGAATCAAGGGCTTGGAAAATTCCTTTCAGAAGCTGAATTACTATCACGTGCTGAGAATTTATAAGAAAGAGGCGGACATTGAAGCCAAAAAAGCGGCCCTTCTCTCTGCTGGGGTCAAGTTGAAAGACGAAGAAGAATCATGGGAACCCATTCCATAAGCTGATTGTTATTATGTTTTACTGCTTTCTATTAAATTACTTTGTATGAATTTTCAAGTTGGGGAAAATATCTGAGATTGAATTCTTAGTTATCTCATCAAGGAGGAAGCCCTCAAGTTTTAGCTGCACTCTCAATCTTAGTGGTGAGGGGCAACAGGACATATACACCCTCTATGTAACCAGACTTCTGGCATTCAGGCCATGTTGAATATAATTACTCCATAATCGATTCTTCACAAATAAAAAATAAAAAAAATTGTGATTTATTCATCATTTAAAATACATTTTTGAATACCTGAATGGTTAAACATCTTGAAATTTTTTAAGACACTTTCAAAATAAATTTCTCATTAAGTTAAAGTATATTAAATTACTAAAAATATATAAATTTATTATTATTAATAAAAAATATATATTTACTAATTATATAATATATAAACATATAAAATAAATTAAATATTATATAAAGCATGGTCTAATTAATATAAATGCCTTTTTATCCTTAAAATTGACTGAAAAAATGTCAAAATAAAAGTCATTTCAATTTATTAATTAGATTATACTTTATATAATATTTAATTTATTATTTGATGATGATGATGATGATGGCAGCCGGCAATGACGACGAAACTTTGTTCTATTCTACCTAAATGAACTAATTATTTAGTTTGTTTTTAAATTATACTCAGGTGCTCAAAGAGCTTGGAGAAGCATCCGAGAGCTCACTATAATTTTGACATGTTAAAGGGCTAGGAAGGTCGGTATTGCAACAAATATTTTGAAACTGAGATCTAATGTGGGTGTAAGCAGAGCACTCTAAGAGGAAGTGATTTTCATCCTTGATGTTCATATTCTCATAGAGATGGCAGATCCTTTCCACCCATGGTGTTTTAGGAACTACCCAACGACCTGTTTCACTATGGAGCTCATGAGAGTTCGTTCCTAACTTGGCTATATTAATTTTTTTCTTTGAGCTAGTTAAAACAGAGAGATACTTTTGATCTTCTAGAGTAGGGTTGATGACCTCCTTATAATATCTTAATTTTATTTTAGGCTCTAAATCTTTCTCGCACCACATTTTCTCTTTAAACTTAAAAGTAACAATATTTTTAATGTTATTAATATTTTGCAAAGAAACTTTTTCATTGATCTCCCAATGGACTTCCAACTTTGGCCCCTGATATGTTTATAAAGATACCAACCTAGTTTGAGCCGATTGGTTTAGTGGAATTTAAAGTTAATGCTAAATTTATTTTGAGAGTGCCTAAAAAATTTTCAGAGTATTGAATCCATTTATGCATTAAAAAAATGCATTTTAAATGAGAATAAATCACAATCTTACTAGAAATTATATAAGCCATTTCTTATATTTATTAGACTCATCCCTTTTTTTATATTATTGAATAACTTAACAATACAAATCACTAACTATATTATATCGGCATTGTCTAATTTATAAATTAAATGACTTTTTTAAAGCATTTTTGGTTAATTTTAATCAAAATCTCATAAATATTTTCAAAAATTGAGTTCTTAGTTTACAATCTTGGTGATTTTTTAAGATGCTCAATCTATTTATGCATTCTAAAATGTATTTTGAATAACAAAAAAAATCTAATACTTAATTGATATCTTATCCACATTGATTAATCAAAGAGATTACACACATTTATACAAGAGATAGTCTCAAGATAGGAAATCTTTCTTGAACGCACAATAATGTGGTTGAGAGATTCTCTCAACCACACACTAAACTAGGAATAAATATAGTTCTAGCTACTTCCTATAATGTAGGAACAAACTCTTTATGTAGAGAGTTACAACCACTGACAAGTAGGAATTACATATTCCAACTCCCTCCCTTAATGACTACTTGTCGTGATATAAATTCACAAAGTCTAGTTGTGGCCAAACATAACAAAGGATATGTCGACGTCCATATAAAGGAGCAACCATCCACCGGAATTCATGGGTACCAACCGCTGCAACCGCTAGTCTTGTAGGATGTCCTTCGCATACATGATTTTGTCAACCATTATCACTGCATATATGTACCTGTATCTACAAATCCACCACCACCGGGCGAATCGCATGTGTAGAACCTCCAACAACTGTGTCTGCGACTCAGATCCACCACCACTGGGCGAATCGCATGTATAGAACCTCCAGCAAATATGTCTGCAACTCCGATCTACCACCATCGGGAAAATCCACAACTCCGATCTGCCACCACCAGGAAAATCCACAACTCCGATCTGCCACCACGGGGCAAATCTGCAACTACCACCACCGGGAAAATTTGCAACTGCCACCACCGGGAAAATCTGCAACTCCGATCTGCCACCACCGGGCAAATCCACAACTCCGATCTGCCACCACCGGGAAAATATGCAACTGCCACCACCGGGAAAATCTGCAACTCCGATCTGCCACCACCGGGAAAATCCACAACTCCGATCTGCCACCACCGGGCAAATCTGTAACTCCGATCTGCCTCCACTGGGCAAATCTGCAATTCCGATATACCACCACTGGGTAAATCCGCAACTCGGATCTGCCACCACCAGGCCGGAGATGGTTTCCGGCTGACCATAAACCATTACAAGGTGGTTTTGAGATTACCACGAACTTTACACATGCCTTACAAGGTTTACATTCTATACTTCAACTTTTGGAGTTTCCAGGTACATAACATGACCACTACAACAATTTTCCTAGACTTGCTTATAACATACTAGGGAGTCTATCCCACAAACCCACACTAACTCAAACAAACATTTACTTTGTTTCCCGTCATAATAGTTGTTGCTGCTTCATTACCTCCTCTTTCGTTGCTCACATCTTGGGCATCTTTGTCTTTGTTAAACAAATTCTTGGAACTCCATGCATAACCTGTCATTTGTTAGAGTCGCAAATTCTAACAAAGGAACTTTACCTACATTGAATTAGCTAGGCTCAATAAGGCTCAGTAACTTTAAACATGATTCCAAGGAACTAAATAAAAAACATAAACTCTTCAGATTAATTTCTCTATCTCTGCCCAAAGATGATTATTTCCCAAGCATAATAGCAACCATTTTTCTCCAACAATACCTCTGAGGGGTCCACTGATGAAGAAATTGATTGACGACTTTTCAACTGGACTCAATGCAGTGCATTCCAGCATTGATGATCTAGACATAGGCACTCACAGCCTCATGAAGAGACACAATTTTGTCTTAAAAAAAAAACAATAATCCAGGACTCCACCGGTCCGATCCTCCGTCGTCCACAAATTCACTGTCAACATGCATAAAATTCAATGATTTTACACACAAAAGTTCTCGTTTCAGTATCCAATTCCCTTGGCATCGCAACATAATGCATCTTCCCCTGTTCACAGTATCAAGGCTTGGTAACTGCTTCCAAGCATGCCTCCTCATGCTCGCTGACATGCTACAACAACTAAGACCCATTGTTAAGCTAATCTCCTCGCAATTGAACACGCAGATCTGTTTCAATCACACTTGGTACACACAAACTCGATCATCCTCCAATCTATGATGTACTTCCAAGCACTATCCTTTGATGCCATTTTCATTGTCATGTCTTCATCATATCTGGTAGTAAATCATTCTTGCAAATAATTTTTTCTATTGTTGGAATGGCAAGTTCCAACATAGATTCACACTCATGACAATAGTTTGCCAAGCTAAATGTCACAACAATACAACATCTAATTCTTTTAACCAGATTTACATAAATGCATTTACATGTTAAGTTGACTAGTCTCAACATGAAAGCAAAATAATTCACGAACACAGTTTGTTTCATCAAAGCAAATATGTTGGAACTTTTAATTTCATCTTTACCCTGTATGGAAACATAATCACGTCGAGGCAGCTAACCACACTGCCCTTAGCTCACTTCACTGTTGCACCACGAGACCATGCTTAGAAGTGTGTTCAACCTTCAACCAGGACGATCCCAAACAAAGGAAGCTGAAAGCCTCACAACAACTCCACATGCTTCCGCACCTCTTCTGATACTTGTAGAAGTCCCAACAATCTATCGACCTCTTCTCTACAGAAGGCCATATTCACAACACCAATAACCAACATAATCGGCACTGGCACCAGGTGACCTTTTCAACATAGATGGATTTGGTCACTGCATATAAATCACAAAACAACAAATCTTCCAACCTGAAAGTTGCATTGTTCAACTCGAGCATGTGGGTGAAGCCACCACCAATTGGTTCCAATGAGAAATTAAAAAATGAATTGAAACCAAAAACAAAAAACCAACATTCGAGGACTTGGCCCTTCTCAGTGGGCTCATCCACCCTCTCGCCATACAACCACCGAGCACTCAAATTATCAATGGACTGTTATGCAGCAAAAAACACAGCAACCATCCGATGTGCATCCCAACAGGTTCACGCCGGCTTCACCAAAGCAATTCAAGCCATCCATCCAAGCTACTGCACCACGCCGCCTGTAGAAATTAACGACGCCTTCTCTTGATTCGCTGGAAGTTTCCCGTCAACCATTGAGATCCATGTGACAGGACCACTGTATCAGTTGTGCGATATCCACGACGCAGCAACACCCGTTCGAAGCCTCAGATTCAAACTTCAAATTCAAATCGGCCTCAATCACTTATCTCGAACCAATTTTCAAGTCAATCCACAGGGGAACATAAATCTCTCGGTCAAGACAATTGTAACTTTCATCAACGCAATGCCTACAACACGGAACGATGCTCTTGTTACAATGCTACTGCCACGACGTCCATAACCTCTGCCACAGAATCCTCTCGCAGCTCAAACGACCTCCTTTATCGATGTAGTAAACAACACGGTGGCCCTCCTCGCTCACCACATCATGCTTACGCAGCGCGCCTTGGCTGCACCATGCACCACAGTGGGAAGGGTCACGGATCTGATCCATGCCTTCCTCTAATGCCATCGTCCACTCCACCTTCAACAAACAATACGGAGTTCTGAATACGCATCGATCTAAATATGCACCCAAATCCTCCACGCAGGCTCTTTGCATTTGCTCGGCCTCCGAGTAAACTTCTACAACCTATCTCGACGTAGCTCCATGTAGGCTCACCAGGTTCTACCTCTTATGACAAATCAATAGACAAGATTCCTCAACATACGAGCCCTCTAAACGATGTCAAGAACAGATGCAAGCAGAGATCGGTCTCGATCAGGAAAACTTGGTTTTTTGCCACTGCAAGAAATCGCAGATCTCAGCAGCCAACTCCACCTTTACTACAGCCTCACCCATGTGCATAGCACTGCAGCATAGCACTCACCTATGTGAATTTGATGCATGATTCTGGATTTGTATTACCAGAGTCAAACTCAAAGTTGTTGAATCAGTCACAGCCAAGGAATTTCATATTACCTTGGGTCGTTCCGCAGCAGTATGGCCCTGCTAGCGCTTGGCAAATGACTTGGGAGCAGAAAAGCAAGCAGAATTTGCAACACTATTCCAAGGCATTAGCGCCTAGCGGGATTCTAGATGATAAAGCGAACAATCGACTTGGAGAGGGTGTTGTATCCACCCCAAATACTCAATCTATAGTCAAAGCTTCTCAAGAGAGCCAGAAACTGCCAGCACCTGTTGCTGCCTCTGAGAAGATGCAAACCCCAGCTGAGACTCATCGTGCTCCGAACCAAACTGGAACCCCTTCCAGGGCACCCTCGGTGCTAGGATGGACTCCTATCCGGAGCTTCAGAAAGAATTTGGCCGCACAACCCAAAGTAGCCATGACCCCTTCTTGCAATCAATCTCTGTCAATTTTGTTGTAGAAGTGAAACATGACCTTGATGACACAGCCACGTCGACAGATGAACCAACAGATTTCCACCACAAACTAATTCATTCCCCATTATCCATCTACCGCCCCGGCTCCTGATGCCTCCCTGCCTGCATCGCAGTCTCAATCAGGTGCTTAGCACAGCAGGTCCAGCTCGGGATCCTGGACTACAAGCTGCCATCGCCATCAATGCTCAATTTTGCAACATCACTCACTAGATAAAGAGTTCAAAGAGTAATGAATGGACAACCAAAACTAAAAACTAAAACACAACTTAAAACTCTCTTATTTCCCTCAGCCCAGGAGGGGCCAAGGTCCAGGCCCTTATGGCTATGATACCAAGATAAAATATCAATCTGTAAACTATATTGATTAATCAAAGAGATTACACACATTTATACAAGAGATAGTCTCAAGATAGGAAATCTTTCTTGAACGCACAATAATGTGGTTGAGAGATTCTCTCAACCACACACTAAACTAGGAATAAATATAGTTCTAGCTACTTCCTATAATGTAGGAACAAACTCTTTATGTAGAGAGTTACAACCACTGACAAGTAGGAATTACATATTCCAACTAAAATTCGAAAAGACTATTTCATTTATAAATTAGAATAAGCCTATTATATCATTCACTAACTAATTAGATTATAAAATACTATATTATATTTATCTATTATCTCACTAACTAACTACTACATTATATTATATGACATCAAATAAGATTATTTATAATATATTGAATTAGTTACCATTAATGCACTCTATTATATAATATTTAATTTATTATTTTATAAAAAAACATTTTTAATCTAAATTTCAAATAGAATTTGAAAATTATGAACTTACAAAATTATATATACATTATAGTTTTAAAAATTTTGAAGTTAAATTTTTAATTTACAAATGCTCTAAAAATATTAAAAACATTAAATTAATTTATGTATTAAAAATATATTTTAAATAAAAATACAATTTTACATGAAATTATATTATATAATTCATTAATTATAATATAATATAATATTAATAATATATATTATATTATAATATAATTATTAGTTATATAATAAATATGATATAATACATCATATAACCTATATAACCTACTTAGTTAGTGAGTGACATGCCTTCCCACTTAACTATATACCGTGGTGGGTTGTTGCTTTGTGATGGTTTATGGTAGATTGATATTTCGTGGTGGATTATTACAAGCTTTGCGGTGGATTATATTTATTATTTAACAAATTTTTATTCATTATATTCTCCCATGTTTGTGGTGTATTACTTTGGGTGCAATAGAAATTAATTAATTGGGATGTGCCATGGGTGTAATATAAGAGCTTTGAATTATACCATTGTTGGTATAAAACTATAAAAAGATGAGGATATGTTAGATTTAGTAAAAGTAGAAATAAAAAACAAGTTAAAAATTGAAACAATTTATGTCATAGAAGTAAGAAGGTTGGGAAATATACCCAAGCATAAATATGGATTAATTTGTGTTTGGATAAGTTTGAGTGACCATAAATTTGGCATACTCAATAATCAAGCAAGCCTAAAAACGAAATGAATCTTTATAAACGAAGAACTCATTCAAATATACCAAGTTGAATTAAGGAATGAGGTTCAAAAGGTAAAAGAAACCAGGAAGAAAGGAAAATGGGAAATCATTAGAAATATGAAAGCATTATTAGGGATATAGACCAAAATGAGAGTAATAAATAGGAATTTAGAACAGTACCTTTGATCCTCATTTGGAAACATAGTTGCTTTTTCAAGTGAAATTGATATTATTCTTTTAGTCAAAACTTAGGAACAAGATGGGTCTAAGGTCCCTAACATAGATCGATTCATTCTGTGGTCAGCATGGACCAAGAAATATTCTCGCAGAACAATTGGAGTAGCATATTATATATATATAAATGTCTTTCCTCATAATTGGCTTCATAAGATAGACCACCTCATTCAATACATTTGGATTGAAATCTCTAATGTTAATGCTAAATTGATTTATATTTCATTTTTTAATTTTGCGCCTATAAATTATACTTCTTATAAGAAAAAACAATCTAGATAAAAATTGCACTCATAATACGCTAGAACAGGATATTCATAGTGTAAGGAATGAAGGTAATATCCTCTTGGTAGGATACTTTAATGCTAGAATCAAAACTAACCAAATTGTTATTCTAAGTAATGATTCTAACCCTAATCCTCTTTGGCTAGATGAAGACCTTGATTTACCTAGTAGATTGAAAAGAAACTTTGAAGACCTAAACGAGATTTTATTTGGTACCAATTTAGTCAAACTTTGTAATTCTCAGTACCTTATTATTTACAATGGTGTAACCAAGTGGAAAGACTCCAACCATATGACTTCTATTCATGGGCTTGGCATTAATGTTGTGGATTATGTGATATATGATATCCCTGTGTCAAACCGAATTGTAAATTTTGACTTCTCAAATGACCATAAGCCTGATTTTAATCATAGACCTTCAACCTTATCTCTAAAATTTTACATGTATAATAGTTGAATGCGTGTGAATTGTGGGAGTCAAAGGCACCTTCTTCTTGACAAAAGGAAAATGGATTTCTTATTAAAGGATTTAAATAGGTATTTTCACCTCTTAACTTATAAGGATAACATTGAATGCCTCTATCATAATTTTACGACAACCCTCTCCACTACAATTGGAAATTTCTCTACCAAGGTGTCATATAAAAAGAATAATAGAACTACCAACCCTGGGTATGATAATAATTGTGAAATTGCTAGAAAAATGATTAGGTGTGCTCCTAGTGAAATCTTAAAATCTGATAAGATAATGCATACAAATCTCTTATTAACAAGATGAAAATATTTTATATAAATAGAGAAATTATTACACCTTTCTAAACTTGATCCTAGAAAGTTTTGGAGGAAAATTCTAATTTGTAAAACTAAAGAAAATAGTTTGAATCTCTTGAAGAATTATGAATCCCCTAATTCCATAGGAAACATTTTGAATGCCCTATAGAGGATGATATCTTTTATTTTGAAGGTGTAGCTCGCTAATGAGAAAGCTAAGGATTTTGAAGGCTACCAAGCTGAAATTTTTAAAATGTGAGGGTTTATCCTCAACCCTCACATACACAAGATTTTCAATTTGACAGTAAAGTAAGTCTTACCTATGCCTTGGATGCAAAGCCTTATTATGCATATTTTTAAAAGTGGGGATAAAAGCATTCCCCCTAATTACATGACCATTATGAGTAGCCACATTTTAACTAGTCTGTATGAACTTATTTTGGAAAAGAAGATTAGCCTTTGACTTGAAAGCATTGTAAAAGAGCTAAAGGCCAAGTTGGGTTTAGGAGATATAATTCAACTATGGGCCATATTGTTACCCTCATGTTCATTCCAAAGAAATGTCGCAACAAAAAAACAATCTCTTATGTTGTTTTGATGATTTAAGAAAATATTTTGACATTGTACCTAGGACATAACTTTCGAAGAGAATAGAAGAGATAATTGGGTTCCTCTCTATTGATTTTTTTGTAGCTATGGCCAATCTTCATAATTTATATTTTGTCCATTTTCATGTATAATGAATTTTTAAGACATGTTATTCATGTCATTTTTATTATTTATCCCTTGTAATAATTTATATAGGACATGTTCTTCATGTAATATTTAAAAGAAAAAAATTGAATTTTGAGTTTTGAATTTTTGGCTCCAAAGTAGTCAATTCAGTCCTCCCTCAAGTCAAGTTGGCCGAGTGAAGAGACATACCCATTTTGGGCATGCATATCATTATATATAGAGAGCATTTGACCTCCTCCACAAGGCATCATTCAACCTCACACAAGAAAGACATCTTCAATGCATCCAAGTGAAGGATAAGAAAGAGAAAAAGGATGAAGATCATCTCTCTAGCTCCCATGTGTGGATTTCTCTCTCTTCTAGCTCACACATGTGTTTATGGGTAGCATATTTTGGGTAGGCCAAAATCTTGGGGAGGCCAAAATTCTAGAGAGGTTGAGTTTTTGGGTACATTTTGGGAGGTTGAAATTCAACCCATGTAGATCAGAGAGGGAAACAACTTGACTTGAATTGACAAGAGGATTGCTTCACCAGGTTTTATCATAGCTTATTGGTCAGTTTGACCTCATAGTTGACAAACTACATTAGATGTATCTCTTGTTGAACTGAAAATTTTCTCTAAGGAATAGGTTTATGGGTATTCCCGGGGGAAATCATGTGTTCTCTTTGTGCATTGTTATCTCTATTGTACTTGCAGTTTTATGGTTGAATTTATGAAGTGTAATTGCTTAATGATGAACTGGATTTGTTAAAACAAGATCTACATAATTCCAAGTAATTATCAATATTTCATAAATTTGTGCTTGTATCTATTTCACTTGAAAAATCAACACTCTCAAGTTGAGGGTTGTTACGGAAAGGATATATGAGAATAATATTGATAAGCTTAGGACCACTAAGGGTTGGTTGGAAGAAATTAATTGCAATATTAGATTCAAGCAAGGGTGTCCCTTATCCACTACCCTTTTTGGCATATACATTGATAAGCTAGAAGAGTGTTTGGAAGATGGAGGTTGTATTGCCCCACATATATAATCATAATTGTTCTCTAATATGGAAATAAATGTTATGTAATCCATCATATGCTCAATTAGAATTATAGCATTAAGAAAATGATAAATGGACGATGTAAAGGTTATTATGGGCTTGAAATAGTTGTAAGTCGACAAATATTTGGATGTGGGATTAAAAAAAACTCATCTTTGAGACTTTTGTCGCTCATGTTACTTTATATGGATGTGAGGTTTGGGGTTGCAATATATCTAGAGAGTTTTGGAGGAAGATTGGACAAATCAAAAAGTATTTTATAATCTATAAGCTCAATATTAAAATAAATGCTCCTTATCCTATCTTCATTATTTATGAAAACATTTCTCCCATTGAAAGCATGGCTATGATAGGTTCTTATGTATGAGAATTTATACAATATGGAATTCGATATGTTTCCTAAAATTTCTTCTAACATTATCCAAAATCTCTACCTTTGACTCAAGTGAGCATGCCATAAGGATGCCTAGTCTTGGTTGGACCATTGGGAGATAAGAGAGGAGATAGTCTTGTAGAATAAGGATAACATTAAATATTATTACTTCCAAATTTAAGGAGAAATTGTAGGGTGATAAAGAGTTAGAGGGAAAAGGGAATCTAAGATACTATAGGAGGTTATCAACCCCAATATTGAAAACCAAAAATATTTATTTTCCTTGACTAATGTTTAAAAAAAAGAACATTAGTATGTTAGTATGATTCTTTCATCGTAAAAGATCACTTTAGCTACGCATAAAAAATAGCCCTAACATCGATTATGGCTGCCAAACATCTTTAAATCTGCAATTAGATGATCCAAATAATACTGCACAGATCCAAATCTAAGCATAAAAGACATTAAGCAGATAAAATATAATATGGCTCCATGCATCCAATAGACAAGACAATAACAATGTGTTTAAAAGAATGTTTTATATTATATCAAATAATGGGGCACCTGAGAGGAAAACAAGAAAGGTGTTTTCTAGTTCTCCTCAATGGGATGGGTTCTTGGAAGTCCTCAGCGTTTCAGATCTAAAATTCCTCTCTCTTATTGTGGTAGAAAACCCAGACAAACATAGAAATCAATGGGAGCTCACAAGGCAAAAATGGAAAATGGTGACCAAGAGTAGATCTAGTGTGATCTAATGCAATGAAGGTGACTAATGAATGGGGAAAACCCTTCTATTTATAACAAAATATTGGGGTGTTCTAGAACTCGGTGCATGAATAAAATATTATTAATCAAATTCTAGAATCACCCTTCAAGAATATTTTATTATATTTGTTGGAGGGAAAAGGTCTTTTGACTTGGGTCAATTCCTTTATTTATAAACAATAAATAAATAAATGGTTTATTTATTATTTTAGGGAGATGGTGGGGATATAATTAAATAAATAATGATTTATTTAATTATTTAAAAATTATTTAGTCAAATTTAACTAGGAATATTATTAAATAATGATTTGAATAACTTATTCCTAAGAAATAATTAAATAAATAATGATTTATTTAATTAATTTCCTTGTTTTGGGTTAAATATGACCAGGAAATATGGACAAATGTTATTTTATATGGTGAAAGCAATTTTACTTAGGGTAAAATTGGTCTTACATGGTGTACTTGATTTCATCTAATGATAATGGGTTAGATGACCAAAAAAATGGTGTAACAAGTATAGGGAACAAATAATTAGCATGAGCTTCATAGTGAAACTAGGTTTTGGCCAATTCTCAAAATGCCATGCGAGCCTAAGAGGGTTGAAGATGAAAATAATTTTCTCTTATATTTTTTTCCTTGTACCCATTCGATCTAATATTCAAAATATTTTTCACACTACCAACGAGCTTGATATTTTTACTAAGAAAAACTAGTGGTTTGGGAATGCTTCTCTCGCTTATTTTTTAGTATAAAAATAAAATGTTAAAGAATTGTAATTAATCTCTTACCTTCTTAAGGTTTCATAGACCATATATTTCTTACTGTATGTTAATCATCATCCTCATCAACACAATATAATTAGTTATGTATACTTAATGAGCTATATTATATAATAGTGAATTCATTAATTTCTATATTTATATGTTATATAATTTCGAATTTTGGCTTCGTGATCCATAACTTTTACAAAGAGATATTTCAAGGATAATCACAAAGATATATATTATAAATAACATAACACAAATAATCATTTTCTCTTTTTTGACCATTCGACTAGGAATGGTCGATTTTTTAATTTTAGTAAAAAATATAATAAAACGAAACTAAATGAAATTATAATAAAAATTAATATTTTTTCCCTTTCTAAGTCAAACTAGTTGTTATATTATAATATCTAGTTAGATCTTCTCTTCATCTATTTAAATCTGATGCCATGATTTGATATCTCATCATGTCCTGAAGATGAAACATAATGGTTGGTTCGAAACATGTAGAAAAAATATGTTTATATGTGATTATCACCGAATGATCTCTATAAATTTTATATAATTATTTATTATCATAATTTATTAATTTTTTTTCCAAGGAAAATTCAGAATTTTATTAACAAATAAAATTACATGTTACATGTGCTGGTAATTGTCAATCAAGACAAGCAAGTAGCTTCAAATAAAAATAATAGTACGTGGAGAGAAAATCTAAGATTTTCTCCGTTTTTTCTTTTCAACCTTTCACCAAGCACCTTGTGTTGTCGTGGCTGATATAAGGGTGAGCTGGTTTTCTTTTGTGAGTTCTTCATTGTTCTTATCTAAGTCTGAAGTATATAAAGTGTGTTTTCTTTTATTTCCCTCATTTTCTGGTGCTCCTATATCTATTACCAGTTGTACCATGGTGGTGATGTCAAAAGAATCTTTCATTTCTTGTTCTTGTGCACCCCGAGATTTTGTACTATTTAGTCTCGCTTGGTATGGGTTCTTCCTCTTCTTCGTTTGTCTCCTGCACTGGTTCATCTAACAGAAATTTCCATCCTTTGGCTGCTTTCCCTGTCATCTTCTTTTTTCTGTTGTCTCGTTTTGCTTCTGGGCATTTGTTTTGTAAGTGTCCAGTATTTATGCATATTCTGCATCTGAATGTTGTGTTTTCATAGTCTAAATGTTGTGTCCATCTTTGTTGTTTGTGTATCAGCTGAATGCTCTCTGGTAGACCTTTCCTAAGGTCCACTTCCACACATATTCTTGCGAAAGTGTAGATGCGCTCCTCCAAACGTTGGGTATCTGTTTTTATATATCTCCCAAGGGTATTCCCAATGCCTCCCAGAACATTTTCATTCCAAAAATGAAGCGGGAGGTTGTATAGACGGACCCAAACCGACATTCTGGTAACCTCCATTGTTTTTGCTTCAAAATCAGGATACCATGGTGTGATGAAGAGTCCTGTGGATCCCCAAAACCACGGTCCTTCCCTTAGTAAGATATCTCTGGCTTCCGATGATGGGAACTTGACTATGAAGAAACCCTTAGAGCATAGATGGATTTCGCAGTCCATGGTCCAGTTGGTGAATATCCAATGAAAAAGCTCCATTGGTTTGGGCCAAAAGCAGTTGAATCTGCATATTATTGCTTGAGATTCAAATGTAGATCGATGCTTGTATATCTTTGGAGTATCTATAGTCAGTTGGGGCACACAATTTTGTTGTTCCAGAATGTATGGCTTGGGGGTACTCTCTGTTGGTGCAACTGCTATTATTTCTCTATTTTTCCCCTGCAAAACATTCTTGTAAGAGGGTCCTTTTGGGAATTCTAGTTTTGAGGTACTGGCACCCCGAGAAGGTCCTTGGGCTCTGTTCTGATCAGCTTTTCCACCCCGCAGTCATAGGTTAAGGTAAATGGTGGAACTAAGACTAATGGGATAGACCTTGATACGCAGGAGTCCATTAAGGATTCCCCCCCATGAATCAATGATTGGTTGAAGGAGGGGAAACTAGAGACAAAACTGATTTTTTCTTTCATATTGGATACCATGTCTGTGTCCTGTACCCAAACTATAAAAATATTCCCCACTAGGGGATTTATGAAAACTTGAAAATGTGCAGAGCTTACCTGATAAATTTTTCCTATGTTAGTTCTGTGAGCTCTGTTGTCCTTCATTTCTAGTATCTTGGATGGGGTTCTGTAGGTGCCAGATGTCAAGTTACCCCGGAATGGAGTGTCTTTTGGCTGGCCACCACAAAGCATGGAGGCATGCGTAGTGCCCAGTGTTAAATACAGTCGCCATTCCATGCAGGAAACCGCAGGCTCTGGTTCGGTGCAATTTTTCATAGAAAATCCACCTCGGATGGGAGCTTGTAGAGTGGAGTAGGTCGGAACCACTCAAGCCCTTCGTAGATCATGGACGTCCGCTCTTTGGCAAGACCAGAGTGCGAAGAGTCCGAAAGTAGCCTCCATGAAATCAGAGGGAAACTAGTTCCATTCAAAACACTAGTCCAGCTCATGCGCGAGGCAAAAAACCTGAGCATCAGTGGTGGTCTTCTCAGTCAATGCCCTACCATGGTTGTCTGTTGCCTCCAAAGCGAAAAGTCCGGAGCAGTGGAAAGTAGGTTTTCTGCCGACCGCCATTGCTCCCTCCTCTATCATAATTTATTAATTACAATTAATGTTATATAATGTAATTGATTAGTATAACTAACAAATTATTTAATTGTAATACATATCATAATATATTATAATTGGCGTAGTTTAACTTATAAACGAAATATCCTTTTTCATCGGAATTCACCAAAATCTGGCAATACAATTTCAAGATTTTTTGTTGTTTAAAATACATTTTTGAATGCATAAATGGATTTAGCACCCTGGAAAACCTTTGGGGCACTAGAATTATGCAAAAAAAAACAATTTAAACTCAACTTTTTGAAAATCTCTGTCGGATTTTGATTAAAATTAACCAGAAAAATGGTCATGAAAAGGCCATTTCCTTTAAATCTTAGACTATGCCTATTATAATTTATTAATTACTTCTTGATATTTTATTCCTCTCAGCACTTGGTAGATTCAAAGTTATCCTATGAATTTAGGATAGTTTAATTATTAATAACTAATCATTATAATTATCAATTTTATTAATTTATTTTATTTTTATGTAATTTGAGAGTCGAATCGTTTACATAACATAACATAACCTGAAATACACTTACCATTCATTCATCCCTATTCCAGAATACTGATTTTTCCATTAGTCCACAGTCAAGCCGAAACGTTACCATTATGAAGAACCGTGGTGGTAAATATAAAAGGGTTTCATCTGGGGACCTTTCTTCGTCTTCCTTAGCTCTAAATTTGATGGAAAAACCAAACACTCACAATATCTCTTCCTTTGTGGAATATGCTTCTCAGACTCTCTGAGAAATTTCACCTGGTCAAAAGTTGTGTTGGCCTTCCATTTTTGCTCTTTTTCCACATACATTTTCCATCTATCCATTATCCTTTTCTATCATATCATGGTCATTTTCCCATATTTTTTCCTCTTATTAAAATTTAAGGTAAGAATAATTATGTCTTTTAAATTTCAGAATTTTTAGTAAAAATTTGGTATTAAAAATTATTTTGACTAGAACAGAGTTTCTCGTAATGGCTCCTTTGAATTCATATGTGCAGGACACCTGAGTGGAAAATGAAGATATATTCGAGAAGCTTGGGAACCAAGGATGGAAATTTTTTTATTGGCACAATCCAATTGAGTCCGAACAGACCTGGTCAACGTTGGTCAAACTTGACCAATCACCCAGAAATCCCTAACTAAAAGGGGAAATTTTGTGATTTAGTGGGATTTACCATGTTTTTTGCAACCGAAATCATTAGTTCAACCTGAGTAGATGGATTAAGACTTGTATAGGCTGTTATAGCTATTTTAGCTAAGTTTGTTATATTTTTGGCTTAGTTAAGCACAACAATTCAGCACTTATGAACATGCATTATGACTATTGAGACTTCTCTATTTTTTAATATAATTTGAAGAACTTTCCTTCTACTTCTTGTTGTTATTGCTGTGGGATGTGATCATTGATCTATAGTAGTTGATAATCTTCAAGTGTGTTCAGAAAAGGGTGGAGGGCCCCCATTCCAAGCTAAGTGCACTACAATGTATTTTTGTGCATAATTGTGAATATCTTAGATTGTTAAACATTCCCTTTTCTTGTGAATACTTTTATAAGTATATTCATTGTATGCCATGATTACTTATGTTTCTAAAATGATTTAATTCCAGTAATTGGTTTAAGTATGGAAGGACAACCGAGGAATCTAAGTTAGATCCTCTTCCTTCTAAATTGAACATTGAATTGGAAATTGTGTTTATGCATTTACTGCTTTCTTAATTTGATTATGTTATGCTTTATGGTGGAATTAATCTTGTTGGAATAGGGATAATAAGGAAGGACAACCAAGGCATCTAAGTTAGGGCCTCTTACTTGTTGGTTATGCTCCACAAAGATTCATTGCACTCTTGCTTCTAGATTAGAATTTTAGTTTTTTCTTTTTAGAAATTTATATTTGTAATATGAATTTCCATTATCTTCACATAAACAACTACTTCCTGCATTAGCTTAATCTAATATCCATAGACCTTGGTGTGCTTCTAAGTTTACCAACCCGGATTGATAAGTAAAACATGTGCTCTAATTTAACCCAATAAATTAGACCAACATTTTGGCATCATTGTGAGGGAAACACACTTAGATATAGTTAAATAGGAATCTTGTTGACAAAACATAAAAAAACATCAAAAAGAAAAATTGTAGGATTTATTTTCATTATGGTAGTTTATGCTTAGACAAAGAGACGATAAAGGTAGATATATGAAAAAAAAGCCCCCAAACACTAAACCATTGGTGGGAGCAGCACCATCCACATTTGAAATAACACCAATTACTAGGAAACCAACTTTAGAGGATCTAGAGGAAAAACAACGTTCAGGACAAAGGTCAACTTTGGTTGAAAGAAAAAATTTGTTAGCTTATGAGGTCAGGAGAAAACAAAATAGAAGAAGAACCATCCTCTATAGGAAAACATATAAAAAAACAAAGTGGTCAACGAGTTCTTGAACAAATTGAAAAAGTTGAGGATATAGAAGCTCAAAAATCAACTGAAGCACTTGAAAAAGTTGAGGATATAAAAGCTCAGATATCAATTGAAACACTTGAAAAAGTTGAGAAAGAAATGATATAAGAAGGACAAAGATCCACCATTCTGTGATCAACTCTAGAAAAAAGGTTACAATATGATAGACAACGTAAAGAATGGGAAAGAAAGAGAGAAGAAGAGAAGAAAATAGAAGAAGCCACTAGAAGATAAAATGAGAACAAAAGAAGGGAATATGAGAGAGGAGACAGTGACCAAGAAACAAATTTTGGATTCCCAATATTAGATACTAGAGCAATATTTGGAGAACAAGTAAAATGAAAAATATTCCACCTTCCATTTTGCCAAACTTTTATGGTATGTCTTATGAGGATACTGATTCATTCTTATTTGAATTTTATATCTTATATCGAACTTATGGATATACTGATGATACACACAAACTTTGTCTTTTCCCTGCAACTCTTAAAGTAGTGGCAATAAAGTGGTTTATGGGATTAGGTGAACACACTATTACCAATTGGGAAGACATGAGAAAAATTTTTCTCAAGAAATATCAGGCATATCATAGGCCTAGGGATTCAAAAGATGACATTTTTTAGATTGAATTAACAAGAAGATGAAAGTTTAGAGGAATAGTTGGAAAAATTTCTCGACAACTTACAAAAATATAAACATCATTCTTTAAGTCCATATACTATTTAAACAATATTTTTAAAGGGCATCTGAGATGAATATCTTGATATCCTTAATGTTATGGGTAAAGGGGATATTTAATATCTACCATTTGATGATATTGTTGAATTGTGTCAAAAATATTTAAGAGGAGGATCAAAAACTAGGAAGAGATGCAAATTCCAAAGACACTAAGTCAGCAACAGGAAGTATTGCAAGAGCTAAGATAGGGAACTTATTTGAAGATTTCAAAACTGATATCTTAAGCACTCTAGGGACACAAGTTTATGTACTTAAAACATGAAAGAAACAAGAAGAACAAGGTCAAGTATTATCAATTTTTTGTCCCAAATGTAGGAATAAGCATACTTTACAAGAATTTCCTTTATACAATATTCATGTTTATGGAATTTGCACTGAAAATCACTTAACTGATAATTTTCCAAATATAAAATAATTCCAAGAAAATAAAATAGAGGAAAGCCAAGGGATGGAATCTCTCTATTATGTTGCACCAAGAAGACCTTGGCAACCTCGATTTGCAAGTATGCCTCAAAATCCTCCTCAACACTTTACTCAACAATTTTCTCAAGGTTATCAATATCCTAGTCAAAATCCATGGAATGATCCTATTCCTTGGAAAGCATGGCCTCCTCAACAGACTCAAATTAAACCCTCTCAAGGTTGGAGAGGGTATGCTTATGGAGCCCAACCTCCTAAAAAATCCTATCCTCAATTATTTCAATCCTATCCTCAACAACCATATCAATCATTTCCTCAAAAATCCTTTCCATATCAATAATTTCAACAACCAAACCAATCATCATTACCTGCACCGCAACTAACCCAACCACAACAGCTTTAGCTGCCATCTAGCCAACCACCACCCAGACCAACTCAATTATCAGCCCAACTAGTGGCAAATCTGAGTAATAAATCAATTTATAATGCAGAAGAAGGAACTTCATTTCCTACACATTCAATTCTTCATGTTCAAGATGTTCATTAAGGTCTCAGAAAGTGTTTCATAAAGACTCCCCTGTCATCATAGAAGAAAAATAGAAGAAAAAGAGAGTCTCGAAAAATCCAAAAACAAACATCCAATAAAAGAGGCTTAAATTCAAAAAGGTAAGGCAATAATGACTCAGACACCTCATTTTCCTAAATATTTGTTGAGAAAAAATATTTTATTACTCTTCTTGAATTTGATATCTTAGATGAACTAAAGAATACTTATGTAAAAATTCCTTTATTGCAAACAATAAAATATATCTCAATCTATACAAAAGCAGTTAAGGAATTACACATAAAGAAAACCAGAAAAAGGAAAGAAAGACCCACCAACAATCAATGTAATTGGAAGATTAGCTAGCCTCATGTCAACAAATAATACAACTGGGAAATATGTTGATCCTTGGATACCTATGGTAACAATTTCAATCAACAATTTTTCAGTTTCTAAAACTCTAATTGAGTTAGGAGCTACTATCAATGTCATGACAACAGAAACCATGAAATGTTTAAACTTGTGAAATATTTGACCTACAACTAAAATTTTCGAACTAGAAGATAGATCCAAAGTAGTACCAGAAGGAATACTTGAAGACATCATAGTTTCTTTGGATTCTTGGGAATATCCCGTAGACTTCCTAGTATTACAACCAAAATCAAACTTAGGAGGCCATCCCTTAATTCTTAGCAGACCATGGTTAGCCACATATGATGTCTTTATTGGATGTAGATCAGGAAGTATGATCATATCACATAGAAATGAAAGAAAGCACATAACACTCTATCCTCCTGCACAATCTCCTTCTTTACTATCATGGATAGATGAACAAAAGGAATAAATTTAAGCTATTTTAAGCATCAATCAAGCTTTTTATTTTATGGAAGAAAATTGTGAGGATTTAATAGAATTCTTTATTTCTGAACCAAATATATTAGAGCAATTAAGAGAATTTCAATACATTGCTGCAAGCCAGGTCTTAGAACAATGTTTTTTGTAAAATTGCACTATTAATTCATTGCAAACATCATTTGACGTTTTTTTTCCTGTTAACTCAATTACAAATTATCAAAGTAAATTAATTCAAATCAACCTCGGAAGGAATCTTAATATTGGTAACAATTTACAATCATCATAGGAATAACAAGTAATTGCACTATTAAGGAAATACTCAAAAGATTTTTCTTGGGATTATACATATATGTATGGAATCCATCCAAAAATATGCATTCACCATACTTACACAGATGAAAATATCGAACATGTAAGACAACCGCAAAGAATAATGAATCCAATGATGAAAGAGATAGTAAAAGAATAATTGTAGAAATTATTGCAGGTAGGATTTATCTACCTTATCTCGAAAAATCAATGGGTTTCTCCCTTAGTTGTGGTTCCTAAGAAAAATGGAAAATAGAGAATCTGTGTAGATTATAGGGAATTAAACAAAGTAACACTTAAGGATAATTTCCCACTACCATTCATTGATGAAGTCCTAGATTCATTAGTAGAGAAAAAGTAATTTTATTTTCTTGATGGATTTAGCGATTATAATCAAATTAAGGTAACATTAGAAGATCAAGACAAAACTACATTTACTTTTCCTTGGGGAACATGTGCTTACAATGTGTTGCCTTTTGGATTATGTAATGCATTAGCTACTTTTCAAAGATTTGTCTTGGAAATCTTTGTCGATCTTATACATGAATGTGTAGAAGTTTACATGGATGATTTCATTGTTTATGGAAATACATTTGATGATTGTTTAAACAATTTGGAATTTTTTTTACAAAGATGCATTAACACAAATCTATCTCTTAGCAATAAGAAATGCTTTATGATGTTAACTAAAGGGATGGTGTTGGGACACCATGTTTCATCTTCTGGAATAAAAGTGGATCCAGTGAAAATACACATCATTGTAAACTTATTACCACCAACAACTCAAAAAGAAGCAAGAATTTTTTCGGTTATGCAGGGTATTATCGTAGATTCATTGAAAATTTTAGTAAAAATGGCCTTGCCTTTGTTTAAATAGCTTACAAAGGACATATAGTTTCAATGGATTACTGATTGCCAAAATGCATTTGAGAAACTAAAACAAAACTCGTCCACAACAGCAATTATTAGAGGACCAAATTGGTCATTTTCATTTCACATATCCACATATACATCAGATATTGTAATAGGAGCATCATTAGGCAAAAAAGAGAACCAACTACACTATGCCATATATTTCATTAGCAACAATTTAACCCCAACAGAGTTGCATTACACTGTTACTAAAAAAGGAATGCTTGTTGTAGTACACGCAGTAAATAAATTCAGACATTACATAACAGGATATGAAGTGTTCATTCATACTCATCATTTAGCTATTAAGTATTTAATGAATAAACCCATCAAAAATGGCAGGATTACTAGATGGTTGTTATTAATGTAGGAATTCAACATTACCATACTAGATCGACCGGGAAAAGAAAATCAAGTGGCATATTTCTTTTCAAGGCTTCATTTTTTTGGTGAGATTGTTCCAGTTTCTGATAACTTTCCAGACGAACATTTATATTCTACAACAGTCTGATCTTGCTAATTATTTATCATCTAGAAAATTACCTTCTCATTTTACAAACAAACATAAAAAGAAAATAATTAGAGATAGTGCTAGATATAATTGGTTTAATGGAGACCTATTTTATATTAGACCTGATCTTTTAATTAGAAAATGTGTAAGAGAGGATAGAATTTTGAATAGCTTAAAGGAATTTCATGATGAATGATGTGGTGGTCATTTTTTAGACAAAAGAACAACATACAAGGTCTTGAATCTGGGTTATTATTGGCCATCCATATTTAAATACTCAAATACTTATGTTAAAAAGTGTGGCAACTGCCAAAGGTTAGGAAAACATGTAGTTTCTGATGAAATGCCATTGAAACCACAAGTACTGATAGAGTCATTTGAGCAATGGGCTCTTGACTTAGTGGGTCCTATCAATCCACCCTCTAATGGTAAGAAGTACATCCTAGTATGTACCGGCTATGTAACAAAGTGGGTAGAAGCAAAATCAATGTCAAAAGCAACAGAAAATGTAGTGGTATGTTTTCTTTTTAAAGATATATTTGTAAGATTTAGAGTTCCATGATATATTGTCACATACCAAGGAGCACAGTTCACTTCCAAACTTGTCATAGATCTAACATAGAAATACAAAATCAAGCATAGGAAATCAACTCCATATCATCCACAGGAAAATGGACAAGTGGAATCAACAAACAAATTCTTAGAGAACATCATGACAAAGACAGTGAAGATGCACAAGAAGGATTGGTCAGAGAAACTGAATGAAGCATTATGGGCTTGTAGAATAACATGGAAGAATACCACTAGATTTAGCCCCTATCAACTTGTCTACGGAAAACAAGTTCTGCTACCAATAGAGTTCCAGATCCATACATACATACTTCAACCAAATTAGGATTAGACCTGTCAAAAGCACAACAACATAGAATTATGCAGCTAAATAAACTACATGAGATCATAAAGGAAGTTGTAGAACATACATCACTAGTGCATCAACAAAGAACGAAATGGCATCACAAATTTATTAAGAATAATATTTTTCATATATGAGACTAGACGCTTTTATTTGATTCAAAATAGAAATATTTCAAAGCAAAATTTACCACTCATTGGCTAGGCCCATATGACATAGAAGAAATCTTTGAAAATGGATCAATGAGAATTAAAACAATAGACGAAGATGCAACATGATTATTATTCAATGGGAATAGACTAAAAGTGTATAATAAACCAGTAAATAAGGAATATTTTCTGAAGAAACTTTAAGATGAAGAAGACATGCAAGTTTTGGAAAAACATAGTCATATGTCTTCCTTACTTGCAGAATAAAAATAAATGGAAAAAATGAAATTAAAAAAAAAAGAATAGAAAAGAGAGAGAAAAAGATAAAAAATAATACAAATATTTGGCTGTGAAAATCCAGATTTTTGGCACAGTACAAATTTGAATTCATATTGGAAAACCAAGTCACTTGGCTAGTATGAATTCCTTTGTTTTTAATTTAGTTTATGTTTCAGTTTGACATTTTATCCTCCAATTTCCAGACTTGAGGACAAGTCTCCAAATAAGCAAGGAGGAAGATAGAAGAAAACAAGTGCATTTTTTTTTCATTTGTTTTAAAAAGTTGAGCAACTCAACATGGTAGAAAAACTCAACAAAATTCTCAACTTGGTATGGAAGCAACTCAGAATGTGAAAGACATGTCGAAATTGAAAATTTTACTTCAGAGGGACCTAAAAATTCAAACATCAAAATCTGTCAGAAGGAAAATGAATAGAAGCAACATCACATGAACAACATACAAAGGGACCTGAGGATCAACATAATTTTTTTTTTTCATAATTGACTTATATTCAAATTTCATCATCAGAAGGGACCCGTATTCAATCAAGTTCAAATTCCATCATCATAAGGGATATGTACTGAATCAAGTTCAAAGTTCATCATTAGAAGGGACATGTATTCATTCAAGTTCATTATTCAAAAAGGGACCTGTACTAATCAAGACTCACTATTCAAGAATATTCAAGATCATCATCAACTGAAGGAGCTACTCAATCAAGGAAAGTACTATAAGTTACAAAATTATTTTTAATACCACTTGATTTCGAAAAAAAATCTTAACTTAGAAGACTAATTAAACCTTAATGTATAAGAGAGAAAACCCTTCACTCCATGTAAATTTTCCCATAAAACCCTTCGTTCCATGTATATTCTCTCTATCATAAAACCCTATATTCATAAGAAAACATACACCCTATGACCATATTCAAGTATTGTCTCTTTACCTACAAAAAAAACAAGCATGGGTTAGTATAATAAAAGAAGAATAAAAGTGAATGATGCATGATTCAACGATGTATTTGTATGATCTATAATGATATGCTTTTACTTTATTCTTGGATTTGAAATGACCTTGAAATGCTCATTTCAAAGAGCTACCTTAGAAGAGTAACAAATGCATCATGAAAAGGACAAAGAGGAGGAACAAATTATGACCAAAAGGACTTGAAAAATCACTAAATGGATATGCAATGGAAGAGCATGAAGATAGAATGATGAAATTCAAGGGCTTTTCAAAGAGCATCATGAAAAATAAAATATGAATCAACCATTAAGGATAAAGAAGAGAAATAAATGATGTTAAAAGGGGACAAAGAGCAAAAATATTATGACAAAAAGGACTTTGAAAAAACCCTATATTCATAAATGGAAAGAGGATATGAATATGCAATAAAATAAATATATGCATGAATGATATATCAATGGTGAAAAATAAACATATATAAAGCTATGGTGGCACATATAAAACATAAAACATATGCATAGAGGGCGCATATAAAAACCTTTGAAATATGCATATATGACTTCAATATGGAACATATGGTGCAAAAACATGATCGATTTGATACCAATTCACAACCTTTGAAATGGATTTCAAAATCAATTTGATACATGTGAATAATGCAAAGAAATGGTCATAGAAAAAGACAAAAGGAGGGACAGTTGTTCAGCGACGGTGAAAGGAATTCAAAACACAACGCCGGTCAAACGTTCAAAAAAGAAAATATACAGAGAATAAGCATCCATAGCATCAAACACATTGGAAAACATTCCGAGAGTCAAATGCAGCACTTTCATGCTGGAGGAAGGGAGGCATTCAACCTACATACAAAGGCAATGGTCAATGCCTTCATGTAGAGAATTTAATAGGGAATTGCGCCTCGATTTAGGTAGGGAATGCAACCCTTTCAAATGAAAAATAGAGGAATAGGGAATGCGTAGATTTTTATGCCAAAAATATTGAAAATGAGCAGAAGAAAATGTTGTGTTCCATTAATGATAACCCCATAAAAACATGGAAATATCTGCTCAAAATCCTGAGAATTTCACAGTTGAGTTTGAGTAGGAATGAAATCCGGTTAATTCGTTTCTTTCAATGATCCAAAGTCCGAGATTTATATTAAATAACTGTCAGTATAGGTGACCACACTCCATTTCACATTGGAAAACATGGTGGCAAATTCGAGTTCTCAACTTTGTAGTGGCACTAAAAGATTATGTTAAAGTTACAGGTGTGTGAAATGCATGATGACGATTTCCCTAAGACAAATTCCAAATGCATGATGACTGTTTCCCTTCCAGATTTTTTTTTTTAAACAAAAAGTGAGTGATGGTGTTATTAATTTTTAAAGCAGTATTCAAAATTGCAGAATAGTTTTCATTTCTAGAATTCGACTTCCAAACAAACAGTAAATGAGTTTAAACCATTCTCTTGTATCCAATTTCTCCAACATAAGAACATAGTTCGATTTTGATTTCTGAGGAGATAGAGAGAGTTAAAAAAAAATGTTCATTTCCATAATTATATTTCGATTTCTGAGGAGATTGAGAGGGTTAAGGAGAACAAAATTTTTATTTTCCATAATTCAATGTTTATGGTGTTGATTGTAAATGTTGAAGGAAAAGAAGGTTAAAATCAAACTTGTAGGTGTCTAGAACTAAGAAGTGGAATTGTTCTAAGAAGCAGTAGTGATAAGAAGATTGTTCTTAGAGGAATTTTGACAGAGTATTTTCCATAAAAGGTTTTTTAAAGCCTTAAAATAGAGACTTCTCTCCACAAGTAGCTAAAACATAGTTGAAATATCAGAGTATTTTCCTTTTCTCTCATCATAGAAAGTGTCCAAAAGTCCAGATCAAACCTTGGTAAGTCACAATCTTGTGATTTTTGAAAGCAAATTTTGTTTTTCAATACCTACACCAAGGAAAATATTTCTCCTCTAGATATAAATATGATTTATTTGTTGCACTAAAGTTGCAAACAATTTTTAGTTTAAAACACAAAGTCATTATGTCATGAGATTATTTAAAGTTGAGGGTTATTTACATTGGTACAGAAACCAAAAGGAACAAAGACACCCATACTTCAGTATGGGGAGTAGGATTAAACCCAATGGATTTCAATTGGAAAATTGGCACAAAGAAACCATAGAAAAACTTTACTAAGCAAGGCTATTAGAATATCTAAGGAAGTTTAATGGACACAATGGAAAATTTACAGAGGAATTTGTAGCTAATTTTGACAATGAAAAATCCAAAATATGAGATATTCTTGTTCCCATTACTCCATAATATATTGCCCAAGCCACAAATTTTCCACTGAGAGGACAAGAATACTACAAGGGAAAACATTTTAGAGAGAAAGGGTGGAATTTCATTTTATAAAAACAAAGAAAAGGAACATTTGATAAAACTAAAGGAATTCCCAGGGATTGGATAAGAGAACCTTGGGCAGAATTGGCCCTTATTTCTCAAAAATACTTTACCTATGATGGAAGATACAGTGTTTTACACTTATATCACATTAAATTGCTTCAACACATTAAAGGAGATTGCATAGTAAACCTTCCCTATTTCCTTGCAAAAAGTTCGATAAAGATGATTGAAGGGATGAAAGGAAAAACATAGAACATAGAAGCTAGATACTATCATAAAGGGCTAATTAAGATGTTGATTGAGTTTCAGTTGAAAAATAGGGGAGAAAAATGGAATAGTTTCTTGGACAAACACCACCATTAGGGAAATTTTGAGGTCTAAAAAGGACCTCGTAAGAAAAATGTGCAACCAAAATAAACTTTATAAGAACCAATAAGATTCAATATGATGATGTCAACCATGGGGCATGATTCACCATTTTTGGAGTAAAAAAGTAAAAAGATTAAAAAATAATAAAATAATAAAACTACTTTTTCAACTCGTATTTTCAACTTATCTCCCTAAGGTTTTACTCAAATTTTGAGCGAGAGTACTCGTTGGATGTAAAATTTAATTCCTCATCCAAGGAGTACCGATATTGCATACTTTTGATGGAACCTGCTACACAAAAAATGACAAATGCATGAAAAAACGTTATTGCAATCACACTTTATCATGTATTTCTCATTTTTCGTGTAGTAGGGTCCATTGAAAGTATGAAATATACGTAATCCTTATATGGGGAATCAAATTATAGATCCAATGAGTGTTCTCGCTCGAAATTTGAGTAAACACATGGGGAGATAAGTTGAAAAAGTAGTTTTTTTTTTCCTTCTAAAATTTAATGATGTAATCTAATCTTATTTTATTATTTCCACTATTATTTTATAATTTCTTCAGGAGGCCCATTTTAGACCTCAAAATTCCCCTAATGTTTGTAGAAATCCAAAAGGAAGAACAATAAACCATAAACACTTCGGTGATTGCATCTTTCAAGAAATCTTATGCAATCACCCTTGTATCTAGGAACAAGGTCTAAGAAGAAACAAGAAGAAATAGCCATTGAGAAGGAAAGATCTTTAATATCCATTCCAAGGAAGCCAAGAAGGAGAAAAATGGAAGAATTATGTGAAAATGTTGAAGTGGAGATCCTAGAATAAATGCCTCCTAGTACACATGAACAACCACCTTAGGAAATCATTGAAAAACTTGAAAATAAGGCACAAGAAAAACTTGGAGAGCTAGAGAACAATTCATGCTATGAAGACACATGGATTGGGAGATCATCATCATATGAAAAATATATCTAAGAAGCTTCCAAGGAGGGTCACAATGAAGAATATGCCAAGAAGTTAAAAGACTTAACCACTTAGCTTAAAGTCAGTGAAATAATGGAAAAACACCTTAAAAAGGAAAAGAAGATGTACAAAGAACAAAACAATAACGTAGTGAAATAAAACAAAAGACTTACAAAGAAAATGAAGAAGCTAGAGATACAAAAAATGTTGATTTCAAAACAAGCATACAGGTGGTTGAGAGAGAAGAAACTTTGGCAATATAAATATGAGAAACAAAAAGTGAAGAATGTCATCTATAAGGAAGAAGAAAAATAACATCATAGAATTGACCTCCTTTTACAGTCAACTCAGCAGGAAGCTTCAACATCAAGGGTCAGAGCTACAGGTGTTAGACTCCTATAATTTATAGTATCACAAGGTGACTGATTATTGCTTATATTTTTGACTAAAAATAGTATTCCATGGTTATCATTTATTTTTAGAGAAAGAAAGGGAACACCTAACCGTAAAGGGCTTCAAAGGAATCAATCTACCTTTCCGTTCAGTAGAAGGAAGGAAGTGTTGCTGATAAGGTGTGATGGGAATCAAACTTCATTTCTGCCCTCATTCCATTTCATTCACCCTCTTTGCCCCCTCATTTCCACCATATTCCGAAATGCTCTGAATCCTATTCATACCCCAAAACCCACATGCATGACCTTTGGGACTTGTTTCTTTATAAAACCTTTTATGATAAAGTCCAAAATATTATTATCATAGCTCCATCCACCCTCGAAAAGTTGTATTATACAAATAAACCTTACCTCTTCCTCGCAAGTTTCAACCTTTTTAAATTCATCATCGAACATAAAAACTCTGTCGATGTGATTTGGTGGGACCCATCCAAACCTTTATATATTACCAAATCCGCCTGCAAAACCTTTGTTTTTTGCACTTTCCTTACCTTCCGCCTTTTTCACACTTCCCCACATGGTGCACTTCACACCATTCATAACTTACCTATAAGTGCCTGTAACCCTAAGTTTTTTCGCGATGCGATGCGATCGAAATTGCACATCGCAAGTTTCAAAGGATTGCCGCGGGAGTTAAATTTTAAAAATGTCGACGTGTGATGTGCGATGAGGTGGGACCTGACCGCAAATCGCAAATCTAATGAGACAAGTGAAAAAAGTAAAAAAATAAAAAGGGCGACATGCAATGTGTGATGCGGTGGGACCTGATCACAAATCACAAATCACAAAACTTAAAAGATAAGTTGTGAAGGTAAAGTGTTAAAACCGTGAAGTGTGATATGCGATGCCACAGTGGGACCCGATCAGAAACACAAATCACAAGTTTTAATAAATAATTACAGGAGGTAAATGTTATAATTGTCAGAGTGTGATTTGCGATGCGGTGGGACCCAATCGCAAATCACACTTTTAATGAATAAGTGCAAAGGTAAAGTTTAGAAACTTCGACATGCGAAGTGTGATGATTAGCGTGGATGCGATGCTGCTCCAAGATAAATTTTATAAGATTTCAGGTTCGGGTAAATGGTTTTTTAATCTATTTTTGTGAAGAAAGAGGGCTAAACCCGACAACAATACTCGGCAACCCGTTCAAAGGATTTTCTGCCATTTACCTGGGAGAATTTGAAAGGGTCGAGTCCAGTCCCACCTTACTGCCACATCATTACCTTCTCCTCATCGTCCTCCATCTTTCCTCCATCTTAAAACAACCGCTCCTCATCCGAAGGTCCTTATGCATTTCACACCCCCCCTACCCCGAACAACCACATGGGGTGGGGTGTCCGAAATGGGTGGTATCTCGATACCGCCCATTCGGCCACGTGTCGCCTAGGAGACATTCTGACTCCCTCTCCAATAATTTAAATCTCTACCCTCGAAAAGATGTATCCACCGTCCTCCCAAACTGCTACCGTTGTATGGCCATTACCAATGTCACCATGCCACGTCATCCATCATCCATCCTCATCTGCCAGCTGCCATCCCTCCATGACTAGGTATATGAGGTTTGAAACTCATTCTACAAAGAAATAAGGTGAAACATGACAGAAAGGCTCGGGTAGCAAATAAACACTAGAGTTCAAGTCGGGCAAAGGTTCGGTGGCAAAGAATATTATGTTGTAACTACAAGAGAAAAGGGCACACACATAAAACTGTTAACATATAGTAGCAGAGACTGAAAAGGCAACAAAACACATTAGCACCAGCATCAATAAATGAAAGTAGCCAGCACGGCATAGATTTGATTACCCAATGCATGTTTTCTGTAAAACAAAGCCAAGTGTCAGAGCCTCCATTGGTTACCTCTTCGAAACCATCACAACTACCTCCAAAGCTTACTGTTTGATCTTCCGAGGAGCCATTGAAGAATTTAGATATATGAAGAGTTACCCAGAATTAATTCCAGAGGCGGTTGTTATTAGTGATATTTGAAATCAGGCCTTGCATGGCCACACTTGTCTAATTTCAGTTTGTTTGTAATTAATGAAGTTTTCCAAAGTAGATTAGGGCAAACAACTTAGTTGTTAGTTAAATACTGCTAGAATTTTCATTATCAAGGGTTGGATATTGTTAGCCCCTACATTGTAAGAACTATTATATTGGAGCACTATAATTTTGGAGCTGGACATCAATAATCAAAGACCGTTTATAGGATTCTTGAGCTGTGTCAAAATGGTGATGTGCTACTTCTCTGTTTAAATGTTTCCGTTTTTTTCTCTGTTGTGCAATCTGTTCATATAATTGTAAATCAGAAATTTTAGATTAAGATTTGTTGTCGGAGCACCTTAATTCTATCTATATTTACAATCTGAATGTTTTATGCTCAAGTATGCCATAAGAATTCTTAACTTCTCTTTAGTAACTACTGAACCTCACTCTTTCCTTCACCTCATAATTCATACAGCCCTTAAGATCCATTTAACACAGTTAGCTTGCCCTGTGATGCTCTTGATGTTGAATGTGCCATTCTAGCCTTTTGACTCCATAACCCAATGGAATAGTCCATGCAGCCCTGCTGTGCAACCACCCAAACAATCAAACAAACAACCCTCATTCCTAAAACTAGCCTAATATCATCATTTGCAATTATAAAGTTAAATCATAAAAATATAGAGAGCCCTCTTTGAGCCTAGGAAGGATAGGTCCTGGACTCCAAAGTGGTTTGATGTTGTGATTTATAGTTTAGTCTTGCCAATCTCCTAAATTATAGAGTGATAACATAATGGAGACCATATTGGGGGCTGAGTGATTGAAAATGCTTAATGCTTCCTCAGAACTCAGAAACCCCATGTCAAAATTAGATGATTCAAGTATTTGCCAAGATTGGTATTTGGTTGTTGATGGTGGACAACAACCAGCCACAAGAAAGTTGAAATCATCCACCTGGAAAATCCAATTCAAACCAGTTCCATTCAAAGACTCCATTAGAGGAAGGACCTAAAACATGACCAGTCAGCCTAGAAGGAGAAAGTATTCAAGCCCAAATTGGATTCAAGAAATGATTGTTTTTATATGTAACTATGTTCTATCCTACTTTAAGCCCGATCAAGAGTACACTATTGAGATTTACATTGATCATTGGTAGTTTGATGAGCCTCAAGAAGCTAAGCCCCAAATTGCAGACCATGTACATACTTATACACCTGTGCCCATCTCGGATGCACTTGTGGAAAACCCAGTGAAACATGAGCCTCATGCTATCTCTCCTGCTCTTGTTAAATTCCCAAATGGTTATAAGCCTCCTATTGTATTGCCTATACCTGTAAAAATCCCAGACAGATCTAAGCCTCTGATTTTGCCTCCTATCCTCCATGACATCCCTACAAATTTTATCAATAATCTACCTAGATTTAATGGAGAAAATGAAAAGATCACTATTGAAAAGAAAATTCAACACCTTGAGGATTTCCTTGATCTGTTTGAGGTGGGAGAAGATGATGTGCGTATCAGAATGTTTGCCTGTCATTGCAAGGAAAAGTCAAAATTTGGTTTAAATATCTTCCAGTTGCAAGCATTACCAATTTTCATCAATTCACTCAAGTTTTCCTAGATAGATGGGTGTTCGTGGAAAAAAAATTTCTCGTCATAGAAGAGTACAACGATTTAAAAATATAGCCTGGGGAGGTAATACAAAATTTTTCATCCAAGTTCAATAAGGTATACCATTCAATACTCGCTAAGATAAAGCCACCCCCAGGATGGGCTCTCTTGCACTACCCAGATGCCTTTGATCCAAAGATGGCATTATAGTTAAGAGAAAGGGACCCTACAACCTTGGAAGAAATGCAAAATGTGGCAGTTGATGTGGAAGCCAACCTGCTGCACAGAGAAGGCAAGTTACAAGTAATAAAGAAGGACAAAATATAAAAAGAGCAACTGATATCTTCAGGGATAAAACTAGATGTCTTGAAAAACATAGTCAATGAAATGATACATATGATTACTAGGAAGGAGGAACTTGCTGTTAAAATACCTCATGTACTAGTGGATCTAGAAAACAATAATATTGATGTACCCAAGCAGTTTGCAGCTCATCTTGGATGCCCTAAAACAGAAAATGATTGTTTCATGTACTCTATCCACAACACAACCAAAGATGAAGTCCAAAATCAGAAGGAGGCACGGAAATCCTCAGCAACAATGTACATGATAGATGACCTTGCAAATAGAGGGATCCATATCGAGTATGATTATCAAGAGGAAGACTATAAGGTTAAGATTGAGGTTGAATGTATATAGAAACCAATATTGTATCCATGGGAAGAAGAGGCCTGGTCACCACCATTCAAATATGACAATCAAACTCTGCATGCTGAGCAGGTTTGCAAAGAGGAAAATGCAGGAGATTGTCAAGTAAGCACAAAATGCTTTCCTCTATCTTTTGCCTCACTCTTAAGAATGCATTACAAGCAGGTTTCAAATAGGAAGGAGGATGAATGATCTAATGAGTCAGTTGTGGAAAATAGCGATGATCCTAAACCTTTTTCAGATCCAGAAGTTCTCTCCCCGAGTCATCTTGAAATCACAGAATCTGAAATAGATGATGAATTGATCTAGATTGACTCTCTACCTTTGTGCTTTAATGCATTTCAGATTATAAAACGGAATTAGGTTCAAATTTTGGCTGATAGTCCTAAGAGAAAACATGAGGTCTCAGAAGAACCAACACTACCATCTAAAGAACCACATGGCCCAATAGCAGACGCGTTGGATGGTTTCTGCTTTCAAAGTCAATATTCATGTGTTCATAATTCTCTCAAAAGCCGCTATGATATGGTTATGTCAAGAAAATCTTCCCTATTCTCTGATTTGGTAGAAGTAGTGGCACAACACTCATCAGGTAGCATGCAAACATATTCCGAGTTGATTGTAGACCAAGAGAGCATATCTGCAATACCAGGATATGAAGTTGAGTTGACTGAGTCAGAATACCCACAAATAAATCAAGAATATCTTGATCCAGTGGCTATCTGTATTGGGTAATTGTTCTCTACAAAGCCAACACATATTTCTATCATGTCAGTTGTTTTTCAAAGGTACCAAGATCCATGTAAACAAGATTGGGTCAGGAATTTCTATCAAACACCACTGTCAAGTTTGTCTCTGAACATGGTGAAGAGAAATGAAAGAACAAAGATATTAGAACAATTGCTTGATTGGCTGCACTGACATTATTGTATTATTTAGAAGGGCAACCATTTCAGTAGATTAGGGTAGGTAGGTGTGCAAATAAGCTCAACACTCTGAGCATATTTCTAGTTTTAGTTTCAGATTTCTTTCTAGTTTTCAGATCAAGTATGTGCCAGACTTCAGTTTGAAAAGAGTGTTGACTTTAGCTTGAAGGTTACAACCATAGAAGTTGTATCATTTCAGGTTGTAGGGTTGGGATCAACCCAATGGATCGAGATACTAGTCTACGGTGTTCTTGACACCTCCTGAAGGAGCTGCCATCCCTAGATGGAGCCACTGTTAGACTCCTATAATTTACAATATCACAACGTGAGTGATTATTGCTTATATTTTTTACTAAAATTAGTATTCCATGGTTATCATTTATTTTCAAAGAAAGAAATGGAACACCTGACTTTAAAGGGCTTCGAAGGAATTAATCTGACTTTCTGTTCAGTAGAAGGAAGGAAGTGTTGCTGATAAGGTGTGATGGGAATCAAACTTCATTTCTGCCCTCATTCCATTTCAGTCACCCTCTTTTCCCCCTCATTTCCACCATATTCCGAAATGCTCTGAATCCTATTCAAACCCAAAAACCCACATGCATAGCCTTTGGGACTTATTTCTTTATAAACCCTTTTATATTAAAGTCCACAATACTATTATCATAGCTCCACCCACCCTCGAAAAGTTGTATTATAAAAATAAACCTTACCTCCTCCCCGCAAGTTTCAACCTTTTTAAATTCATCACCGAAACATAAAAACTCCCCCGATGCACTTTGGTGGGACCCATCCAAACCTTTATATATTACCAAATATGCCTGCAAAACCTTTGTTTTTTTCACTTTCCTTACCTTCCACCTTTTTTTCACTTCCCCACATTAAGCACGTCGCATGGCACACTTCGCACCATTCATAACTTACTTATAAGTGCCTGCAACTCTAAGTTTTTCATGATGTTATGCGATCAAAATGGCACATCGCAAGTTTCAAAGGATTTCTGCGGGAGATAAATGTTAAAAATGTCGGCGTACGATGTGCGATGTGGTAGGACCCGAGCGTAAATCAAAAATCACAAATCTAATGAGACAAGTGCAAAATTAAAAAGTTAAAAATGGCGATGTGCGATGTGCGATACAGTGGGACTCGAGCGCAAATCACAAATCACAAAAATTAAAAGTTAAGTTGCGAAGGTAAAGTGTTAAAACTGCTAAAGTGCGATATGCGATGCCATGGTGGGACTCGATCAGAATTGCAAATCACAAGTTTTAATAAATAACTGTGGGAGGTAAATGTTATAATTGTCGGAGTGCGATGTGTGATGCGATGGGACCCAATCACATATCACAAGTTTAATGAATAAGTGTAAAGGTAAAGTTTAGAAATTGCAACATGTGAAGTGTGATGATTAGCGCAAATGCGATGTGGCTCCAAGATGAAGTTTATAGGATTTCAGGTCTAGGTAAATGATTTTTTATGCTATTTTTGTGAAGAAAGAGGGCCAAACCGACAACAATACTTGGTAACCCGTTCAAACGATTTTCCACCATTTACCCAGGAGAATTTGAAAGGGTCGAGTCCGGTCCCACCTTATTGCCACATCATTACCTTCTCCTCATCGTCCTTCATCTTTCCTCCATCTCAAAACAACCCCTCCTCATCCAAAGGTCCTTATTCATTTTTCACCCCCCTCAGCTTCCAAACTTTAACAATGGGGGGGGGGTTTGAAATGGGTGGTATCCCATACCACCCATTCGGCTACGTGTCTCGCCCGCGGCTATTCCACAACCCCCTCTCCAATACCACTTACCACACTCACCCCCCTCCGAAAATATGTTTCTACCGTCCTACCAAACCGTTGCCGTTGTATAGCCGTTTCCAATGTTTCCACACCACGTCATCCATCATCCATCCCTGTCCGCCAACCGCCATCCCTCCACGACCCGCTATATGAGGTTTGAAACTCATTCTACGAAGAAATAAGGTGAAACACGGTAGAAAGGCTCAAGTCGGGCAAAGTTTTGGCGACAAAGAAGATTATGTTGTAACTACAAGAGCAAAGGGCATGCACACAAAAATGTTACCATATAACAACAGAGACTAAAAAGGCAACAAAACATATCAACACCAGCATCAATAAATGAAATTAACCAGCACTACAAAGATTTGATTACCCAACGCATGTTTTCTGTAAAACAAAGCCAGATGTCAGAGCCTCCATTGGTTGCCTCTTCGAAACCATCACAACCTCCTCCAAAGCTTACTGTTTGATCTTATGAGGAGCCATTGAAGCATTTAGATCTATGAAGAGTTGCCCAGAATTAATTCCAGAGGTGGTTGTTGTCAGTGATTTCTGAAATCAAGCCTTGCATGGCCACACTTGTCTAATTTTAGTTTGTTTGTAATTAATGAAGTTTACCAAAGTAGCTTAGGGAAACTGACTTAGTTATTCGTTATATACTACTAGAATTTTCATTATCAAGGGTTGGATATTTTAAGAACTACTATATTGGAGCACTGTAATTTTGGAGTTGGACATCTATAATCAAAGACCGTTTACATGATTCTTGAGCTGTGTCAAAATGGTGATGTGCTACTTCTTTGTTTAAATGTTTCCGTTGTTTTCTCTACTTGCATTCTGTTCATCTAATTGTAAATCATAAATTTTAGATTAAGATTTTTTATCGGAGCACCTTAATTCTATCTGCATTTATAATCTGAATGTTTTCTGCTGAAGTCTGATATAAGAATTCTTAACTGCTCTTTAGTCACTACTGAACCTCACTCTTTCCTTCACCTCATAATTCATATAGCTCTTAAGATCCATTTAGCACAGTTATCTTGCACTATGATGCTCTTGATGTTGAATGTGCCATTCCAACCTTTTGACTCCATAGCCCAATGGAATAGTCCATTCAGCCCTGCTGTCCAAAAACCCAATCAATCAAACAAACAACCCTCATTCCTATAACTATCCTAATATCAACATTCATAATTATCAAGTTAAATCATAAAACAGAGAGAGCCCTCTCCGAGTTTAGGAAGGCTAGGTCCTTGAATCCAAAGCCATTTGATGTTGTGCTTTATAGTTTAGTCTTGCCAATCTTCTAAATTATAGAGTGCTAAAAATAGGTACATCAGTAGAAAAATCATCATACAAAGGCATAAGGTCAAAGACAAAGGCAAGCATGAGGACATGCTTGAGACTTAGCAAGGGGGAGATGTTGGCCCTCCATTTTTTCTCTTTTTCCACATACTTTTTCCATATATCCATCATTTTTTTCTATCGTATCATGGTAATTTTCCCATATTTTTACCTCTTATTGCACTTTAAGATAAAAATAATTATGTCTTTTTAATTTCATGATTTTTAGTAAAAATTTGGTATTAAAATTTATTTTTACTAGAACATAATTTTTCGTAATGGCTCCTTTGAAGTCACATGTGTAGGACACCTAGATGGCAACTGAAGATACATTCGAGAAGCTTGGGAACCAAGGATGGATAGACTCCTATTGGCGCAATCCAATTGAGTCTGAACATGCCTGGTTGTATGAATTTACAAGGTAATTTCCTTAGATCAAACACCAAAGGTCATCGCTTGCAAACATATCACAAATCAATACACCAGTATTTAACATGGTTAAAACCATCGGAGAGGGAAACAATCCATGACATGAGCCAATGAAACCAATTCGAGCAATTTATTAATATAAAGAAAGAAAAATTACTTAAGCTTCTCTCATAAACGGTCACCGAATAAATGACCCTCCATGCTCTTTACATAGAGATCATGGACCAATCGGGTGTTAAGCCACAAATCAAGTGTTAGTAATACTGAGGAGATAATGAAGCATTAGATCACTACATATCGCGACTGTTAGATTATCAGTTACAAAAGTACATACTATAAAAACACAGTTTACCTAACTTTACACTAGACCAAGTTATACTTAACTATTTCTTATGTGTCAGAATATCCTAACACCGCCCCTTAAGAACAACTTAGGATATGATTGAAGGATTTACAAAGGTGACACAATAGGAGAAGGAAGGAGGCATTAGAGCCTATCCCCCCTTAATGATAAATTTCATGAACTTCAGGCATAAATCGAAGTTTAGTAAACTTTTCTTTTGTGAGAGCCTTTGTAAAGATATCAACAACTTGATCATTGGTTGGACAATAGTGCACTGCAAGAACACGATCATGAATGAGATTTCTGATGAATTACATGTGTAGCTCAATGTGTTTCATGTGCTGATGCTGAACTAGATCTTTGCATAGCTGAATGGCACTCTAATTATAACACCAAAGTGTAGTTGGATGCTGCTGATGAAGACCAAATTCAAACAGGATCTGATGAAGCTACATGGCTTCCTTGCTGGCTTCAACAACACCACAAAACTCTGCTTCTACGAAAGAAAGAGAGATGACATTTTTTTTCTTACAAGAACATGTAATAGGTCCTAAACCAAGAGTGAATACATAACCTGCAGTAGAATTTTGATCATCAGGGTCACCAACCCATTTGGAATCATTGAAACCAACCAACAATGGAGATGCTCCTGCACTGTAATGAATCCTGAACTGAGTTGTACCTCGAACATATCAAATTATTCTTTTGGCTGCATTCCAGTGACTTTCATGAGGTTGGTGCATAAACTAGCAACAATACCAATGACAAAGGAAAGGTCAGGATAGTTATGGGTTAGATACAAAAGTTTACAAATAAGTTAACGGTATAAGGTAGCATCAACTTCAGGTGAAGTACAAGTGACTGAAAGATTGACTCTAGACTGAAAGGGAGAAGGGGATGGCTTACATTTTTCCATGTGAAAGTGGAATAGAAGATCATATGCATACTTGGACTAAGAAATGGTAATACCTTCTTTGGATTGCAAGAATTGAAGACCAAAGAAATATTGTAAGTGTCCTAAGTCTGTCATTTCAAACTTATTTTTGAGGCTAGAATTCGCATGGTTTATATGGCTGGGATCACTACCAGTAAGGATAAGACCATGAACATAAATAACAAGGATGATTAAGGACTTACCCACTTTCTTGGTGTAGACAGTGTTGTGAGAATGACATCTAGAAAAGTCATTATCTAAGAGAAAGCTATCCATTTTGGCATACCAAGCTCGAGGGGCTTGTTTGAGACCATAAAGAGACTTCCTACGACGACAAACAAGGCTAAAGAATTTTTTGATAAAGCCAGGGGGTTATTCCATGCAGATTTCTTCATGCAAGTCCCCATGTAATAAGGCAGATTTAACATCCATTTGATGGAATTCCCATTTAAAGGAGGCAACAAGGGAAAGAACAAGGCAGATAGGATTCATTTTGGCAACAGGGGAGAAGGTTTCAATATAGGAAATGCCTTAAACTTCTGAAAATCCTTTAGCAACAAGACGACCTTTATGTTTATCCACTTTTCCATCTGGTCCAAAATTTGTTCTGTAAACCTATTTGCATCTGACAAGTTTTCTTCCCTTTGGAAGAGGAACAATAACCCAAGTATCGTATTCCAATAAGGAATGATATTCTTCATTCATAGCTGCATCCCAATCCGGATGACCTCAAGCTTCTTCAAAGGTATCTGGATCATGATTTTTTGGAACTTGATCCAATAAGGAAGAGGCTCTGTTGAAATGAGAACCTGTACGACGTTGATCTGCAGGGTCACCTGCAAAAGAGCCCGCAAAAATATCCTTTGATATCTTCAAAATATCCAACAAAATACATTTTTCACTCTTAGGTTCTAAGGTTGTATGTTTCTCATCTAGAATATGGGCCCAAGCTTCACTTCCAAAAACACAAAAGTGACTTACATCTGGTTTGATTGAGCTCTGGGCTTATTTTGGAGTGATATTCCTTATAACTTTAGTAGGAGCACGATTTACTATGTGATTTGTACAGTTGATTTTTTCTGCCCAAAGATTACGACCAAGTCCTTTAGATTGAAGCACACAATTATCCATTTCTTTTAGAGTGTGATTCTTCCTTTCAGCTACACCATTTTGTTGTGGAGTATACGGAATAGTATGTTTCAATTGAATGCCATGCTTAGTGCAAAAGTTGATAAATTTTTTGTTAACATATTTTCTTCCATTGTTAGATCTTAACTTAAGAATTTGATGTCTAGATTGTTTCTCAACAAAGGCCTTAAAGGCCAAGAAAATGTTACAAACTTCATTCTTTAGTTTTAAGAAGTATACCCAAGTGCTTCTGGAAAAATCATTAATGAAAGTTAAGAAGTACTTGTAGCTAGATAAAGAAACAACTGGAAGTGGACCACATAAATCACTGTGCACAAGCTGCAAAGGGGCTGAAGCATGCCAAGAGGCATGTTTGTCAAAACTATCCTGATGATGTTTTCTGAGTACACAACTAGAATAAACACCATCTCGGCAAGATACCATAGGAAGACCTGTCATGATATTTTCTTTACATAGAGTTTGAAGAGAGCGATAGTTTAAGTGACCCAATCGCTCATGCCAAATTTTGCTCACTTCATCATTATGAGAAACAAAAACGAAGGGAAGACATGATAACCAAAAGTTGTCAAACTTATACAACCTTGTGGAATCATCAATAATGGCAGTAGCTAAAATATGTCTACAATCTCTTAGGTCCTTCATTACAACATCATTAGGTGAGAATTCTATGGTTTTCCCTTCACCTTAATGAGTTATCTGATAAACAGATAGAAGGTTGCAGGACAAGGTAGGAACACATAATACATCATTAAACTGACTATTATCTAGATGAATGGTTCCAGAACCTACAACACTAAGAGATCTATCATCACCAACATAAATATTTTTGGTGTTACAATCATTTAAAGAAGAAAACATGGCTTTATTTTTGGCCATGTGGTAAGAGGCTCCATAGTCAATGAGCCAGTCATGAGAATGAGAAGAAGAATATACATTCAATGCATAACCAAATCTTGATGCTTGACAACCACATGCCGAAAGTGTCATTCCCAAAGATGAAGTTGAAGAGTTCTCCAAATGGATGTTGTGCTTCTTCATTGCTGCTTCCAAGGCTTCCATCTTCTTAAAATATTTTGACTCTACATAGCCATCATGATTACAAAATTTGCAATGTATATCTGTCTTCTTCCCTTTGTTGTTATTTTCCTTATCAGTTTGTTGAGTTGCTTTTTCAGTTTGGGTCTAAGATTGCTTAAAACCCTTATTTGGTTTAGGATTATTCTTTTTAGGATGTTGCTTCTTAGGATTCTTTGGATTTGGTTGTTGATGGGTTGCTAAGGCTTTCTTAGAAGAGTTTCCAGTATTAATAAGACCAAGGTGTAAGAGTTTTTCTTGTTCTCTTATCAAAGAATCGAGAAAGGCATCAAAAAAGGGGGATTTGTAGGGTGTTCCTTGAGAAATGAGGGCTTCTTTAGTGGAGTGGAACATGGAAAATTTTAGGGGCTAATATTCGCAGATGGGCTAATTTTCCATGCTCTTTCCAAAAAAAATATTCGCCAATTCCCATTTTTTTTAAATTGATTCGCCCAAATTTTATAGTATAAAAATATTTTACCCTGAAAATCGCCAAAAATGTATATATACTAATATAAAATGATTACAAAACTAAATATTTTTACAAAAACTACATAAAATTTTTTACAATTCACATATTGGGGACTACTAAGATTCACCAAGTTTTTAAACTTTAATATAAACTTCCATCCTTAAAATTTTCCCTGGAGTGGAAGGTGGAAACAAATACAGAGTATGCATGGCCTAACTTAGTAAGAATGGAATAGATAAGACTACCATATTCCTTTTTGACCTTACAACGTTCTAGGAGAAGTCTGAGGGTCTTGAATTTGGAAAACAAATATTCAATAGAGGATAAATTATTGGGGCCCAAAGTAAGCAACTCATTTTCAAGCTGGTGGGCTCTGATTTCATTTTGAATGCCAAAAATAGTATTTAGTTTTTTCATAGCTTCATCAGCGGAGTCAATTTATTGGATATGAAATCTAAGATCTTGAGAAATGTACATTCATGTCAACCCTCGTGTTTGATCTTGTTTATTTTCCCATTTAGCCTTTTTATCTTTATCACTAGGTTTAGATTCTAATCCCGAGGCTATTCTATCAAACCCTTTACTTCTAAGTAAGTCTACCATGTAAGATAGCCATTGGAAATAATTGGTGTTGTTAAGAATAACCAAGCATGCAATTTCGATTTTTAAAAACTGAAGTTGTAAAGGTTGAAACTAACTGCTCCAATGGAAAGATCTAGAAAAATTAGGCCGGTTAAAAAAAACGGCTTTTGGAAGAAGAAGTTATGTCTTTTTGAAGAAATGTTGAAGTAGATACTAAGTAGTCACGTGATAGGTTGAAATTTAATAATGAAGTTATACTTTTTATAAAAAAAAATCTTCCCCTTTCCAAAACTTAATATGATAAGTTCACTTTAAAAAATAAAATACTACTTTATGTTACCCACTTTTATAAATAAGTGAGAGTCACTTTTACAATGTTAATTTATGAACTAATGACCAAGTAGACTCTAAATTAAATAAAATATAAAGTGACTTTAGACTGTAAGTGACTTACTTTTTATAATGGGTGAGAAACATTATTACATAAAGTAACTTTAAAACATAAGTTACATGTGTTTAAAAAAAAAAACTTGACAAAAAACTTTTTAGAAAAAGTAACTTGAGCAAAAGACTTGAACCCAAGACCTCTATCCTCATAAAGTAACTTTACACCAAGTGAGCTAGTTAAATTTTTTGGTAATTGTTGGAAAGGAGAAAGAGGCTTCTTTTTGTTTTTTTTTTTGCTCTTTGGAGTGCGTGTTTTTTTCTGCAAAAAGAAAAACCATGTAAACAACAACAAAAAAATACAAATCATACAACAGAATGTTATATTTCTTGTTAGTCCACCTGGAAAATAAATATTTTTCTCAATATTTATGATTTCCCGTGATCGCAAAAAGTCGCAAGGAAAGAGCATAGTTAGGATATAAATCTCGTCTTTCTATTTTTGGTTTGCTAGATTTCACATAGCACAAAGAAAAGAGCATATGCATAGAAGATGGTATAGATTTGGTAATAAAAAAATACTATAGACTGAAATAAACAGAGGGATAAATAAATATAACTGCAAAAAAAATTACTTTATACCTCCAGATCTAAAATGACATAACTAAGGAAACCAACAACCTTTTCACATGAAACAAAGGGGGTTTCGCACTATAACAGAGGCTTCGGACAAAACAAAGTAGTTCTCCGGCCCAAAAGTTGATCAGGTGATCATGTCCTAAGTGGAAAAAGTGCTCAAATTTGGAACTGCTCAGAACTGGTAATAAATTGATCGTCCAGATAGTGTTCGTCATTAAGATCCTTATGCCATTAATGACACTCAAATACAATGTCGGATGTGGAATATATTCAAGTTTTAATTTTTCCCAGTAACCTTCAAAACAACACTTTGGAAGGCAAAAAATGGCATATTCAGAAAATTATTTTCTTTGGCAAAATTTCATTTTATTTAAAAAAAAAAGGATGGCCTATCAGTGGGTGCCACGTGGCCTTCCCGGAGGCTTCCACATGGTCCCAGGCCTAATGGTTCAATTTGGTTTAAAATTTTGAAGTTAAAAAAATGTTTGGTCATTCGGGCCGACCCGACTCGATTGGGCACGGGTCACCCGCGGGTGGTGTCGACCCGTGAACATGGGAAAAGTGTGAACGGACGGGTCAAAAGTAAATGGTTGGGCAGAGTCTAAATGTGACGGGTCAGGATTAATCGACGGGTCAGCTCTTAACGAGTGGCGGTTGGTCGTGAACGAACATGGGTCAGTTGTGCACGCGATGGGTCAGCTGTGCACACAAGTCAGTTGTGAACGTGGGCGGAGTTGAACGACCCGACCTGAACGTAGCCGGGTCATTTCATAGTGGCTTTAACCATCGCATGGAAAATGAACCGGGCTCCAGGATTAATGCCTTTTGCATAGAACCGACAGCTCGGAACCCGGGCCTTATCCATCCACCGGTTATGCCGACGGTTCTGGCCTTAACCACCGCAATGTGACCACTACACCTTAAACACTTAAAGCCTCCATAACCATGCGAATTATCTAGATTGGAGCCCCAAATTTGGTGGTAATTACTATTTTAGTGAAGTTAACTCCAGTCCTCCCAAGTTTGGTGGAGGTTTTTTAGGCCAAACTGGACAAAACTTCTTTTGGACATAACTTTCACTAGAGTGAACCTTTTGGAGGGATTTTTTTTTTTTTTTTTCGGGTATTTTGAGCATTCCAGAGCCAATGGCATAGGTTACAGAGTCAACAAAGCTGATATTCAGGTACTTTTTTAGCATAGAAACTTGGAGAGCCATCAGGGCCTAGGGAGTGTTGGAGTTATGGTTAACCATTAGAGGTGAAACAAAAGCCAATATTTATTGTTTTCTGTGTTTTGAACTCATTTCCACAACTTATTTTTCCTGTTTATGATTTATTATCACCGTATAACCAATTTTAGCATCTAATAAGAGCAAGGACATGCCCATTTGGGGGCCTTGGACCCGACAGATGTAGCCCAGGAGGGGTGAACTGCCTCATCAGCTGCTGTGTTATATTATGTGATGTTATCTTGTTGTGTTTTTTAGATTTAATATGTTAAAAAGTTAAAAGAAATAACACTCCTTCACACATAAGACTCATAAATTTACCAAAAACACTTTGTTTCAATTGCAAGACATGAATAACAGTTTGCACATATAATTTTATGGAAATGAATACCTTGAACAAAAAATACAAGTAGTTTCATTTTCAGATCATGAGTGTTAACTTCTACAAGTTCTAAAGACAAAGTCTGTAAAGGGCCAGGTAGCCTCTAGATCTCATCCTTTTATGAAAGGTGACATATCCAGTAAATGGCCCTACAGTCAATCTCTAGAACATATCTAAGAAGTTGCATTTTCAGATTAGTTGGTATTAGAGCTATGGTTTAGAGCTAGAGTTTTTACTCAGCATTTGTTTTGTGCAAAGATTAAGTCAATTGTTTGCAAGTTTTGATGTTGACTAGGTTAAAACTCAAGAGAGGTGAAGGAAACTTGGTTATTGCACAAACTAATCCAAAACCAAGAAGGGTCAGAGAACCACCTCTAACAGCCCTAGAAGCAGCTACAAGAATGTCTTCAAGAGAAGGAGAAGCTCCTGAAGAGATGGATCCCAAGGAAGAAGAAAGGGTATTTTAGAAAGCTTTCTTGGATATGACTGAAATGGTAAGGATCCTCTATCAAGAAAGAAATGATAGGATTGCTGGAGAAGGGTCTAAAAACCAAAAAGGAGAGGATTCATCAGGAGGGAAGAAGAGTAATGATCAGTCAAAGAAAGGGAATGGAGGAAATGGTGATCCACCATCTCCATCGTCATCCTCTTCCTCGTCATCATCTTCCTCGACTTCAGTAAATCAGTCACATAAGTCGAAAACCACTGGTAAAAATCCTTTTTTAAAGCTTGATGTTAAATTTGAATTGCCAATGTTTAACGGTGAAATTAATGCAGAGAAATTAGATAATTGGATCAGACAATTGGAAGTCTATTTAAGGATTCAAAATCTGCATGATAACGACACCAAAATACAACTAGCCTCACTAAGAATGGATGGAGTAGCTTTGGTATGGTGGGAAGCCAAGACCAAGGAGGAAATCAAGAAACATGGTAAGATTACTCTATCATGGACTGAATTTATTACTGCAATCAAGAAGAAATTTTATCCTCTTGCTCATCTTCAAAAGGCTATAATGAACTGGAAAAACTTTATACAACTTAAGGGACAAAATGTGCAAGACTATACCTAGGAATTTAGGAGAAGAGCACTCTTATTAGGGGTAGACTTACAAAGTCAAGATACTTTGCTGAAGTATATAGGTGGATTGCACAATTACCTTAAACACACTATCCTTATGTTTAATCCTACTAGTCTAGACGAAGTTTGTGTACAAGCTATGCATTTAGATGCTAGAGGGAAAACACTTTTGATGAGGGTAGAAACAAGCCTTTCAAAGGGAAGAACAAAGATAAAAAATTTAAGGGAAAAGGTAAAAAGAATGCATCTATCAAACAAGAGGGTGGAAAGGTCATTTGTAAAAATTGTTCAAGAGAGGGCCATGAAGAGAAAAACTGTTGGAAATTACATCCTGAAAAAAGAAAGCAGTTTAACAAAAACAAGGGAAAGAAGAAAATTGTAGCTACTACAACTACACCACAAGATTTAGGTGATGATTCAGGTGACGAAACCAAAATTTCAGCCATGGGTTTGAAAAGTATGAAGGGAAAGGAAACTGAAACTAAAGCAAGCACTAGTACTTCAAACTATCATGTACAAGCTCCTAATGAGGAAGAAAGAATTGAATTGTTCCATGTGAGGGTAGTCTCAAAACATACAAAAAATGACACACTGTTCGACAGTGGGTCACAAGCAAATCTCATATCAGAAGACTTGGTCAAACAACTTAAACTTGAGACCATTCCACATCCAAAGCCTTATCCATTTGGGTGGATATGCAAGGATGAAAACTTACAAGTCTCAAGAAAGTGCATATTGCGATTCGCCATAACTGCACACTTTATTGACACAGTTGAACTTGATGTGGTGCTGCTTGATATATCAGAAATTTTTTTGGGAAGTATTTACTTATTTGACAGGAAAGAGATCTTCCATCGCCATGAAAACAAATATCATCTCTTTAAATATGGCAAGGAGTTAATTGTCAGAGCACATCACAAGAAGACAAATATAGCAATGGTAAATGTGGGACAGGTAAAAAGGCTAGTCAATTATAGCAAGAGTTTTGTACTTCTTATGGTTAAGCCCAAGGTTGATATGAATCATGAGTCATTTGAAAATTGTGATTCCAAGGTTAAATGAAATTTATATGATGTAGTTGATGCACAACATGAGATGTTTCAGGGACCGACAGGTTTACCTCCTAAAAGGGAGATTCAGCATGAGATCCATTTACATCAAGATTGTCCTCTTCCTAACATTGGCATGTACCGCTTGTCTATCATGGAGAATGCTGAAATCAAGAGAAAAATTAAATACTTGTTGGAAAAAGGATTCATAAGACCAAGCAATTTGTGATGTGGGTCACCGATAGTGTTGATTCCAAAGAAAGATGGAACTTGGCGCATGTGTGTGGACTTCACGGCATTAAATAAAATAACGGTAAAGAATCGTTACCCACTTCCAAGGATAGATGATTTGTTGGATCAGCTGCAAGATGATAAATATTTCACTAAGTTAGACTTACGTAGTGGTTATCATCAAGTTAGAATTGTAGAAAGTGACATTTGGAAGACATCATTTAAAACCAAACAGGGACTCTTTGAGTGGCTTGTTATGCCGTTTGGTTTATGCAATGCACCTACAACTTTCATGCGGGTAATGGATGATATATTATGTCATTTTCTTGATGATTTTGTTATTGTATACTTAGATGACATCTTAATTTTCAGCAAGACTAGAGAAGAACATGTCATGCATGTTAAGAAAGTACTTGATGTTTTGAAGAAAAATCAGTTATTTCTTAAAATGTCAAAGTGTGAATTTGGAAAGACTTCTTTGGTTTATTTGGGACACATAGCAGGAGGAGGTGCTTTGATAATTTATCCTTCCAAAGTAGAAGCCATTGTGAATTTGCCTACTCCCAAATCCATTATAGAGGTAAGAAGTTTTTTGGGTGCAACTCAGTATTGGAGGACATTTATTTCTAACTTCTCTGCCATAGCAGCTCCTATGCATGCAATGAATAGTTTGAAGCGTGCTTTCCAATGGGGAGGAAAGAAACATAAAGCTTTTGAGTCTTTGAAAGAGAAGATAAGTTCAGCTCCAGTACTTTCATCACTGGAATTGAGGTAGCCATTCGAGATTCAGACCGATGCTAGTGATTATGCCATGGGTGAAGTTCTCTTACAACATGGCAAGCCTGTTGCATTTCATTCTGAGACATTTAATGGTGCTATTGTGAATTATCCTACATATGATAAAGGGGTGTATGCGTTGGTACAAAGTGTCAAAAAATAGAAACACTATTTGATGGGCAAAGAAACAATTGTTCATACCGACCATTGGCCTTTACAATACTTGCAATCGCAAAGTAAATTACAGCAGTCACGACATTTCAGATGGATGGGCTTCTTACAACAATTTTACTTGGTAATAAGGTATAAGAAATGTATTTACAAGAAGGTTTATGATATTCTTTCAAGGCCTATTATTAGTGCTAGTACTTTGCTTAAGAATGATTCTATTGTGCATGAGAGCTACATAAAACAATATGCATCAGATGTTGATTTTAAGGATGTGTATGCTAACTTGAGTGAAGGGAATCATGTTGAGGAGAATGATTATAATTTGCATAATAATTTTCTGTTTCATATGGGCAAGTTATGTATACCACAGGGGGAGAGAATAAGCATGATGAGAGAGGCTCATTCTTCTCTTATTGTTGGACATTTTGGGGTAAGAAAAATGGTGTCACATTTACAGAGGTATTGTTATTGGCCTCACATGGTAGATAGTGTTTCACGTTTCATTAGAGGTTGTTCATTATGTGCTACAAGCAAGCCTAGAAATAGGAATCTTAGATTATATATGCCATTGCCAGTACCTTCTAGACCATGGGAAAGTGTTTCTATGGATTTTGTAGGAGGTCTACCATTATCTAGAAAGTAGCATGATTATCTTTATGTAGTAGTTGATAGATTCAGCAAGATGTGTATTCTTATGCCATGTAAGAAAACTATAACTACTGAAAAAACTGCTGATTTATATTTTCAACATGTATGGGTTCGTTATGGCTTGCCTAATTCTATTGTTAGTGACAGGGATTCCAGATTTTTTGGGAATTTTTGGTCCAATCTATGGAAGATGATGGACACCAAGTTGAAGAAGAGTACTGCTTTCCATCCGCAAACAGATGGCCAAACAGAGGTAGTGAACATAACCATTGTACATCTTTTGAGAGGTTATTACAGCAAGCATCCCAAGCTTTGGGATGAGCATTTGCATTACATTCAACATGCTTACAACCGGGCTAAGCACTCTTCTACAAATACTTCACCTTTTGAAGCTTGTTTTGGGTATTTGCCTAAGTCACCTTTATATTTCATTCTTGAGAAGGATGTTTCCATTGATGGGCATAGTGACATTGACAAAGCTCGCATGTTCATTGAAAGAATTCAGCTCATACATCAGCAAGTTCAAGAACAGCTTGAAAAAAGTCAAGGCAAGTACAAGGAGAGACATGATAAACATAGAGTTGATCATAAGTTTCAAGAAGGAGATGAGGTATGGTTGCATATCAGTAAGGAAAGAATGCAAGGAGAAGGTAAAAAACTAAAGCCTATTCGTTATGGTCCATTCAAGATCCTTAAGAAAGTTGGAAATAATGCTTTTCAATTAGATTTTCCTTCATACATGCAAATGTATTCCGTTGTGAATGTGGAAAATTTACGTTTGTATGAACCTCCTTTAATTTTTGATATTGAAAGTGACATTCAGCTGCCATCCATAGAGGATTTCTCACCAGAATTTTTGGATGAATTGAAAGAGGATGCTATCCTTGACAGAAGGACACACACTTCAAGGAGGGGAAATGTTGATTATGTTCGGGTTGGTCTTAAAGGAAGCAAACCAAGTAAGGAAAAGTGGATTGAGGTGGAAAAGGTGAGGGACCTATACCCTCATCTTCTTAATAGGTAATTGAAGGTTTTTGGGGTCCAAAAGCTTCCCAATGGGGAGGTGTGATTAGGTGATCATGTCCTAAGTGGAAAAAATGCTCAAAATTGAAACTACTCGGAACTGGTAATAAATTGATCGACCAGATAGTGTTCGTCATTACGATCCTAACGCTGCAAATGGCACTCAAATCCGATGTCGGATGTGGAAGATATTCAAGTTTTAATTTTGCCAAGTAACCTTCAAAACAACACTTTGGAAGGCAAAAAGTGGCATATTCAGAAAATTATTTTCTTTGGCAAAATTTCATTTTATTAAAAAAATGGATGGCCTATTAGTGGGTGCCACGTGGCCTACCCGGAGGCTGCCACGTGGCCTACCCAGAGGCTGCCACGTGGCCCCAGGCCTAATGGTTCAATTTGGTTTAAAATTTTGAAGTTAAAAAAATGTTGGGTCATTCGGGCCGACTCGACCCGACCCGACCCAGTTGGGCACTGGTCACCCGCGAGTGGTGTTGACCCGTGAACATGGGAAGAGTGTGAATAGAAGGGTCAATAGTGAACGGTTGGGCGGAGTCTAAATGTGGTGGGTCAGCAGTAATCGACGTGTCAGCTCTGAACGAGTGGCGGTTGGTCGTGAATGAACATGGGTCAGCTGTGCATGTGATGGGTTAGCTGTGCACACAAGTCAGTTGTGAACGCGGGCGAAGTTGAACGACCCGACCTAAACGTAGCTGGGTCACGTCGTAGTGGCTTTAACTGTTGCATGGAAAATGAACCGAGCTCTAGGGTTAATGCCTTTTGCATAGAATCGACAGCTCAAAACCCGGGCCTTATTTTTCCGGCGGTTATGCCGACGGTTCCAGCCTTAACCACCACAATGTGACCACTACACCTTAAATAGTTATTGCCTCCATAACCACATGGCTTATCTGGAGCAGAGCCCCAAATTCAGTGGTAATTACTATTTTAGTGAAGTTAACTCCAGTCCTCCCAAGTTTGGTGGAGGTTTTTTAGGCCAAACTGGACAAAACTTCTTTTGGACATAACTTTCACTAGAGTGAACCTTTTGGAGCGATTTTTTTTTTGATTTCGGGTATTTTGAGCATTCTAGAGCTAATGGCATAGGTTTTAGAGTCAAAAAAGCTGATATTCAGGTACCTTTTCAGCAGCGAAGCTTGGAGAGCCATCAGGGCCTAAGGAGTGTTGGAGCTGTATTGGGCTATGGTTAACCATTGGAGGTCAGAAAAAAGCCAATATTTACTATTTTTGTGTAATTAACTCATTTTCACAACTTATTTTTCATGTTTAGGCTTTCTTATCACTTTATAACCAATTTGAGCATCTAATAAGAGCAAGGACATGCCCAATTGGGGGCCTTGGACCCGGCAGATGTAGCCCAGGAGGGGTGAAATGCCTCATCAGCCACTGTGTTATATTATGTGATTTTATCTTGCTGTGTTTTTTCAAATTTAATATGTTAAACAGTTAAAAGAAATAACACTCCTTCACATTTAAGACTCATAAATTTACCAAAAACACTTTGTTTCAATTGCAAGACATAAATAACAGTTTGCACATATAATTTTATGGAAATGAATACCTTGAACAAAAAATACAAGTAGTTTCATTTTCAGATCATGAGTGTTAGCTTCTACAAGTTCTAAAGACAGAGTCTGTAAAGGGCCTGGTAGCCTCTGGATCTCATCCTTTTATCAAAGGTGACATATCTAGTAAATGGTGCCCCTATAGTCAATCTCTGGAACAGATCTAAGAAGTTTCATTTTCAGATCAAAAGTGGTCAGAAACAATAGATCTAGAAACCGGTAGTCGCATGCAGTCAAGCTGGTTTCAGATTTTGATCAACAACAGATGCAACTCTTAAACAACTCTGATACCATGTAGAGGTTTTTCGTTACACCAAAACTCGTAGATGTTGGTAAAATTTAAAACCAGTAACTAGGATCCCCATGGTGGGAATTACAGATTTCATAGAGGTGCAATGATTACTCCAACACCTCCCCTCAAACACAGCTTGGGGGAATCAATGGTATGAAGAGGTTTGTCGTTACATCAAAACCCGTAGGTCTTAGTAAACTTCCAAATTGGTAACTAGGATCCCCAAGGTGGGAATTACGAATTCCATAGAGGTGCGATGATTACTCCAACACCTCCCCTCAAATACAGCTTGGGGGAATCAACACCCCCCTCAAACGCAGCTCGGGAAAATAAAACCTAGGTCTAGGCTGTGATACCATGAAGAAATTTGCAGGGTAGTTCCTTAGATCAAACACCAAAAGTCATCGCTCACAAATAGATCACAGATCAATACACCAATATTTGACATGGTTAAAATCCTCAAAGAGGGAAACCGTCCACGACCTGAGCTAATGCGGCCACTCTAGACAATTTATTAACATAAAGAAATTAAATTTACATAAGCTTATCTAATAAACAGTCACTGAACAAATAACCCTCCATGCTCTTTAAATAGAGATCATGGACCAATTAGGTGTTAAGCCACAGATCAAGTTTCGGTAATACCGAGGAGAGAATGAATCGTCGAATCACTACATATCGTGACCGTCAAATTATAAGTTACAAAAGTACATACTAAAGAAACAAAATTTACCTAACTTTACACTAGACCAAGTTATACTTAACTATTTCCTATGTGTCGGAATATCCTAACACTGGTCAACACTAGTCAAACTTGACCAGTCACCCATAAATCCCTAACTAAAAGGGTCAGTTTTCGATTTAGTGGGATTTTACCATATTTTGTGCAACCAAAAGGATGAGTTTGACATGAGTATATGGATTAGGACTCTTACAGATTTTTAGAGCTATTTTATCTAAGTTTGTTATATTTTTGGCTTATTTAAGCACAACCATTCAACACTTATGAACATGTATTATGACTATTGGGACTTCTTTATTTCTGAATATAATTTGAAGAACTTTCCTTCTGCTTATTTTTGTTCTTGTTTTGAGATGTGATTTTTGATCTACAGTAGTTGATAATCTTCAAGTGTGTTGAGAAAAGGGTGGAGGGCCCCCATTTCAAACTAAGTGCACTATAGTGTATTTTTGTGCATAATTGTGAATATCTTAGATTGTTAAACAATTCATTTTCTTGTGAATAATTTTATGAGTAGATTCATTGTATGTCGTGATTACTTATGTTTATGAAATTATTTCCTTTTAGTAATTGGTTTAATTAGGGAAGGAAAACCAATGAATCTAAGTTAGATCCTCTTCCTTCTGAATTGAACATTGAATTAAAAATTGTGTTTATGCATTTACTACTTTCTTAATTTGATTATGTTATGCTTTATGGTGGAATTAATCTTGTTGTAGGTTTTAACCCTGAACATAAATTGTCTACACACGAATCTTATAATAGAAAATAAACAATAGCGAGAGCATAAAACATAAAATAGATAAACACAGAGATTTTCCCCTGGATCCCAAATCGGGACGACTGCAATTTGATTTTTCATTATATTCCTTTTAGTGTTACAACACACATATATATACATGTCACATACATAAACCCTGGATTAAAACATAACCGTAGTTCCCTTGACCGGATCTACAAAAATACTAGGGGCCAAAAACCATCGTACCCCAAAACCATGTGCAAAACCATGCACAAAACCATGGACGTGGACTACCCACCAGAAATTAAGGACAAAAATAATATAAAACATACCCAACATTCTCCCACTTGTTGTTTTCTTTCCACAGGGGGTCACAAGAGAGCTTAGTCATTGGCCCAATTCTTCAACACCCATTGTTTCTCTACACCAAGAGAACTTCTGAGTGCTCACAGACTTTGTCAATGCATCCGCAACATTCTTCAAAGTGTCCACCTTTACCAGCAACACCCTTTTAGCCTCAACCATATCTCTAACAAAGTGATATTGAACATCAATGTGCTTTGTCTTTGAATGATAAGTAGGGTTCTTAGCCAAAAAAATTGCACTTTGGCTATCACAGTCTATCCTTATAGCTTGCTGTACCAACCCCATACTTGAACACAATCTCTGCAACCAAATTGCTTCCTTGCTTGCATGAGTGGATGCCATGTATTCTGCCTCTGTAGTTGAAAGAGCCACTACAGACTGTCTTTTACTCATCCAACTGACTGCGCCTCCAAATAGGCTAAACACATACCCACTCGTAGATCTTCTTTGGTCCAGATCTCCAGCCCAGTCTGCATCAACAAAACCACGAATGTCCAACATTCTTTCCAATCCTGGTCTTCCCTGGTAGCACAAGCCATAATCACTAGTGCCACGTAAATATCTGAAAACCCGCTTCACTACCGTCCAATGCTCCTTCCCTGGGTTTGACATAAACCTGCTCAATACTCCCACTGCATGTGCAATGTCTGGTCTAGTACAGACCATTGCATACATCGGGCTACCCACTGCACTTGCATATGGAACACGGAACATATACTCCTCTTCTTCTTATGTCTTGGGACACTGTTCAGCAGACAGCATTACACCTACAGGAATAAGAACATTCACCGGTTTACTATCCTGCATATTGAACCTCCGCAATATAGTCTCGACATACTTCCTCTGGTTTAACCAGAGCTTCCTCTTTGCCCGATCTCTCTTAATTTCCATGCCCAAAATATAGTTTGCAGCACCAAGATCCTTCATGTCGAATTTGGAGAACAGTTGGGTCTTCAAATCTTGGATAATCTCTTTGTCATTTCCAATCAACAACATATCATCCACATACAAGACCAAATAAATAACACGGTCACCAATTAATTTAAAATAAACACAGTGATCCTCCTTGCTTCTGGTGAAGCCAAGTCTCCGTATATAGGTATCAAATTTCTGATACCACATCCTTGGTGACTGTTTTAACCCATACAGAGACTTCTTCAACCTGCATACCAGTTCTTTCTTACCCTTCACCATAAAGCCTTTAGGTTGCTTCATGTAGATCTCCTCTTCTAGATCCCCGTGAAGAAAAGTTGTCTTCACATCCATCTGTTCTATCTCAAAATCAAATGCAGCAGCAACAGATAAAAGTAATCTAATATAAGTAACCTTGGCAACAGGAGAAAAAATATCACTAAAATCAATTCCCGGCACCTGGGAATAACCTTTCGCTACCAACCGAGCTTTGTATTTCTCCACCTTGCCTTCTACATTCATCTTCTTCTTAAACACCCATTTGCTCCCAATGGGCTTCCTTCCAGCCGACAACTCCACCAAATCCCATGTATCATTTTTGTGCAAGGATGCCATTTCATTAACCATGGCCTCCTTCCATAGTTTTCCATCCTTCCTGACCATTTACCCCCACGGTCTGGGTTCCATCAGCCTTCCAAATTCCAATATGTTGTTGGGAAACCATGTAAAGTTTCTGGATCTATAGTCTCTTTCTTTAATGTCTCTTTTCTAACTGATCTTCTCAAAGTTAAGTCAGGTTCTCATCTTCTATTCTCTTCTCAGAGTATCATCATCCTCCTAGTCTTCCAAACTTCATCTTCTCAGTTCCTTGAAAATTAGTGTTTGAACAATATATTTGTTTCTAACATCATATCTTAAGCAATAATAACCTCTCCGGGAAGTCAAGGTCTTCAAAAGCTTGTAAACTTTAAACCATCCTTATACCCACAAAGATAAAACCTTTCTGAGATTAGATGGTCCATTCATCCTTTTCCTTGAACATGCATATGTATCTGCATCCAATTGTTCCAGATGTGAAAGAGAAGGTTTCTTACTAGTCCATACCTCATGTGGGGTCTTATCCTCCAACACTGATGAAGGTGATTTGTTAACTAGATAGCATGCAGTCTCCACTGCCTCTGCCTAGAATTCTTGTCCCAACCCGGTACCACTGAGCATGCTTCTTGCCTTTTCCATCGGTGTTCTGTTCATTCTTTCTGCAACTCCATTTTGCTGCGGTGTGTATGGAGTAGTCTTCTGTCGTGCTATACCACACTTCTTACAGAACTCTTCGAATTCCTTCTTGCAGAACTCCCCACCATTATCTGTCCTCAGCACCTTTATCTTCTTCTCTATCTGGTTTTCCACCAGAGCCTTAAATTCTTTAAATTTGTCAAAGACTTCAGATTTCTTCCTCAAGAAATATATCCATGTATTCCTTGAGAAGTCATCTATGAATGAAACATAGTACACAGACTTTCCTAGTGATGGAACTGACACAGGCCCAAACACATCACTATGCACAAGTTCTAATATCTTGTTTGCCCTCTTAGCACCAGAAGGAAAACTCACCCGATTCTGCTTCCCATATACACAATTTTCATAGAAATCAAAATCCAGAGAACAATTAGACATACCTTCTACCATACCATCTCTATGTAGTATCCGAAGGCCCTTCTCTCCAATATGTCCAAGCCTTTGATGCCATAGCATGGTCTTTTCTCCAGAGACAGCTAGACTTTCCGTCCCACTTTCAGGAACCACAGAACTGTTACAACCATCAATAACAGTGCTACCTTGTAGCTTGTACAGAGTTCCAGTCTGAACTCCTCGCATTAATACCAGTGCTCCCCGAACCATCTTGCAGGCATCTTTCTCGAACACTGTTTTTACACCTGCATCATCCATCTTGCTTACAGAAATCAGATTTCTGGCCAATGTAGGAATATGAAGAACACCAGGAAGTGTTCTAATCCTCCCACCTTGCAGCTTCAGCTTGACCTTTCCACGTCCGATGATTCTGGCCTTCCTATCATCCCCTAGGAAGACATCACCACCATCATATTTCTCATACTGGCAGAACCACTCCCTATGGGGAGTGAAGTGAAAGGATGCACCTGAGTCAATCAACCATGACTCATGATCTACATGTGTATTTGAAGAAGAAGCCAAATACAGATCCCCACCTTCATCCGAGGTGGTTTTGCCCCCGTGTATGAGCTTCACGTATCCCTTTCCTTTCGTATCCGTATCTCTTTTTGTAGTGCCCTTCCTTTCCGCATTTCCAGCACACCTTTACAAACTTTCCAGGAGATTTAGATCTCCCTCTAGATTTAGATCTTCCACTCGAAACCTTATTCTTGTTTCTGTTCTGGGACCTTCCTCGTACAGATAAGGCATCTCCATTCTGACCCTCCATATTTCTCCGTCTCATTTCCTCTGACAGCAAGGCTGAGACAATGTCATCAAAGTTCAAGGTAGTTGTATTGCTACCTATTGCAATAACTAGACTGTCCCACGAGTCTGGTAGAGAGCACAACAAACTGATGCACTTATCTTCATCTGAGATTTTAATATCAACAGAGGAAAACTGACTTACCACAGTATTGAAGGCGTTTAGATGCTCTGTCACCGAGTCTCCATCCTTCATCCTCAGGTTATACAGCTTTTTCCGCAGGAACAACTTATTCACCAGAGACTTAGATTGATACAAAGTCCCTAGCTTTTCCCACAAGGTCTTCGCCGTAGCTTCCCTGGATACATTCAACAATACTGAATCTGAGACACACAACCGTATTGTGCTCTTAGCCTTCCGATCCAGTTTCTTCCAGTCTTCATCTGACATTGCCGTTGGTTTAGTACCTGGATCTACTGCGATCCACTGATCTTTATCCACCAGCAGATCCTCCATCTTGAGCTTCCACAACTCAAAACTCCGACCATTAAATTTCTCGATCTCTATCTTTCCGCCGCTCGCCATATTCTTTCACCGCAAGAATCGATCCCGCAGATCTCCCACTGCACAGGGTCTACCACAGGCCCGAGCAAAAAACCCTCAACAACAAAGGCGTCCCCTTGAAGTCGAAACAACTCTGATACCAAATGTAGGTTTTAACCCTGAACAGAAATTATCTACACACGAATCTTATAACAGAAAATAAACAATAGCGAGAGCATAAAACATAAAACAGATAAACACAGAGATTTTTCCCTGGATCCCAAATCGGGACGACCAGCTTGATTTTTCATTATATTCCTTTTAGTGTTACAACACATATATATACATGCCGAAGCATACATAAACCCCAATCCATAAACCCTGGATTAGAAAATAACCGTAGTTCCCTTGACCGGATCTACAAAAATACCAGGGGCCGAAAACCATCGTACCCCAATACCATGTGCAAAACCATGCACAAAACCATGGACGCGGACTACCCGCCGGAAATTAAGGAAAGAATATAACACATACCCAACACTTGTTGGAATAGGTATAATGAGGAAGGAAAACCAAGGCATCTAATTTAGGGCCTCTTTCTTGTTGGCTATGCTCCACAAAGATTCACTGCACTCTTATTTCTTGATCATAATTTTAGTGTTTTCTTTTCAGAACTTTATATTTGTAATATGCATTTCCATTATCTTCACATAAACAACTACTTCCTACATTAGCTTAATATAAGATCCATAGAACTTGGTGTGCGTCTAAGTTTACCAACCCATATTGATAAGTAAAACATATGCTCTAATTTAACCCAATAAATTAGACCAACAACCTGCCCCTTGAAGATTATGTCATTAAACATTTTGGGACTGGGGATTTTCCCTAAGAAATTTTCCTTGTGTCATTTGATCTTGGTGCATCTTCCATTAATCATCCTTTTTTAGGATACTATGGTATTGGGGAAGAAGGCTTGGTATTAATTTTTGAAAATATGTCAAACACTGGTATTTCTGGTGGGTTAGTTGTTATGTGGGACCCTTAGATGTTAATTTATTGGCTTATAAAACTTGTTCATGGATTTTTTTATTGGCTATTTCTAGGGGTTATTAGCATCATCTTCATATCATTAATGTCTGTATGCCATATAATTCCAGGTTGGAGCTCTAGAACTGGTTGGATTGTAGTGGCTTGTTAAAAATTGGCTCACTTGTTTTGTGTGGTGACTTAAATTTGACAATAGTTGTAGATGAAATTTGGGGTATTACATGTAATATGGACCCTTTGGGAGGTTTGTTTAAGGACTTTTTTGGACATAATCATATGGTGGAAATATTACGAGATCCTCTTTCTCCTACATGGAAGAATGGATGAGTTGGTTTGGAGGGTATTGCAAAACGATTGGATTGATACTTCGCTCATGAGAACATGGTGGAATGGTTTGGTGTGATGCAATCTTGGGTTATACCACCATGTATGTTAGATCATGAACCAATTTTTTTCCAATGGTGTAGGTAATTCACTTGGAGGCGTTTACCTTTTAATTTCAATCACTCTTGTCCAAAACACAAGGATTTTGAAAAATTGGTTCGGGAATCATGGTCAAAATCAGTTAAATATTTGGATACTCTCAAATGGATATGGTGAGGCGGAAACTCTCTGATCTAAAAAAGGTGGTGATAATATGGGAAAAGGAAAAAAAGAGAATCCATATGAAAGAATTTATTGACGTCGATATAAAAATTCTGGATTTATCTGATCCATCTACACTAGATTTCTTCTTAGAAGCCAAAAAGGATTTGGACCTGGCCTTTGAAGGGTGAAAATGTGTGATCTTATTGCTACAAGTGGAAGAATGATGACTAAATAGTCAATCCATCTAGATAGTAGGGGGGATAAAAGTACACAATTATATCATCATTATTCCTCAAATAGGAGGAGATGAAATACTATATGGGGTCTGATGGATGCTGAGGGATGATATGTATCCTCCCTTAAAGATATTCATTAAGGGGTAGTCATTTATTTTGGAAATATGTATCTAGCTAGGGTTGGTGTGGGCATTGAAAACCAACAAAAAAACATTCAAGCATATCCAAATATGTTTAATGAGGAAGATAATATAAATATTTGGAGGTCGATAACTTCAGAGGAATTGAAATGGTTTTAAAGACGTTTTCATGGGATCAAAGTCTGGATCCGGACGGGTGGACAATGGGATTATTCCTTCACTTCATGGACATCATGGTGTCAGACCTACTACTTATGGGGCAGTATTCAGGGACTCTACAAAATCTCTAGTGCTTTAAATTCCATTTTCATTGCACTGATCCCAAAAGTTGCACAGGGAAAAACTTTCACAGACTATAGGTCCATTTCACTATGCAATATTGTTTATAATATGATGCCTAAGATTATTGCAACTCACATTAAAGCAACACTATCAAAAAAATTTTCACTTGATAAATTTGGGTTCCTAGAACATCAACAGATACAAGATGTAGTGGTTATTACGCATGAATGCCTACATTCCATCAAGTTAAAAAAGAAGCACACATTTCTTATGAATTTATATTTGATCAAGGCATATGACTATGTGGATTGGGCTTTATTGAGATTGGTTTTACACAATATCGGCCTATTTGTGATGGTTTTTTATTGGATAATGGTGTGCAGATCTTTAGTTAATTACGTAGTTCTTATTAATGGTGTTACTTCTTGCTTCTTCAAAGAAACACATGGACTTAGGTAGGGGTATTGAATTTTCCCACTCTTATTTTTGTTAGTGATTGATGGATTAAGTATGAATATTTCAAAGGAACATTTGTGTGGTTTATTTTCAGGATATTGGATCTCTAGTAATATTTCCATAACCCATATTTTATTTGTGGATGATGTTATTATCATGGGGGAGATTTATGTTATTGAGTGGAATATCTTATATCAGATCATTTACTCTTTTGGTGATGCATTGAGTCTCTACTTGAATAAGTCAAAACCATTACTAATTGCAGTGTCCCTGCATGAACCTTTTGTTGTGGATATTGCAAAACTATTTGAGGTTGAAATTGCTCCACTCGAGTACAACTTCAAGTATTTGGTTTCATTCTTAAACCAAATAAATATGGTATTAGGGATTGGAGTTGGTTGATGGATAAATTTGAGTAAAGGATGTCATTATGGTCACATAAATGGCTCACTTTGGGGGGTATGTTGATACTTGTTAAGTCGGTCTTGCAAAGTATCACGGTCTACTGGATGCATCTTTATATGTTGTCAAAAAATATCCTTAGGCAGATAAATACATACATCCAAAATTTGATTTGGGTAGGATCTAGGGGTTCCAACAAGATCCACCTTTTTCGCTTGGAGGTATTATCCTTGAAGCAGGAAGAGGGGGGATGGGGTCTATTAAATATTGGTTTTTCAATTGGGATTTTTTGATATATCCTTATATGGTACAAACTATACAGAAATGGCATATGACAAAGGATTATAAAAGGAAAATATCTGAAATAAAATTCATTGAGGTCGTGGATAAAGGATGGAGCAGGGGTTCCATTCTCAACATCATACATATGGAGCAATATGATGAAATTTAAAAAATGGCTAATCTGAAATTTGGGGTGGGAGGTCGATACTGGCTATACGGTGGAGATTATACTAGATCCATCAGAGGATATGTGGGGGGCATTCATTTCCTAGAAATATCATCCATAAATTCATAATTTGGGCATTTATTTTTTAAATAAAACACATGTTAATCCCGACCCCATCTCTATATGTCCTTCCTGGTTTAGTTCCAAGGATCTTGGTTTATTTTGTGAAATGGTTGTTACTTGGGATAGATATGTTTATAACTTAATTATGGATGGTATAACATTGAATGATATCGAGGAAAAATTCACGTGGGATGGAAAATATATTAATGGCCAAATCTCAGTAAAGGAGGCTTATAGATTTATCTCTCCTACACAACAATTAATAAATATTTTGAGGTGGTCTTAAAAAATAGGGAAGTGGAACTGTCCACTTAAATTTAAATGTTTTGGTTGGTAGTGTCAAAAATCTCTAACATGACTATAATGCCATGTAGAAATTATATCAATGGACTCAAGCCGATCATGCAATGTACTAAAGAAAGATACTAAATCCTTCTACAACATTTGTAGAATATAAAACACGACCGCTCAATCACATGCAAGTAAGAGAAAGGAGTAAATCAATACACAACACCAGATATTCCTAGGGAAAGAAATTGCTCAAAACCCCTCTGTATTTATTGTGTAATCAACCAAGGAATCATGAAACAATACAATGTATTTTTTATCATCACAACCTCATACACTCTACCAATTGCTTCACACTGATCTAGGAAAAATTGCACAAACACATAGCCAATTATCAGCCTACCCTTCTTACGCAATCCCTAGATAATTAAAAACCTATTAAATAGGAAATTCAACCTTCCTTGATTGCACAATTCATCATGGGATTCCTGTGGTTTTATAATTGCACCTGGGCTGTTTGCCTAAAACACAACTAATAGTTTACTAGCTTTGAACCTTTGTCCCAACTGGGTCTCCACCAGAATTAGCATGCATGCAACTATAAATAATGAATCATCAGTTACTTGGTAGATCACTACTTGTGAATTAAATCTATTTTAATTCACTTGATCTTACACTAGCTCATCAATCAGTTAGAACTATTTAAATTGATTTTAACTCAATTAATGTGAGTTAAATGATCCCACTCACACCACACTAGTGCTACAACTGCAATTGGATCGTGCAAATAATAAAATCACTCTACATGCCTATCCTTTGACTCTCAACTCGAAATTATTGAGCCAACTAAGTCTATCACACTTAGTTAACTATTACAAGATGTTATGAGATAATATTACAAGTTACTTTTAATTTAATTAAGGATAATTAAATCAATCCCCCACATGGTAACCATTTTTTGGGTGCCATTTTCTGGATTTTGTTTCTAGATGCCAATTTCATTGTTTCTTGTTGCAAATTTCAACACTCCCTCTCAACAAGAAAGTAATCAATCTATCTCGATCTGGTACCTTTGGAAGGTTCTTGCATGCAACACTTCTCTAGTATTGTTCACACATGCAACTCTCCTGAAACTTAATAGCCTCCAAACAACTGAATCAATATAATGCATATTTCATCAAAGACTTATGACTGCTCCTAGCTACTGCACATCTCTACTAGACTCTATGCACTGCTGCTAACATCTGCATCTAGTCTCTTTGCACTATGTTGAATTTTGCAACAAGAAACAATGAAAGTTGCATCCGGAAACATCATCATTGATCCTAGTGAAAAATAAGCACCTAAACTAGGTGGGGTCCACACACGCTATTTTTAGGTGTATGTCTATTTTTAGAATGGTGAGAATATTCTAAAAATAGTAGGATGCTGATTCTAGATGGTTGAGAAAATTCTATCTTTAGATGAGTTTCTATTTTTAGAAGATGGGCGAAGTCTATATATAGATCGCTAATCTAAAAATAGAATGCATGTCGATTATTATTATCCCTTAATAATAATCAGACAATAAATAGTAACTTATTCTCTTGGAGCACTTTATTTTAGTGAACAAATGTGGCACATCAGTGGGTTGAAGGAATTATGCAATTCCTAGGGTGGTTGGTGACTCATGCATGGAGGACTTGGTTATAACTGATTGTGGCAAGTTGTAACAGAGTTGGAAGAGTATTTATGTGAGTTTTTATTTAGTTTAACTCAGTTCAGTGAGTTAAACTCAATTGTGCTAGTTGTAAATGAACATACACTAGTGAAAGATGAGTGAATTAATTAGTTAATTAATTCACAAGTAGTGTCTTACTTGCAACTGAACAAATACAACAGTTAACTACTTGCATGTCAGATCCAGTGGAGACCCAGTGGAGAGATAGGTGAAAGGGTGAGATGGACTATCTGTTGTGACTATAGTGGAGCATTCAATGCATCCACACACACATTGGATATTCCTATGATTATTGCGTAGTCAAGGAAAGGTGATTTCGAATTCATTCAGGGTTCTTATTCAGTAGGGATTGCGTAGTGGAGGCATGCTATCAGGAGGCAAGAAATTGGTGCATGGAGGTGCAAATTTCTGCAAGACAGTGTGAGACGATTGTATATTGTACTGAGAGCTCTATGAGCTGAGCTTTGTATGAGATATATGAGATTGTTTCATGATCCATTGATATACATAATATATGATAGTTGGGGTTTTTAGCTTTAAGTTTTCCCAGTAAAACATCTTGTTATGTGTGATTAATTTTTCTTCATGTGTTTGCAATTGGTGATTTAATTTCCGCAAAGAATTAATTAGAAGGATTTTGTATTTAACATAAGGATTAAATTGTTAGATCAGGAAAATCTGGTAATATACATGCATATTGTATAATTTCTACACACTACTGCCAACTCTAATAATTTCTCCAGTATCTAGCACATGTCACTCTGATTTTTTTCTTTCTGACATCTAACTGCATCAATCTAACCGATCCTTCCTGCTACTGTTGTACTGTGGGCTCCTCGTAGCTAGGTTCGATCCATGAGACACACCATCTTAATGGACCCTACCCAAGTTTCTTCTTGGGATCATATCTGCACATCGCCCCACCTCACACCTGGAGGTATAGCTGCATGTACTCCCTCTACCCATCTGGCTCGAAATTTCCCCCTCCTGGAGGTCTCTAATTGAGTGGACTCTTCCACTCGGTCTCCTCTCTGCTTCTCCAATTGTGGCTGCTCCACAAACTTCTGAGACAACTTATAAGGCTCCATGTTGAGAGATAATTGATCCCTCTCAAGCACCAAGTCATTAACCACTTATTTTCTCCTCAAAGCCTTGCATACATCCTCAACCTCAAGAGCATACATGTTCTTGACTCTTGAACCGATCTGCTTCAATTGTCCCATGGCTATGTTTTTAAGGAACACTTTTCCTTCTAAACATCAGCTCATAACCACAGTCTTCCAATACTGTTGCAGAGACAGGATTATTCCTTAGGCCTAAAACATACAAAACATATGCTAGTTTGAGAGGGGAGATAAACTCCCTCTGAAAGGTAATTGTACCTATCCCAGTTGTGCTATAACTCCTGTCATCTCCAAATTCTATGTTCCGTTGGAGGTCCTCCCACACCAAGTCATTGAAGAGATCTCTATTCCCCGTCATAAGGAATGAGGAACTGTTGTCTAGATACCACATGCATCCCATTACAGTGTTGGCCATGCATGCGATGAGAGTAAAATCAAGCTTGAACTGTGAATCCAATGCTTCACCTGCTGAAACTGCAGGCTCCTTCTTTCTTGCCTTCTTCTGTGGACAATTCAGAGCATAGTGCCCATGCCCGTGACAGTGGAAAAATCTGATATTGGAAAAGGCTCTCTTGCCCTCTTTGCCTTGGGACTTATTTCCCTTGGCTTTATTTCCTTTTCTGACTCGTGCACATTGTAATTGTCTCACCGTCGCAAAATTTTCTAAAAAAGGAGCTGACTTTAAATCAACGATATCTCCCTCATCCAAGCTCTGATTCCACCGATTTTTTTTTTTTTTAATTTGGGTATTTTTTCGCAAGGAATCCAAATATGCTATTTTTTTTTAAAAATTGTGCATCAAATTTTTCACATATTCTCTGTAAACTCGATGCCCAAAACATTCCTGCTCTGATACCATGTACAAAATATCTAACACAAGTATAATACCATGTAGAAATTATATCAATGGACTCAATCCGATCATACAATGTACTAAAGCAATATATTGAATCCATATACAATATTTTCGGAATATAAAACATGATCACTCAATCACATGAAAGTAAGAGAAAGAAGTAAATCAATACACAACACTAGATATTCCTTGAGAAAGAAAATGCTCAAAACCCCTCCATCTTTATTGTACAATCAACTAAGGAACCATGAAACGATACAATTTATTTTTTATCACCACAACCTGAGACGCTCTACCAATTTCTTCACATTGATCTAGGCAATATTGGACAAAGGCATAGCCAATTATTAGCATACCCTCAGCCTACCCTGCTTACGCAATCCCTAGAGAATTAAACCCCTATTAACTAGGAAATTCAACCTTCCTTGATTGCACAATTCATCATGGGCTTCCTGTGGTTTTATAACTGTACCTGGGAAGTTTATACAACTGATAGGTTACTGGTCTGGAAGCTTTGTCTCAACTGAGACTCCACTTAATTCACTTGATCTTCCATTAGCTCATCAATTAGTTATAACTAGTTAAACTGATTTTAACTCAATTAATGTGAGTTAACTTATCCCACTCACACCACAATAGTGCTACAACTGCAACTAGACCTTGTAAATAATAGAATCACTCTACATGCCTATCCTTTGACCCTCAACTCGAAATTATTGAGCTAACTAAGTCTATCATACTTATTTAACTATTACAAGTTGTTATGAGATAAGATTACAATTTAATTTTAATTTAATTAAGGATAATTAAATCAAAAGCCTCACATGGTAACCATTTTCTGGGTGCCATTTTCAGGATTTTGTTTCTGGATGCCAATTTCATTGTTTATTGTTGCAAATTTCAACAAGTAGACATGGAGAAATAAGATCTTAACATGGTATAACTTATGCAGGAGGGGTTTCAATGGGTCGGGGAGATGTGTCATATGTGATATGACATTTGAGGATGTCATACACCTATTTTTAAAATTCCCTTTTGTGATCTCCATCTAGACTAGAGTTTTGGACATCTTAAAGTTAATTGTCAAATGAAATAACTCTTTAATTGATGCATGTATTTAGGATTGGTTCTGAGGATATAAGGTTTGACACACTCTTCCTTTTTACATTTATTGGGGAATTTGGTAGTGTAGAAATGCTAGAATATTTGAGGAGGCTCTTTGGACATTAAGAGGAAGTGCATAAAGTTTGTAGCATATTTCAATGAAATTGGGTCAGTGGAGGAAAAGAGGTCTGAGAGGTGTATATAACTCTTAAATATTTGGGACAGGTTCTCTGTGGGATTCTTTGATTGGGAAACTTGCAATGATAAGTGCAGGAATGGAGCTTATATTGTCATAAATCTAGGTACTTGTTATCATTTTTCTTAGAACAATGGGGTGGGCTCTGATACCCGTACAGAGACCATTGCACTCTAGGGGGTACTATTATGTGAAAAGTGGTTATCCATCGAGTCAATGATTGTATTTGGAGACTCAAAAGTGGTTATGGACTGGGTTCAGATGCAATCTTCTTTCAAATCTCAAAAACTCACTAATTGGATGAAGAGAATCAAATTGATAATGGGATGCTTCCGTGACTTAATTTTTCTCATATATATATATATATATATATATATATATATATATATATATATATGGAACAAAATGTTGTTACTGATGCATTATCAAAGGAGGGACTCAACAAACCACCTGAGGAGGTTTTTTAGTATGCCTTTTACAATGCCAGATTCCATAGTTCGGGGAATATCCATGTGGCATAAACACTATTACTTACATGGAATCTTTGTTATATTTTTTCCTATTCATTTTTGTGATTTTTTTGTGATGATGGGAACATAATATGTAATATTATGCAATGCTGAGACAAATTCCACTGATATGTTTGATTATCTTTTATTTTGTTCATGGACAATATCTAAAATTGTATATATTCCGACTATATAGTGGGAAGTGATAACTATTTAGGAGGAGTAGAACACATAGGGGGGATATTCTGGCACATGTGCAATATGTAAACATCTTTTTTTAATAGAAATTTGTTGGTTTTTTCTTTTCTGAAAATATATAAATAAATAAATAATAAAATAACAACTTACAACATCTCTTCCATTTTAGGCTGGAAAAAATACCACTAATATACCAACTTAAATCCATCTTAACTCCTAATCTACCAAACAATGAGAGGGATCAAATATCTTTTCACTCTAAAATAAGTTTGCACCACAAGATATTTGAATTATTAATTTTGTTTTTCATATAATTTGACGGGGGTGAAAATGTTTAGATAACATAACATAACATAACATAACATAACAATAACATGACATGACATTACAACATCTCTTCCATATTAGACTAGAGACCACCTCTCAATGCAATAAATTATAATATATGATATTAGTTAACTTATATTATATAATAGAATATATTAGAAAAACTCTAATCATTATACATTATAATTAAATTTTATTAATGTAAAAATGTTGAGAATCTTGATCTATAAATGTATTTACATGATGATATATACAAGTTACATAACTAAACTAATAAAGTGAATGATGTGTTTATATATATTATATTTTTATTTATAAATTATTTCCTTAAAATGATAAGGATGGATGTATATATTTATATTACATTTCAATTTATAAAATAATAAAAGTTAGTATATATATTTATTTATTATTTTTGGAAAAAACATGTTTTTAATCTAAATAAATGTCTTTCTAATTAATTCGAAAGACATTTATCTAAATTATATATCACAAAAGTCTTAAATCTAACATTATATTTTTAATCCTTTCTCGACCAATTAAACTAACTTTAAGAGCTGTTCAAATTGTGTTATATAGTTGAATAATATATTTATATTGCATTAAATAATATATTTATATTTCAATTTGATAAATTATTTAGACTTTTATGTAGTTTATTAATTTCTATAATTTCAAGTCAATGAACATGGTCCCTATTTGGGAAAAGTTCACACTAAAGTTTGTTAACTGTTTAATGCAAGTGTTTTTGTAAATACTATGAAGCATTGAAATTGCAACAAGGTTCGTTAGTGCCAAAGTAAATACAACGTTTGATAAAAGGTTTTTGTGCGAATAGACTTCAATATTTATGTTGAAAACTTTAGTCAGGTTTCTCTATGAAACGTACGAGTTGGGTAGACTAAATTTTGTTTGGCAGTGCCATTTTTATTCAAAATCTAGAAAATTGCAGATTTTAATTTTAACTTTTACCAAATTTTAATGCAAAAATGTCAATATTGTCTTAAAAAAAAAAAAAACGTGGAACTTTCATACTTATGTTGAATATTGATTATGATATTTATGTCATCTTAGAAACCAACACAAAAGGAGTTTATCATCACATGTTGTGAAAAGCTCCAACATTTCATGCATTTATATATTTTAATTTGGTATGCAATGATGTTTTACATTGTATTTTTGGTTTTATCATTTAACCTACAATTTTTTTCCAACCTTTTTCCAACCTAGTATATGTAACCAAACAAAATCAAGAAAAGGGGTATGGGGGCATTAAAGAAACTTTTTAGATGGGGTATAGCGGAGAAAAGGGGAAAGTAAAATCTATTTCACATCTCAACATCCAAATTGAAGTTCAGATGGGGCTTATAAGTTTAGGAGTTTGTAGTAGTTGCTTCCCATATAGGGAGTTTATACATTTGATAAACATTTTCAATTCGTATTTCCTTGATGTCGAATCTCTTGAAGTTTCAAATTCCTAGTCAATTGTAAAATTTTCCTATCTATTTCCAGGTTTCTAAAAATATTGTAATGACACAAACCAGTGTTAAAAAATGTTAAAGTAGTGATCATATAATTTTCAATACAACTCATTATATTATATAAAAACTAATGGTTGGGTATGTGTTATGTTTGGAGTTGTCTATCGGTGCAATAAAATAGCCTAGACGACAGTTTTTTGTTGAAATACGGTAAAACAAATTTCAAAAAATCAGGTAGTTGGAGTGTTTGAATCTTTTTTTTTTTTTTTTAAATTATGGTGGAAATGAATTCAACACCATCAAAAACCTCTGGGGCACCCAAATCCTGAAGTTTGACAGCTGTAACTCTGATTTTAAAAAATTTCTGCCAAATTTTTTTATAATCTTGCCAGAATTTCAAAGTTATTCTGTTGGTTTTTTAGACTACGCGGTTATGTTCTTTCCACGCCTATTCCCATGCACGGTATGTTGTGTTGGGCACAGCGGGGGGCGATAGCCCCCTTGTCGAGGGGTTTGCAGGGGGGTCTGGGGCAGCATCCCAAGAATTTATTTTATGCAAACCCAATAATAGTTGGGCAGACCTACCCATGGTTTTGTGCGTGGGGTTTGCATAGGGTTTTGGGCATGATGATTTTCTGCCCATTGTATTTTGTAGATCTGGTTAATGGAACTACGGTTATGTTATAATCTAAGGATAGAGGAATATAATGAAAAATCAATCTGGCAGTCTCGATTTTGGGATCCAGGGGAAAATCTCTGTGTATATTTCTTTTATGTTCTCGCCATTATATATTTTTCTGTTTTTAAGAATTTGTTTGCATGTAATTTATGTACAGGGTTAAACCTACACTAATAACTAACAACTATTCAATTATACTAATAACTAATTATTTTATATTGGATATCAATGAATTATATTATATATAATAATGAATTATGAACTATGTAAAATATTTATAAGAATTTCAATCTCTACAGTATTGAATGGATCTTTATGGTCTTCTTTGCAGTGTAATTTTTTGAACAAGTCTCCTCTCTATGGTCTTATCTCTGCATTTGTAGAGATAATAGTTTTGATCAATGTGCTATTATATGGATATTTGCGGTGTAACTTATAGCGGGTCCTCTCTTTATGGTCTCATTTTCCCAGTGTATTTTTTAGAACGTGTCTCATCTATGTGGCCTCATTTATGTTGTGTACATTATTGAATATGTCTCACCTCCCTGGGCATTGGATCAAAACCCTAAGTCATTGAACACACTGGTGAATGAATCCATGGTGAAGCCTGAAATTTTAGGAAGCATGGGTTGGGATCTCTAGAACTCTGAACAACAAGAACCCTATAATCTTTGAATGGTAAGAATGTTGCATGGATCTAAAAGAATCTTGGTGGTGAACCCTAGATTAGAAGAAATCTATGGTGTGAAGAAGCTCAACCCTACAAACTTTGTGATGTGAAATAACTCAACAGTGCTAACAAATAAAAATACTAAATAACTCAACAATGTGAAATAACTTAGTGATAAAAAAATTGTGTGGACCTAAAAAAATCTTAGCAAACAATTTGCATATTGCTAAGGTTGATTATGGAGAGTTGTAGGCTACAAGGACTTTCTAGGTTATTTTTTCTACCATTAAAATTCCAATGTAAATTAGGTGAAAAATTTATTTCTACCTCTTATCTATTTATTTTTCTTTCCAATAGAGGAAATTCACCACAGATACCAAAATATCTCAAAGGGAGACGCAGTATCAACATATATAATCATTATAAAGACGTAGGAAAGAGAGATAAGCCAAACTTTGATTAGAGTTAGAAGTAACGATTAATAATAAATTTAGATGCTTCTAAGACGAGGTTTCGACTTTGATAAATGATATTAGGATTGGAGAACTTAGCAATAGAAAATGGAGGTTAGGTTGCAAGAAATGGAAAAAAAAACCCAAGAAAAGATATAATCAACCCAAGGAGAAGAGGTCAAAGAAAATTGTAACCTTAGGGACAAATGATCCGGGTAGATTTATGATACCCTTTAAACCAAGACCTTTTACTTCGACTGATGTGTTAGAATTGCATCAAAGCATTAATTAACATAATGAATGTATATGCATGCTGTAAATAAGAGGAACATAACGAGTGTTAGAAACATATGATATTGATAACGGAGTTCGTCCAGGAGGGACTACGTCTCCGAGCCTTGGTGTCAAGATGGTGTAGGTCGTTGCATTAAGTGTTGATGTACATGGATGGTATTTTCTAATCCGGATTTATGCAGGAACGCAACAAAATACAGAAATAACCATAAATATAGAGATGCAGTGGAAATAATGCTTCATTTCATTAATATCAAATAACATAAATATGCTTACAGACATCATGGAAATCAAATAGCTAGGGTGCTGGTAGCGAATCTCTGAGAAGAGATGTGATGGCTACAGGCCTTTGAACTGTGTTACAATGAGGCTCGAGGGCCTATTTATTATTGAGAAAACAATGGAGAACTATAAACGTCCAAAAACCTAACCGTAGGAGATGAAGATCCAAAACTATGGGCCCAGTTTGGGTAAATTGGTGTTTCAACTTCTCGGGGTCGTAACTTTGGCATACTATCTTCGTTTGACACACATGATACATCGTTAGAAAGATCTGTCCAAGGAATACAATTTCTGCCATGAACATCAATTTTGGAACGGAATCATATTTGTCGAAGGCGCGATTACCAAAAAATGTCGTTTAGGGCCTCAAAATGGCTCTAGAAGTGCAAGACCTGAAAAACTGCTAAAAACAGTAAGTTGTGTTGCAACTTAAAAACTGAAAGAACTGATGGTGGGGGTTCAAATGGAATAGGTGGGTGGCCACCAATATCCCCCTGGATCATTAAGGCCCCAAAACGGCTCCGGGAGTGTAGGACCTGAAAACTTGCTAAAAATAGTAAGTTGTGCTGAATGTGAAAAGCTGCAAGAATTGATGGTGCGGGTCCAAATGGAATAGGTGGGTGGCCACTGATATCCACCTGGATCATTCCTCCCTCCTTAGGAAGAAATGGTCCCCATTGTGTTGAGATCCTCCAAGAGATGAGGCAAATTCTGTTGAACTAATTATTAGATTTGTCGAAGATGTCATGGACCTGCGGGTGGACATGCTGGATGCGTTTAGTAAATTTTGTTTCTTTATCAACCTTAGACAGTACATGTGTGGATTATGTCTGTGTATTCGCATGAGGTATGGCAACATCAGGCAACAATGCGTCGAGGGTCAAATCAATGGAGTGCTTGTCCGGACGGTGTAGAGGAACCTCTATGAGTGAGGAGAAGATTTCCTCGTATTCCTCCCTGACTTTGTCCATCTGTTGCAGCCATGTAGGGGAGCCCTGTTTTGAGGTTGTGGCCACAATATTCTTCTTTCCCTGTGAGCGAGTTGTAAGTAAAATAAATTTCCTTGTTTGGCAAACAATCTTACTGCGTTGTTTTGCAGTAGTAAAAGAGATGACAGGAGGCGGTATCTCTGGTATCCTGTACAAGTTATTTCCCAAAGTAATAACAACAACACGAGGCTTAGACTCATACACAGCATGTCACCTCCACAAGTATGGTTGGCCCAATAATACATCAACTACATCAAGAGGAGAAACATCACACAATACCTCATCCGTGAATGTCTTGATATTGTATGGAAGGCGACACTGCTGGCAGATGCGGAGATCTCTCCCTGGGTGCAGCCACCCGATGGTATATGACTATGGGTGTTCTATGGTCGACAGGCCGAGCCACTTCACGACCTCTGCTGAAATGAGATTCTTTTGGCTTCCACTATTGACAAGAAATTGTAGCGGAGAACCCTCCACCCACATCTACGAATGGAAGACGCGCTCCCCCTCCTCTGGATCCTCTGGATCCTCCCTTTGGATCTTGGTGGTGGCAACAATGGCACTAGGATCCGCATCAATGATCTGCTTCCCTTTGTCATTTCCTTTGTCTGGTTCTGAATCAAGATCAGAAAATGCATCTGATTCATGTGCCTTTAGTTCGGCCACCAATGACTGTTTGGCCCGACACTCGTTTGTGCTGTCAGTGGGGCTGTTATGAAATTCACACCACTTCCCTGAGTCCTTCTTTGGATTTTTGGTGTTGTTCTGATTCGCACTGCTTTGGCCTTGCCCCTTGTTCTTCGGTTCGGGGGCACCTTTCGGATTCGCAGATCTAAAGTCTCACTTCTTCTGCTTAAATTTATGCTTGATCTTGGTAGCATAGCAGTATGCCATGCCAAGCGATGTAATGTTGAGGAAATCCATTTCCTCCTGAATGTTTTTGTGCAGACAGCCGCGGTACTTGCACACCAAATGTCTTTATGAATCTTTAATACCCAACTTTGTGCGTAGGGTATAGAAAAAATTCGTCATTTTGTGCACATCTTGATCCCTTTGTTGCCGCAATGTGGTCCATTGGATGTATTTGTCCTCATAGCTCCCCACGGGGTAATATTGTTCCTTGATGCCATCTCAGAACGAATTCCAAGTGGGTGTGGCTGAGAACGGAGGGGGTTCCCCTTCATCCTCTTGCTCACAGTAGGTTTCCCACTAGTCTTTGACATGGGGGGCAACTTTGAGGAGTGCAAAAATAATCTTTTCTCGGTCAGAGAAATCATGGACCGAGAAATACCCTTCCAAGAAATTCAACCATCTATCTACGGCGTCTGCATCTATTTGGCCTTCAAATACAGGAATGTCAAAGTTTACCTATACCTTGAAGGGAGTGGCACCTCCAGAGTGGCTGTTGGATGCAGATGCGTTGTAGGTGGGCAGTCGTTGAAGGGTTTGAGCAAAGTTATCCATCATCGCGTTCCTTTGTTTCTCAAGGGCCTCCTCAAGCAATATTTTGATAGGATCTCCTGCTCGCTCGTCTTTCTTTTCTTCCGCCATAGGAGGTCGTCGGGGTTTGCAAGGCTGATCTTGCAAGGGTTCAACCAGATTGAGCTCTAACTCCTTATACCCTGACCTATCAAGTCATCTAGTCAATCTTAGAACTTCGACCAGCTCTAACTTTCGCATATGAGCTCAGTTTGACGAACCGTTGCGATCAGGACGACAAGATATTCAACTTGAAGCTGGTTCAAGAGCAATCCAAACACTTTTATTTTTGAGCTTTCATAAGCCCTCTTTTTCCTCTGTGTCTCTGGAGCCACCTGGATCAATCCTCCCCACTAAGGAGCTTTTGGTCCTCCAAAATCATCAAAAATAATATGCAACTGCTATGTACAATGTCTGCACCACAAGTGTCCTGAAAAAGGTCACCCTTCCATCTCCTTCACCTTTGTTTTTTGGAGCCTTAAGCGATGAGCCGACAACTGCATCCTTGCAAACCAATAGTACAATCTCTTGCAAATTACATGCTCAAATTGACCAACTATGACCCAAACATTTCCATACTTGCCACGAGTTTATAACACATACTCGATGGTCAAGCTTACATCGAATGGAAATCACACCCTAGCTATCATTACAAAACCAAAAACATCATTGTCGCATTTCAAAGTGATGGCAAACACATCATCACTTTTACATGAAAGAAATGCATCACATGATTTATAAGACAAGGCCAAAATATCATGGTTTCTTAACAAGCAATAGAAAACACATCATCACTCTTATTGTTAAAAATGCAACATATGATTTTCAAACACGACCATGACACACTACCACATCTAGAAAAACCATCTCTCACTTATCAAAGTGAATGGATCATCTCCTTATGGTGCTCTTGCTTGTCGAACATTTGTTTCAACTGATTCATGCACCAACGCTTCGTCCTTAAGGAGCTTCTATGGATGGAGCCTCAAACACATGGTTCTTTGATGTCCATTTTGGTTGCAATGGCTACAAAAGGTCTTCTTCCTCCATACTTGCTTAACCAGTTTCTTTTTCTGCGGTGGAGAAGGCTTTCCATGTGTCATCCTCCTTTGTGCTGCCATTCTTTTCCAACACTCAGAAATGGCATGGTTATGTAAACCACAAAAATGACAATTTTTCTTATGCCATGATTTACGTTCATGATTAGTAACATTATTATAATCAAAATGAACTCTTGAATAGTGAGACTTGTTATACCTTCCCTGGTGGTCTCTGGTGCGACCATGGTGATGAGATCTTGCCTCATCTCTTTCACTGCAACATGCACTTCCATGGGATGATGGTAGATTGTTCCCATCAATCCTCTTCCCTGGTGAGTTTAACAATTTTTTTTTGCCTTTGATGTCCTTCGAACATCCTCCTTAAGTGTATCCCAAACCCACGTAACGAAGTCTCTGCACAACCTCTAATGGTTGGGTTATGCCTTGGGCATGAATGCCAAGTCCTCCTCCTTTGTACCCCATCTTGGTAAGGAGTCTCATGCCAGTTCCTATAATGGGTATCTCCACATCTCCAACAAAAATAATAGCACGTGAAGATGAAATTGAATAATGATCACAACTGTTTACCTCAGCTGTCAATTTTGAAACATGTGAAGAGGGCTTCTCTGAGCCTTTGTTGTGCTTCACTTCCTCCAAGGCATCTGTCGCGGCTTGTAGCTAAAGCTTCAATCACTGCTACTCCTCCTTCTCTTCTTGTAGGAGTGTATTCAATGCATCATGATCTACTTGACGAATTTCATTGTTGTGCTTCAATTATTCCAATTCCTCTATCGTAGCTTGCAACTGAAGCTGCAATCGATGTTTGTCCTCCTTCTCCTCCTGTATGAGTGTTTTCAACTCAGTGTTATCTACAGCTTGTTTCTCATAAGCTTTATACAACATGTCATCTTTCTCGGACACCCTGAGAATGGTCTCATACATGTCTTTGAAATCCTCCATTGCTCAACTCAGTGAACATTCAATGGTTCACGCCTGCAATCCAAATAAAAAAGAAGACTACTATGATACCACTTGATCCAGGTAAATTTATGATACCCTTTAAACCAAGACCTTTTACTTCGGTTGATGTGTTAGAATTGCATCAAATAATTAATGAACATAATGAACATATCTGTATGTTGTAAAGAATAGGAACATAACGAGCGTTAGAAACATACGATATTGATAACGGAGTTTGTCCAGGAGGGACAACATCTCCAGGCCTTGGTGTCAAGATGGTGTAGGCCGCTGCATTAAGTGTTGATGTACATTGATGGTATTTTCTTTGTCATACAAGGGAAATGCCCTCACGTAGGAGTGGTTGTACCTCTCCACGATAAGTTCCACTACAGGAACTCTCATTCACAAAAGGGACTCCTATCAGCATGACAATTTCACACATAATGACTATGAGTATCCCACCAGCATGGAAAAAAAGGGATCTCAATCAAACATACATGTGAAAATGAGTATCCTGCCAACATGGAAACAAAGGGATATCAAACATAAAACAAATCCATGATAAAAATGACACCTCACACCAAGAACAAAACAAGATCCCACATCAAACATCAAACAGGGATCTATACAACACAATGCATCTTGTAGCAAAGAGAAAAAGAAGTACATGATCACACTGCATATACCTCACATCCTGGATCTATCTGAAGACAAGGATGATAAAATGTTCAATTTGTCTGTACCATCAATCTCGTGGCGTCGAATATCCTGAAAATTACCACTCACACATTGAATGCTGACACCTACAACTCCACTTTGAAAAGTGGCCGAAAAACATAAGGCTCAGATGGAAAATTGGCTGCACCGCTGAACTTGTGTTGTCGAGAGGTGTAGGATCGACTGTCAATTTGCTAAATTCTGACACTGTCGAAATCTAGGCCTTAGGGAATATTTTAGATTCCCCCTAGATTCCTCAAATATGATGCTCCACAGGGAATCTAGAAATATGAAACTGAAAATAGGAATCTGATCTCACCATTGAAATCCTTACGAAATTCTGAGAAGAATGAGTATAACGTTGACCTCATTCTGACATCGGTGAATTTCGGCCTCCAAGGAATCTAATAGATTCCCTCAAGATTCTTGAAGTTTATCCTCCACAAGGACTCTGAAACACCGCTACTCAAATGGAAAATCTGGGTGCACCATCGTGCTCCCTGCGAAATTCTGGTTAAAATGAATATAAATTTCAATACATTCTGACATAGAAAATTTTTACCTCCTTGGAATCTTCTGGCATCAAAAGGACATTCTGCATCTTGAAATTCGTGCCATTCTGCCTACATCAGCCTCTACCATGGAAAACGTGCCTGCACTTGGCTGCCCCTCCACACTAAAGAAGACGAGTTTATATGTAAGAGGCTAGGCGGACTTTACAAAGTTTGTTGTTTGGCATATCGGTTAAGAGGCTTAGTTTGGAGAAGAGGGGTTGGGGGATCAAATCTCGCACCTCTCTATTTTTATGTCATAACACATTAAAAATATTAAAATGTAGGTGGGTAGGTCAGATCCATGCGGCTTGACCCGACCCTTACCCATGATGCCATGTTATAACTGTGGCTCCGTTCAACATTTGGGCATGAGTGGTTATGGTGGGTGGTTAAATTTTTGGGTGGTGTGTTATTTGGTGGTGTTGCCCGCTCGAGGGCCGACTACATGGGTCGAGCAGGTTCGACCCTCGCTATCATCAGAACGTGTTTGTTTTATTTCTATAAGATATATATGTTATATATGTAACATTTGACATGGGTACATCGACCGAGGGTGGCAGGGTTGGTGGCCCGCCATCCAAAAAATATATATATTTTTGTTTTTATAAACAAACCAAGACATTTTTAAAAATTCAGTTTTTAGGCTGAAGGAGTCAATTTAAAGACTCCACAAACTCGCCTGGAATCCGGCCGGGCCTGGCCGGAATCCGCTGGCCGGGTTTCAGAGAAGTTGCGCCCTCTTTAACCTCTCAAGTCATCCAGTCAAGCTTAGAACTTTGACCAGCTCTAAATTTCGCATACGAGCTCGGTTTGACGAAATTTTTGCACCGTTGCGATCAGGACGACGAGTTCTTCAACATGAAGCTAGTTTTATAGCAATCTAAACACTTTGATTTTTGAGCTTTCATAAGCCCTCTTTGTCCTCTGTGTGTTTCTAGAGTCGCTTGGATCAATCCTCCCCACTGAGGAGCTTTTGGTCCTCCAAAAACATCAACAATAATCAACAACCATTGTGTACAATATCTTCACCACAAGTCTCCTAAAAAAAGTCGCCCTTCCATCTCCTTCACCTTTTTGCTTCAGAGCCTTAAGCGATGAGCCGACACTTGCATCCCCTACAAATCTGTAATACAATCTCCTGTAAATTACATGCTCAAATTGACTAACTATGAACCAAACATTTCCATACTTGCGACAAGTTTATAACACGTACTCGGTGATCAAGATTACATCGAATGGAAATCACACCCCAACTATCATTAGAAGACCCAAAACATCATTGTCGCATTTCGAAGTGATGGCAAACACATCATCACTTTTACATGAAATAAATGCATCACATGATTTATAAGACAAGGAAAAAATATCATGGTTTCTTAAAAAGCGATTGAAAACACATCATCACTCTTGTAGTTAAAAATGCAACATATGATTTACAAACACGGCCATGACACACTACCACATCTAGAAAAACCATCTCTCACTTATCAAAGTGAATGGATCATCTTCATGTGGTGCTCTTGCTTGTCGAACATCTGTTTCAACTGATTCATGCACCGACACTTCGTCCTTAAGGTGCTGCTATGGATGGAGCCTCAAACACGCGGTTCTTTGATGGCCATTTTGGTTGCAATGGCTACAAAAGGTCTTCTTCCTCCAGACCTACTTAACCGGTTTCTTTTTCTGCGGTGGAGAAGGCTTTCCATGACTCATCCTCCTTTGTGCTGACATTATTTTCTGTTAGGTCCCTATATTACTAGTATAGTCCCTTATTTTTGTTAGTGTAACCCCCTTATTGTTATTGTTGTACCCCTGTAACCCCAATATTGTTATTATTGTGCCCTTACATTATTATTGTTAGGTCAGCTAGAATTATATTGTGACTCCATGGACTTCTATATATAGAATGAGGTTTTGGTCATTTGTATCATCCAAGAATTATTCATTTATGTAATATATTAGAGTTTTACCCCTTGAAGTGGCTGATTTTTAAGGCGTTGATCTCTCTTTTCTTCTATTTTTGGAGCTGGTTTCATAACATTTGGTATAAGAGCTTTGGATTCTAGGGTTTTGCTACTCCAAATAGTTCATCGTGGAATTTTAGCTATAATTTTTTTTCTACGAAGTTTCAAAAGATGAAGTTTTTACAGAGTGAAGGTGAAATCCTGAAGAATGTCGTGTAAAAATTTCAGATCTTGTTTCACAAAATTTTTAGAGATATGATCTGTGGAATTTAGGGTTGTTTTAGGCTCCCGAATTTCACCTAAAATATATAATCGTGGAATTTGTGCGATAATTTTTTTTTCTACGTAGGGTTAGAAACTAAAAATTTTACAGAGTGAAGCCGAACTCCTGAGGAACTTCCTGTAGAAATTTCAGATCTTGGTTCGTAATATTTTCGGAGATATGATCTGTTGAAGTTAGGGTTTTTCAGGCTCCCGAATTTCATCTCAAAGAGGTAGCCGTGGGAAAATTGTAATAACTCTCTCTGTGAGCATTGGATTGGAATTCTGTAAAAGTAGCTGCAAGTACACGGACTGTAGTTTCCTGTGTATCAATTTTAGAGCCGAAGGAGGAAATAGTGACACGTGGCACATCGTACAAGTTCGCTCTACTGAACCAGTCCATAATTAGGTCATTGTGGGAGATTGGGCATAACTTTGTCTTAAGGAATCCAAATCAAGTCAGACCTATGGCATTCGAAAGAAGATTCAGAGTGATACTACAAGGCTGAATTTCAAATATTGAAGATTTGAAATCACAGAGATGTTTCAATTTCAATATCGAGCTCCTCAAAAGCAAGAAAAAGGTGTGTATTTTTTTTTTTTTTTTCCGAATTGCAAAAGTCTTGTTTGAAGAATCAATTTGAATTGATTCCAAGGACATATTGTAGAATAGATATCAATATTGGGTTCTAAAATGCACCCTAAAAATAATTCAACACCCATTAAGCCTTCAGAAGGCTCTACTATGGCTCATGAAGATGAAGAAATGCAATAGGACATATCAAAATTACAAAGAGCAAGTGCACCAAATTTCGCTATCGCAAAGAGCAACAAAAAATGAAATGGATGTTTTGAAGAAAAGCGCGGTAGCTAAGATGGATGGTTTGAAGAAAATCTTGGAAGCTACGATGGATGGTTTGAAGAATGGTATGGAAGAAAAAATGGAAGGTTTGAAGGAATACATAGAAGCTTTGAAGGAAGGTTTGTCAAAGTTGATACAAGAAATGATTCCTAATGGTGAAAATATAGTAGAGGAAACTCATGATGAGAACAAAATTAATGTTAAGCGTGATTTTATAAACTCTAATGTTGGATTGAATAACCACTATATTCCAAAGATGGATATGAGGAAGTTTGATGGTAAGGATCCCGTAACATGGATACTACAGATGGAGCAATATTTTGATATCAATAATGTGCAAAACACACAAAAGGTGTGCATTGCAACTTTACATTTAGAACAAAACACATTTGTATGGTATCGATTGATCCAGATTTATGCAAGAATGCAACAGAATACAAAAATAACCATAGACATAGAAATATAGTGGAAATAAGGCTTCATTTCATTAATATCAAATCACAGAAATATGCCTACAAACATGATGGAAATAAAATATCTAGGGTGCTGGTAGTGAATCTATAAGAAGAGATGTGGTGGCTATAGACCTCTGAACTATGTTACAATGAGGCTCGAGGGCCTATTTATTATGGAGAAACAATGGAGAATTCTAAACGTCTAAAACCTAACCCTAGGAGATGAAGCGCTAAAAGTATGGGCCCCGTTTGGGTAAATTGGTGTTTCAACTTCCCGGGGACGTAACTTTGACATAATATCTCCGTTTTGGGCTTCAAAATGTTTCTGAAAGTTTAGGACTCAAAAAATTGCTAAAAATAGTAAGTTGTGAAAAAACTGAAAGAGACAATGGTGGGGCCCCAAGTGGAATAGGCAGGTGGCCACCAATATCCACCTGGATCATTCCTCCCCCCTAGGAAGCAATGGTCCCCATTGCATTGAGTTCCTCCATGAGATGAGGAAACTTCTGTTGAACTTGGTCCCTGGTGAACCACTTGCCTTGGTGCAAGAGTTGGCCAGCTTTGACAACCTGATACAGTTGGATTTTCTTTCAGCGAGTGTTCTTGATTTTCATGTCCATGATACAGTCTGTGGTGGCCTATTCCATGCAGTCTGGGTTTAACTCTTTTGGTGTGAGTTCTTTTGCAATGTTAGAGGTGTCCGATAGAGGTGAGAAGTAGGGACGAAGGCGGTCTACATTGAATACTGGGTGCAGACCAAGGAATGGTGGAACACTGAGCTCGAAGGCATTGTTCCCTATAGCCTTGGTGATGGTGTACGACCCATATTGGAGCGGGAAAATCTTGCAGTGGAGTCTAGTGAGGCGCTCCTTCTGCAAATGTAGCCACACTTTTCGCCCACCTGGAAGTTGTGTGGCACTTGATGTTGATCATGTCATTGCTTGTACTTAGCATTGGCTCTATCCAATATGTCATGAACCTGTTGGTGGATGTGCTGAATGCGCTCGATGAATTTGTTGGCTTTGTCAGCTTCAGACTGGACATGAGCTGAATCAGCCTGAGTAGCTGCAAATGGCATGGCTACGTCAATGGGATATAGTGGCTGGAATCCCAAGCCCACCTGAAAGGGGCCATGGCCGGTTGAGATGTGGAGAGCCCAGTTATAACTGTGTTGTACATAGGGAAGGCTCTCATCCCATGTGCGTGGATGCTTTGAATTGTACATGCGCAGAATGTGTACAATCATCCTATTGACGACTTTTATCTGGCCATCAGTTTGGTGATGGAAAGCTGTGGACTTGGTGAGCTTAGTGTCCAACATTGACCAGAGGCTGGACCAAAATGTGCTGAGGAACCTGCTATCGCGATATGATATGATAGACTATGGGATCCCAAAGTGCACCCACACTCGTTCAAAGAAGAGTTTAGCAGTGGCTTCTGCTGTGATATTCTTCTTGCAGGCTGCCATAATGGCCATCTTTGAGAATCTGTCGACGACCATGAAAACACAACATTTCCATGCTTAGTAGAAGGAAGGTCTCCACATGTAATCCATGGAGATGGATTCCCAAGGTCGACTAGGGGTAGTAGCTGAGTATAGAGCCCTTGCTTCTGATACGATTTGGCAATGGCGCAAGCAGTGCAGGATCTGATGTACTTCCCGACATCCTGTCGAAGGTTCGGCCAATAGAAATACTTCTGCAATACTGCCACTATTTTCTCGACCCCAAAATGCCCAGCGACTCGACTATAGTGCGCTTCCCATATCATCTTGGCACGCTCGCTTGAAGGAACACAAAGGTGTCCCAGGTGACATAATAGTGCATCTTGGAGGTGAAAATTTGGAACTTGCATACCCCCCAAGAGTGCCTTGTATGTGTAGCTGAATTCTGGATCGCTCATGTAGAGAAGCGGCCAATCAGAAGTCTCATGCCCATAAGAGTTGAGAATGGTGGTTATGGCCATGATCGGTGGTTGGCTGAGGCAATCTGCAACATTATTGGTGCTACCCTTCTTGTACTTGATGTTCAAATGAAATTTTTGCAGATATGTGGACCACTTCTGATGGCGATCGTTTTGCAACTTCCCTTGTGTCTGTATGAACTGAAGGAGTCATTGGTATGCATGGATGATTGTCTCCTTCCCCAAAATGTAATGCTTCCATTTTCGACAAGCCTGCACAATGGAATACATTTCTTTGTCATAAGTGGGATACTTTTGAACTGTGTTGGATAATTTCTCACTGTGATATGCCACTGGATGCCCCTGTTGAGTAAGAACTTCCCCTATAGCATAGTCAAAGGCATATGTCTCAATTTCAAATGGTTGTTGCAAGTCTGGTCATGTGAGCACTGGGGCAGAACAGAGGCGATGTTTCAATTCTACGAACACCTTCTGTTGAGATTTCGACCAACAGAATTTTTCTTTCGCTCTTCCCTTGGTGACTTGACTCAAGGGCCAAGTGATATGAGAGAATCCAAACATGAACCTAAGGTAGAAATTAGCAAGACCTAGAAATCTACGAAGCTCTGTTAGGGTGGTTGAGGCTGTCCACTCTCGAATGACTTGGATCTTGGCTAGATCCACATGCACCCCTCTTTCATCAATAATGTATCCCAGATATTGAACCTGGGTCATGCCAAAAGTTCACTTCTCCAAATTGGCACAAAACTTGTGTTTCCGTAGTGTTTGGAGGACTCCTCAGATGTGGTGGAGGTGCTCTTCCCAAGTCTGGCTGAAGCTCAGAATGTCATCCAAGTATACCACTACAAATGAATTGGTGAATGGACACAAGATGTCATCCATAAACCTCATGAAGGTTTCAGGAACATTTGTCAATCCAAAAGGCATGATGATCCATTCTAAAAGGCCCTCCTTGGCTTTGAAGGCAATCATCCACACATCAGAGGGTTCGATTGGTACCTAGTGAAACCCATACTTCAAGTCGATCTTGCTGAAATATTTTTCCCCATTGAGTTGGTCTAGAAGGTCATCAATTCGTGGGATCGAGTACCTATTCCGGAAAATGATCTTGTTCAACGCCCAATAATCAATATAGAGTCTCCAAGTCCCATCCTTCTTCTATACCAACAGATCGGGCTCCCTTACCTATTATGAACTCTGCCGATGTGACAAGTCTCAGCAGTTAGCCTCGAATCTCGCTCTTGATTTCATCATTCTCCAGAACAGAGCGCCGATAGATCGGTCCATTAGGTAGCGGCGCACCTGGAATCAGATCAATTGGGTGCTTGACCTGACAGTGCAGAGGGACCCCTATGGGTGAGGTGAATATGTCCCCTTACTCCTCCACAACCTTATCCATTTGTTGTTGTCGTGCAGAGGAGCCCTGTCTGGAGGTCGTGGCCACAGTCTTCTTCTTGCCCTGGGGGCGGATCATTAGGAAAACGAATTTCCTGGTTTGGGAAATGAGCTTATTGCATTGTTTTGCAGTAACCAAAGAGATAGCGGCAGGAGGTGGTACCTCTGGTATCCTGTACAACTTATTTCCCAAAGTAACAATAACAGCACGAGGCCGAGACTCATCCACAGCATGACGCTTCCACAAGTATGGTTGTCCTAATAATACATCAGAAACATCAATAGGAGCAACGTCACATAGTACCTCATCCGTGAAGGGCTTGATGCTATAGGGAAGGCGACACTGCCGGGTGATGCGGAGATCCCGTCCTTGGTGAAGCCACTCGATGGTGTATGGTTGTGGGTGCGCTGTGGTCGGCAAGCCCAACTGCTTCACGACATATGCTGAAATGAGGTTCTTTTGGCTCCCATTGTCGACAATGAACCGTAGCGGGGAACCATTTACCCACATCTGGGAGTGGAAGAGACGCTCTGCCTCCTCTGGATCTTCTGGTTCCTCCTTCTGGATCTTCATAGTGGCAATAGTGGAATTGGGCTCTGCATCAATAATCTGCTTCCCTTTGTCATTCACCTTGTCAGGTTCTGATTCAAATTCGGAGAATGCATCTGGTTTAGAAGCCCTCATCACGGTCACCAACGACTGCTTGGCCCAACACTCACTTGTGTTGTGAGTGGAGCTATTATGGAACTCACACCACTTTCCCGTGTCCTTCTTTGGCTTCGTGTTGTTTTTCTTTGCTTGTGGCCTTAGTGAGTTTTCTTCAGCCACCATGCCTTGGCTTTGTCCTTTGTTCTATAGTTTGGGGGCCCCTTTCACTTGCTTTTGATCTGAATATCCAAAGTCTTGCTTCTTATATTTGAATTTCTTCTCAATCTTCACAGCATACCGGTATGTAGTACTAAGTGTGGAGATGTCAAGGAACTCCATTTACTCCTAAATGTATCTGTGAAGACAAATTCGATACTTTAGCACCAAATGTTTCTCTGAATCTTTGATACCAAACTTTGTGCGTAGGGTATGGAACATATTCATTATCTCATGCACATAACTCTCCCTTTGTCAAGGCAAATACCGGTCCATTATATGTACTTGTCCTCAAGAATTTTCACGGATGTGCAGATACTTAGATGGCATCTCAGAATTTCCAAGTGGGTAACACAGAACAGAGAGGGCCGAGGAAAAAGAGTCACGCAGGCTTTCCACCGCCCGACATGGGGGGTAGCTTTGAGGAGTGCAAAAAAAATCTTCTCCCGGTCTGAAAAGTCATGAATTGAGAAATATCCTTCTAACAGATTCAACCATCTATCTACGGCATCTGCGTCTATTTGACCCTCAAATATGGGAATGTCAAAGTTTACTTGTACCTTAAAGGGATTCACGCCTCCAAAGTGGCTGCTGGATGCAGATGCGTCGCCAGTGGACAGTCATTGAAGGATCTCGGTAAAGTTATCCATCATCGCATTCCTTTGTTTTTCGAGGGCTTCCTCGAGCAATATTTTGATAGGATCTCCTACTCCCTCATCTTTGTTTTTTTCCCCCATGGGCGTCCATCGGGGTTTGCGAGGCTGATCTTGCAAAGGTTCCACAAGATCGAGCCTTAACCCCTTATACCCTAACCTAGTTGGGGACATGCAAAGAAGGATTGAGAAAAGCAACGGTCAAAATTTACCATCCAAACATTTTTGCGGTGAACACAATAGAATACGTATATACATAAACATAGAAATACAATGGAAATAAGGCTTCATTTCATTAATATAAAATCATAGAAATATGCTTACAAACATGATGGAAATAAAATAGCTAGGGTGTCAGTAGCGAATCTATGAGAAGAGATGTGGCACGTGACAGACCGAATCGTGTTACAATGAGGCTTGAGGGCCTATTTATTATGGAGAAACAATGGAGAATTCTAAACGTCCAAAAACCTAACCCTAGGAGATGAAGCGCCAAAACTATGGGCCCCGTTTGGGTAAATTAGTGTTTCAACTTCCTGTGGATGTAACTGCATACTATCTTTGTTTGGGGCTTCAAAATGGCTCCGTTTTAGGACCTCGAAAAATGCTAAAAATAGTAAGTTGTGAAAACCGAAAGAGACAATGGTGGCCCTGCGGGAATAGGTGAGTGCCACCAATATCCACCCAGATCATCGATGGCTTTGCTCCCATAAAAAAATTGTCACTTGGTCAATTTTTATGGAGGAAATGATAGCACATTATGAGGATACAAAGAGAAACACCTTCTTTAGCCAATTGATAAATCTCAAACAAAAGGGTTCAGTGGTGGAGCACATCGAGGACTTCCAAAAATTGAATATAAGGGTAATTGATATTCTAGAGGAACACAGTATTGATGTCTTCATAGGGACTTTAAAGGATAACATCCAACATGAAGTTTGCATTTGGGAACCTGATTCATTGGATAATGCATTCAGGTTGGAAAGAAAAATTTAATGTAAAATTATGGCGACAAGGAAGCCTACCACTCACATCTATAAAGATGGAAGTGTTGCTACTCCTATACTTCCACAACCTACAAGGCCGACCACAACAATTGGAAGAAAAAGAGAAAAAGGGTTTACATAGTTGTGATAGAAAATACACTAAAGGACATAAGTGTGTCAGAGAAGAAATTATTTTACATAGATTGTGAAGAGGAGGAATAAAATTAACAAGAAACTTCAAAAGAAGAGGATATACACCATGAACCAACCCTAGAGAAAGAAGAAATGAGTCCGGCCATATCCTATAATGCATTGGCAATAATTACCACTCCTCAAACTCTCAAGATAGAAGGACATATCAAGAATAAAAAGGTAATAGTGTTGATTGATTCTAGTAGTACCCATAGTTTTATTCATTATAAGGTAGCCAAGGAATTGAATTGCTTCATATACCCAACACCAGAGTGTCAAGTGATGGTTGCAAATGGAGGGACTATAAATATCTCTGGAAAATTCCATAATATCAAGTTAACCATGGGGGAATATGTATTGAATAGTCTAATTATTTCCATTCCAATGGGAGGCGCTGATGTTGTACTAGGAGTGCAATGGTTACAATCTTTGGGGATGACAACTTTTAATTTTCAAGAAATTGTATTGAATTTTTTTTCGGAAGGAAAGGAAATCGAATTACGGGGTATCGCAAGGAAGCCAGGAAAGATAATAAGCTTTGATTTCATGACAAAGCTTATGAATAAAGAACAACGAGGCGTAATTGCACACTTATGCTCACTAGAAGTTCCAACATCAAAACCATCTATTTCTCCATATCTCCAAAAAGTCTTGGACAATCATTCCAAGGTGTTTGAAACTCCCGAAGGACTCCCACCTATTCATGATCATGATCATGCTATTCATTTGATTCCAGGAAACGTTCCTCCAAACATCCGGCCTTACAGATATCCTTATGTCCAAAAGAGTGAAATTGAACGTATGATTGCAGAAATGTTAGAGGCTGGTATAATTCAGCCTAGTCAAAGTTCTCTCTCTGCTCCAGTAGTATTGGTGCACAAGAAGGATGGATCATGGCGCATGTGTCTAGATTATGTGGAGCTCAATAAGCTCAGTATTAAAGATAAATTTCCCATTCCTGTGATTGATGAATTATTGGATGACTTACATGGAGCAATTTATTTTACCAAGTTGGATCTTCATTCAGGATATCATCAAATTAGAATGAAGACTAAAGATATTTTGAAAACAACATTTCGAACTCATAAGGGTCATTATGAATTTATGGTCATGCCTTTTTGCCTTACCAATGCACCTTCTACATTTCAAGGGTTGATGAATTCCATTTTCAACCTTTCCTTAGAAAATTTGTGCTAGTATTTTTTTGATGATATAAAAATCTACAACAAGTCTTGGAAGGATCATGTTCAACATGTTGACAGGGTGCTCAAACTATTGCAGGAGAAACAATTATATGCAAAAACATCCAAATGTTTCTTCGGAGTACAAGAGGTGGAATATCTAGGTCATATTATATCTCACGAGGGTGCTAATGTAGACCTTAACAAAATTAAAGCCATTAAGGAATGGAAAGTCCCCACAACCATAAAGTAGTTGAGAGGATTTCTCAAGCTAATGGTATCATCAGCAAGTTTGTTAAGAATTATGGGAGAATAATAGCACCTCTAACAACATTATTGAAGAAAGATGCATTTTCATGGACTCTTGAAGCAACTAAGGCCTTTGAATATCTTAAAGAGGCAATGTGCCTAGCACCAGTCTTAGCTACGCTAGACTTCACAAAAACCTTTATCGTGGAATGTGATGCCTCAGGAAATGGAATTGGTGTTGTTTTAATGCAAGAAGGAAGACCCATTTCTTTTGAAAGTCGTTCAATCAAAGGAAAGTATTTACAAAAGGCTATTTATGAGAAGGAAATGTTGGCAATACTATATGCACTAAAGAAATGGAGACCTTACCTAATGGGAAGACACTTCAAGGTAAAAACTGATCATGATAGTCTTAAACACATTTTGGAGCAAAGACTATCTTCAGAAGAGCAGCAAAAATGGGTCACAAAGATGTTGGGTTATGAATTTGAAATCATCTACAAAAAAGGGAAGCTAAATGTTGTTGCAGATGCACTCTCAAGAAAGGATGAAGAGGTGGAAGCATTGCTTTGTGCCATTTCTATTATCCAACCGGATTGGATAACCGAAGCAAGGGATGAATGGAAGAAGGGCGAAGAAGTGTGGACACTCATTCAAAAGTTGCATCAAGATCATAGTACATCTGATACATTTAGTTGGAAAAATGATTCCTTATGGTACAAAGATCGCTTATATATTTGCAAGAATTCCCAACTAAAACAAAATATTCTTTTGGAATTGCAAACTTATCCTTTAGGAGGAAACTAAGGATTTTTAAAAAATTACCACAAGGAGAAGAAATATTTTTTTGGGATGGCCTTAAATCTAATATTGAAAAGTTTGTGGCGAAATGTTTGGTTTTCCAATAAAATAAAGTTGAGACTCCATTGTAAGAAACAATGCTTGGGAAATTGTTCCAAGGACGGTTGATAAATCAGTGGCAGGTTCAAGATGGATCTACAAGGTAAAGCAAGCTGCTGATGGGAGTGTTGTGAAATACAAGGCCAAATTTTTGGCTCGGAGCTTCTCACAAATCGAGGGGATTGATTATGAAGAAACCTTTGCACCTGTCACATGGTATTCTTCCATAATGACCATCCTTTCTCTCTCAGCGCATATGGGTTGGCACATTCATCAGATGGATGTGAATACTGTGTTTCTCAATGGGATCATTGAGGAAGAGGTGTACATTGATCAACATAAAGGATTTGAGATCTTCAACAGTGAGTCGCATGTGTACAGACTCAAAAGAGAATTGTATGGGTTGAAGCAAGCACCCCATGCTTATTACACTAGGATAGAAATATATTTCACGGGACTTGGCTTCACCAAGGGTGAGATGGATGCAAAACTATAACAAATTGTGGTGGAGGGTAAGATTTTAATCATTGTTATCTACATTGATGATTTAATACTGACTGGTGATGAGCAGCTGATACACTCATGCAAGGAGGACCTTGCAAAGGAGTTTAAGATGAAGGATATGGGCCTCCTTCATTATTTCCTTGGATTGGAAATATGGCAGCGAGATGGTGAAATTTTTGTGTCTCAAGGAAAGTATGCAAGGGAGATACTGAGTAAGTTTCACATGGAGGGAAACAAACCCATGGATACTACTCTTCCAAGGAACTGGAGGAAATAGGACGCTACATCTAGAGAGGTAGTGGATGCTACTGTCTATCGACAGTTAGTGGGTTCGCTAATCTATTTAGTGAATACAAGACTGGACATATGCTATGAGGTGAACCAACTTAGTCAAGCAATGGTTAAGCCTACCAAGCTCCTTTGGAAGGCAGGAAAGCATGTCCTGAGATACCTAAGGGGCACATCTGAGTATGGCTTGTGGTACAGATAGAAGGATGAGGTGAAGTTGCATGGCTCAATGGATGTAGATTGGGTAGGCAACCCAATGGACAGAAATAACACATCAGGGGGGATCTTCAGTATCGGATCTACAACTATTTCTTGGTACAACAAGAAACAAATATTTGTGGCACTCAGTTCAGTGGGAGCATAATACATGGAAGCAAGTCAAGCTACATGTGAGGCTATATGGATGAGAAATATCCTGGTTGGTTTGTTTGGTTCTCATTTATATCCTATAGTGATTCATTGTGATAATAAAAGTTGCATTAAACTCTCGATTAATCCTATGTTTCATGATAGATCTAAGCATATAGATATCTAGTATCATCATATCTGATATTTTGTGTAGCAGAAGATCATGTTTCTTCAATACATTCCTACGGAAGATCAGGATGCAGACATTATAACAAAGGCGCTCACTAGGAGAAAATCTGAATATCATAGAGATAGGATCAGAGTGAAGGATAATCCCTTTCTTGTTGAGAGGGAGTGTTGAGATTCAACAAGAAGATCCTAGTGAAAATTAAGAACCTACACTAGGATGGAGCCTCAGGCTATTTTTAGGTGGAAGTCTATTTTTAGAATGGATGAGAAAATTCTATTTATAGATGGTGAGAAAATTCTATTTATAGATGATGTTCTATTTTTAGATGTATGTGTGAGTTCTATTTATAGATCGCATGTCGACTATTATTATCCCTTAATAATAGTTGGACAATAAATATTAATCTATTCTCATGGAGCACTTGGAATCAGTTAACTGAAGTGGCAAACCAGTTAGCTGAAGGAATTTTGAGTTCAAAGGTTGGTTGGTGGGACATGCAAGTGGACTTAGTTGTAACTGAGTGATTTGAAGTTGTAATGGAGTTGGATGTGTAGTTATGTGAGTTGTAAAGTAGTTTAACTCAGTTAAGTGAGTTAAAATCAGTTGTGCTAGTTGTAACTGAAGATACACTAGTGAGAGATCAACGAATTAAATATTAAATTAGTTCACATTTAGTGATTTCACATACAACTGAAGATTTACTACTATTAACTACATGCATGTCAGATCTAGTGAAGACCCAGTTGAGATGTAGGTGAAAGGGACAGTTGACTATCAGTTGTACTATATTGGGTTGCACTCAAGCAAGCCAAACAATCATTGGATATGATCATGAGGATTTCACAGTCAAGGAGGGCATGATTTCATCAAATTGGTCGTTGTAATCATCTTGGATTGTGCAGTGGAGGCAAGCTGTTGTGAGGCATAAATTTGGCTAAGGCATTTGCCAATTTCTGCAAGACAGTGTGAGAAGATTGTATATTGTACTGAGAGCCCTTGGATTAGATTTTTGTATGATATTGTTATATGATCCATGATATATACATAATATATGATAGTGGGGTTTTTAGTTTTATGCTTTCCCGGTAAAAAAATCTGTGTTATGTGTGATTGATCTTTCTTCTTGATATTTCAATTGGCGATCGTGTTTTAAATTCCGAAAGAATTTTTGTAGAAGCGATTATGTATTTAACAGTGGCATATAATTGTTAGATCAAGAGAATCTAGGCAATACATAATTATATTAAAATTTCTACATGGTATCAGAGCACAAAAGATTTCAATTTTGAAGCAGGAGCTGAGTTTGTTGGAGGAAACAATTTGAATTTGCTGTAAGAATTTCTTGGTGCGACAGTTGAGTAAACATAGAAATGGATTTCAATGGCTTGTGGCTAGAGTATGCACTTGAGGGCAGCTCAAACTACATTTAATGGAAGGACAGGATGGAGGCGGTGCTTGAAGATAATGGCTTGAAGGAATTCATCGACAATGATGTTCTTAAGCCCACTTTGACGGATGCTGCATTACTTGATGAATGGAAAAAGAAAGTGATGAAGGCGAGAAGGATTCTGTTGGAAGGTGTATGAGACCACATTGTCTCAAGCCTTCATGGGAAAGCCACTCCATATGCTATGTGGAAGGCTTTGACAGATCTTTTCTAAAGCAACAGCGACCATAGGAAACTGGCGTTGAAAGATAAACTCAGAAAGATCAAGATGGAAAAGGGCGACAATATTCCAAAGTATCTCACAAAGTTTGTCCAATGTAGGGATGAACTGGGGAGTGTGGGAATCACTGTTGCCGATGATGATTTGGTGAGCTTGGATATCTTGGGACTTTCTAAGAGTTAGCACAGTTATGAAGACTCTGTCAACAGATGGGAAAACTGCCAGATTGGGAATGACTGTGGTCGGATCTAGTGTAGGAGGAGTTCAAGTGGAACACCAAAGATGGATCTTAATCAAAGCATGATGATGAAGAGGATTATGCTTTGGATACCAAGGAAAGGAAAGGGAAGGGGAATAAATTCCATTCAAAATCTGAGTCTAAAGGAAAGAAGCTCGATTTGTCCAAGGTGAAGTGTTTTCACTATCACGAACATGGGCATCTTGCCACTAACTACCCATAGAAGACAAGGAACAAGAAGGCTGCTAGAGCTGCAGCTGGTGAGGCCCTTGCCTCACAATTTGAACTTGATTTATCTTTGATTGCATAAATGTTGTCAAGTGCATTGGGATCGGTGTGGTATCTGGATAGTGGTGCTTCCTTCCACATGACAGTAGATAAGGAGCTTTTTAGTGACTTGGAGGAGAAATACTCCAAATGCATATAGAGATGGGCGATGATGGATGATACAATGCGACCAAAATTGTTACCATTACCTTTGAGAGGGATTTAGGTAAACCATTTCAATTGAAATATGTTATGGATGTTCCAGGTCTGAAGAAAAACTTGGTCTCAGTCGCAATGTTGGAGGACAAAGGCTATGATGTTGTTTTCAGCGATGGAAAATATTTCCTGCAACATAAAAAAAAATATCAAGCCAAAAGGATAGGGATTCGAGTTAAGAATCTCTACAAGCTATAGGTAGATGGCTGCACTACCATGATGGGCAAGGCAGGAAAAGTGGTGAGCCGGGATGACGACGAATTATGGCACAGATGATTGGGCCATCTTCATCATGGAGCCTTGAAAGTCATGCAACAAATATCTATTGGACTTCCAATGGGAACACTTTCTCAGTTAGAATAGTGCAAGGGTTGCACCATGGGGAAGTATGTAAAGTCCACTTTTCATGAAAAGGAGAACCGTGCTTCAGTGATCCTGGAGAGAGTTCACACAGACGTGTGTGGACCATTCTCATTTTCTTCAACATCAAAAAAAAATTATTATGTTATTTTATTGGTGAATTTTCTCATAAATGCTGGATCTTCTTCATGCAAAAGAAGGATCAAACATTCTCAAAGATTTTTTAGTTTAAGGCACTGGTGGAGAAAGAGTTAGGGAAGCAAGTGAAGGCTCTGAGGAGTGATAATGGTGGAGAATACATCTCTAACGAATTCAAAGACTTCTGCAGCAAAGAAGGAATTCGAAGAGAACTCATAGTGCCTCATAATCCATAGCCAAATGGGCTTATGGAGAGGAAGAACAGAACGATCATGGGTGAAACATGAGCAATGCTGTATGATCAGGGCCTACCAATGCATTTGTGGACGAAAGCATGCAACACTGTGATTTATGTGCAAAACCATTGTCCTCATAGAGTACTTGGCATGAGTACACCTGAAGAAGCTTTCACTGGTAAGAAACCAGATGTTTCTCAGTTTAATATTTTTAGCTCATTTGTTTATGTGCATGTGACTAAGAATGCCAGGAAGAAGCTGGAGCCAACTGCTGAAGTTGGGATATTTGTGGGGTACATAGAAACACCCCATAATTATCATGTGTATTTTCCTAACAGTAAGATGATTGTTATGCGACGGGATATAAAATTCGATGAGGGGAAAGCCATGAAATTGTCGCTTGAGAGGGAGTTAGAGTTGCATGCGGAGGAGGAAATGTTGGTTCCCAAAGATGAGTCTCTAGATGCGGATCAGCCATAGGAGGAGGTTCATGGAGTGGAGGAGTCCACTCACGTAGAGCCAAACATCAGAACTGGTAGAAGGCATACCACAGAAGCTAAGAGGCTGAGACTTGATGCTACGCAGAATGTAGGAGCCCATACTTCACAGTGCAGACAAAGACAGTATCTTGACCGATTCACTGGATACATGGATCTCATGAGAAAATGTATTGTGACTGAGCCATATTCCTTTCAGGAAGCAGTGCAGGAGCCCACATGGGTAGATGCAATGGTGGAGGAGTATGACTCCATTGTCAGAAATAGTGTTTGGGAAATTGTTCCAAGGCTGGTTGATAAATAAGTGGTAGGTTCAAGATGGATCTACAAGTTAAAGCAAGCTGCTGATGGGAGTGTTGAGAAATACAAGGCCATATTTGTGGCCTGGGGCTTCTCACAGATAGAGGAGATTGATTATGAAAAAACCTTTGCACCTATCACACGATATTCTTCCATAAGGACCATCCTTTCTCTCTCAACGCAAATGGGTTGGCACATTCATCAGATGGATGTGAAGATTGTGTTTCTCAATGGGATCATTGAGGAAGAGGTGTACATTAAGAAACTTGAAGGATTTCAGATCTTCAGCAGCGAGTCACATGTGTGCAGACTCAAAAGAGTGTTGTATGGGCTTAAGCAAGTACCCTGTGCTTGGTACACTCGCATAGACAACTATTTCACTAGGCTTGGCTTCACCAAGAGTGAGGCAAATGCAAACCTATACCAAATTGTGGTGGAGGGAAAGGTTTTAATCATTTTTCTTTATGTTGATGATTTAATATTGACTAGTGATGAGCATATTATACACTCATGCAAAGAGGACCTTGCAAAGGAGTTCGAGATGAAGGATATGGGCCTCCTTCATTATTTATTTGAATTGGAAATATGGCAGCGAGATGGTGAAATTTTTGTGTCTCAAGGTAAGTATGCAAGGGAGATACTGGGTAAGTTTCACATGGAGGGATGCAAACTCATGGATACTCCTCTTTCGGGAAACTAGAGGAAAGAGGACACTACATCTTGAGAGGTAGTGGTTTCTAATGTCTATCGACAGTTAGTGTGTTCGCCAGTGTATTTACTGAATACAAGACCAGACATATGCTATGTGGTGAACCAGCTTAGTCAAGTGATGGTTAAGCCTACCAAGATATTTTGGAAGGCGGGAAAGCATGTCTTGAGATACCTGAGGGGCACATCTGAGTATGGCTTGTGGTATAGAAAAATGGATGAGGTGAAGTTGCATGGCTTCACGGATGCAGATTGGGTGGGCAGCCCAACGGGAAAAAAGAGCACATCAGGGGGGATCTTCAGTATCGGATCTTGATCCAGATTTTATGCAGGGACGCAACATAATACAAATGTAACCATAAATACAAATATGCAGTGGAAATAACACTTCATTTCATTAATATCAAAGAACTAAAATTTGCTTACAGACAAAATAGAAATAAACTAGCTAGGGTGATGGTAGCTTATCTCTGAGAAGAAATGTGGCAGCTACAGGCCTCTTAACTAAGTTACAATGAGGCTCGAGGGCCTATTTATTATTTAGAAACAATGGAAAACCCTAAACATCCAAAACTGTAACCCTAGGAGATGAAGCGCCAAAACTATGGGCCCCATTTGGGTAAATTGGTGTTTCAACTTCCTGGGGACGTAACTTTGGCATACGATCTTCGTTTGATGTGCTCAATATATCGTTAGAAATATCTATTCGAGGAGTACAAATTTTGGTGCAAGAAAAAATAGCTTGACAACTCTCGATTTTCCCAAAAAATGTTGTTTAGGGCCTCAAAATGGCTCTGGAAGTTCAGGACTCGAAAAACTGTAAAAAATAGTAAGTTGTGCTGAAACTAAAAAAATGAAAGAGAAAATGGTGGGGCCCCAAGTGGAATAGGTGGGTGGCCACAAATATCCACCTGGATCATATCTACAACTATTTTTTAGTACATCAGGAAAGAGAGATATGTGGCACTCAGTTCAGCGGAAGCAGGATACATGGAAGCAAGTCAAGAAGCATGTGAGGCTATCTGGATAAGTAAGATCCTGGTTGGTTTGTTTGGTTCTCATTTAGATCCTACATTGATTCATTGTGATAATCAGAGTTGCATTAAGCTCTTGATTAATCATGTGTTTCATGATAGATCTAAGCATATAGATATCTAGTATCATCATATCAGAGATTGTGTGCAATGGAAGATCATGTTGCTTTAGTACATTCCTATGGAAGATCAAGATGTAGAAATTCTAAAGAAGGTGCTCACCAGGAGAAAATTCCAATATCATAAAGATAGGATCGGGGTGAAGTATAATCCCTTTCTTGTTGAGAGGGAGTGATGAGATTCAACAAGAAGATCCTAGTGAAAATTAAACACCTATACTAGGATGGAGCCTTAGGCTATTTTTAGGTGGAAGTATTTTTTTAGAATGGATGAGAAAATTCTATTTATAGATGAAGTCTATTTATAGATGGTGAGAAAATTCTATTTATAGATGATGTTCTATTTTTAGATGTACGTGCGAGTTCTATTTATAGATCGCATGTTGACTATTATTATCCCTTAATAATAGTTGGACAATAAATATTAATCTATTCTCATGGAGCACTTGGAATCAGTTAACTGATGTGGAAAACTAGTTAGCTGAAGGAATTTAAATTTCAAAGGTTGGTTGGTGGGACATATAAGTGGACTTAGTTGTAACTGAGTGATTCGAAGTTGTAAGAGAGTTGGATGTGTAGTTATGTGAGTTGTAAAGTAGTTTAACTCAGTTAAGTGAGTTAAACTCAGTTGTGCTAGTTGTAACAGAAGATACACTAGTGAGAGATCAATGAATTAAATATTAAATTAATTCACATGTAGTGATCTCACATGAAACTTAAGATTTACTACTGTTAACTACATGCATGTCATATCCAATGAAGACCTAGTTGAGATGTAGGTGAAAGGGACAGTTTACTATCAGTTGTACTATATTGGGTTGCACTCAAGAAAGCCAAACACACATTGGATATGCTCATGAGGATTGCACAGTCAAGGAGAGCATGATTGCATCGAATTGGTCTTTGTAATCATCTTGGATTGCATAGTGGAGGCAGGCTGTTGTGAGGCAGAAATTTGGTTAAGGCATTTTCCAATTTCTGCAAGACAGTGTGAGACGATTGTATATTATATTGAGAGCTCTTGGATTAGAGTTTCGTATGAGATTATTTCATGATCCATGATATATACATATTATATGATAGTGGGGTTTTTAGCTTTATGATTTTCTGGTAAAAACATCCGTGTTATGTGTGATTTATCTTTCTTCTTGATATTGGAATTGGTGATCGTGTTTTAAATTCCGAAAGAATTTTTGTAGAAGCGATTCTATATTTAACAGTGGCATATAATTTTTAGATCAGGAGAATCCCGACAATACATAATTGTATTAAAATTTCTACAGATGAGAATTTTATACAGAAGCATTCGGAGCTACTCAAGCATTGAGGACAACACTTTTTTAAAGGATAGGGGCATGTTAGGTCCCTATATTACTAGTATAGTCCCTTATTGTTGTTAGTGTAACCCCCTTATTGTTATTGTTGTACCCTTGTAACCCAAATATTGTTATTATTATGACCTTACTTTATTATTGTTAGGTCAGCTAGGATTATATTTTGATCCCATGGACTCATATATATAGAAGGAGGTTTTGGTCATTTGTATCATCCAAGAATTGTTCATTTATGTAATGTATTAGAGGTTTCCCCCTTGAAGTGGCTGATTTCTAAGGTGTTGATCTCTCTTTTATTCTATTTTTGGAGCTGGTTTCATAACATTTTCCAACACTCAGAAATGACATGGTTATGTAAATAAAAAAAATGACAATTTTTCTTATGCCATGATTTATGTTCATGATTAGAAACATTATTATAATCAAATGAACTCTTGAAAAGTGAGACTTGTTATACTTCCCTGGTGGTCTCTAGTGAGATTATGGTGATGAGAGCTTGCCTCAGCTCTTTCGCTGTAACATGCACTTCCATGGGATGATGGTAGAGTGTTCCCATCAATCCTCTTCCCTGATGAGTTTAACAATGTCTATTTTCCTTTGATTTCCTTCAAACATCCTCCTTCAGTGTATCCAAAACCTGCATATCGAGGTCTCTGCACAACCTCCAATGGCTAGGTTATGCCTTGGCCATGAATTCCAAGTCCTCCTCCTTTGTACCCCATATTGGTAAGGAGTCTCATGCTAGTTCCTGTAATGGGTATCTCCACATCTCCAATACAAATAATAGCATGTGAAGATGAAACTAAAGAATGATCACAACTGTTTACCTCAAATGTCAATTTTAAAACATGTGAAGAGGGATTCTCTAAGCCTTCGTTGCGCTTCAATTCCTCCAAGGCATCTATCGTAGCTTGTAGCTAAAGCTTCAATCGTTGTTTCTCCTCTTTCTCTTCCTGTAGGAGTGCCTTAAATTCATCATGATCTGCTTGATAAATTTCATTGTTGTGCTTCAATTCTTTCAATGCCTATGTCGTGGCTTGCAAGTGAAGCTGCAATCGATGTTTGTCCTCCTTCTCCTCCTGTAGGAGTGTTTTCAACTCAGCGTTATCTGCTGTTTGTTTCTCATAACCTTCATACAACATGTCATATTTCTCAGGCACTCTAAGAATGGTATCATACATGTCTTTGACATCCTCCATTGCTCAACTCAGCGAACGTTCAATGGTTCACACCTGCAATCGAAATTAGCAAGAAGATTGTTTTGGTACCACTTGATCTAGTTAAATTTATGATACGCTTTAAATCAAGAACTTTTACTTCGGCTGATATGTTAGAATTGCATCAAAGCATTAATGAACATATCTGGATGTTGTAAAGAAGAGGAACATAATGAGCGTTAGAAACATACGATATTGATAATGGAGTTTGTCCAGGAGGGACTACGTCTCTAGGCCTCGGTGTCAATATGGTGTAGGCCGCTGCATTAAGTGCTAATGTACATGGATGGTATTTTCTATGTCATACAAGGAAAATTCCCTCACGGAGGAGTGGCTAGACCTCTCCACGAGATGTTCCGCTACAGGAACTCTCATTCACAAAAAGGACTCCTATCAACATGACAATTTCACACATAATGACTATGAGTATCCTGCCAACATAGCAACAAAGGGATCTCAATGAAACATACATGTGAAAATGAGTATCCTGCCAACATGGAAATAAAGGGTTCTCAAACATAAAACAAATCCATGATAGAAATTACACCTTACATCAAGAACAAAACAAGATCCACATCAAACATCAAACAAGGATCTATACAACACAATGCATCTCATAGGAAAGAGACAAAGAAGTACATGATCACACTGCATATACCTCACATCCTGGATCTATCTGAAGACAAGGATGATAAACTATTGGATCTAGTTGTACCATCAATCTCGTGGCGTCGAATATCCTAAAAATGGCTACGCACACATTGAATGATGACACCTCCAACTTCACTTTGAAAAATGGTCGAAAAACATAAGGCTCAGATGGAAAATTTGAATACACCGCTGAAGTAGTGTCACCGAGAGGTGTAGGATTGACTATAAATTTGCTGAATTCTGACACTATAGAAATCTAGGCCTTAGGAAATATTTTAGATCCCCCCTAGATTCCTCAAAGATGCTGCTCCACAGGGAATGTGGAAATCTGCAACTCAAAACAGGAATCTGATTTCACCATTGAGATCCTTGCGAAATTTTGAGAAGAATGAGTATAAAGTTGACGTCATTCTGACATTGAAAAATTTCGGCCTCCAAGTAATCTGAAAGATTTCCTCAAGATTCCTGAAGATTATCCTCCAAAGGGAATCTGCAAAACCACTGCTCAAAGGGAAAATCTGGGCGCACCATCGTGCTCCTTACAAAATTATGGTTGAAACGCATATAAAGTTCAATACATTTTGACACAGGAAATTTTTACCTCAGAATCTTCTAGCATCAAAAGGACCTTCTGTGTCTCGAAATTCTTGCCATTCTACCTGCGTCAACCTCAGCCTCATAAAACATGCCCGCACTTGGCTGCCCCTCCGCACTGAAGAAGACGAGTTTATGTGTAAGAGGCTGCACGAACTTTACAAAGTTCGCTGGTTGGCATAGCGGTTAAGAGGCTTACTTTGGAGGAGAGGGGTCGGGGAATCAAATCCTGCACCTCTCCATTTTTATGTCATAACACATTAAAAACATTAAAATGCGGGTGGGAGGGTCTGATCCACGCGGCTTGACTCGACCCTTACCCGTGATGCTGTGTTATTATCGTGGCTCTGTTCAACGTTTGAGAATGAGTGGTTATGGTGGGCGGTTAAATGTTTGGGTGGTGTGTTATGTGGTGGTGTCCCCCTCTCTGGGGCTGGCCACATGGGCTGGGCTGGTTCAACACCCACCGGCATCGAAACGTTTATGTTTTATTTTTATAACATATATATGTTATATATGTAACATTTGACGTGGGTTCAACCGCAAAAAAATATATTTTTTTGTTTTTATAATCAAACGAAAACATTTTTTAAAATTTGGTTTTTAGGCCAAAGGAGTCAATTTAAAGGCTCCAAAAATTTTCCCGGAATCTGGCCAGACCTGGCTGGAATCCGGTGGCCGTGTTTCGGCAAAATTACATCCTCCTTAACCTGTCAAGTCATCCATTCAACCTTAGAACTTTGAATAGCTCTAACTTTCACATACGAGCTCGGTTTGAAGAACCATTTGCACTGTTGTAATCCGGACGACGAGATCTTCAACCTGAGGCTAGTTCAAGATCAATCCAAACGCTTTGATTTCTGAGCTTTCATAAGCCCTCTTTGTCCTCTGTGTGTCTCTGGAGCCACCTAGATCAATCCTCCCCACTGAGGAGCTTTTGGTCCTCCAAAAACATCAACAATAATCTTCAACTACTGTGTACAATTTCTACACAAGTGTCCTGAAAAAGGTCACCCTTCCATCTACTTCACTTTGTTCTTTGGAGCCTTAAGTGATGACCCAACACTTGCATCCCCTACAAACCTGTAGTACAATCTCCTGCGAATTACATGCTCAAATTGACCAACTATGACCCAAACATTTCCATACTTGCTACGAGTTTATAACACGTACTCAATGGTCAAGCTTACATCGAATGGAAATCACACCCCAACTATCATTACAAGACCAAAAACATCATTGTTGCATTTTGAAGTGATGGAAAACACCTCATCACTTTTATATGAAAGAAATGCATCACATGATTTATAAGACAAGGCCAAAATATCATGGTTGCTTAACAAGAGATGGAAAACACATTGTCACTCTAACAGTTAAAAATGCAACATATGATTTACAAACATGGCCATGACACACTACCACATCTAGAAAAACCATCTCTCACTTATCAAAGTGAACGTATCATCTCCATGTGACGCACTTTATTGTCGAACATCTGTTTCAATCGATTTATGCACCGACGCTTCGTCCTTAAGGTGCTACTATGGATGGAGCCTCGAACACGTGGTTATTTGATGGCCATTTTGGTTGCAATGGATGCAAAAGGTCTTCTTCCTCCAGACCTGCTTAACCAACTTCTTTTTCTGCGATGGAGAAGGATTTCCACACCTCATCCTCCTTTGTGCTACCATTCTTTTCCAACACTCAGAAATGACATGGTTATGTAAACCACAAAAATGACAAGTTTTCTAATGCCATGATTTATGTTCATGATTAGCAACATTCTTCTAATCAAAATGAACTCTTGAATAGTGAGACTTGTTATACCTTCCCTGGTGGTATCTGGTGGGATCATGGTGATGAGAGCTTGCCTCAGCTCTTTTACTTCAACATGCACTTCCATGGGATGATGGTAGAGTTTTCCCATCAATCCTCTTCCCTGGTGAGTTTAACAATGTTTGTTTTCCTTTGATTTCCTTCGAACATACTCCTTTAGTGTATCCCAAACCTGTGTAGCGAGGTCTCTGCACAGCTTCCAATGGTTGGGTTATGCCTTGGCCATGAATGCCAAGTCCTCCTTTGTACCCGATCTTGGTAAGGAGTCTCATGCCGATTCCTATAATGGGTATCTCCACATCTCCAATAGAAATAATAGCATGTGAAGATGAAAATATAGAATGATCACAACTATTTACCTCAGCTGTCGATTTTGAAACATGTGAAGAGGGATTCTTTGAGACTTCGTTGCGCTTCACTTCCTCCAAGGTGTCTGTCGCGGCTTGTAGCTAAAGCTTCAATCACTAAATCCTCCTTCTCTTCCTGAAGGAGTGTCTTCAATGCATCATGATCTGCTTGATTACTTTCCTTGTTGCACTTCAATTCTTCCAGTGCCTCTGTCGTGGCTTGAAACTGAAGATGAAATCAATGTTTTTCCTCCTTCTCCTCTTGTAGGAGTGTTTTGAACTCAGCGTTATCTGCTACTTGTTTCTCATAAGCTTCATACAACACGTCATCTTCCTCGGACGCTCTGATAATGGTCTCATACATGTCTTTGACATCCTCCATTTCTTAACTTAGCGAATGATCAATGGTTCATGCCTGCAATCCAAATCAACAAGAAGACCACTCTGATACCACTTGATTCGGGTAAATTTATGATACCATTTAAACCAATACCTTTTACTTCGGCTTATGTGTTAGAATTGCATCAAAGCATTAATGAACATAATGAACATATCTGCATGTTGTAAAGAAGAGGACCAAAACGAGCACATACGATATTGATAATGAAGTTTGTCCAGGAGGGACTACGTCTTTGGGCCTCGGTCTCAAGATGGTATAGGCCACTACATTAAGTGCTGATGTAAATGGATGGTATTTTCTCTATCATACAAGGAAAATGCCCTCACGCAGGAGTGGCTGGACCTCTCCATGAGATGTTTCGCTACAGGAACCCTCATTCACAAAAAGGACTCCTATCAGCATGAAATTTCACACATAATGAATATGAGTATCCCGCCAACATGGCACCAAAGGGATCTCAATCAAAAATATATGTGACAATGAGTATCCCGCCAACATGGAAACAAAGGGATCTCAAACATAAAACAAATACATGATCGAAATTACACCTCACATCAAGAACAAAACAAGATCTCACATCAAACATCAAACAAGGATTTATACATCACAATGCATCTCATAGAAATGAGACAAAGAAGTACATGATCACACTACATATACCTCACATCTTGGATCTATCTAAGGATAAGGATGATAAACTATTGGACCTGGTTGTACCATCAATCTTGTGGCATCGAATATCCTAAAAATGACTACTCACACATTGAATGCTGACACCTGCAACTCCACTTTGAAAAGTGGTTAAAAAACTTAAGGCTTAGAGGGAAAATTTGATTGCACCGCTGAACTCGTGTCGCCGAGAGGTGTAGGATCAACTATCAATTTGGTGAATTTTGACACTGTTGAAATTTGGGCCCTAGGGAATCTTTTAGATTCCCCCTAGATTCCTGAAAGATGTTGCTCCACAAGGAATATAAAAATATGCATCTCAAAACAAGAATCTGATCTCACCATTGAGATCCTTGAGAAATTTTAAGAAGAATGAGTATAAAGTTGACCTCATTCTAACACCGACGAATTTCGGCCAACAAGGAATATGAAACATTCCCTCAAGATTCCTGAAGATTCTCCTCCACAGGGAATCTGAAAAATCGCTGCTCAAATGGAAAATCTGGGTGCACCATCATGCTCCCTATGAAATTCTGGTTAAAATTAATATAAAGTTGAATACATTCTGACACAGGAAAGTTTTACCTCCTTGGAATCTTCTGGTAAAAGGACATTACGCGTCTCAAAATTTTTTCCATTTTGCCTGCGTCAGCCTCTACCTTGGAAACGGTGCTTGCACTTGGCTTCCCCTATGCATAGAATAAGACGAGTTTATATGTAAGAGGCTAGGCGGACTTTACAAAGTCCGCCAGTTGGCATATCGGTTAAGAGACTTAGTTTGGAGGAGAGGGGTTGGGGGATCAAATCTCACCCCTCTCTATTTTTATGTCACAACACATTAAAAATATTAAAATTAGGGTGGGTGGGTCTAATCCACGCGGCCCGACCCAAACCTTACCTGTGATGCCGTGTTATAACCGTGGCCTCGTTCAATGTTTGGTCATGAGTGGTTATGGTGGGCGGTTAAATGTTTGTGTGGTGTGCTATGTGGTGGTGCCGCCCACTCGGGGGCTGACCACGTGGACTGGGCAGATTCAACTCCCACCAACACTAGAACGCTTATTTTTTATTTTTATAACATATATATGTTTTATATGTAACATTTTCCATGGGTACATTGACCGAGGGTGGCGAGGTTGGTGGCCTACCACCCCAAAAATATATATATATATTTTTTCTTTTATAAACAAACCAAGACATTTTTAAAATTCGGTTTTTAAGCCAAAGGAGTCAATTTAACGACTCCATAAATTCACCCAGAATACGGCTGGATGTGGCCAGAATCTGGTTGCCGGGTTTCGGTGAAATTGCGTCCTCCTTAACATGTCAAGTCATCCAGTCAACCTTAGAACTTTGACCTGCTCTAACTTTCATATACGAGCTCAGTTTGACGAATCATTCACACAGTTGCAATCAGGATGACAAGATCTTCAACCTGAAGCTGGTTTGAGAGCAATCCAAACACTTTAATTTTTGCGTTGTCATAAGCCCTCTTTGCCCTCTGTGTGTCTCTAGAGCCACTTGGATAAACAATATTAAATATAAAGAAGTAAAGATAATAAAAAAGTTGTTCTTAAATTGTTTGGAATGTATATTGGGCATCAAACTCATTAAAGAGGAAGTGAATGAGCTCATAGAATTTGAACATAAGCGTAACAAAGGAGCCTTGAACATACATATTTTTGGCATAAAAGAGTAGAAAGATGAAGACGTCGTTGCAATAGTCAAGGAAGAACTAAATAATAAATCACAAATTCAAACAACTTTCCTCATAAAAGCAAAGTCGCTAGGAAACATAATCAAACATAAACATAGGTTGATTCGGGTTAAGGTAAGCTGTAATGATCATTAATATGACATACTCAACAAAACACTGACCTTAAAAGAGTCAAGAATATCTATAACTAAAGATATCATTCTAGAAGACCAAGCATAATTAATAAAGGAAGTTTAAAAGGTAAAATAACCTAGGAAGGAAGGAAAAAGAGGAATAATTAGGAATCTAAAATCTATTATCAAGGATTGAGACCAGAATATAATAACAAATATGAATTTTGGATATTTTGGATCCTACCATAGAACAACCAATTTTGGAGCAAAGATATTATATTAAGTTAGATCTTGAGTGAATTTGGCAATGTATTTTTGGTTTAAACCTAGGATAATGAAGAATTTAAGGTCCCTAACATGAAAGGATTTGTATTGTGGTTGGCATGGAACAATAAATCTACTCGTGGATGGATTGGAGGCATAGTTTGATACATAAAAATGAACATTTATAGTCCTCACATTTAACTTCATAAAAAAGACCCTCCTAATCAATATATTTGGATGGAGATGTTTCATCTTAATGCTAAGAATATTTATATAGAAATTTTTTACTTTGTGTCTATCAATTCTAATTTTTATAAGAAAAACAATCTAGATAGAAAATTTTCATACTAAAATTTAGAGCATGAGTTTTACAATGTGAGAACTGAAGGTAGTATCCTCCTATTAGGAGACATTAATGCTATAACTGCAGCTAATCAAGTTATTCTTCTAAGCAATCATTCCAACATGAATCCTAGGTGGTTAAATGAGGACCTTATTTTTGCTAATAGGAATAAAAGAGTATTTAAATACCTAACTAATAATTTATTTAGTACTGAGCTAATCAATCTCTACAATTCTCCATATCTAATATTTTGCAATGGTATAATAAGTAGCCACATTCTAATTGGATGACTTGTATCCATGTGTTGGGTAGTATTGTCATGGATTATGTGATATTTGATATCCAAATAAACAACCATATATTTTCCCAATAGTGTTAGGGTTTCATCCCTTAGAGATTATGGATTTGAGATGAAATCCCCATTGCACTTGTACATTAATAATAAGAGGACATGTCTTGCAAAAGAGGCTTGCTAGTGTTGTTTTTAATTTGTGGAGAATATTTGGTGGAGTTATGTTTTTTTTGTTTTGCCTAGCTAGAGTTGTAAGACCCCATGTGAGCATTATATTTAATGTGGTAAGTTTTGTAAGTGGGTTACCATTTTATTATATTTGAAATAATATTCAATAATAATAACATACTAAAAGTTTCACATGGGGTTATGACTCTCTACGAGTACCATGGGGGCAATGGACCAATGAATTAGGAATAGGGAGAGTTAAATAAATATTTATTTTATTATGGTTGCAAAGTACCTATTTCCGTAGTGTTCATACCCTTTTTTTCCATGTTCATTGTGCTTTCCAAGCTTAAATTAAAGATACATGTTTCCCATGCAAGCCTCACATCCATCGAAGATTTTGGGAAGGTAACCTTTGGGAAAAAACATTTATTCTTTGATTGGGATTTTGTAATGGCCCTGGATTAAAGTTCATGTAATAAATGATAATAAAGATAAATAATACCAAGGAGACGAGACACGTATTCCAAGTTGAACGTTGGGAAAACATTATAGTAGGAACCATTTTTGGTTTATTTATGGCTATGGAAATTGGCAAAGGAAAAGAGACAATAATTGGCATTTTATTTATGAAAATAAAGGTAAATAGGAGAAAAGGTAGGTGAAGGGACACAAAGTTGCGTGCAAGGGAAATTAGAGGAAAACATGAAGGAAAACGAAGAAAAATGATACACAATAATAAAAAGGCATTAGAGAATCAATTCACAACTTTTCACAACTTTTAAGCAAGTGTAGCAAAGGAGAGACAACAAGCACTTAGATAAACAAGAATAGGAAGGAAAATGAAAGTAAAGGAAAGAAAGGAGAGGGTTGGATCAACAACTTCAATAGGAGGATTTGTGGGTAAAAATTTGCATGTGTGATTTCCTAGCTGAGGCGTGAATGCGTGGTACATGCATTTGTTTTTTTGGTTCATTTCTTGTCATTGGCATGGTTTTTTCCTATTTTGATAGTGGTTTCAACCTTGCCTTTCCATTTCTTATATAGCCATGGTGTGATGGGATTCATTATTGGTTGAGCTTTGGATTGTCAGAAGGTTTTGGAATTGTGTAAGGTGGTCTCAAGAAAATTCCCAAGGGTTGGGGGTGCAGATGGTTTTATTTGGGAAGCACTCGATGGGTGGGTGGACACATGAAAATTCGTCAAGGTATGGTGAAGAAATTCTAAGGAATCCAAGCTTGTTTTGAGCCTGGTTGATTATGTCTTGGTTTATCCCATGATATCCAACATTCATGCTTGGAATATGGAACGAGGGTGATTGGCTAAAAAAATTATTTGGTTCAGCCCAATCTATGGTCGGGTGGTACAGGAAAGTCCTTGACTTGGTTGGATTTTGCATATGTTAATAAGAGTTATTTTTCTATTGTGATCAATGATCACTTGTACTTGTTGTTATGATGATTTTATGGAAGATTTTTCACAGTTAATATTTTGGTTATAAGAAGGGTTTTATGATGTGCTGTAGATATGGCTCATGTTCTTGATTTGATAAGTATTTGAATGGTTGATGGATGCATGGGATAACAAGTGTTTTTGTAGCTACTTGAGATGGAATTATACCTTCTTGGTGATTCTCAGATGAGGTTAAGATATTTAATATTAGATATGCATTCATGACCTATAACTCACGTGTTTACTATATGTTAGACAAAATGTCTAGTGTGTTATAAGTAGTCTAGGTCAAGTTATGGCTTCAAGTTTGAATGTTTGGAATTGTAACCACTTTAACTATGATTTTGGAAAGTTAGAGGAAGTTATGGGTAGTGGTATGGAGGCTAGCCAGAAAACGTGGCTCAAATCGCAAAACCGCAAACACTGAATTGGAGGATTTAGGCCATAAACATATGGAAGTATGTGTGTGCATGCATTTGGAGTGTTAGGTTAGTGTAAAAGGGTTCCATCTTATGGATTGGAAACTTGAGGTGGTTTGTAACCTTTTGAGTGGTATGTCATCTTTGAGGGATGTCAGTGAAGTTGTCTGTTTTCGACCCCACTTCCATAACTGGAACTTGGAGGTTAGGTCATGCCATCGTAGCACTCAGATCACATTTAGCCATGGGATATTGTAAAAGTGGGTAAATGTTGGGAGGGGCGTGTTACATATTGGTATCAGAGCTTCCATGTTCAAACACTTGGACTAGATGAGCAAGGTGTGATTGTTTTGCATGCATGCCAGTCGTATGCATGCATTGTAGTGGTTATGGTTTTCATGTATACTGTTGGTGTTACAGTTTAAGTTATCACACATGATATAAATAGGTTGATATGTTGGTGTCATTATGCATATGTGTGTATATTTTGCTAATTTGGACTAATTTTTGCAAATGAGATATCCTTCCTTGAACTTCATAGAGGTATGATTTTAATTATGTTTATATTTGGTTTATCTAACATGGCATATGTGCAGGGATAATAAGATCAGAGATGATGATCAGAATGGTGGATTAGAGTTCACATGACTCACCTTACCAATCAACTAAGCAGCAAGGAGAAGAGTATTCAACTGATATAACAAATACCTTGAGAATTTTGAAGGAAAAAAAATAGGAGTTGCAAGGAAGATAGTGACAGGATAATTAAGTCACAGGAAAGGATTTCCAGAGCTCAGGAAAAGAAAGTAGAGTTCAATTCAATCATACTTTATATTTTATCATATTTGTAGAGACAAGGACAACCATGGACCAGTTGTGGACATGAGGAAAAGACTAATGGGGAATATGGTAGCAGGTCTCAATCAGGATACAAATTGGACAGGGATGACACAGTCAGAGGTGGAATTTGGATGGATACAACGGATGAGAGAGTTAGTGGTTATGGGTTCTATTATAGTTGTGGTTTAGATATAAATCATGGTCATCATCGCCATCATCCTTACAGGTGAAGTGTAACAGCCCTGGTGAAAATTCTAGGTAATAAAAGTTAATAAAGAAAAAAATAATAACCAAGGTCATGCAAAATGTATTCCAAGTTGAATGTTGGGAAAAAAATCCTAGTGTGGGTGTTTATATGGTTTCTTATGGCTATGGAATTTGGAAAATGAAATGAAAAGGATTTGGAAAGGAAAAATGGCATTTTGGCACATTTATTTATGAAAATAATGGAAAATAGGAGAACGGGGAGGTGAAAGGTCACAGGTTGCATGTGAGGAGGAAAATGAAAGAAAATAATGGAAAATGAATAAATTAGAGGCCTCATTGATAAAAATGCCTCTGAGGAACAATTGGTAAATTTTTTCTTAAACCTTTTTGACAGTGAAGTTTTGGAGCTCTCATTATTATCTCTCTCTCTCTCATACTCTTGGATACTTAGATTTTCTTGGAGCACTCTTGGAGAGTGTGGCATACTTGGATATTTGGAAAAGGAAGAGCAAGAAAGCGCAAGAGGACATCGGGATCAGTAGTTACAACAGATTTTTTTTACAGGTATCGAGTTGCATGTATGTTTTCCTCACTAGTTTTGGTATCCATGGAATATGCATGTGGTTTTTGGGTCATGATTTTTCATTGGAATGGAGGATTGTCTGTATTAAAAATGGATTTTCCTAGACTTTCCATTTCCTAGATATCCATGGTGTTGTGGGTTCATTTCATTGTTTTTTTTTCTAGTTGGTTCTCATGTTCCTTTTGTTGTGGGTTGAGTTACTAGTTCCTGGAGGCTTGGTTGGTCAAACACTCTGGAGCCCTGTAACAACTTGGTTTGAGTTACTAATCCTAGATCCTTGGTTGGAAAAATGCTCTAGAGCCCTTGGTGGGTTGAGTTACTAGTCCTAGAGCCTTGGTTGGACAAATACTCTGGAGCCCGACATCAATTGTGGGTTGAGTTACTAGTCTTGGAGCCTTGGTTGGAGCAAACACTTTGGATCCATGGATAGCTTGGGTGGAGATCAACCTAGTGATGGTTGTGATGTTTGACCATGAGGTGGAATCACTAGTTGTGGTTTGGCCTCTGGAAGCCCTGGTTTGGTTTTGATTGATGAGTTTTATGATATCCCACATTGATGTTTGGAATATGGCACGGGGGTGACAGGATGAAGAGAGATTTGGCTCAGCCATGTCTATGGCCAGGTGTAACGTGGAAGTCCCAGACTTGGTTGCATTTTTCCTATGGAAATAAGAGCTATTTTCCTCTTGTATTGATGGGTAAATATGCTTGGTATTATGTGGCTTATATGGTTGTTATGTGCTCGTCATTTCTGTTTTTAATATGTTGGTTGTGAATGTGTTTTATGATGGTGATGATATATAGATCTCATCATGTTTTTATTTGTAAATGAATGATTAATGTATCTATACCAAAATAGATGGTAATGCAATTAATGTGATGAGGCAAGAATGCTTCTTATCAATTCTCAGATAAGTATGAGACCCTTATGCTTAGATCTGTTATTTAAACTTGTAGATTACATATTTATGACATGTTTAAAAAAATGCCTATCATAGCTAGTAGGGTTTCAGTCAAGTCCTTGTTCAAGTGTTTTCTTTTGCATCATTATTTCATCATTATATTTCATTTCTGAAAGTGTCATGGTGTTCTGGGCACTGAACTGGGCTCCAGGCCTGACAAATTGGCTGAAATCCTGAGGATGCTAACATTGGTCTGAGGAAAAAATTACTTGGACGCATGCATGTCCATGTTGTGGGAGTGTCCACAGCCTCCTAGATGCACCTTTGTCCATATAAAGGGAGCGTACAAGGGTTTAGTGGTTTAAAAACCCAATGGGACCCAAGGGTTGGTTACCTGAGTGGTTGGGATGGCTCCTTGGAGTTTTGTTGCTGATGTGGAAAGTATGTTTGATATGTTTCCATCGATTCCACTTCCTTAAGGTTGCCTAGGAGGTTGAATCAGATCATAGTAGCCTCTCATCACATGTTTACCTCGGTTGGATGGTTACTTGGGTAGAAGTGGGATGAGGGTGTTACAGAGTGGTATCAGATTAGGTTTCACTCTCTTTGGGTCATATCTGATACCACAAAGTGGTATCAGAGCGTGTTTTTTCTCTCCTTTGGCGGTATTTGGTTTTCGTTCTCTTTGGTTGATGTATAGTTCTCATTCTCTTTGGGTGATATATGATACTACAGAATGGTATTAGAGCATGGTCCACCCCTTGGACTGGATGGGAGGAATGTGTTTTTTGTGCATACATGTCATTTGAATATCCGTTCTATATGTTTGTGGGCTATGTGCTTGTTGTGTATGCATGGTGGTGGTCATTTTTACAGTTGTGTCGTCATGTGGAAGTTGATGGTGTTGTTGTTTATGATCGCCATGAGTGCATTTTGTTTATGCATTTGTTATTCATGCATTCTCATGGTTAAGGTTGTGGTCCATGAGGTCATTGTAGGGATTTTAGGTCATCATGATGTTGTTGATAAGTTATGATGTTGATGTGTTGGTTGAGATAGAGCAGGAGATGTAAATCATCAAGGTGAAGTTGCAACACTAGACTTCGCGGTAAGAGTAGATCGTCATATAGGTTTGAATATTTGGCATGTAGGTATGTGGTTAATGGTTTTTATAAGCATTAGGATTACTTATATGATTTCCATTATATTATTATGGTTATATGTATGATAAATTTTAGTTGATTAGTGTAGTCATATGCACGTGTCAGATAGTCATGAATGATAGTAACATGTGGTTGTATGCATTTTTGTTGTTGTTTTATGTTACTTAGCTTGATGATTATGTTATATGTTAACTTCTTGTTATTATTATTTATTTAACTTGATGATTAGGTTTATTTCATTAATATCTTGTTGTTATAGGTATTATGTTAATTTTGATTGACTTATGCATATGGTTAGGGTTATGACATTTAGGTATGAGTCAACCTAATTATGATAGTGTGTTGTACTAATCTAGACTAACTGTGCATATGTGATTGTTATGCATGAATGACAATTGTTTATGAGCTTATGATGTGAACATGTTAACTAGTTATTGTTATGAATATCATGACCTTATTTATGTTTAAGTTTATGTGTTGTGAATTTATATCATGCTAATGTATATTTATTGTGCATACAAGACAACCTCCCCTGAGATACATTAAGGTATGAGTTTTCTTATGTCATCTACTTGGTGATTGATTGTTTCATTATGTCATCTATTTGGTGTTTTATTATTTCATGTAGTTGATTTATCTAACATGGTACATTTACAGTCCGTTTGAATGTTTGATTAATTGCATGATATGAGCATGTGTTGATAAAATTGCATGAAGTAATGATCTTGTTTTAAAATGGTTGTACTAACATACTATGTGTTGAGATAGATGATGTGTACTTGCGTATAAGTAGGTGATAGTTGTAGTATTACGATTTTGACTATTAGTTTATTATGAGATGGTTGTTACTCTTTGTATAGGTTGATTTTAGTTAATAAATATGATGTCTTGATATTTGGAACATGTTATTGACATGTGTGAACAATTGCAGGGCAACATGCTTGGTATTGGCATGACAAGGAAATAGTTTATGTGTTTATATAACTAACAGATGAATGATGTGAAAACACATAGTAGGAATCGATTACAACAAGGAAAAAGAAAGGAATAGGGTAAGAATTCCTTTGGAAATGTTTGGGAACCGCAATTCCAAATGAATGAGCGCTTTGCATGGAAACATGAAGTATTCTTAAACCTAATCTTGTCTGGAATTATGTGGACATGTGCTATATAGATGAACATGTATTTAATAGGTATAACAGTTGGTTTAGAGTTATGGTTGGATTCTTCAAAGGATTGGAGTCCCTTGAGAGATGATATATGTATATGTTCAGATATAAGGCAATGTTCCTGGCATAACAAGGTAAGGTAATTGGTATATTGTATGCTTATATTATACACTAAAAATTATGTGTTTATGGCAGTATGATGGAGAGGATTGCATGGAAAAAAAGATTGCCATGAAATATTGAAGAAGGTTCAGGTTGAGATTTCCCTTGGAAGCATTGGGAACCCATGGGGATTTATTCATGGTGTTTTTTTTTCTAGTTTTATGCTTTCGGTATTTGTGATTTGTTTGCGCTTGATTTTCAATTTTTTTTATGTTTTGTGCATGATCATGCCACTTTGTTGTGGGGTCGTATTTCTTTTCGTTTTTTCATGGTCTTCTTCTTTCTTTCTCTCATTATTTCCTTTTATGTTTTCAGTCTCGGGAATTGGTTGGGAAATAGGAAAGTTAATGGAGCTAGAGGAGAGTTTTGTGGCACCCAAGACATAATGTAAGGCCCAAATGAAGCTCAATGCATGAGTAAAGGGCAAAAAAGTATAAGAATAAGACAGTCAGTTGGACTGGTTGGGTTCATTAGGATAAATGGACGATGGCAAAACAATCATGATAAAGGTAATCAGGTAAGTTTAATTAAATAGATTTAAGGCGTCAGATGCCTTGGCTAAGTTGGGAATTGTGGTACTCAACGTGGTGCATGCTGTGTGCAGATAAAGGAAGTTCTCTTAACCTTGGCCTTATGTTATTTTATAATTATGTTGTGATCATGACTATGCTGATGTTTATATATGTATACTTGTATGTATGTATGTACGTATGTCGTGTCCCACTGAGTCATTATGGATCATGATTGTTTAATTCTAATGTTCATATGTATATATGTGTGTATGTTTTCTGTTTTCTGACAGGATCATGATTTTTTTATGCTAATGGTTATATATATGTATGTATCTATGTATCTATGTCACTGTATGACAGGTTTTTCAAGGATCATTCTGGTGGAGGAATGATTTCTTATACAGGTGAATGGCATGAAGAGGTTCTTGGTCTTATGAGGAATCAAGTGGGAAGAGTAACTTTGACAGATCTATGAGGTTAGTATCATGTGGACATGAATTGATATTATATGCTTCTACTATGCCTATGTTTATGTTATGGACATGTAATGTTGAGGGGTACATCAACGAAGTGTAAGTAGTGTGATCTGTGGCATGCTAGGATAAGCATGGATATTGGAAAGACACTAAAAGCAAGGTTCCTTGTGGGGTCAGTGTGTGGTATATGTATGTGCAATACTATTGTTGTATATATGTTGTGCATGTTGTATATTTAATGATTGTACATATGGTGATGTGTAAATGTAACATATGTATTATTGTGTGCATATGATGTTGTATGATTGTTGTATATACGGTGTTGTGTGTATATTGCATATGCAATGCTAGGTATAGATGGTGCTATGTACATGTTGGATATGCGGTGTTGTGTACATATCGTGTCGTGTGCATGTTCGATATGTGGTGTTGTGTGCATATGGTATTGTGTGCATGTTGGATATGCAGTGTTGTGTACATATAGTGCTACGTACATGTTGTATATGCAGTGCTATGTGCATATGGTGTTGTGTGCATGTTGTAAATGTGGTGCTATGTACATATGGTGATGTGTGCATGATTGTACATGTGGTTTTGTGTGAATGTGGTGTTTTGTACATGCTGTACATATGGTTCTGTGTGCAGGTGGTGTTGTGTACATGTCTTGCATGTGATGTTGTGTACATGTGGTGTCGTGTACATGTCGTGCATGTGGTGTTGTGTACACATTGTACAGGTGGTGTAGTGTACATGTGGCATTGTGTACACGTTGTGCATGTGGTATTGTGTACATGTTGTACATATGTTACTGGTATACATGTGGTATTGTGTGCATGTCGTACATGCTGTGTTGCTGGCATACAATACTATGTATCAGCATGGTGTAGTCATGGTATCGTGACATGTGTATTTGTTGTGTTGTACTCTGTATATGTATATGTATTTTTTGTGTGTTGTACACCGAATGTAGGTGTATGTGTTTCATTGTATTGTGTACCGGGTGTAGGTGTATGTGTTGTCTGTTGGTTTAGGCATATGTATTGTTTTGTGTTGTACACCGGGTGTAGTTATATGTGTTGTGATGTATATCAGGTGTAGGTATATGTATTGAGTGGTGTTGTACGCCATTTGTGGATGTATGCATGTGATGTACACTGTGTGCATGTGTATGTGGTTGAAGAGGAGAAAAGGCACTGGGTGCTTGCCAAGTGTGGAAACCGATCCAATGTGTGTATACAAGAATAAAGGAAGAAGTAAGGACCGATGAAAGATAAGTATCGGTATTTTATTTCAGTCTTGTTATGCATGTGATATGTGATTATGACTTATGATGGTTACATGTGATTTATGATTATGGTTTATGGTGATTTTATGTGATTCATGATTTTAATTTATGATGGTTGCGTTTTGAGTTAACCATATGTAATATGTTTATACATGATGATTTGATCAAACAATTGGTTTGACTTGTTGTGATAGGAAGTGAACAGAATTGTAAGTGTACCTTATTGATGAGCTACCAGTGAGGTATGATGTGAATTTATTTCAATTTATTTTGAATCTAATGGAAGTTATGTGCTTGGTATAAGAAGCACATAAATTCCTAGTTAAGTGGTTGAAAAGAACTACAAGCATTAGCAACAACAAAAAACGGAATTGAAACATGCAGTAGTGTGATGGTAAAGCATTTCAGGAACATGGCCATTGTGGGACACTGGTACCCAATAGTGTCCATTGATTTCCATGAGCATGCTATGACCGATATGATGGCTTTGAGGTAGGGACATGCCTTAGTTTTTGTATCTTCCAATGCAAGGAATCCTTTCCAAGGGGATGGACTTCCCAGGATGGGGGTGGTTGTGGAACTTGGAAGGTGTGTGACTACATGAAAGGGGGTGACTAGATTCCCCGAGGGACTGTGTAGCAGAGAATGGAAGGCCAGGGATGGATTTGTTTTGGTCATTAGCATTGCCAGATGGAATCAAATGTAGACTGGGAGTTTTCTCTGAAACAATGAATTGGTAATTGTTCATTGAGAGGACAAGTAGCGCATGATTATAACGTTGGAAATTGGATGCAAATTTGACTTTGGTAGTGGATTATAGACTTGCTAGTAAGGAGGTGAATCCTAGTATTACTTTGAGGGTGGAGGTGTGAGCCTCTAGATTCCCTTGCTTTTTATACAAGCATCGTATCCTTTTATTTTCTGGTTGAGAAAATGTGCAAATGCGTATATTATTGTAAATACAATATCGAGATGGATTTATAAATCTCCATAGACAATATCGTTATATATATGGATATCATCATAAATGATGTAACGAGATGTGTTATAAAGCTACATAGGCAGTATGTTTTATTTTCAACATTTTGTTGGTTTGTAGTTGGCATTGAACACTGAGGACGGTGTTCCCCCAAGGGGGAGGGTTCTGTAATATCCCTGGTGAAAATTTCATGGAATAAAAGTTAATAAAAGAAAAATAATAACCAAGGTCATGGGACACATATTCCAAGTTGAATGTTGGGCAAAAAATCCTAGTGTGGGTGTTTATATGGTTTATTATGGCTATGGAAATTGGCAAAGGCAATGACAAAGGATTTGGAAAGGCAAAATGGCATTTTGGCACAATTATTTATGAAAATAATGGAAAATAGGAGAAAATGGAGGTGAAAGGTCACAAGTTTCATGTGAGGAGAAAAATGAAGGAAAATAATGGAAAATAAAGAAAATAGAGACCTCATTGATAAAAATGCTTTCGAGGATCAATTGGTAAACTTTTGCTCAAACCTTTTTGTTAGTGTAGTTTTGGAGCTCTCATTATTTTCTCTCTCCCTCATACTCTTGGATACTCAGAGTTTCTTGGAGCACTCTTGGAGAGTGTGACATACTTGGAGATTTGGAGCAAGAAGGCAAAGGAAGCACATGAAAGCATAAGAGGACATCACAATGGATTCTGTTTGCAAGTATCGAGTTGCATGTATGTTTTCCTCACTAGATTTTCCATGCATGACATATGCATGTGGTTTCTTGGCCATAATTTGTCATTGGCATGGATGATTTTCCTGGATTGGCAGTGGATTTTCCTAACCATACCATTTCTTTCATAACCATGGTGTTTTGGATTCATTTCATTGTTTGTTTTCTAGTTGGTTCTCATGTTCCTTTAGATGTGGGTTGAGTTACTAGTTCCTGGAGCCTTGGTTGGGCAAACACTCTGGAGCCCTGTAACAGCTTGGGTTGAGTTACTAGTCCTAGAGCCTTGGTTGTAAAAACACTCTGGATCCCTTGGCAGGTTGAGATACTAGTCCTGGAGTCTTGGTTGAACAAACGCTCTAGAGCCTGACACCAACTATGGGTCGAGTTACTAGTCCTAGATCCTTGGTTGGAAAAAACACTCTAAAGCCTTGGAAAGCTTGGGTGGAGACCAATCTGTTGATGGTTGTGATGTCCGATTGTGAGGTGGAATCATTGGTTGTGGGTTGAGGTGGTTTGGCCTCTGGAAGCCCTGGTTTGGCTTTACTTTATGAGTTTTATGAGATCCCACATTCATGATTGGAACATGGCATGAGATTGACTATTTGAAGAGAGATTTGGCTCAATCATATCTATGGTCAGGTGGAATGTGGAAGTCCCAGACTTGGTTGCATTTTACTATGGAAATAAGAGCTATTTTCCTCTCGTATCGATGGGTAAATATGCTTGTTATTATGTGGCTTATATGGTTGTTATGTGATCGTCATTTCTTTTGTTTATATGTTGGTTATGAATGTGTTTTATGATGGTGATGATGTGTGGTTCTCATCATTTTTTGATTTGTAAATGAATTAACAATGTGTCTATGCCAAAATATATGGTAATGTAGTTAATTTTATGAGGTAACAATGATTCTTAGCGATTAGTAGACAAGTATGAGACCCCTATGTTGGGTGTGGAGCCTGATTATCTTCTTTATGTATCATCGCGTTGGATCCCTATCCTTAACGAGGAGACAATGTCGTTCGTCATTTTATCGCTGTCAGGGGGGGGGGGGAGACCTTTAGGAGCCCCCCCTGGCGGGGGGTTTTGGGGGCAGCACCCCCGAAGATAAAAACATATGTAAAATTTCCTTGTAAAATATTGTAATTTCGTAGTCAATCTAGGTCATTCATTATGCGGATGATCTGATAGTAGAAGTTATGTTTAATTTAGGGTTTTTTTCCCTATAGGGGAACCCCTCTTTTGTATTATGGAATTGTATTGCAGTTGTGTATCATGTGTATATTCTGAACGAGAAATAGAAAAGGGGACTAGGTAAGAGAGTAGATGATATTAACACAGATCTGTTGTAGGTTGTCTCTTCATTTTGTTGGATAATAAAAAATAAGGACTGGTTGTTTTCGTGGATGTATCCCAAGTTGGGTGAACCACATATATCTATGTCTCTCGTGTTTTATATGTTATTTATGTATTTTTTTTTCCACATATTTTATGTGTTCCATTTCTCTATAATAGATAAATTTCTAACACCTTATGCTCATATATGTTATTTAAACCTGTAGATTACATATTTGTGACATGTTTAATGAGATGTATTACATGGAGAGTAGGATTCCATTCAAGTCCTTCTTCAAGTTTTTTCTTTTGCATTGTTATTATGTTGTTATGTTTCATTTCTGAAAGTGCCAGGGTGTTATGGGCAATGACCTGGGCTATGGGCCTGAAAAAGTGTCTCAAATCCTGGGGACACTAGCACAGGTCTAAGGAAAAAAGACCATGGACGCATGCATGCCTATGTTGTGGGAGCGTCCAGAGCCTCCCAAATACACCCTTTTCCATATCAAGGGAGCATTTGTGGGTGTAATGGTCTAAAAACCCAATGGGACCCAGGGGATTGTTACCTGAGTGGTTGGGATGGCTCCTAGAAGTTCTATTGCTGATGTGGAAAGTCTGTTTGATGTGTTTCCATTGATCCCACTTCCTTAAGGTCACATTGGAGGTTAAATGAGATCATAGTATCATCTTGTCACATGTTTACCCTAGTTGGGCGGTTACTTTGGAATATGTGGGATGAGGGTGTTACAAGAAGTGAGAGGGGGTAATTTCCATATGAGTTCAAGAATTCCAAGTCTCCTATATTTGATGGAGAGTTGAAGAAACTAGAAGATGCATAAGAATGGATTATTGGGATGAATAAGTTATTCAAAATGAATGATTATACATAGAATATGAAAGCCAAGATAACTATTTTCAGTCTCAATGGAAAATAATATATATGCTGCGAAGAAGTGAAGCTTGTTAGAGGAATCAAGATAGAAGAGTTGAGTTGGAATGAGTTCAATAAATTCTTCAGAAAGAAGTACTTATCAGATAGATATTATGATGGAAAGGCTAAGGATTTATATGAGCTTAATATGGGATCTATGACAGATGAATATTACATGACTAAATTTATGGAGTTGTTGAGTTATGTGCCTTACCTCAAAAAGGTTCATCAATGGATTACCTTTAGCATTCAAGGATTGGATTGAGTATGATGAGCCTTAATAATTGGAGGAATTCATTGGAAAGTTGAAGCATTGTTATGAGAAGTCAATGCATAATTTTAAGCCTAAGTGTGATTGGAAAGGGAACGAGAAGGCTAAAGGGAAATTTCCTTAGAAGCGAGGAATACCTCAGGATGTAAGTGAGAAATAAAATGTGTCTACTTACTAGAAGTTTAATGCCGCTGATAAGGGACATGGATCTCAGCCTAGAGAGCTACATAATAAAGGTAGTGGCAGGGAACCGTTGTAGTATTGGATCTATGGAAAGGATCATTGCAAGAAGGATTGTCCATTATATCAAGGTGGTATACCACATATCTACAGTGCTCAGGAGGCACAAATAATCAGAGATGTTGGGAAAAATATTCCTTAGATCTATGCAACACTTGATAACTGTTAGGTCCCAATAATACTAGTGTAGCCCCTTATTGTTATTGTTAGTGTAGCCCCATTATTATTATTTTTGTGCCCGTGTAGTTCCCGTATTATTATTATTGTGCCCCATAAAATCCCACTACTTTTATTATTGTGCCCTTACATTATTATTGTTATGTAGGCTCTGATTATATTATGACCCCTTAGACTCCTATATATATAGAAAAGTGGTTTTGTCATTTGGATTATCCAATAATTGCTCATTTATGTAATGTAAATGAGGTTTCCCCCTCGAGGAGGATAATTTTTGAGTCATTGATCTATCTTTTCTTCTATTTTGTGATTTGGTTGCATAAAATTTGGTATCATAGATTTGGATTCTAGGGTTTTTTGCTTCAAATAGGTCATCTTGTAATTTTCGCTATAACTTTTTTTCTACGAAGATTCAAAATCTTGGTGAAATTCGTGTATGAATTTCAAATCTTGGTTTGTTATATTGTAAGAGATATGGGCCAAAGAAGTTAGGATTTCTGCATGTTCCAAAATTCATTCCTAAACAAGTGACAAAGCGAAAATAGTCATAACTTTCTCTTCAAGCATCGTATTTGAATTTCGTAAAAAGTGACAAAAGTATCAAAAAATGTAGTTTCTTTTGTAGAAAAAGGTTGAAATAATGACATGTGGAACTTCATACAAGTTAGATCTATTGAACCATACCATAATCAGGCCATCGTGGGATATTGGGAATAAATTTTCCTTGTAGAATCCAATTTTGGTTTGACTTGTGGGGTTGGAAAAAATGCACATAGGTCTACCACAAGAAGGAATTTCATACCTTAGAGAGCTGAAATTACACAGTTACAACTGATTCAAGGTCGAGCTCCAAAAAGAAATAAAAATGTGTGTATTTTGTTTTTAATTGCACAATTTTTGTTTGAAAAAACAATTTGATATAATTCCAAGGGTATATTGAAGCATAAACATCAATATTTGGTTCTAAAATTCCTCGAAAAAAAAAGAAATCTACACCCATTAAGCCCTCAGAAAGCTCCACTGTGATGCATGAAGATGAACAAATGCAACATGATCTATCAAAATTACGAGACCACGTGAAACAAATTCCGCTCTAAAAAAGAGTAACAAAAAATGAAATGGAAGCTAAGATGGATGGTTTGAAATAATACATGGGAGGTTTCAAGGATGGCATGGAAGTTAAGATGGATAGTATAGAAGCAAAAATGAAAGGAAACATGGAAGATTTGAAGAATGGTTTAAAATAAAACATAAAGGAAGGTTTTACAAAGTTGCTACCAGAAATGCGTCTTAATGGTGGAAAGATATTATATGAAAGTCATGATGAGAACAAAAAAAAATCATGATTTCATAGACTCCAACATTTGATTGAAGACCCACCATATTCCAAAGATCGATATGAGGAATCTTGATGTAAAGGATCTGGTAACATGGATACTACAGATGGATCAATATTTAGATCTCCATAATGTTAAACACACACAAAAGGTACGCATTACAACTTTATATTTAGAACCTAATCAATTTGTATGGTATCAATGGATTTTTTCTCTTAAACTACTTGTCACTTGGTTAATTTTTATGGAGGAAGTGATAGCACATTATGAGGAGAAAAAGAGCAATATCGTCTTTAGCCAATTGATAAATCTCAAAAAAAAGGGTTCAATGACAGAGCACATTGAGGACTTCCAAAAAATTAATATAAGGTTAAATGATATTCTAGAGGAGCATATGATTTATGTCTTCAAAGGGAATTTAAAGGATAAAATCCAACATGAGGTTCACCTTTGGGAACCTGATTCATTTTAGAAGGCATTAAGGTTGACAAGAAAAATTGAAAGAAAAATTATGGTAAGAAGGAATCCTACCACTCACAACTATAAATATGGATGTGTTGCTGCTCCTAGCCTTCCACAACCTACAAGGTTGACACCACAAAAATTGGAAGAAAAAAGAGCAAAATGTATTTGTTGTATTTGTGATAGAAAATATACCAAAGGTCATAAGTGTGCTAAGAAGAAATTGTTTTACATAGACTATGAAGAGGAGGAATAAAAGGAATAATAAACTTCAAATGAGGAGGATATACACTAGGAACCAACCCTAGAGAAAGAAGAAATGAATACGACCATATCTTGTAATGCATTGGAATGAATTACCACTACTCAAACTCTAAAGAAAAAATGACATATCAAGAAGAAAAAGGTAACAGTGTCGATTGATTCGGGTAGTACCCATAATTTTATTCATTGTAAGATAGCCAAGGAATTGAATTACTTCCTATATTTAGCACCAGAGTGTCAAGTAATTTTTGCAAATGGAGGAACTATAAATTAGTATGGAAAGTTCCATAATATCAAGCTAACCATGGGGGAATATGTATTGAATATTCCAATGCTTTCCATTCCAATGGGTGGTGTTGATGTTGTACTAGGAATCCAATGGTTACAATCTTTGGGTACGATAGCTTTTAATTTTCTTGAAATTTTTTTGGGAAGTAAAGGAAGTTGAATTAAGGGGTATCACAGGGAAACCATGAATGATAATCAACTCTAATGGCATGAAAAATCTTCTAAATAAATAACAATGGGGCGTAATTTCACAATTATGCTCACTAGAGGTTCAAACATCGAAATCATCTATTTCTCCAAATATCCAAAAAGTCCCGGAAAATCATTCCAAGGTATCTGAGACTCCCAAAGGCCTCCCACCTATTCGTGATCATGATCATGATATTCATTTGATTCCAGGAAGTGTTCCTCCAAACATCAGGCCTTACACATATCCTTATTCCCATAAGAGTGAAATTTAATGTATGGTTTCAAAATCCTAGAGGCAACTATAATTCAACCTCGTCAAATTTCTTTCATTGTTCCAGTAGTATTGGTGCACAAGAAGGATGAATTATGGTGCATGTATCTAGATTATAGGGAGCTCAACAAGATGAATATTAAAGATAAATTTCCCATTCTTATCATTGATGAATAACATGGAGAAATTTACTTCACCAATTTGGATATTTGTTTAAGATATCATCAAATTAGAATGAAGATTGAAGACATTCTGAAAACATGATTTAGAACTCATGAGGGTCATTCTGAATTTTTGGTCACTCCTTTTGGCTTTACCAATGCACCTTCTACATTTTAAGGTTTGATGAATTCCATTTTCAAACCCTTCCGTAGAAAATTTGTGTTAGTATTTTTTGATGATATATAATCTACAACAAGTCTTGGAAGGATCATGTTCAACATGTTGACAGGGTGCTCAAACTGTTGGAGGAGAAACAATTATATGCAAAATCCTCCAAATGTTTCTTTGGAGTACAAGAGTTGGAATATATTCGTCATACTGTATCTCATGAGGGTGTTAAGGTAGAAAATTAAATCTATTAAGGAATGGAAAATACCCACAATCATAAAGCATCTTCGAGGATTTCTTCGGTTGACATGATATTATCGCAAGTTTGTTAAGAATTATGGGAGAATAGCAGCACCTCTAACAACATTACAGAAGAAAGATGGATTTTCTTAGACTCTAGAAGCAACTAAGGCCTTTGAACATCTTAAGGAGGAAATGTGTCAAGCATCGGTATTAGCTACGCTACACTTCACAAAAACTTTTATTGTGGAACATGATGCCTTAGGAAATGGAATTGGTGTTGTTTTAATGCAAGAAGGAAGACCCATTTCTTTTGAAAGTCTTCCAATCAAAGCAAAGTATTTACACAAACCTATTTATGAGAAGAAAATATTGGAAATACTACATGCACTAAAGAAATGACGACCTTACTTAATGGAAGGACACTTCAAGGTAAAAACAGATCATGATAGTCTTAAGTACTTTTTGGAATAAATGTTATCTTGAGAAGAGCAACAAAATGGGTCACAAAGATGTTGGGTTATGACTTTGAAATCATCTACAAAAGGGAAGAAAAATATCGTTGCAGATGCACTCTCAAGAAAGGATGAGGATGTGGAAGCATTGCTTTGCGCCATTTATATTATCCAACCAAATTGGATAGCCGAAGAAAGGGATAGATAAAACCTGCATCTAAGAATTTATTCAATCCTTTTTTATAATGTCTTGTAGTGAAGGGTTAATTCACTTTTTTGGATGGCGGACGAGTTTGTCGCCCTATTTTATGTATATATGATGAGTGCATATATATGGGTGAAAACCATTAATTTCCCTATAATCCCATGTAAAGGCATCAATATTCTTCCTGAAAATAGTGAGATATTTTTTCTTTTGATCAACTAAAAGAAAGTGGTCATTTTTCAGAGTTTTGGAGCAGTATATTTCTATAGATTTTACATTACTTTGGTTAGAAAAAAATGATCTGGACTTATTTAGGAACACAAAAGAATACATATATAAACATAAGCATAGACATGAAACATAAATAATCTTTATTTCATTAATATTAAAGAACTAAAAAGCACTTACATACAAAAAGGAAATTAACTAGCTCAGTCGATGGTAGCTTATGTTGGGAAAAATACTGAGAGGGGGGGTGAATCAGTATTTAGGGCTGAAAACTTTTTCTTTTTCTTTCTCTTAAAACCATATGCTATTTTACAGAATCCAACGTGTATGTCCAGAGATCTTATTATGTCTTTACTTAGATCATTGCATCATACATTCATCAGATGTTTAGTAAGCAGTAAGTATGAACAGAAATAACAGAACAAACCATCAAACATAAGCCACACATATGAACACCAGTGTTTAAGGTGGAAATCCAATTTGGGAGAAAACCACCGCTGCTGTTATCTCAGTCTTCAATATTTATTATAAATAAAACTTCTTACAATTTATGCTGGCGCAGACTTATACCAGCACGCAGGCACCTACCTGCAAAAAGGCTACAACCTTCTCTCGTTTACCAGCTACCACTGGAAGGGAGCTATAACCCCCTCACTGAAGGTTTCGACCCTCAGCAACACTACGGACCACGTTCCATCAATTTTCATACTGGATCCACCAGTTTCCACACAATGTACCTTGCAGGCCACCAGATTTATTCATTTTCTTCAGTACACTCGCACCAGTTCTTCATGAATTCGTCGTTCGATCAAACCAGAGATTCATCATCGTCAGATCATTATATCCATGGGTGCATTGTAGATTCAGATTTATCAATTAAGAACAGAGTTCGTCCTTGCAGAAATTTATTTATTCACCACCTTTACGCATGCACACATTGTACAATAATCGTCTTCTCCTTATATAGCTTTTGCCTTTAGTAAAACCATGAGTAAAAACCATTCAACCACTAATGGTATTCTTTTGACAGTTTTTCCTTTAGTTTACCCCACATGCCTCTTTGATTTCTTTTTAATTTATTTATCAATTTGAAGAAATTGACAAATAAATATATTTACAACTTTGAACTGAACTTTAGGATTAAAGTTACAACCCTTCGCACTTTAAAGAAATATCCAACGCTTTCAAACAATTAACCTTATGATAAACCTTTGACCTCGGGCCCACATATATATTCAATAGCCAATCAAATACACACATGGTACCATAAGTAAACTTCGCGCAAGTCCAGCGTCTGATCACCGTTAGATAGCAAGCTTCCAGATCAACGACATATATTCATATCGCTCGACCTCCGATGTCGAAAGTTAACGTGCGATGGCCCGCCGTACTTTGGTTAATCTTCATGCATCTTCCTCATACGACCACCGTCCAATGGCTTCCCTCCAGATCAACGGCGCACAACAATATCGCTGGGCATCCTGGGTCGAACTATAATGCGCGATGGTGCATAGTGACAAGCGATTTTCCGTGGTTCCTCCTTGCCACATGTCGAATGATTTATGGAATCTCTCCCAACTCCTCAAATACCACTCACTCCGCATAGGTGGTGTGATGAAAACCATAAACTGCCTTCACTGTTCACTCGGTCACGGTTCTGCTCTTCCACGCAGGGTTCCGTTCATGATTCCAAAGGGTTGGTTTGGGTTTGCGCTATCCTTCTTACTTAGTTAACTCTGGTCTATCTTTGGCAGGATTTCCAATAAACAACGAAAAAATGTAGTTCTCTTCCAATGGGATTTTCACTACCATTAGGATAGAGTTAGTTATACACAGACTTCCTCTATGAGGGGAATGAAGAATCAATGGACGAGATTTCCTCTCAAACATCAACTCGAGACAATTCAATGTCATTCTGTCTTCAATTCTGCTATAATATATCAAACTTCCATTGCATGTTCGGAGTTCTATCCTGTCACAGTTCCGCTTCTAACTGTACATTCAAGTTCTTGATTCTGCAAGAAAAACCATCATATCTCCGCAACCATTAATTCCTTCAATGGATTTCTTTCTTATCACGGATTCCATCAGGGTGAATTATTATTTACTAGAAAATTCGATGGCCTTTTTCTCCTACTCTGTATCTGGACAATTCTGCTTCAATTATGCACTCTTCTTCTGCTGCTACTTTTCTTTTCCTCTTTTCATGGTTACAGTTGCAGATGCTCCTTCTTTGCCAATTCTTTTTCCATCAATGACAACATTTCCAACAATCTCCCCCTTTGGCATTGATGGCAATACTCTTCCTCTGATTGTCTTTATAGAAGCCCCCTTTTTTGCTTTTCCTCCCCCTTTGACATCAATGACAAAGAATTGATCAAGATCCTTTGAACCGACAATACCATGCTCCCCCTGAGATCATGACTTATAAACACCAACAATGCATCCTTTTCATATGACCAATTCTCCCCCTTAGCCTGTGCATTCAGAGATGCCCAACAACACCTCACAATCAATTTAATCTTCTGTATTTAAGTAGATCTAATCTTCTGCATGGTAGAGACTACTCCCAGTTTTTTTCTGAGATATTCGAACGCTTTCCTGGGTAGAGGTTTGGTAAATATATCAACGACTTGTTCTTTGGAGGGAACATACTCCAATTTCACTTTTTTTTCAAGCACTTGTTCACGTAAGAAGTGATATTTGATGGGAATGTGCTTGGTCTTGGAATGCATAACCGGATTCTTTGAGATACTGATGGCACTTGTGTTATCACACATAATGAATATAGGAGGTGAACATTTGATTTGAAAGTCTTGTAAGGTTTGCATCATCCAGAGAAGTTGAGTGCAACATGATGCAGCAGCCACATATTCTGCTTTTGCTGTAGATAAGGCAATAGAGCTTTGCTTCTTGCTGAACCAAGATACTAACCGGGGCCCCATATAGAATGCACCACTACTGGTGCTTTTCCGATCATCAACATTTCCAGCCCAATCTGCATCAGTGTATGCATGAATTGTAAGATCAGCATTCTTTGGATACCATAGTCCAAAGTCTTGAGTTCCTTGTAGATATTTGAATATTCTTTTCACAGCCTGAAGCTGAGACTCTTTTGGATTAGCTTGGAATCGTCCAACAATCCCAACTGCATGCATAATGTATGGTCTTGTCCCAGTGAGATAAAGTAGACTTCCTATCATAGATTTGTATTCTGGTTGATTCACCATGGGGGAATCATCATTAGAACTGAGATTACATCCGGTTATCATTGGTGTACTTACAATTTTCAATCTTCCATGCCATACTTCTTCAAGATTTGCTTAAGATATTTTGCTTGTGATAAGAATATGCCATCTGTTGCTTGTTGCACTTGCAAGCCAAGAAAGAATGTTAGTTCCCCAAGTAAAGACATTTCAAATTCTTGCTGCATATCAGAAGCAAATTTTTGACTCATAGACTCTTCATTACTTCCAAAAATGATATCATCAACATATACAACCACAATCAATAGTTTGTTATTTTCAGTTTTTGTGTATAAGTTGCTATCAGCAAACCCCTTTGAAAATCCTTGTTGATGAAGATATTTGTCAAGACGATAATACCATGCCCTTGGAGCTTGTTTGAGACCATATAGAGCCTTTTTAAGTCTACAAACAATATTTTCATCATTTCCCAAAATGAATCCTTCTGGTTGTTCTATATAAACTTATTCTTCTAGATCTCCATTGAGAAAATCAGAGTTAACATCCATTTGATAAACTTTGATTTGTTAGAAGCTTGAAAAAGCAAGAAACATTCTTATGGCTTCAAGTCTAGCTACAGGAGCAAACGTTTCTTCAAAGTCTATTCCTTCTTGTTGAGCATACCATTTGCAAACAAGTCTAGCTTTATTTCTTATAACATCCCCATTCTCATTTAACTTGTTTTTGAATATCCATTTAGTTCCAATGACATTTCTATCATGAGGTCTTGGTACTAATTCCCAAGTGTGATTCTTCTCAATTTGATCAAGCTCTTCATTCATGGCTTGAATCCAACATTCATCTTTGCAGGCTTGACTGACATTGTGTGGTTCAATAGTGGACAGAAATGCTAGATTGCTAGAAGATCCCACAAGAGTCCTTCTTGTTTGTACACCTGATCCCTTTTCTCCCAAAATTTGAGATTATGGATGATTCTTTTGAACATATCTGGATGGAGCTTTTTCAGATAAATCGTCTTTGGGTTCTTCATTGGGTTCACTGTCTATATCATCCTTATTTGATGTAGACGGATATATGTCATCATCATCTTCATTTGTTGTTTGTTTTTCTTCTTTTGGAGCTGCAGGAGACTCATCAATAACAACATCAACACATTCAACAATCTTCCGAAGTCTTTTATTGTAACATTTATATGCTCTACTCCTAGAGGAGTAACCAAGGAGTATTCCTTCATCTGCTCTGGGTTCAAACTTGCCAAGTTTTTCATCATTATTTTTGATAAAGCATTTGCTTCCAAAAATTCTAAAATGCTTTACAGTGGGAGAATTACCATACCATATTTCATATGGAGTTTTATCACTATTTACACGAACATGTGCCTTGTTGAGAATGTTTACTGTTGTATGTGCTGCTTCTCCCCAAAATGTGTCAGGTGTTCCGGAATCATTAAGCATAGCTCTAGCCATTTGTTGAACTGTTCTATTCATTCTTTCTGCAACACCATTTTGTTGTGGAGTGCTAGCTACAGAAAACTGTCTTTTTATGCCATGCTGTTCACAATATTCAAGGAATTCATCTGATGTATATTCTCCTCCTCGATTAGATCTAAGACACTTGACTTTTAAATCTAATTCATTCTCAACTAGTGCTTTTAAGATCTAAAATTTCTCAAATGCTTCATCTTTGTGTTTAAGCAGCCCAATCCAACACATTCTAGAGAAATCATCAATAAATAAGATACAATATTGTTCACCACGTGGTGAATTTTTCCTCACAGGTCCACATATGTCAGTATGAATAAGTTCAAGAGGCTTACTTGATGATCCTTCCTTGGCATTAAATTGTACTCTGGTTTGCTTACCGAATTGGCAAGATTTGCATATGGTATTTTCAGGTAGAGTAATATTGGGAAGGTCACGAACAACTTTAAGTTTGCTTGATTTGTTGATTTGAGAGAAGCTCAGATGTCCCAACCTTCTATGCCATAGCCAGTTTTCTGAAGATTTACTCAAGTAACATTGATCTTTGCAATTCTTCAATACATATAGGTTGCTTGGAGTTCTTTTTCCTTTTATTATCATTTTACCTGTATCAAGATCACATACCACACATTCTTTTGAACTAAAGACAACTTCAGTTCCTTGATCACACATTTTACTTACACTTAACAGGTTATGCTTTAATCCATCCACATACATGGCATCATTAGATTTCACCTTTTATTTTAGAAAAATAGACCCTTTTCCTTTAATGACCGCAAGAGTATCATTTCCAAATGTAACATTCTTTTCCTTATCTAGAGCACTATATGCAAGAAGTTTGTTTTTGTCACCTGTCATGTGTCTTGAACATCCACTATCAATGTACCATTGATTTTCTTCACCTTATGCAAATAACGCTATGCCACAATTTTCAACCTGTAATTCCTTCTTTTTCCATACTTTGGAGTTTGAAGGAACATGTTCTTTTGGCTAAACTTTGCTCTTGCATTCAGATTCTTCATGGCCAAAGTTATTGCAATAAGCACATTCAACTTCATTTTGAAGAGGCGAAAAGTTGTTATAAGTATTCTTCTTTGTTTCAATATCAATCCTTTTCTTTCTTGCTTCTCTTTTCAATGTGACATGAGAAACATTGTCCATTGAAGAAGAAATTTCTGCGATCATGAAATCTTTTATCTGAATTTACCTGTTGATTGGTGTTTCTTTGCAAGACATTCTTGTTAGTGTTCTTTGAATTGAGATGATCATGCTTTACCTGTAAAGATTCTTTATTCCCTTGCTGAGTGGCAGCATGTTGTATACTAGCTATAGCTGTTTTTAGATAATTTGGTGCTGAAGCTTGAGAAGATTCTCCGATATATCCAAGACCTGTCTTTATAAGAGGAGAACGTTGTACCTTGATAATCTCATCTAAGGTTTCAGATCCTTTAGCAAATCTAAGATTCAGAGTCTTTACTTTATCAAGTTCTTTTCTTAGGCTTACTACTTCACACTCTAATTTTTCATTGTGTTTCTCCTTTTCTTCAAGCTGATTTTTCAGAGTCTCTATGATTATTTTACTTTCTTCTAAGCCTATTTTGAGTTGATTGTTTTCATCAAGAAAATCATTGTCCTCTAGAGCATCCTCAAAAGTATCCTTTTCTTCTCTAGATTCAAATGCCATGAGAATTCTAAGATCTTGTTCACATTCTTCCTCACTATCAAATAACCCATCACTGTCTTCATGGGTATAGTAAATTTTTCTAGTGCTAAACCGATTCTTATTCCTTCTTTCTACTTCCTTCCCTTTTTTATGTGTTTCTTTATGAGGACACTTAACAGCATAATGACGGCCAACTCTTCCACAATCAAAACATTTGAAATGAAGCTTACCTCTGAACCATCCTGTGCCAAGTTGAAGTTTCTTTACAAAATTTACCTCATCTTCTTTTGAGATATATCCTGATCCTTCTGTTTTTTGTACTTCCTTCCCTTTTGTAGAAGCTCTAAAGACTACTTCTTTGACTTCAGATGATCCTCCTCTTCTCATTTCATATGCAGTTAGTATGCCATGAAGTTGCACCACAGTAAGATTTTGAAGATCCTGCTTTTCTTCAAGAGCAGAAACTTTTGACTCAAATTTTGCCGTTAGTGATCTTAAAAATTTCTCAACCAAAGTAGATTCGGTTATTGTTTCTCCCAGATTTCTCATACGATTTACAATATCATCAAGACGTAAAAAGAAATTGGCAATGCTCTCCTCATTATCCATTTTTAGATTCTCATATTGAATTTTGAGAGTTTGGAGTTTAGCACTTTTTACCTTTGCATCACCTTCATAACTTAGAATGATTTTGTCCCATATTGCCTTTGTTGTATTCAGCTGCATGACTTTGACAAATTCTGATTCAGTTAGACTTCCCAATAGAGCATTGACCACCTTTGCATTGGTTTCATAATTCTTTCTTTCATAGAATGTTTGGTTGATGCCCAACGAAATTTGGATATTAATATCTTTGTTCAGCAATTTCCCATACATCTTGCTCCCGAGAGGGCGAAGATAGGATCTCATCCTTGTTTTTCAGAAGATTAAATTGTTTCCGTTAAAGAGTGGAGGCCTGATAGATGCTGTTCCATCTTGATTGCTCATCTTGCTTGATCTTCCTTCTAGCGGCTGAGCTTTTTCTGAAGGACCTGCTCCGATACCAATTGTTGGGAAAAATACTGAGAGGGGGGGTGAATCAGTATTTAGGGCTGAAATTTTTTTCTTTTTCTTTCTCTTAAAACCATATGCTATTTTACAGAATCCAACGTGTATGTCCAGAGATCTTATTATGTCTTTACTTAGATCATTGCATCATACATTCATCAGATGTTTAATAAGCAGTAAGTATGAACAGAAATAACAGAACAAACCATCAAACATAAGCCACACATATGAACACCAGTGTTTAAGGTGGAAACCCAATTTGGGAGAAAACCACCGCTGCTGTTATCTCAGTCTTCAATATTTATTATAAAGAAAACTTCTTACAATTTATGCTGGCACAGACTTATACCAGCATGCAGGCACCTACCTGCAAAAAGGCTACAACCTTCTCTTGTTTACCAGCTACCACTGTAAGGGAGCTACAACCCTCTCACTGAAGGTTTCAACCCTCAGCACCACTGCGGACCACGCTCTATCAATTTTCATACTGGATCCACCAGTTTCCACACAATGTACCTTGCAGGCCATCAGATTTATTCATTTTCTTCAGTACACTCGCACCAGTTCTTCATGAATTCGTCATTCGATCAAACCAGAGATTCATCATCATCAGATCATTATATCCATGGGTGCATCATAGATTCAGATTTATCAATTAAGAACAGAGTTCGTCCTTTCAGAAATTTATTTATTCACCACCTTTACGCATGCACACATTGTACAATAATAGTCTTCTCCTTATATAGTTTTTGCCTTTAGTAAAACCATTCAACCGCTAATGGTATTATTTGGACAGTTTTTCCTTTAGTTTACCCCATGTGCCTCTTTGATTTCTTTTTAATTTATTTATCAATTTGAAGAAATTGACAAATAAATATATTTACAACTTTGAACTGAACTTTAGGATTAAAGTTACAACCCTTCGCACTTTAAAGAAATATCCAACGCTTTCAAACAATTAACCTTATGATAAACCTTTGACCCCAGGCCCACATATATAGTTAATATCCAATCAAATACACGCATGGTACCATAAGTAAACTTCGCGCAAGTCCAACGTTCGATCACCGTTAGATAGCAAGCTTCCAGATCAATGGCATATATGCATATCGCTCGACCTCTGATGCCAAACGTTAACGTGCGATGGCCCGTCGTACTTTGGTTAATCTTCGTGCATCTTCCTCATATGACCACCGTCCGATGGCTTCCCTCCAGATCAACGGCGCACAACAATATCGCTGGACATCCTGGGTCGAACTATAACGCGCAATGGCGCATAGTGACAAGCGGTTTTCCGTGGGTCCTCCTTGCCACGTGTCGAATGATTTATGGAATCGCTCCCAACTCCTCAAATACCACTCAATCCGCATAGGTGGTGCAATGAAAACCATAAACCACCTTCACTGTTCACTCGGTCACGGTTCCGCTCTTCCACGCAGGGTTCCATTCATGATTCCAAAGGGTTAGTCTGGGTTTGTGCTATCCTTCTTACTTAGTTAACTCTGGTCTATCTTCGGCAGGATTTCCAATAAACAACGAACAAATGTATTTCTCTTCCGACGGGATTTTCACTACCATTAGGATAGAGTTAGTTATACACAGACTTCCTCTATGAGGGGAATGAAGAATCAATGGACGGGATTTCCTCACAAACATCAACTCGAGACAATTCAATGTCATTCTATCTTCAATTCTGCTATAATATATCAACCTTCCATTGCATGTTCGGAGTTCTATCCTGTCACAGTTCTGCTTCTAACTGTACATTCAAGTTTCTGATTCTGCAAGCAAAACCATCATATCTATGCAACCATTAATTCCTTCAATGTATTTCTTTCTTATCACGGATTCCATTAGGGTGAATTATTATTTACTAGAACATTCGATGGCCTTTTTATCCTACTCTGTCTCTGGAAAATTCTGCTTCAACTATGCACTCTTCTTCTGTTGCTACTTTGCTTTTCCTCTTTTCATGGTTACAGTTGCAGATGCTCCTTATTTGCCAATTATTTTGCCATCAATGACAACATTTCCAACAACTTATCTATGAGAAGAGATGTGGTAGTTACATGACTTTGAAATGTGTTAAAATGAGACTCAAGGGAATTTTTTTTATTATTGAACAAAAAAGGGAGACCCTAAAAAACCAAAACCCTAACCCTAGGAGATGGAACACTAAGAGTTCGTAGGCCCTGTTGGGATTAGCTGGGCAGCAACTTCCCTGGGTCGTAACTTGGTCATATGATCTCTATTTGGCATGTACGCTACCTCGTTAGAAAGGTATATTTGAGTAATACAATATTTTCGGCATGTTCATGTTGTGGTACTCAAAATAATTGTTGTTTAGGGTGTCAAAATAGATCCAGAATTTCAGGACCCAAAAAACTGCTAAAAATAGTAATTGTTACTATAATCAAGGAAAACTATAAAACTGACTGGAGGTCTAAGTGGAATAAGTGGGTGGCCAACAATATCCACCTAGATCAGTTCTCCCCCCTTAGGAAAAAATGGTCCTCATTGCATGCAGAGCCACCATGAGGTGAGGAATTTTTTTTTGAACCTTATCCATGGTGAGCCACTTGCCCTGGTGAAGGAGTTGGCCTCTTTGAGAACTTGATATCGCTGGATCTTATGCTAGCAAGTGTTCTTGATCTGTGTGTCCATGATCCTATCAAATTTTTCCTATTCGATACAACTTGGGTTGAGCTCTATTAGTGTTAGCGACTCAACAACGTCAGATGTGTCTAACAATGGGGGAAAATATGACCGCATCCAATCCACATTGAATAATAGGTGCAAGCCAAGGAACAACGGAATGTTGAGCTTGAAAGCATTATCCCCTACAACCTTAGTGATAGTTTATGTCCCACATCGGAGTGGGTGAATCTTGCGGTGGGCCCTAGCGATGCACTCTTTCTACAAATGTAACCAAACTTTGTTGTCCACCTGGAATTTGTGTAGCACCTGATGTTGATCATGACATTGTTTGTACTTAGCATTTTCCCTGTCCAACATGTCGTGGACCTGTAGTCAGATGTGTTCAATTTTCTCAATGAATTTGTCAGCCCTACCAGCTTCGGACTGGACATGATCTGAATCTTCCTGAGTAGCTACAAATGGTATGGCAACATCAATGGGATAAAGTGGCTAGAAACCCAATTCCACTTGAAAGGGGCTACGGCTAGTTGAGATGTGGATATCTCTGTTATAGATGTGTTGGAAATAGGGGAGGCTGTTTGGGTGCTTCGAGTTGTACATCTACAATATGTGCATGATCACCCTATTGGCGACCTCTGTTTGGCCATGAGTTTGGGGGTGGAAGAACATGGACTTAGTGTGCTTGGTATCCAACAACGACTAGAGGCTTAACAAGAATACACTTAGGAACTGGTTGTCTCGATCTAAGATAATGGACTATAGGATCCCAAAATGTATCCATACTCGTTCAAAGAAGAGTTTGATAGTGGATTTTTCTATGATACTCTTCTTGTAGGCCGTCATAATGACCAACTTAGATAATTTTTCGACGACCATGAAAACACATTTTTTGCCATGCTTGGTAGAGGAAGGCCCGAAATGTAATCAATAGAGATGGATTACCAGGGACGAATAGGACTAGGAAAAGGAGTATACATGCCTTGCTTCTTGATTGTATTTTTGGAAATGGAATAGGCAGTGCAAGATCTGATGTACTTCCCAACATCCTATCAAAGGTTCGACCAATAAAAATACTTCTACAACACTGCCACTGTCTTCTCTACCCCAAAATTTCTAGTGAATTGAATATAGTGCGACTCCAAAATCACCTTGGCACACTTTCTTGAAGGAACATATAGGTGTCCCAAGTGGCATACCTAATAGAAAAATTGGGGTGCAGGCGTTAAGGAGAGTTGTTCTCTAATCTCAATATTTTCTTTCACCAAGGGAGTCTACTCAAATTCTTGTTTCCATTTCATTTATCAAATTTGGAAAATTTGATTAATGAAATTACCATAGTCCAATGTTATATGAAAATCAATTAATATGAGCCTTGGCATTTTTAATAAAGTTCTTCAACTATTCTCAACCTTAAAGGCACTTTAGCTATTGCTTGAACCCCTTTTGGAATACTCAAATTAAAGGTATTTGAACCGACATTAAACCTTTTCGAATAAATATCTCAGGCTTAAACTTAAGATAATAAAATGCATTAAACCTCCGACATAAGCACTAAATCAATAGCGCTTAACTCTCCCGGCCCACAAACCAATATTCAATTTTTATATATTAAATAAACATTAATAATACCAAAACCGCTGGGCCATACCTTGAGTTATCCCTCGTGCAACTTCACCGCGCGATTACCCTTGGATTAGTCGCTCTCTAGATCGAATGGATCCGATAGAAATCACGTTTTTTCAAGGGCTGAACGTTAATGCTAAAAAAAAAACGTGAAATGGTGGTTTTAAAAACATGATGTGGCGAAAACTTATTGGATTGTGTTTTAATTTCTAAAACCACTCCTCAACCAAAATGTTGAGCGATACCACTGGTATCCTCCTCCAAAACTGCTCTCTGGTAATCCGGTATTTGAACAGTTCTCCAGAATTTCACCGCGAATTAAGTCATTTCTTTGACTTAACTTCTTTGCTTGACGCTGCAATCAACCTCACCGGTTCAGTGCAATCAACAACAAAACAATGGTATTCGCTCCTACAGACAGAGGTTCAACATTCCTTGAATAAACAGAGCATGACCATGGGTTCACTCTTCCAACAGAACTCAACAAATTGACCTCCCTTGACTCTTTTACACAGCATACATACTCTCTATTCACACACTGAGTACATGATTCCTATATAGACTACCACATTCAATTTATTCGCAAAGAATATGAATTCGAAGACAGACAGAGAGAAACAAGGAGATTTCACACAGCATCGATTCCTTTTTAGGTTATACACAGAAGTTCTCAAGTCGAAGGAATGAGTCCTTCAGGAAAATTGTCAATAACACACAGAGATAGCCAATGAGTCTTCAATTTATTCCACAGAGAGCAATGCTTCTCGATTTCAATCTTTCACTGCAAAATCCCCCCTTTACACTATATCAAGGGTTACATTTTATAATTTTTACATGACTGTTCGGCTCCTTCTTGAGGACCAGTTTATTATTAACATAAAAATCCTAATTACATGATAATACTGTAATTATATTAACAAAAACCAAATAGCCTGACTCGAATCAACTATTCGACTTCTTCACTTATTAGACTAATCCAATCTACCCTACTTGTAACTGACAACTAAGGTATTAACACCTTTGCTGGTACATTTCCTTGAACAATTTCGAACTCTTCTAGCCACAACATGTGGACAATTCTCTCACATTGTTGGCTAGTATCCAATGCCCCTCCATCAGGCTCCTGAGGGAAATTTTCTTCATGGGCTCCTGTCCATGAGCTCTTTCATAGAACTGCCCAGCTTCTGCAACATAACTTCCATCATCCAAGTAGCATCTTCATCTGGTTGTTCCTTCCACTTGATCAAATACTGTAAATATTCTTGTCCTCTAGTCCTTTTGAACACCTTCTTGTCCAAGATCTTCTCTGGCTGTAATGGCTGTGTTGTAGGTAATTGCTTTACCCACTCAATCTGCTCTCTATCTGCTGGTCCTTCATCTGTGCCACCATCTTCGTACCTGTATAAATCTGCAACATTAAATATTGGAGATATCCCAATATCAGGAGGTAATTCAATTTCATATGCATTGGCAGAAAATTTCCTCAATATCTTGCATGGTCCTATATTCTTGAACTTCAATTTGTTATACTGCTTCTTTGGGAATATTTCCTTCCTCAAGTGTGCCAAAACCAAATCTCCAACTTCAAAATTAACTTCTCTTCTGCTCAAATCTACTCTGTCTTTGTACTTGATGTTACTGCCTTGTAGCTGTTGTTTTACTTGCTCATGTATTTCTTGGATCTCTGAAGAAAATTCTTCTCCATCAGCACTCCTCATTTCTGCTTTTCCCAAGTTTCTCAGTTCAGATATTCCTCTAGGGTGCATTCCATAAACAATATGGAATGGACTCTGTCCTGTGCTTTTTTTCGGTGAATCATTGTATGCATACTCTACCTGTGGCAAAATATGATCCCACTGTTTAGGATGCTCTCCTGCAAGACTCCTCAAAAGATTACCCAGACTTCTATTTACTACCTCAGTTTGCCCATCAATCTGAGGATGATAAGCTGAGCTGAAACTCATTTTAGTACCAAGCTTCTTCCACAATGTCCTCCAAAAATGGCCCACAAATCTAGTATCTCTATCAGAAACAATACTCTTGGGCAACCCATGTAATCTAACAACTTCTTTGAAAAACAAGTTGGAAACATGGGTAGCATCACTGGTTTTATAACATGGAATAAAATGTGCCATCTTGGAAAATCTGTCAACTACAACAAAAATTGCATCATTCCCTCTCTGTGTCTTGGAAAATCCTAAAACAAAATCCATACTTACCATATCCCAAGGCCTATCTGGAATAGGCAATGGAATGTGCAACCCTGCATTTTGGCTTCTCCCCTTTGCATATTGAAAATTTTTACAGTTCTTCACAAATTTTTCCACTTCAGATCTCATCCTTGGCCAATAATAAAAACGACTCAGCTGCTCATAAGTTTTTTCAGCACCAAAATGTCCAGCAAGTCCACCACTATGCTTTTCTCTGATTAAATTCTCCCTCATGGAACAATTTGGTACACACAATTGATTTCTTCTGAACAATAAGCCCTCTTGCAAGAAATAGTCCAACCACTGACTTCTATTTATTAACACAGGGTTACAACATGCTTTGAATGCTTCTTTGAAATATGAATTTGTCTTATAAAGTTCCTTAAGAAAATCAAATCCTACCACTTCAAACTGGTTTTCTTGAACAAGCATGTTTATCCTACTAAAGGCATCAACTACCTTATTTGCTTGGCCACTTATATGCTTCAAAACAAAATTAAAACTCTGGAGATATTCAATTCATTTGGCATGTTTGTGATTCAATTTGGGCTGCTGCATAATATACTATAAAGCATGGTTATCTGAGTATAGCACAAATTCTTTAGACATTAAGTAATGCCTCCACTTCTTCAATGCCTGCACAATTGCATAAATTATTTTTCATAATAAGAGTACTTTCTTCTTGTCTCATTCAGCTTCTCACTAAAATATGCTACAGGCCTATCTTCTTGACTCAACATAGCTCCAATGGCTCCTCCACTGGCATCACACTTCACTTGAAATAGCTTGTTAAAATCAGGCAAAAATAGAACATGCTTTTCAGTTATCTTCTGCTTCAAAAGCTGAAAATTCCTTTCTGCTTTAGCAATCCACTTGAATGGTTGTTTGTCCTTCTTTATAGTTTCAATGATAGGTGCATTATTCTTGCTAAAATCCCTTATGAATTTTTTGTAAAAGCTGGCAAGTCCATGGAAAATTCTTACCTCAAAAACACTTTTTGGTGAAGGCCGCTCCAAAATTGCCTTGACCTTTTCTGGATCCATCTTCAGTCCTTCAGCAGAAACAAAAAAACCCAGATATACCAGCTCTTCTTTCATGAATGAACACTTCTTTAAATTTATCAGCAACTTCTCTTGATGTAGCTTCTTCAAGACATAATTAAGATGCATTAAATGTTCTTCCTTTGTTTTGCTGAAAACTAATATGTCATCCAAATATAATATTACAAATTTACCAATAAATTCCCTTAACACTTCATTCATGAGCCTCATAAAAGTACTAGGTGCATTTGATAACCCAAAAGGCATTACCAACCACTCATACAATCCTTCATTTGTTTTAAAGGTTGTTTTCCATTCATCACCCTCCTTTATCCTAATCTGATGATATCCACTTTTCAAGTCTAATTTTGAAAAATATTTTGCTCCACTCAAACAGTCCATTAAATCTTCAATCCTGGGCAAAGGAAATATATACCTGATTATTATCTTGTTTATTGCTCTTGAATCAGTGCACATTCTCCAACCTCCATATTTATTTGGGCTCAACACTGTAGGTACTGCACATGGACTCAAGCTTTCTCTGATCAGACCTTTGTCAACTAATTCCTGCAGTTGCTTCCTGATTTCTTCATTCTCTGTGGGATTCATTCTGTAGGCTGCTTTGTTTGGTAGATTTGATCATGGAATAAAATCTATCTGATGGCTGATTTTTCTTACAGGTGGTAATTCATCAGGAAAATCATCCACAACAATATCACAATAATTGTCCAGCATTTCTTGAATTTCAATTGGCAAATCAGAAATTTTTGTGGAAGTAAGCACTACTTTAGGTTTGCAAACTAAAGCAAAATTTACCTCTACCTCTTCAATCTGCTGTAAGTACTCCTTTCCACTCAGCAATAAAGTCTTTGGATCAGACTTTCTGCTCGATGGTTCTCCTTCCTCTATAGGTATCAATGTTTGATGTATTTCATCCTTGAAAAAATTATAAGTGTTCTTCTTACCATCATGTACTGCTGCTCTGTCATACTGCCAAGGTCTGCCCAGTAGTATGTGACACACATCCATAGGCATCACATCACACATGATATTGTCCTTGTAGCTACCCATCTGCAATTCTAGCTCACATTGCTCCTTCACAATCAGTTGGTGTCCTTTATGAAGCCATGACACCTTGTAGGGTGTTGGATGTTCCCTTGTCTTCAATTTTAATTTCTTTATCACCTCTGTAGAGACCAAATTTTCTGTGTTGCCACTATTAATGACCAACTGACAACATTTCCCTTGGACTTTGCACACACTCCTGAACAAAGTCTTCCTTTGTGCTGGTTCAACAACTTCTTTTGTTTGCTTCAACAAAACCTTATTGACCACCAAAGATTCTCCCTTCTCTGGCAGAATTGCTTCTTCTGTTTCAGACAACCTTGCTACTTCTTCTCCAATATGAGCAACAATTGCATTTCTCTGACTGGTACCCATATTCTCTGGGCATTCATAGTGTTTATATCCCAATTGGTGTCATCTGTAACACCTTACTTCTCTTCCTCTGTTTTTGCCTCCCCTTCCTCTATAGGAATTCCTTCTGCCCCTTGCATCACCTTCTGTGGATGCATTCTGAGGTGAGCTGCTGCTAGCTCCATCCCTTGGTGCTGTAGACCTTCCTCTACCACCTTGACTTCCCTTTCCTCGAAAATTACCTCTTCCTTTGGCAGACTGCTTTCTCAGGAGTTTTTCTTCAGCTTTCAAGGCCATTTGATAAGCCTCTTCTACTGTCTTAGGAGACAAAATACCTATCTCATCCTGGATCTCCAACTTGAGACCATTCACATACCTGGAAACCTTCTCTGTTGTGTCTTGGATTTGTCCAGCTCTTATACTTACTTTATAAAACTCTTTTGTGTATTCTTTCACTGTCATCAACCTCTGTCTAAGGTTCTACATTTGTCTAAACAATGTAAGCTGATAATCACTAGGCAAGAACTTACCTCTTAGCTTTGCCACCATCCTGGTCCAACTCTTGATTGGTTGTTTACCAGCTCTCCTTCTCTCTGCTTGCACTCCATCCCACCAAAGTGTTGCATGTCCCTTAAATATTGTTACTACAAATTTGACTCTTTTGTCTTCACCCATCTCTTCATAATCAAAACATTTATTCATCTCATTAATCCAGTGTATCAATTCCTCTGGATTCAATCCTCCTGCAAAGCTTGACACTTCAAGTCTAGGCTTGGATGTAGACCCCAGAACAGATTTAAGGAGTCTCATCTCAGGAGGAATCTCAGCATTCTCTCTTGCCTCTTCTTCAGTTTCAGGTTCACTGACATCCTCAAGATCTCTTGGGTGTCCTAATTCCATTGCTTCCAATCTGGCTCGAAATTTCTGCATGGTCTCCAATACTTCTGCATTGGCAAATGGCCTTCCTCTCCTCCTACCAGCAGCACCTCTGGAAACTCGGACAACCATGCTAGAATTCTTCTTCTGGCTTTTGGAAGTCAGTTTAGTCTCTCAAAATGTCTTGAAATCTGCTCTGATACCACAAATGATAGCAATAGGGGTGCAAGTGCTAAGGAGAGTTGTTCTCTCTTCTCTCAATATTTTCTTTCACCAAGGGAGTCTACTCAAATTCTTGTTTCCATTTCATTCATCAAATTTGGAAAATTTGATTAATGAAATTACCATAGTCCAATGTTATATGAAAATCAAATAATATGAGCCTTGGCCTTTTTAATAAAGTGCTCCGACTATTCTCAACCTTAAAGGTGCTTTAACTATTGCTTGAACCCTTTTTGGAATACTCAGATTAAAGGTATTTGAACCGACGTTAAACCTTTTGGAATAAATATCTCAGGCTTAAACTTAATATAATAAAATGCATTAAACCTTCGACATAAGCATTAAATCAATAGTGCTTAACTCTTCTGGCCCACGAACCAATATTTGATTTTTATATATTAAATAAACATTAATAATACCAAAACCATTGGGCCATATCTAGAGTTATCCCTCATGCAACTTCACCGTGTGATTACCCTTGGATCTATTGCTCTCCAAATCGAATGGATCCGATAGAAATCGCATTTTTTCAAGGGTTGAACATTAATGCTCAAAAAAACGTGAAATGGGCGGTTTTAAAAACATGACGTGGCGAAAACTTATTGGATCACATTTTTTATTTCTAAAACCGCTCCTCAACCAAAATGTTGCGCGATACCACTGGTATCCTCCTCCAAAAATGCTCTCTGGTAATCCGATATTTGAATAGTGTTCTCCAGAATTTCACCGCGAATTAAGTCATTTCTTCGACTTAACTTCTCCGCTTGATGCTGCAATCAATATCACCAGTTCAGTTCAATCAACAACAAAACAACGGTATTCGCTCCTACAGATAGAGGTTCAACATTCCTTGAATAAACAGAGCATGACCATGGGTTCGCTCTTCCAACAGAACTCAACAAATTGATATCCCTTGACTCTTTTACACAACATACATACTCTTTATTCACACACCGAGGACATTATTCCTATACAGACTAAACACATTCAATTTATTCGCAGAGAATATGAATTCGAAGACAGACAGAGAGAAACAAGGAGATTTCACACAACATTGATTCCTTTTCAGGTTATACACAGAAGTTCTCAAATCGAAGGAATGAGTCCTTCGGGAAAATTTTCAATAACACACACAGATAGCCAATGAGTCTTCAATTTATTCCACATAGAGCAATGCTTCTCGATTTCAATCTTTCACTGCAAAATCCCCCTTTTACACTGTATCAGGGGTTACATTTATAATTTTTACATGACTATTCGGCTCCTTCTTGAGGACCAGTTTATTCTTTACATAAACAACCTAATTACATGATAATACTATAATTCTATCAACAGAAACCAAATAGCCTGACACGAATCAACTATTCGAGTTCTTCACTTATTAGACTAATCCTATCTACCCTACTTGTAACTGACAACTAAGGTATTGACACCTTTGCTGGTACATTTCCTTGAACAAATTCGAACTCTTCTAGCCACAACATGTGGACAATTCTCTCACATTTTTGGCTAGTATCCAATGCCCCTTTATCAATACCGATGTGTCATGGAGGTGAAATTCTAGAACTTGCTTACCTTCCAAGAGAATCTGGTATGTGGTGCTGAATTCTAGATCACTCTTTTAAATATGTAACCATCTTGAAGTTTTGTGTCCATAAGAGTCGATCACAGTGGTCAGCGCCATAACCAACGGTTGGCTGAGGTAGTCTGCAACATTATTGGTGCCACCCTTCTTGTACTTAATTTTAAAATGGAATTATTGTAGATATGTGGACCATTTTTTATGGCGGTCATTTTGCAACTTTCCTTTTGTTTGTATGAAATAAAAGGGTTGGTGGTATGTGTGGATGACCTTTTCCTTCCCCAGAATGTAATGCTTCCGTTGTTGGTAGGCCTGCATAATGAAATCAATATCCTTGTCATAGGTTGGATACTTTCAAATTGTATCTGAAAGTGTCTCACTGTGGTATGCCACCAGATTCCCTTGCTAGGTAAGGACTACACCAATGGCATAAACAAACAAATTTGTGTCATTTTCAAATGGTTTTTGTAGGTTTGGTAATGTGAGAATCGATGTAGAGTAGAGGCGATTCTTCAACTCAGAAAAATCCTTCTATTAGGATTCAGACCAAAAGAACTTTGCTTTTGCTCTGCCCTTGGTGACTTGACTCAAAGGCCAAGTGATATGAGAGAATCCTAACACGAACCTGTGATAGAAATTGGCAAGTTCTAGAGAGTTGCAGAGCTCTGTTAGAGTGGTTGGGGCTGGCCAATCCCTAAAAACTTGTATCTTGGTTGGGTCCATATGCATTCCTCTCTCATCAATGATGTACCCCATATATCAAACCCGGGTCATACCAAAAGTGTATTCAAGGACCTGTCGAATATGGTGTATGTGCTCTTACCAATTTTGGCTGAACATCAGGATGTTGTCCAGGTACACCACCATGAATGAGTAGGTAAAGGGTTGAAATATGTCGCCCATTATTCGCATGAAGGTTGTGGGGGAATTAATCAACCTGAAAGGCATGACCAACCATTTGAAAAGGCCCTCCTTGGATTTGAAGGTAATATTCCACACATTAGAGGGTTCAATCAATACCTAGTGATAAATCTACTTCAAGTCAATCTTGCTAAAATATTTTCCCCCTTAAGTTGGTCCAAAAGGTCATCAATCTCTGGGATTGAATACCTATTTGGGATAATAATCTTATTCAGAGCCTGATAATTAGTACAAAGCCTCTAGGTTCCATCCTTCTTCTGTACCAACACAATCGAGCTCCCACATGGTGATGAACTTGGCCTGATGTGCCCTTTCTGAAAAAACTCCCTAATTTGCCTCTTGATTTCATCATTCTCCAAAAAAAATCATTAGTAGGTAGGTCCATTGGGCAACGATGCACCTCGGGTCATATCGATGGAGTGCTTGACCTTACAGTGTAGGGGTACCCTTGTGGGTGAGGTGAAGATGTCCCCGTACTCCTCCACAACTTTACCCATCTGGTGCTACCATGTGGAGGATCTATGCCTAGAGGTTGTGGAGGTGAGCACAATATTCTTATTTCCCTCAGGGAAAATCACAAGGAAGAAAAATTTCCTGGTCTGGGAAATGATCTTACCGCATTACTTAGCAGAGATCAAAGAGATGGTGGTAGGTGGTCTGGTATTCGATATAAATTATTTCCAAAAGTAATAATAATAGTGCGAGGACTAGACTCACACATAAAATGATGCTTCCACAAGTATGGTTAGCCTAATAATACATAAAAAACTTCAAGAGGAGAAACATCACACAATACCTAATTTTTGAAGGGCTTGATGTTGTAAGGAAGGTAGCATTATTGGCTGACGCAAAGATCTCGTCCTTGGTGAAGTCACCCAATGGTGTATGACTACGGGTGTGGTGTAGTTGCTATTCCCATCCGCTTCATGACCTCTACTGAAATGAGGTTCTTTGGGCTCCCATTGTCAACAATGAGCTGTAGCGAAGAACCCGTCACCCACATCTATGAGTGGAAGAGATTCTCCCCCTCCTCTAGATCTTCAGGCTCAACCTTTGGGATCTTGGTGGTGGCCATGGTGGCACCAGGTTCTGCATCAACAATATTCTTCCCTTTGTCATTCCCCTTGTCAGGTTCTAATTCAGAGTAGGAACATGCATTTGAATCAGAAGCCTTCAGCTCATCCACCAATAACTGCTTGGCTCAACACTCACTTGTGTTGTGAGTGGGGCTCTTATGGAACTCACACCATTTTCCCATGTCCTTATTTGTCTTCGTGGTGTTGTTCTTTGCTAGCAACTTCAATGGGTTTTCCTCGGTCACCCCGCCTTGTCTTTTTCCTTTGTTCTGCAGTTTGGAGGTGCCTTTCCCTTGCTTTGGATTCAAAGCTCCAAAGTCTCGCTACTTATATTTAAATTTATTCTCAATCTTGGAAGCATATCGATATGATTCACTAAGCGAGGAGATGTCTAGGAACTCCATTTCCTCCTAAATGTATCTGTGCAAACAAATACAATACTTTAGCACCAAATGTTTCTCAAAATTTTTGATACCCAAATTTGTGCATAGGGTATGGAAAATATTAATTAACTCATGCACATATCGATCCCTTTGCTATCGCAACATAGTCCATTGTATTTACTTATACTAATATCTCCCCACAGGGTAATATTGTTCGTTGATGGTGTATCAGAAATAATTCCAAGTGGGTGCGTATGAAAATAGTGAGGGTTCTCTCTCGTCCTTCTATTCACAATAGGTTTCCGACTAGTCCTTGAAATGGTGGGCGACTTTGACAAGCGCAAAAGTAATCTTTTCCTTATTGGAAAATTCGTGAAGAGAAATATATCCTTCCAACATATTTAACCATATATCTATGGAGTCTACATATATTTTGACTTCAAATATGGGAATTTTAAAGTTGAATTATACCTTGAAGGGAGTGGCACCTCCAGAGTGGTTACCAAATGAATATGCTTTGCTTGTGGGCATCTGCCGAAGGATATAGGTAAAGTTATCCATCATCACGTTTCTCTATTGCTTGAGGGCTTCTTTGAAAAATATTTTGATAGGATTTACTGCTCCCTCATATTTATTTTATTTCTTCATGATAGGTTGTCTGGGTTTGAGAGGCTAATATTACAAAGATTTAACCATTTTGAGGCCTAAATCCTTATACCCCGACCTTGTTGGGGGCATGCAAATAAAAACAAAGAAAGAGAAGACTACTATGATAGGATTAATATAGACTTATGCAAGAATTCAACATAATATATATATATATATATATATATATATAAACATAAAAATAAATATGTAACAGAAATAAATCTTTATTTAATTAATATCAAAGAACTGAAAAACATTTACATACAGAATGGAAATAAACTAGCTTGGGTGATGGTAGATTATCACTGAGAAGAGATGTGGTGGCTAAATGCATCTAAACTATGTTACAATGAGGCTCAAGGGCCGTTTTATTATTGAACAACAAAGGGAAATCCTAAATATCAAAAACCCTAACCCTAGGAGATATAACTCCAAGAGTTTGTGGGCCCCGTTGTGGTTATTTGGGCAACAAACTTCCCGGGGTCGTAGTCATATGTTCTTCGTTTGGCACGTACGATACCTCATTAGAAAGGTTTCTATGAGTACTACCAAATTTGCTGCAATCCCATGATTATGGGCTATGGCTATGGGCCTGCTAAGATCCTAAAAAAACACCATTTAGGGGGTCAAAACAACTCCGAAAGTTTAGGACCCAAAAAACTGCTAAAAATAGTAAATGTTGTTATAATCAAGGAACCTGATGAAACTTACTAGAGTTATCAGTGGAATAGATGGGTGGCCACCAATATCCACCTAGATCACCAAAAGTGATTTGATCTTCCCATGAGACTTCCTAAGAGTAGCTAGGTTGTCCAGTAGATTCTTCATTCAAGCCATCAATATTCATGGCAACAAGATATTTGTTTTGCAAAAAAATTTCAATCATATTAAATTCATCTAATTGTATGATGTTGATGGTGGTTTCTAGTGTAAAAATTGGGTAGGGTGATGATAAATAAAGGTAATATTATTCTTCCTCCTCTACACAAACAATAAAATCCTGCTCAATGAGAGGTTAACCATGGGGATATAATACAAGCTAATTTTTAGACTGCCCATTTTTTATTTTCATATTTCCAGTCCTACAACTGATGTAAGCATCACCAATGTCCAACCAAGGTCTTCCTAAAATAATAGGGTATCTATTAAACTTGGTTTTGGATTGGTGAATAAGGAAATCTATGGGATATTTCCAAGAACCAATGAAAGCCATGACATATTCAATGATGCCTTCCGGTGCTACTGTGGATCTATCAACAATTTGTAACATTGTGGTGGTTTTCCTTAGGGATCCTTGGAGATTTAGTTTAATCATAGTCTCCTTTGTCATGACATTTATTATAGCTCCCAAGTCAAAAATAATGTTAGGAACTATAATTTCATTGATGTGAACATCTATTACTAGGCTTCCAAGATCTAATTACTTTGAGATGATGACCTTCCCAAGCATAATATCAACTAGCTGCCCTATGACATTGACAGTAGGGGCATCTCCCTTCCTCCTTCCTATCCTTCTAATACATTCCTTTTTGATGAATTTGTTGTATATAGGAACATCATTGATAGCTTGTAGGAGGGGAATTTTAACACACAAAATTTTCAATTCTCCCAGAAGTTCAACTTCTTCTAAGGTGTGTGCCTTGTGAGTGGTCAACCTTTTAGGGTAGGGAGGTTTTTTGACTTGAGGTGCAAGGTATTCCTTATTTCCTTATATATTTTCTATTGGAGAAGGTAGTTGAGAATTCAGAGGAACCTTCCCTGTACTAAGGTTGATTTATTGAATTTCTAACATAGGTTGGATAAGAGGTTTCTCCATTGTAGACAGGTTGAGCTTGCTTTTTGTTAGGATTTAGGTTCGGTTGAGCAGGCATCTGAGTTTGGTTTGGAGGATTATTTTGGAGTAATTTTGGATGACAAGGAGGAGGAATTAACCCAGGTGATTTTGATGCCTAAGGCCTCCATCCTGAAGATGGATTACCCTATTAAGGAGGTTGGTGTTGATATGGATGAAAAGGAGGAATGAAATTTTGGGGAAGATAAGGCCATGGAGTAGGTAGATACGAAGGTGAGGTGTTGGGTGGGTACCAAGTTGAAAGTGTGCATCATAACTTGTATTTAAATAAGAGTGTTAGTTCATACCTTGTTGATATGTTCTGGGGCCTTGTGGCCTATTTTTATTAACAAAGCATAGTTTATCCATGCTCCTTCTACTGCTTGGTACACAAATTTCAAACCTCGAAAATATGTAAATTTGTCAGTTGAGTGATTTTATTCACATATAGTGACATATGTCTACGACATCTAAGGGACACTCATTCTTAGGTTGTATTTTATGCATCTAGGGAAAAATATATCTAATTCCCTCTCTGCTCTTCTTAATTTTTCTTAATCTATAGTGTGTCCCTCTACATAGAAAAGGCGTGTAAGATCTTAGTTTTTAAATTCTATGGCATACCTCCTATCTCATTCTTAGTAATTGAAGTGGAGGAGGAGGGACTTACCATATCCTAGTTCATTCTACATATTTTTATAGTAGTTATAGAATTATTTTTGAATATTATTTTGATGTATTCATAGTTGAGCTAATAATTATTCCCATTGGCCAACATGTTGACGATCTCAATTAGTTCTTATTTGAATCCCCTTCACAAGACTAATTTCAAGGAATATGGGTCAAGAGAGCAATTTTTTTCTCTCCTATAATTTAATTGGAATGTCTCCTCGAAATATTCCAGGGACTCATCTACTCCTTGAGTCATTCTGAATATTTCATCCCTCACGTCCCTTACTTTACAAAAATCCATGTGTTTGGTGTTGAAGGATTGCAAAATTTGTCCCCAAGAAGTGATGATGCCCCCTTGTAGGCTGATAAACGAGTGAAGGGATGTATCCTTGAGGGTAGAGAGGAATAGTTTGAGTTTTTGCTCATTTTTTTATAATCATATGTCCTGCAAGCTATAACAAATTCACACATGAAAGTATCAAGGTCTTTGATAGCCAACCCATGGAAATGTGGGAGAGAAGATGTACTAATATTTTTAATTTTGGCTTCCCCCGTGATAGGAAAAAATTTAGTTTGGATGTTTCCATCCATGGTATTAGTGGGTGATGAAGATACTCCTCCTTTGACAAACCCCTCAATAATCCTTGCTTTCTCACCTACAAAGGCTTCAATATCCTCTATGGATAGATCAGGAGGCTCACAATAAACAAGTGAAGGTTGGATACATGTAGAAGTGGGGTTTTCCGGTAAACAATTTTCGATATTATGCCTATTTCTACGAGGCATAAAGAAAGAAAAACATATTTTTTTGTTTTTGTGATTTTTTTCAATGAGAATGTTAATGCAATGATATTTTATGGCTTCAAAATAAAGAATTCCTATTGCAATTTTTTTTGTATTTTTGTAGAGAATAAAATAAGTGAATCAACTAGGGAAGAAAATAATTCATGCTTTGACACCTCCCCAACAATGATGCCAAAAAGTGATGACCCTCAGTATTATAACAAGAATGTTGCACCTCCCAAAGGGTCTGGACTTTAATTTTCAACTCGGGGTTTGTACAAACTTAAGAGGGGTCATCATTACGTGTGCAACACCGAATGGGTTCTTATTTTGCTGATATTATGCAAGTAAAGGAAACTTAAGAGAAACTAAGTTACATAGAGACCATTTTGTTGTCCATGTTATAGGAAATACTAAAAAATGCAGGAAGGAGACAACAACAAGAAAATATATTATATTTTTAGGAAAAGGGTGGAAAACCAATTCAATCATGCTGAGATAAAAGTAAATATACTCTACTGTGCATTGGAAGCAAACTTGCAGTTGAAAGAAAGCATTGAAACACTAAACCCTAATTTACAAAAAATGGTAGTCCTATTATAGTAACTAGGTAAAAGATTCGATGAGGTCTCTATGCTTCCAAATTTCATCCTAAGGGTCTTAAGGACATTGTATTATGCCAATTAAAGTTAAACATGATTTAAATGAAAATTTAAACAAGTTTTTGATGCGAAACATAGGGTGCTACAAGAGAGAGTCTAGTGAGCATAAAAATGTGTTTTAGATGTGGTTTGAGGAAGGATGAGCTAAGGGAAGGCTAAAGGATGGTCAAGAGATATTTTCCAAGAAGTCCTTATACCTACTATGGATAAGTTTATTCACCAAAAGAGTGATTATAGAGTTTACTGTAGCTCTACAAAACATGAGTTTATACATAAAAAAAATACATAAATGTATGATAGTAAGGAAAAAAAAATATAAACAAACAATATGCATGGAAAGGAAGTGATCCTCTTGTTTCTTTCTAAACAACTTTTGTTCAATATCTGCAAATTTGTTTTAAATTTTCAAAAAATAAATTGTCTTCCAATTTCCTTTGTACTTGCTTCCATTCAAATACATCACTATGTTGTTCATCAATTTCAACATATTTCCCATTCTCTTCTTTGACAACCTTCAGTGATTGTTCTTCAATTTCTTGACTGATTTTCATAGTCAATTTAACTTCTTCATGCATGGTATATTCATGCTTTACATTTTCCTCATCATCATGTCTAATCTGGCAACTTCCAGTCTTCCTCAGTTTTAAAACTGACTCTTCAACTTGAAACATGTCTGTCTCATCTTCATCAAAACTTGTAGTCATAAAACAATCTTTAAAATCAAAAGCATAAAAACTTTGTGTCTCTTTTTCTTTTGGCAACATTTCAACTTGCTGCTCTGATTGTTTCTTTTCCATCAACACTTCAGTATGCTGATTCTCCAAAGAATTCTATAAAGGACTCTCAAAACTGTCATTAAATCTTTTCTTCACATCATCTGCTTTAATGATGTCTTTCTGCTCCTGTTTACTGTAATGAGCTTCTTTCTTTGTAACATCAATTTTCTAAACTTCCATTATCATTCTCTCATGATTGTCATTCATGACAATTTCTTTGTCTTCCTTCAACAATTTATCCCGATTATATATCCTCTATTTTTCCAACTTTCTTCTTTGAAGATCTAACTTTCTATATAACTCAATAATCTCAATTGGAGTAGGATTTGGAAACTTTAAATAGTTTTCAGTACCATCACTTGTTACACCATCATCAAATGATTCTTCTTCTTCTGCTAAATTCAAATTATCTCGCTTAAGAATTCCCAACTAATTCGGTATAGTAAATACCTTTTCTTCATGTCTTAACTCATATCTGTTATTCAAATCTTTACTGTTACCGGTTCCAATGTTTTGCTGCATATTTCCATTAGACCTTTCTGTCTCCTTTTGTTTCTAAAATCTTGTTATCTCAGTCTTAATCTGAACAGATTTTAGATTCTGCTCCTTCTTAACAAACTCTAAAGTTTGTTCATCATCCTATGATGTACCTGCAATCATACACAATTCATTAATATTAAAACCAAGTAAATTTTCACCCTCAGTTGATATTCCAATCATACACTCTTCATCAGAGTTATCATCATAGTTCATAGATTCTCTACTATATTTTCCTTCAATTTCTTTATCACTTTCTTCAACAACTGTCTTTTGCTATAATTCAACTTCTTCGAATTGTTTTGAAATATTCCAATAGTCTATGAGATCTTTCTCATTGTCCTCTTCACCCATAATTTCACCCTGTTCTGGTCTACAAATGGAAACTTCCATTTCTGATTCTACTGCTCTGAATTTTTCTATCAACTGCTTCACTTGTTTCTGTTGTAGCCTTCTCTGTAGTTTAGACCATTTCATAGTCCTTTTCTTCAAGACCCAAACTTTCCTTTGGTTTTCTTCTATCTTTCCTTTGATTTTCGTCTATCAGCATTGTTAACACATCAAATTCCTTTCTTATCTTAGCCAACTCCTTTTCAAGCTCCTCTTGACTCATCTGGTTCTGGTGGATTGTTTTAGCACCTTTTTATTTCATCTTGTAGCCTTCTTCTGAACCTTCTCTATGAATTTCCATAGTCATCTTTACTTTTGTGTGAGCTTCTACACCTGCAACTAATCAACCTCCTACTGAGTTCATCTTCTCACCAAGCTTCTCCTCTGCCTAGTCTTCAAGTTCTCTTCTTCTCAGAACTTTTACCGAGCAATCTTGCTCTCTTCTTTGGTTGCTGCACTCACTTCATTTAAAGACACCACTGTCCCTATCTATTCCAAGCCTTAGTTGGAATAAGGTCTTGCTACAATTTCTAAGAACTTTAAAAAGTTCTTCCTACAGTCTCACTATCGTAATCTTGTGCCAGCTCTCCACTCCTTTAATATGCTATGGTCTTGCTCAGAACCCTTGCTATGACTATTAGTAGTCATCTTCTTCTTTCCATCTCTATGAGTTCATCACTCACTCCCTCACTATGAGCTACACTAATCCTCTGCAATAACAAGTCCTCCTTGTTACAACTTACCTCACCAATCCTTTCTCTGGATTTGGTCTTTTGGCAAGCACTAGTCCCATCAATGGAACTTTCTAGGCTTTAACTCTTCTGCACTTTTGAGAACACAATTGTCCCTTTTATCCAAACTCTATTGGAATTCTTCAAAGTTCTACTCCACACTTTTCTTTCACTCAGAAAATCTTACCAGCTTCCTTCATCACTACTCTTAAGGCTGTGATCTTCTTTTCTTGAGATTCTCTTCATCTGTCTGCAACCTGAATTCTGCAAACATAATCTTCAAACCAGATTAAAATAACACATAACACCTCACCTTCAAGATCTCTGTGTGATCTTGTTTCACCACTCATTTGAATTTTGAATGGATTGTTCTCTATTTCCTTGCTTCTGCAAATTCTTCCAATATTCTGCTACACTTTATTTCTAAGTGCATGCTGTCTGTCAGATTCAAATCTGATCTCCTTTTCCTTTCTGTCATCACCATTGTACTTGTATACACATCTTCCAAAACATAACTTTGTAAATCTTCAAAGAAAATTTTCTTTTTAACTTAGATTCTGCAGATCTGAATTTCCTCATAATTTTAGGCTACTTGCTTCCATTACATACCTTTTCCAATCTACAACTGCTGCCAGTCAGATTTAAAATCTGATCCTGTAACTTATTTTTCAATCTCTGTTACAAATTTCTAAAGAATTTTAATTCTATTTCACACAAAATCAATCATCATACTTCTTTCCAATACATGCAGAATCCATTTCTGCTTTGATACCAAAATGACGCAGCCTAAGCTGCTTTTACCCACAGTATGCACATAATTTTCATGTCAATTTATGTCTCAGGAATTCCAGTCTACATATTTAGTGGAACCTCTCTAAATTGATTCTTTCCATTGGATATTTATGCAGAAACTATTAAACTTTCCATAAAAATTTGTTTAATTCATTACCCACACTTTTCATTCATACCATAATCTTTAGGCTTTGATTAAAACCCCAATCATTGTCCATAATACATTGATGCCTTTCTATTCCTATTTATTTCTATTATAATTTTATATAATAGAAATCGTTCACACTTAAACCTTTATTAACTTACCTTTTCTTCCTTTCTCCATGGCTTTGCCCATTAATTGACATTTATACCTTATTCGTACTTACAGTTTCACCTCAATTTACTGTTCATTGTTGATCTTCCTCATGCTCTTGATCCAACAACCTTCACATTCCATAGCCCTCCCGATTTTCAGGAACATTAACATGCGATAAAAATGGTTTCTTCCCGCTACGTGTCACTGCCTTAACACTATCGCATTCATCAATTAAACACCGTTTACTGTTTTCTATTGATGCGATATACCATCGCAGTTTTGTAAAACCACTTCCCCATTTTGCAGGCATGTGATTTCGCATCGCAAGTCTCAGGATTGAGACCCATCGCTATATCGCACATTCGCCACTTCACGGACTTTAATACTTTGCAACATATATATTTCTTAACCTTTACGACATGCGAATTGTGATTTCACAATTTCGCATCGCAACCCAATTTCGCTATTCACAATGCGTATCAAATAAATTTTAATCAAATCTGTCTTCTACAATCTATGATTTGCAATCACTTCTTCATGCTATTCCCTTATCGAATTCTTCTTCTTATATTCTTCTTCTTATATACACTATGTAAACTCTAATTCAACATACAAATTATAATTTGAATTTCTCAATGCTCACTTACACATCCATATGAATTTGGAATCTTCTCTCTGTATTAACAATCAAATAATTACATAAAAATTTCTCCTCTAGCCTGATCTTTTGTATCAATGGCCTTTTCTCTAATCTGCCCATAGGCTTACAAACCCTATCTGTCTGTTTTACTTTCTACGCCTATCTATATTTTTTTCATGCCTTTGAGGCTTACAATTTATACAAATGGATTCTACAACCAATCCTGGTTTAGATCCAAAACTTACTCAACAAAATCCTGAATATCCTCTAAGTCCTCTTTTGACTCAAATAATCCCTAAGGATCCTTTCTCACCCACAAAATCATGAAACCAACTCCTAATCTATGATTTAAAATAAATTCCTAAATCTCTCATGTTCTCTAACATTTAGGAACATTTACAAAATGCCTCACCAATTAAATCTTATTCTAAAATATCTCTCATTAAAATCGCTCAAACTCTAAATAATTATTTTAATTTGTTACATAGGAATCCAACTTTTTAGAAAATACAAGACCCCCTATATCTACTAGAATATAATGAATTTCTGAGCCAGATGCTCCTACATCAGGAGGCAGGATCCTTGAGGTTCCCAAACTATTGGATCACATACGAGCTATGGGAGCCTTAAAACAATAACAGGATGACTGGAGCAGTGGGTGCAGAAAGTCATGGAGAAGCAGAGGCAAAGCTTGGATGCTAAAGTTTGGAGCAGCGCAGAGGAAAGACAACAATAGCGTGGAAGCAACAACGCAGAGGTTGATGGGATTTCGGTAGCACATAGTCAGTGCTTATGCAATGCAGTGCAGCAGACAATGCAGAGCTTCAGATAGACAACACAGCACAACAACAAAGGGTGCTTCGGTGATGAAATGAAGCTCGACTAACTTGTCTGTCAGTGATTGGGTGGTGGTCCTTCAGTTGCTTACTTCTCAACAATTGAGTTGCAGTGCAACAATTAGTATTGGCGGTGCCATAGACAACATGATGTAGAAATTTGAGATGGAGATGCAGTACAGATGTGGCAGTGACATGGGAAACAGTATAGAGATCAGCAGTGCAGTGGATGGAGGATAACAGGCCAAGCGTCAACGCATTGGATGGATGAAAACAGGCCAAGCATCAACGTGAAGATCGATGCCAAATATAAAGATGATGCTTCAGTGAGGAAGTATTGCTAGAGCACACTCCTCGCTAAGAGGAAGTGTTGAGATTTTGGGGTAGCATCAGATGTGGTCTAGCTCCGAAACTTTGTGGAGGAGCTGGAACACATGATATCTCTAAGACCTAGAAAGCGTTTGGAGAAATTCCATCTGGTGTAAAAGTTATTCAAATAATTAAATTTTTTAATGGGGACCCTAAGTCTAACTTAGGGAAATTAAAAAATTAAAGTGAATTAATTTACACATGTGATGAGAACATTCTAAGTGACGTGGATCAAGCTTCTTTTAATATTAGCTGTTGATTAGTGATTAGATCACGAACGTTGATTTTTCAACGAGAAAAGTATAAAGGGCGGGCTTGGGGTCAGTTGGAGAACACACACACAGAATCTAAGAGATCAAATTCTTCTGACGGAGCAGTGCTCGGACGAAGATCAGATCTGAGTGAGTCAGAGAAGCAGTGAGGGGCGGATGCAGTGATTGGTCAGGAGGACCAAGAGTACAATGCAGAGCAAGGGCAACAGAGACGCAGTGGAGGCAACACAACCATCAAAGGGTGTGACGCAGTCCCTAAAGAGGGTGATGCAGGCCCATGCAGAGCTCACGTAGGGGCAGCGCAAAGCCTCAAAGGAAAGTATGAAATTTAGATTGGGGTTTCTGAGCCCAGGGCTAAAACCGATGTCTGGGAGAAGTTGATCAGCACAGAGCTAGGGTGACGCATGTTGAGATTTTGTGTATTTGGGGGTAGCATCAGTTGTGCTCTAGGTCCCAAATTTTGAGGAAGGACTAGAGTACACTTGATTTACAAGACCCATAAATGGATTTGGGAAATTTCATCTGGTTTAGAAGATATTAAATTAATTAATTATTTTAATGTATTTCCTAAGTCAAAACTTAGGAAACTTAAATAATTAAAGTGAATTTAATTAAACATGTGATAAAATTGTCTTAAGTCGCACGGATCAAGCTTTGTTTTAATCTTAACGATAAATTCAAGATCTGATCATGGTCGTTGGTTTCCCAATGAGAAAAGTATAAAGGAAAGGCTTGGGGTCATTTGAAAAGATACATAGAGGCAGAGCACTGAAGCTAAGCTGAGATTCTAGGGCGTGTTTGCTAAGAATTCTCAGAAGTGTTTCAGCTATAGAGAGGGGAATTTAGGCCAAGGGGATGATCTGATCCCAGGGTCTAGAATCAGCAAGAGGCAGATATCAGCTCAGAGAGATAGCGCAGAGAAGCAAGAGAGTAGCAGCAGGAAGGGCAACAACTGTGCTACGTAGGTGCTGCGTAGTCCCTCAAGGACGACGTGCTTTTCAGTAGGAATCCCTCAGTGGTTACGCAGAGACCCTAAGGGGTAACGTAAGGAATATTTCACCCAGTCTGGGGTAATGCGACCCTTTTTGGAGCAACGCTGAGGGATGCATAGGCTTCAGAGGCTGACGTAGGGGCTTTAGGGGCAGCGCTGGGGTTTCTAGGGTCTAATTTTGGCTGAGTCTTGTAAATCCTGTTTGAGGGTGTGGATCAGTCATTATTTTGGCTTTAGAATAGTCAATGAGTTGTAGATATATTATTTCTTTGTCGGGTTTTCCAGATCTAGAACCCAGATTTGTTGTATTTAGAAAATTCTTAATAATAAAACCCTCCAGTAGCCAGAAAGCTAGTTTTCCCGCATTGAGTTTTTTCGAGGACTATTTGTCCAGAAAATATCTGTCACTTTGTCTATGTGTGTATGTACTTGTTCTAGATCTGAATTGGTGAAGATATATTATGTGTTTTTCTTCGATTTTAATCTGAATTTATACAGTTAATAAATTATCTAAGTAGGAGGATCATCACCAAATTAACAGTAAATATTTCTGCATAAGTATAAGATTCAGAAATTTTTACAACGCAGTCCCTCAGTCAGGGCCACGCAGCCTTACGCAATGGCAGCATAGAGACTGCACAGAGTTAGCTGGGGTTTCACTAGTGGCTCATTTGGATCAGCCGAGACTTGCGGTTGTGAGGTAAAACTCACATTTTTATTTGTAGCTGAGGTTTTATCTGTTGGATGAGTCGGTTTATGGAACCCTAGATGTACTGAGAATAATGATTCTTAATAATAATAAACCCTCAGATCTGCTGCACCTATTTTCTCGCAATGGGTTTTTTCGGGGACATTTGTCCGAAAAATCTATGTCCTTTGTCATGCGCGTGATGTTCAGTAAATGATTTGTATTTGTGTAGGCTTCTATTTGTGTTTACTTAGACATTTTTCTGAATATTTTCAGTTAAATAACTTGTCCATAATAAAAACAAGTAGGAGAAGTAAATCAATATTTAGCAGTAGGATTTCTGTGCTCAGAAATTTTCACAAAGAACACCCTGTCACACCCGTATTCAAGCCCGTGACTGAGCCCTTACCCGCACAACCCCAGTCCCCTGCCCAGCATTTCTAGCCCCTTACCCCTGGGCGTGTCACCTTCCCCCGCGAGGTCGAATCCTAGGAGATTCTTCTGTAGGTTGTTCCAACCCTCGTCTCCGACTAAGCACATAAAGGCTTCCCTTGCAAAGAGATAGGGTGCCCCCAAGCCCAAGATGGTCCCATATCGGAAGATGGTGTTGAAAATGAGATGTCGCTCGATAAAAGGTTTGGTTACAACAAGAATTTTTCTTCCAAGTTGAAATGGGGCATGAGGTCGGGGGAGGTCATTTCAGCCACACCTGCGTCACCAAGGGTCGCAAAGGCGAACTCAAGGGTCATCCCATTGCAGTCAAAATCATCTCCAAAGCCAAGGCAAAGTTCTCTATTTTCTGTTTCTTCATTTGTTTTTCTTCAAATTCCTCCTTTTTTTCGGGTTTAGGTAGTTTTGAGCCATGGTTCATTAGATAATTTACTAGTGCAAAATCCATGCTTTACCATTTCTTGAACTAAAACTTTCATATATTGTTAATTTTTCATCTAAATATTACTGATATTTACTTGTTTTTGAGTAAAAAAATTTTAGATCGCTCATCGACCAAAATATTACCGCTCTTCCTATTTTCAACTAAAGCTTTACCAAATCATTCACTTTCCCATTGTTAGTGTCCTATGTTATAGTAGTAAAAGTCAAAGCTTAGTATTTTGAATTTTTGGGTCAATTTGTAAAGTGCTGCTATGATCTCATTGAGATCAAGTCAATAGGATATATTAAAGTTTGAGTGGTAAATAAAAAATAAAGTTGTCAAAGTATTAAAAGGGTTTAGTTTTAGTAAGTTTAGGAAAATGTGTCATCCAAGTCATGAGTGAAGATAATAACGGATTTGGATTTTTCATCATTGAGTCGAGTTAAGTGGTATAGGAAATTCAAAAGTTGTTAACATTCCTTTACCATATTTTAGGGGTCGTTGCATACTTTTCCCAAAAAAATTCTATATTCTTGAAATTGATTATAATCTTGTTCTCTATATACTTACTACATTTGATATAAAGATGATATCAACAACACTATTACGATGTGCTTCTGTACTTATTTGATGTCTTGGAGTAACCCATATACTATTATTATGTCACTTTCAACTTTCAAGTCTCATATATGCCACTCACTTCATAATTTCCGAGACTAGTCTCATTTCCATCTCAAATTGTTATTACAACTCATCACAACTTCTATTTCACTAATTTTTAAATAAGTATTTTATTTGGTGATTCTATTGCAATTCTCAATTTCTTGACTTTTGTAATCCTTCATTCTAGGATTTGTGCCAATTATTCTACTATTGTAATCCTTCTTTCTGTGGCTTTTCTTTGTTCATGAAGAGACTTTCCAATGAGGAAGTTGATTTATTATCTTATCAGTTTGTTTTCATCTATCATGAAATTTGTACCAACCAGTTATTATTACATTGGACTCATTTATATTTGAATTGTACTATTGACATATAATTTTTTATCTTTTATTGTCATCATTGTCGATGTTTGTCATATCGTTTTCTAATGCTTAGTTGGAAATGATACCAAATATTCTCACCAATCACCCAAAATGTCTCTAATTATTTCCTATTCATACAAGTATTTTGTAATTGTAAGTGTTCTATATTCCCTTCCATATTTGACAAAAATGATCATTTAGTATACCCAAACGACTTCCTCGGTACCCCAATACACCATATATTTCATCTTTATGCATTATAGGGGTTTTAGACCCTTGCATTCCTATATCTTCTTTATTTTGGGTATACCCTCTTGTTTTTTTTTTTAACATACAATGTACTTAATATTGGGAGTGTTTCACAATGTTATTGTAAATTATTCTTTTCATCCTGCTTCCCATAAACATGTAAGATTACTTATTTTGTTAGGATTAAAAATTATTTTTACTACCAAGTATTTCTTTTCATTCACTTTCTCCACTAGGTTCTTGGTCAACAACCAATATATGCATGAGGAGGTAATTGATACCAACAAGTAATTACTTTCCAACTCTAAGTATTACTTACCAATGATATCTTTACTTCTTTTATTCCTTTCTCTTCTTCAACAATCCATGTTAGAGGTTTAATTTAATACATATAAGTATTTATCAAAACATTATATATATATATATTCAATTACAAAAAGGGCTTGAAATTAGAAACATATAATTGTCATGCAAATAACCCATGCAAATAACCCTAAAATTTCAAGGTGATTTCATATGCAACTCCCTCCCTTTTCGTTTAACATACCCGTATGTTACTTTATAATTGTTTAACATTATGGGATTTATTACTTCATTTATATATGTATACGTCTCTTGATTTGTCTACCCATACTTGAGTTGCTAAAGATCTCTGCTCTCTATTAGATATTTAGAATTATGTTTTTTGGGGGTAAATATTCATTAATGATATGAGATGGTCTAAATATAATTAGTGAAAATGTATTTTCTAATATTCAAATGGTATTGAATTTTATATATTTGTGAAATTTTAATTTAAGAGATATATAAAGTATATTATTATAATGTTTTAGAATTTTATTAGTTTGTGTTAAGGTGGAATTTTAATAATTAATTTGTATGTTAATTATTATTATTTTAATATTTATTAATGTAAATTATAATGTTTAATTTTGAAAAATAAATATTTATTATTATCTTTTTAAAAGAAATGGGTAGCAATTTGTATAAACAAAACTAGAAATGGGCCATGTCGCTTACAATCAAGATAAATTCTGTCTCAAAGTTTTTCATATATACATTCAGAGAGACCTTATTGCCACCATTTTTATTTCTATATTTTTTCATTACATCATTTAAACTATAGACTTTCCAGAAAACACCACAAATATTAACTATCCAACAAAACATGTAAATTAAGGCGACAAACTACCCATGAATACCAAGTTCTTTATTCTCCTGGGTGACTTTAGAAGGTTGGCCAGGTTCCACATTCCTCACAACATCAGACTCCGGTCCTCAATTCTCTGCTTCTACTCCTTCCTTAGCCATTATAGTGGGTGCATCACACAACCCAAAACATAAAAGAATCATTGCTAAAATTACTAGAACAAGATGCATAAAAAGACTTGTAAACACACTAACTCATTAACGTGCAAAAATATATATATTCATAAGTGATATAATAACTGAAATAATGCATGGAAAATAAAAATACAAAGAGGGGTCTTGAGCACCTAGGGTGGGTCCTAACCCAAAGAGACTTATATCGCTAAAGATATAGCAAGATAGGAACCAAAAATGCTTTTGATTGATTAGAAGATGTGCTCATAAATAGGAATTACAAGACTAAACTGTTAGGAAAAATCCTTCACTTAAATATTGTTGATCTTTAACTCAAAAATTTGAATCCTAATGAGCTTACCCTAGCCCTTATTTATACAAAAATGGATGAGGAGAAACCTACTTGAAGAGAGGGTTTCTTTCCCTCCAAAATCCCAGCTATAAAATATGATAGTGTTCCCTGTAACCTCACAACTATAGGGAGGAGTAGTAATTGCCTTAAGCTAGTGAATTTTGGTCATCCTTCAACAGGGAACATATCACATATTTTTCTCTTGCATGGATTCCTTTTCATTTGCACCAAATATCCTCAATATCATGCACAATAAACACATTATGCACACAAGGTATGCTAATCATCTCTAACCTTCCTAATAACTTGTTAAAGCTAGAAAATACATTATTAAGGGCATAAGGAGAGGTTAAATGTGCCTATGAAAAGTTAGATGGGCCTTAAGTTGTACCTAATTGGGAGGCCCATCATATGGTTCCCCCCATCCTATAATTTTATTTTATTTTATTTTATTTTATTTATTTTTTTATTTTATTTTATTATTATTATTATTATTATTATTATTATTTTTTTTTTTATTTTTTTTATTTTTTTATTTTTATTTTTATTTATTTTTATTTTTATTTTTTTTTTTTTTTTTCTGAATAAGTCTACTTCTATATTGATACAAAAATATTACAAAGAGGCAGAGGCCTCCGAGTGGCTAGCCCAGTGATGTGGCATTCTTGCATTACATTGCTGAACATTGACATAAAAAAACAACGACTGTTTACTGGCTATGAAAACACTGGTGACCAGGACCTTGTCCGACTTTTAAAACCACTGATACTTGTGTCTGTAATGTTGTCTGAAATGGAGGACTCTTTTCGACATACAAGACCACAGCAGACACTTCCCAAAACAAAAATTACAAACAGTTTTAGTGTAGCATTGGAACGCTGTCCAGGGGACAGTTACATGTATAGAAATATTTAGAAAACAGTAGCTGGGAGACCATTGATATGTCGATGTAGAATGACAGTCTATATCCTGCAAAAAACTGAAAGAAAGAAGGAGAATTAACCCCGTCTTGATACCTGTATTCGAAAACTGGCGTTCAAAATCCATTAAGCTTCATTGGTAGGCGAGGGCGCTTCTTCCACCACTGGGCAAGCATACGGGTTGAAGTCATCATCAGCTGGAGGAGGAGGAGCTTTGCTCGAGAAGCCACTGCCTGAAGGAGCGTTGGGCTCAGCTTGCTGAAGCTCGAACTGAGAGGTAATTGCTCCCTGAACACTTTGCATACTGACGCCGGGGGGACAAAACATAATTTCATCCTCAGAAGCTGGAACAATTCCAGAGGGCAGAGCCTGAGCAGTCGTGTTGGGGGCCGAGGGCAATAACTGAGCAGTCGGGTTAGGCCTCAGATTGATGGAGACAGAGGCAATGAACTCATGATGACTGAGGGAGCAGGGGTATATGAAACGGGCGGAGTGAGAGTGAGCATTGGAGGAGAGGTGAACTTGCGCCCCACGACCACGACCTCTGCCATGTCTGGAAGCAGCAGCGCGACCTTCACCAGGGTCAGAGAAGTCCGACGAAGAGGCAGAGGAAGGAGACGCAGGCGACCTGATGACATGCCCCTGAGAGCAGTCGCGCCTGCTGGTCATTCTAGGTCTCAATCGAGGCATAGTGAACTTGGCAGGTCGAAAAAACGAAAGAGGGATGGTGAACGAGTGCTGAGGCTGACTGCAAACAAAGGAGGAGCCACGGAAATTGCAAAACGGACCAGAGGAGACGTGAATACCCCGAGAAAGCTGAAGACAGCAGTTCAAACGACACCGTTTCCCTGTGCTGGTGCGTAGACAGGGCTCATTATCAACCTGCGAACAACAAGAGCTCAGAGGTAAGACGCCAAGGATCGACGGAATGGGTGCCATAGCACTGAGGTGGTCAAGAAAACGAGGCGGAGTAATCTGCATTGATGCAGCATTAACTATGAAAGCCTGCGAGATTAACTTGCGCTTTGAATGCGGAGGAATGGCGGTGGTGGTAGACCACGTGCCCGGCCACCTCCCCGTCTGCAAATTAAACCTTTTCACGTACACCCGCATCCGGGACATCCTGTAATATTTATTGACATACTTTAGCATTATGATTAAATCAAAAAATTTCAAGATGACAACATCCTCTGTAAAAGTTGATGGTAAAATTAGTTCTTCCTAGAGCTTTGTCTAGTTCAAGATACCAAATCACATCTTTGACTCCCTTTTTCTCAATTTCTCTCACAAGAATATTTTTATCTTCAAACGTTACTAAGCCTGGAATACGTTCAAGCATAATTATTGTATCTTCTAGGTTAAAATTGGCGGGGTTGAGTATAGATCCTCAAAATGATGAAAATTTTATTGTTTGATTTCTAAAAAATTACCTATAGATTTACCTTTACAATATTTAATTGATATTACATTATTTTTCCATTGATGGGATTCTTCTTTCTTGTGGAAGTAAGAGGTATTGTTGTCCCATACTATGAACCATAAGCTTCTTAATTTCACCCTCCACTATATTTCATTTGTTTGGATGACTTACTAATTTGAATGATATGCTTCTTTTTCCTTCTATAGAAGTTGAGGGTAAATTTCATCTTGTTCTAGCCGATGTCATATACCTTCCAATTTTTTTTGCACACTACCATTTCTTGTTGAGGAAGGATGTAAAATTATCCCCCAATATTTTAGGGATGATTTGGAAAGCTTTATTTTTTGTTCCCAAATGTATTTTAGAGAGCCTTTAGCATAGGTATTTTAAGCCTTATTAAGTGCATCCATCGCTTCTTTTTCTTGAAACCAAAGGGGGTTAAACTTGAAAGGAATGGGATTAAGGTTTTGAGAATTCCTCATTTCAAGACTGATAGGGTAATGATCAAAGAAAACTAGAGGATTATTCTTGTTTAAAATATCATTGAGCTAATTAGAAAGGAATGATGAATGAAGAATCTATAAATTCTAGTTGCAATATGCCTCGAGCTAACTCTTTTATTAGACCAAGTATATTTTTTTGAGATGAATTTATTTTCCATTAGAACCCAAGAAAGGCTAAGATTGTCCAAGTGTTCTCCAAAGAGGTTTCTAACTCTGGGTCCACCCTTTCTCTGATAGATTCACAATTGTGTTGAGATCCACACCAACAATTCTTTTATCCATGAATATACGATCTTAGATGTTATCTAAATATTCCCAATGCATATTATTTTCTCTAGGATTTATGGGAATATAAATATTAATAATAACATATAACTCACCTAAATAAAGATGTCATAAGGATGTTAGTAACCAATTCTAGTTTCAAATGACTTCCTCTAGAGTGAAGGAAGATAGGTTTCACATCATGCAAATATCTCTTGAGGTGCCTCTTAAATCAATAGTTTCCCCTAAGTTATTCTTCCAAACATTTACATTGAGATAAATGACTACCTCAATTCTTAATTTGGTCTGTTGGATGAGTATGATAATTAGATTCTCACTTCAAATCAGATTTCCTAGAGATTTCTTTTCTGATTAAGATCTTAATCCCCTACCATTCCTGATATGATTTTACAATTTCTTTTGATATTTACAAGGTTCTGCCTAAGAGGAGGTACCACTACTTTGAGTTCTTAATTTTATGTTGTAGCCAAAATTCTCCAGAACACTCTTCTTTCTTAGATATTTGTCCCTCTCTACAGAGTGATTTTTGGATTCTATGTTGGAGGGATGACATATGTGCTTAGATTTGTCTATAGTGAAATATTCCCCCCAATTCAAGAATTAGAAAGGAATTCATGCAGACCCTAAAGGAGGAATTAAAGAGGATTAGAGGCCACAAGGAGGAGAGGACGATGCTGAGACTACTACTGCATAATGGGGAGTATTTTCAACTTTAATCTCCAAAGATGAAGGGATTTGAGGGTTTGGGGAGGCTTGGTATCATATAAAATCTAGAGATCCAAAAAAATTTTGTGGATCTACATTAATATTTCTTTGTTGATCCCTAATTTATTTTCATATTTTTTCTTTAGGTATTTCCTTAGGTCCAAATACTTCTTCAAGTATTGGATTGGACATAAGAGGACCATGGGGTTTTATATTTGTTTCATTACAATTTTGATGAGGATTTTTCTCCTCGGATGTTGGGGGAACTTGGGATATGCTCATTTTCCCATTATTTCCTCTTCTTCTCTTCATTGCTTTCCATCGAACTAAATTCAATAGGGTATCCTTCCCTAGGGAAACTAGTTTAAGGTATGGCCTACCAAAATGTGTGTACTCATGAAATTGTGATATTAAAATGGAATTTGTCCATAATATACCTATTGGGTGTGCTTCCAATCCCCCAAAGTTAACTGGATTGTTTTTGGTAAACCCTTTTCCAAGTCTAGTTCAAAAAAAACTCGATCACATGAGAATATCTGATCCTTGGGTATTTCATAATCTATATAACTTCATAAGGCATTCCCAATCAAATTTAGGGTTTGATTATTAGGTAGGTAGGGTTTAAACATTGAAGGTTTTTTATCATATTTATTTCACATGTTGAAGAGTCATGCATTGTTGAAAAAATATGACCCTCCTTCAAAAACCCTCCATCTATTTTCTAAGCTGGAGAAAATGAGTATAAAAAAACCATTGGCCCTAACTCCAATTTTATTTGACCACAGGGTTCCATTTATTTCGAATCCACCTAATCAAAGCCTTTTCATAGGACTATAATCCAATAAATTAATCGTATAAATTTGTAGATCAGATTGTGATCATGCATATATTGGATATATTCTCTAATCTTTCTAGATTTAACCTTGTATTTTGAATGTTGCAATGTTTTTTCCATATATTTATAACTTTCCATGATGCACCCATTGGAGGGTTTGGTGAGAACCTAAAAACATGACTTCATCTAGCTACTCTATGAAAAGGATGTTAAAGATGAAGAAATTTATGGGGAATACCATAGTATATCAAGACTCGTTATAAACTCCCAAAACAATTTAGCTCAAAAAGGAACAAAGCTAGAGGAGCTAAGCATAAATAACTATGTATAAAAAAACCTTAAAATTTGCAAAACAAAACCTAAAAAATCCCTCATCGAGAAAATTAAAATTTGCATATAAAATTAAAATAAACCACCTACTTCCTTATACCTACTTCCTTTTTTGTTTGTTGACAATATTAGCATACAATATGAAAAAATATACCACGTGAAACTTATACTATATAAGTATACAATATGAAACTTTATTTCAATATTACCATGTAGTATTAAAGTAATTTATCATTTGGATGGGAAGATATTGTAAATAAGTAATTGTTATTTTATCACTAGCTCAATTAACAAAAGATAAATTATTTAGTTAAAGTCATAAGGTTTTTCTGAATGGCCTTCACTAGGATTCACAATCTCACATTTCAAGCTCTCTCAAACGTATCTCAAGGACATATGCGTCACACACAGGAACGATGATTACCTGAGTTCAAAAATTCAAATATGTTAGCCATGACAATTATGATTTATTTATTTCTTCCTTCTTCTTATTTTCTACTTTCCATTAAACCATTCTCATGTGATTGGCTCTATGACACGAGAAATATAAACCACTCGAATGACTACACAACGTCAGAAAAACAAACCAAATGATAAGCCTGAACATTGGAGAGGGAACTGCAAACCAGGTGATAACTATAATAGTGTAGTGAATCAACAAAAAAAATGACCAACCATGTCAAACAGAACATAAATAAAACAATCAATTCTGTCACAGTGCCATAAATTTATGACTTCCATACATTTATAAATTTATTTTAGTGTGTAGTTAAAGGATTTTAACTGCAACAGTTTGGTGAACAATATGTTTTCCCAATGGTGTGGATTCTAATATATATTGTTGTAATTGTATTTAGCTTAATTGTATTCCACGAAAAAATGTTACTGATTTTCAATTTGTTTTTCTAATTGTATGGGTTTGTTGGGGCCTCAAAAATCTATGGCAGCAACAAGGGGGATAACCACCCGGTCCGGACCTTAAGACAATTCCTTTTCCATTTGGGATAGTGGCTCCGACTAGATATAATGGGACCAGTTTCCCAGATTTGGGTTTTTTGTTTGATTGTTGGTTTTATCTCAAAGGATTTGCATGAAGAATTACTAAAAACTAAAACAAATTTATTCTAAAATGAAATTTTTTTGAATTTAAGCCTAATTTAATCTAACCTGAGATAATACTAATTTGATGCGATCTAAAATGATATCTATTCAATCTGTGATAATGAAGATCATCACAGATTTAATAGAATTATTACTTTGTAAGATGATTCTCTTGAAAAAATAGTTAATCAAAAGAAAATGAGAAATATATCATATATCTGATGCTCATATATAAAACAAACTAATTTCTATCTTTATATCGTACAATAGTGGAACTGATATTTCAGATAAAAACAGAATTAGCATACATGATAATAGTACCAGATGTGTACTGCTCTGTTCATCTGATCAGCCATAATAGGCCACATTCAACTCTTCTATCAATAATTCTTTCAAAGAATACAAAAGTGCATCAACAGTGATAAAAAAATGATATATAACTGAAAAGGTCGTGTTCCATTACTTTATCAAGGCATTCATAAACTTACTTACAATTAAGCATTCTTTGCAAATGTTCTCAATAAAATTCTGGACCCTTCTCCAAATGCATGAGAAGGGTTTAAAAACTAAACTAACTACAAACTAAAATTAAATTATTACAAAAATGTAGAGGAGGTTTCAAACAACCTTTCTCTAAAAACTTAACTTAAACAATAATCTAGGAACTTTGAACTAAAAATCCTAAATTTGCAAATCCTGCCTTCTTTCTGAGTGTGATCACGAACTTGAAAAATATATAGCATCGCTTTAATTTGAGCTGGATGTGATATCCATGACCGAATCTGTCCCTTGAAAATAGCATTTGAGATTACTGATTGAGATCTTTTTGCTGAATATGTAAGAGTCTGAAGAGTTTGAGGTTGATGGTAAGGTTTGATTAGAAAATTCCATTAATTTTCCTAATCAAACTTATTAATTTTTTTGATCATTTCCTCTTGTGTATCTGCTCTTTGTCTCCATTTCATTTCTACTTCCTTTGTTCCAGAAAACACATCAGACATGTTTCCTTTAAGAAGTTTTGCTTTAAACAATTGATCACATATAGACTGAATATTCTCATTTGATATCTTGGACGTCTTGGTCGCTGCTTTCTCTGCTTGATTAATTTGTGCTCTCCATTCTGTGAATAACAATTCTTTGTGAAGCTTATCTATTTGTGGTATATTAGTTCGTTTTCCTGTATCTGAAATTTTCCACTGAATGTGTTCTTTGATTTTCTTTTCAAGTCTTTCACATTCCAGTTTCTGAATTGCTATTTGCTGAATCATTATCTTATTGGAATCACAATAAGAATCAATCATGGATGCTTGGTGACAAAACATTTCTTGTTCTTTCTTTAACATAGTGTTTACATCAAGTGCTTCTTTGATGAATTTTTCTAACTGTGGTTGACTCTGTAATTCAGCCATTGCTCTTTCCATATGTGCTTGATTTTCATTAAGCTCTGTCTGAGATTTCAATTTGAGGCTTTCAATATCTTCATGAAATTGAGTTGTGCTTATTTTGATCTGCTCAATGGACTTGGCTTTCTCTTCATTTAGCAACTGTTCTAATTCTTGTACTCTGGCTTCCTTTTGTTTCAACAATATTCTAACCTCAGTAGCTTTATCAATAGTAGCGGTGGCATATGCCCCTGAATTTTGTGATAACTTGGTTAGATGTTCAGTGGGATCATCTGAGGAATCCTTCCAAAGTACATCAACTGATTCATCTGTTGGTTTTGGATTTGTTTCATCAATCCTTCTTCTTTTATTTATTTTAACCACAACTTTGTAGTTAGGACTATAGAAAATGTCTAATGACAGAATATCTTCAATCTGAAGAATTATTTGATATGTAGGGTAGGCCGGTGTGATTTCTTTGTCATGCACTGCTGGAATTGTTTGTAGCGGATTGACAGTCTCAACTATTTTCTGTGAAGGTTCTAGTTTTTGAAAACTTGATGTTTGATCAATATTGGGATTTTCTTTGGGAGTCTTTATTGCTTCAGAAAAATCTTCCCATTGATTCATCAGATCTTTTACTTGAGACAGCTTGGACTGATCTAACATACTATGACTATGTTGAACTGTTTCTGAATCTGATTTTGTCCCATTGTTCTTTGTTTTCTCCAGCACTTCTATCTCTTGAAGAATTTGGTCAATTTCTGAATTTGCTTTCTTAGATTCAAATTCCTCAGATTGATCCAAATTATCATACTGATGCTGTGATTGGCATGATTCATTTTCAAATATATCTTTCATTTCATCATCTAAACTAACACTTGGAGTGTGTTTTTTATCTTTAATTGTCAACAAATTCAAAGGAACCTTTTCTAGTCTCTTGTTTCTATATGCTTGAAAAGCTTCAGCATCTTCTAGACTTAATTGACTAGAAACATATTTGGTAATATTAGACAAATTTTCCATGCCTTGGAAGAAATCATCAAATTGATATTCTTCCTTTAAAAAAGGCTTCATTTTTAGCTCTGTGATGTAATTTTTAATCACATCATTGGGATCATATAATCTTCCTGGCATAAATTCCAATCTCAACAACTGAATCTTGGGAACCTCTTTGTATGTATGGCCAATATTAGCCGGAGCAAAGGTGCCACACTATAGAGGGAAATTAAGCCAAATAGCCTTTTTACCATCCTTTAACTGCTTTGTGACACCATTGACAAGCTAATATGCTATTTCTTTTGCAAGTAATTTATCTGGAACATAGTAAGGTAAAACATGGGGAGAAGCATGACTCCCAAATACTTTAATATATGTGAAATTTTCTTCAGCAAACCATCTTTGCTACGGGAAGAATATCTACATTAGCTTCTTCAAAAACCCTAGGAGCCTTTTTGTTGAAAATCATTTGATGGATGGGAAATATGACTCTGTAGCAGATTTTATAGAAGTGCAAGTGGAACTCGGAATCCCGGAGTTCTCTATGATAAATATGAATCAGGGTAGGGTTTTTGGTGGTCCATTTCCAACCCATGGTAGGAAAATTAGAAGTAAAACAAATGGCGTCCATGACATAAGCAGACATATAAAATGGAGGTATTTCTCTAAGAGAAACACTTCTTTTATTCCTATATTCAGTGATATGCTTGGCTAGGTAATTGGATAGAATGTCTGCCCAATTTAGGATAGACGAATTGACGATTACATCAATTAGGGGAACCCAATCACTTGAAAATCTAGTACTATTAGGCTTGGAAAATATTCTACACAACATACCAGAAGCATAACAATAAGGATTAGGAATTTGTGCAATTGGGTACGTACCAGACTTATCTTGCTTCAATTTCCCTTCATTTTCCTTCCATTCATGGATGAATTTGATAAGATCTGAATGTTTTTCTTTGAAAGTCTGTACATAATTATTGTCGTATTTATGTTGCGGGGTTGGTAGATGATACATTGCTGCTAAATCTTCTGCTTTGAAAGAACCCATAACCTCTCCTCTCAAATTCTTGAAAATTCTATCTTCAATGTTTAAGTGGTCAATTGCCCACTTAACCATGTCTATACAAGAAAGAATCTTTGGTCTCACTGTTATTCTGTGAATGTACGAGCATACAACATAAAAAAGGGTTGCATCAGAGGTAGAATCAGTGCCTGTAGTAGAAACTTTGTCTATCACCCTTGGTCCTTCATCTTCAAAGAGTTTTTACATTGCCTCCCATGAAGAAATGCCACAGTCTTTGTTGCAGACGGTGTCTGAAAATAATGAAGGCATATCTGCATCTTCTGTGGATGATGTTTGAGAGATTTCCTTGCCTCTTTTTCTCATTTTGAACTTCTTCAACCAAGTAATTGATTTCCTGAGAGCGAATCAAATTTAACATATAAGGAGTCTTATAAAGGTAAATCAATCATTTACTTCTAATGCACGTGAGAAGATGTCAATCTATCAATCATCTTTCATAATTCCTAATTTACTATATCACATGGCCTCGCACGTAAGATCTATCAATCATTTTAAAGCCGTTAAGATCTTAAATTCTATTTGATATGACACAAACTGTTTTCACACGCTAAATTCATTTAATACGAAAATCACAATGATTCCTTATAATATTTCGGGATGCTTAATCTTTAAAGGTTGCGAAATGCGATTTGTGCAAATCGCAAATCGCAACTTTTATAGGATAGCGTTTGAGTGTATAATATAAGTTGCGCACAATGTGAATTGTGAAAAACTTAAAGTGGACGCGATCGCGAAAGATTTCATATTTCCTAGTTTCTTTTCTTGTCGGGTCCATGGGTATCACAACTTATATCATTTGTTTCTTAAAGCTTTATTGATTAAATAAAGTGTGATGTGAAAAAAGGAAGAATAAAACAATGATTTTGATGTTTTTTCAAGGTTTTTTAATTATTTGCTCAGAAAGGCTTCGAGCGCATTTCGAAATTCACATATCTTACGTTTTATAATTCTTTTTTGAAATAAGATATGTAATATGCGTTTCACTTTTAAGGGAAGAGCAGAAAATTTTATTTTCTAAGTTTTTTTATTTTAGGAAATTATAAAAATAATTTCCTATTTATTTCTAAAGGGTCCCTATTTATAAAAAATAAATGGGGGGTTTTGTATAGCACAACAATTGGCGATTCACTTGAATGAACCAGATGTCTCTGATAAAATTTTTGAAAATTCTGAACCTTTTTGAAAATAAAATAGTTAAAGGAAGGAAATTTCAAATAAACAATATCTTTGCCAAACAATGAAAATTTATTTTATTCACTATCCATGAGAATTCCTCTATATATATATAAGTATGAAAATCTATATGAGTCCTTACTTAGTTAAAAAGGATAAAGTAAATAACCTTTGCAGATCAGCTTTATATAAATTTACTCTTTTTATCACAGATAGAGCTTATGTTCCAATAGGCAGTTTTAAGATTTTGGCAGGGTTACCTTTTACCCAACTATGATCCATCTTTCCATCCAGTATTTCTCATAATTTTCATAAGTAAATTCTAATTTATGAAAAATTTCCTTTATATATTTTGATCTGCTTAAAAGCCATTGTCTTGGCTTGGTAACCAAATAATGACAATGTCATTCATAAATAGTAATTAAACTGATCAAGATGGCTCTTGATGAGACCCCTTGTCTTTATGATATAATCTCAAGTCATTACACTGTTTTGGTAGACAGTATCAGTGATGTTAGTTTAACTATTTCTTTATGAACATTGTAAACAAGCTCGTGATGAGACTTATTATCTTTTAAGTTTTTCTTCAAGTCATCTCTTTTTATTTTCTTTTGAATTCCTTTTGAAAATTTATAAGATTTTCTAGGTGGGATGATTCATAGGTCCTTTTAAGATACTGGATGATAATGTCGAGTTTTAAATTGCTTTTCTGCAAGAAGGTTTCTTACTATATTAAAGTTTCTTTTCTGGATTGATAAAAGAATATTAACGCTATATAAAAATGAGAGTTCATCAAAACAAACAACTTTTTTATTGAAATTTCATTTTTTAGAAAGATAGAATCAATCTGTCTCTCTAAATCTTTTGATTTTCCTTCCTTAACATTTTCATTTTTTTATAAGTGAAAAGAATAATCAAAAGAAATTTATCTGAGATTTGTTTTGAAAGGCCAACTATCAATACTAATCAAGCTTTTATTTTTGCAAGAAAAAAAAAATTAATATACAAGGATAGAAGGGATTACCTCCTATGAGAAATATTTTTTCAAAATTTTCCCATTAACAGGCAAAGAATATTTTTTTCCTGATAAATCCTGTAACAGAAATTTTGATGGGCATATTTCTTCAATTATTTGAAATGGAACTAGCCAGAGTTTTTGAAAATTTGTGTGTTTACCCTTTTTGTCATGCATTTTGTCCCACTTCAATACCAAATCACCAATTTGAAAATTATTTGGACTGGTAGAAGTTGAATAAAATGAAGCTTTTATTATTTGTTGATGATGGATATGAGTTTGTTTTCCTTTTTCTCTTTCTTCTTCCAACTTAAGAATTTGATCTTCTCTAAGTTGAAGAGAAGAGGAAGGATTTTCATCAATTAACTATACTAAAGCAAATGATGGTATTGTTACGTTTGTGGGTATAATTGATTCTTTCCCATAAACTAACACAAATGGAGAAGTACCTATTGAAGCTTTCTTGGTGATTATATCTACCCAAAGAGCAAATAATAGTGCTTTGTGCCAATTTTTATGATTTTGTTCTATAGTTCGTTTGATGATTTTGATAAGGTTTTTATTTGTAGATTCAGCTAATCCATTACCTTGCGGGTAATAGGTAGCTGAGTATTTTAATTTAAAACCTCTTTTCAAAGAAAATTCTATCATGGCATTTCCAAAAAAGTAAGATGCATTATAAAATATCAAAGCTGATGGGAGACCAAACCTGGTGATTATGAACTGATCAATAAAATCTGTAATACTTTGTGTATTAACCACCTTTAATGGGATTACTTCTACCCATTTTTTGAAGTAATCAATTGTAGTTAGAATATACTCGTGTTGTTTTGAAGAGTTAGGAGTTATTTCACCTATAATATTTAACCCCCATTGTTCAAATGGTTGTTGGATATTTACTGGCTGTAATGGAAATGTTGCTTTCCTTTCTATTCCTGTTGTAGTTTGACATACTTTACATTTTCTCGCATATTCATGTGCATATTTAAACAGATTTGGCCAATAATAACCAGCGTGCAGTATTTTATGAGTTGTGGTGTTTCCTCCAAAATAACCTCCAGCTGGCCCATCATGTAATTCCTACATTACTTTTTCAGCTTCAATTTTTTCTAAACATCTCAATAATACATAATCATAATTTCTCATAAATAACACATCATATATGAGTTGATATTTATTTTCTTTAAGTCTCAGAGCACACTTTGCTGTATAATTGAGATATAATGCAGCATATCCATTTTTCAAGAAAATTTTCAGATCAACATATTGTGATTGAGAATCGTTTAGGCTTACCTCGGACAGTTGTATTTCATTTGATTGATCTTCTTCTGTTGGTAAATGAGAGGCTCCGGTTAACATTCTGCAAAGACCTTATCCTTTAACAATTTTAGCTGGATGTATCTCTACATCATATTCTTGAAGTGCGGTAACCCAATTTGCTCTCTTCTCTCCTACTTCCCGTTGAACTAATAATTTCTTTACTGCTGAGTAAGGTACTATTATTTTAGTATGTGTTTTTAGGAGAAAATGTCTGAATTGTTTCAAATCTTTAAAAACAAGATAAGCTTGTTTTTCCACAGCTGAATAATTTAACTCAGCACCTTGAAGGTTAGAACTAAAAAACGCAATCGGTGCTTCAATGTTTTGATCATTTAACTGTGTCAAAACTATTGTGTATGATGTATCGAAAGAAAATGTATATAATACAAATGTTTTAAGAAAATCAAGAGTTGTTAAGGAGGGAGCTTCAATGATGCCTTTTTCTATCAACTCAATATAATTTCTCTCTTATTTTCCCCATTTAAAAATTGAATTTTTCTTGATCATTGATTGTAGGAGTAAGATAATTTGGGAAAAATCTGGAACAAACCTTTTTACAATATTAATTTGTCCTAAAAATGATTGCATCTTTTTTTTGTTGTGTGGTAGAGGAATATTTAATATTTCTTGAATCCTATCAGGATCAATATGGATTCCTTGTTTAGAAACAATGAACCCAAATAATTTACCTTATGATAAGGTGAAATAACATTTTTTAGGATTCAAGGAAATACCGTATTTTCTACATATTTCAAAAATGTTTTTTAGGTGATTAATGTGATTAGTTCTATGCTTAGAGTAAACAGTAATGTCATACAAGTATATAACAACTGAGCTATTGATTAGTCCTCTGAAAGCTATATCCATAGCACATTGAAATATAGCACCAACATTAATCAGTCCAAAAGGTATTTTTTGATATGCATATGTTCCCCACTTTGTTCTAAATGTTGTGCTTAATCTAGCATCAGGATGTACCATGATCTAATTGTACCCTGAAAATCCGTCGAGAAAAGACATCAATTTAGATCCTGCAACTGATTGTAATATATGTTAAATGGTGGGTAAGGGAAAATTATCTTTCTAACATGCTTTATTTAAATTTCTAAAGTCTATGCAAATCCTAATGTCTCCATTCTTTTTCCTAATTGGAACCATGTTTGACACCCATTTTGAATGTCTAACAGGAAAAATTACTTTGGCTTTGAGCATTTTGTTTAATTTAGATTTCATTTGACTTTCTAAATTTGAATGAATTTTCCTAAGTTTTTGTTGAACAGGCTTATCATCTGAGATCATAGGTATGGTATGCTGAATTATGGAAGTAACATATGTCTTAAGATCTGAATAATCCCATGCAAATATATCTTTATATGTTTTCAGCAATTTAATGAATGACATCCTTTCTTCAGGTTTTAAACCAAGACATAAGTTGATGTTTTGAGGTTTTTCTGGTGTACCAAGATTAATCAATTCAAAATTTAAAGTAGAACTTTGAGTTTTTGAATTGGTTACCTTCTTAAACCTATCTTTCAGATCATAGAGATCTTCCATTTTGACTACATATTTTGGAATTGAATTAGTATTTGGTTTATCTTCAATCTGTAAATTATGTTCAAGTTCATCTATGATTTGGCCTTCGTAAGCTTTTTCTGATGTAAGAAGTCCACTATATCTGCATCATTATTAAATAATCTTCAATTTTTTACATTGTCAGGAATGGAAGGCCTAAAAATTAACTCAATTGAAAATCTATCTAGGCTAAATTCTTCAGATAGTATGAGTCTAGATGCTACATTAGCAAGTAAATCAGCACTTGCATTTTGTAATCTAGGGACTGTGGAGATATTGAATGCAGTAAAATGGGAAGTAAGACTCTGAACTAAAGTTTGATAATGTTTCAAATGTCCAGAAATACAATGAATTGTATTTCTGACTTGCCTAACAATTATTTTAGAATCTCATATACTTGCAAATATTTAACATTCAATCCTATAGCTTTATACAAATCTTGTATCAATGCTTCATATTCAGCAGTATTATTTGTACACTGGAACTCGAGTCTACAAGCTAGAATTTTTCTCTCTCCTTGTGGATCGATTAAAATGCAACCTGCTTGTTGAGGAGGTAAATCCCCTCTACGAACAGAGGCGATCCTTACTAGCCCAGATCGGGTCTAGAAATAATCAAACACGCTACAGTGCAGGTTCCTAATCATAAATAAACCGACTTGTGAGGAAGGCTTACCTGGAATCCAATGCTGTTGTTTGTAAAAGAGGTGGTGCTCCCATTCCTTTTCCCTGGCAGATCAGAATCCTCACGATTTCCGTGATCGGACACCTCCACATGCAAGAAACAACACAAACGCAAGCATAAAATCTAGTATATACGACTATATGTCAGTCGAAGAGGACATAACTCATGAACATAATCGAGAACAAGAGTGGAACCATAACCAATAGTCGCTTATCATTAAAGAGTCAAAAGAAGAATACAACCATAGCTTCGACGCAGCACTCTCCTTTGGCGGGTCGTCAGCAAAACATGTCTCGATAAAGCTTGTCAAGGATGGGACAAGCCTCTCTCTCTGGATACTTGGCAATAGTCTCCTTGCTTGGATTTGGCCTTAAGGGAATCAAGAAGGCTCTTGCAGCATAAGGATATGAAAGCTCTTGGGAACTAGCTTGCAAAGGAGATGAGCAAGCTTTTATAGATGGAGGAAGGGGAGTTGGGATCCCTATAATTATGGGATTGGCCCTATCATCAAGGAAGCTTCCATGAGAGGTGCCAAACCGCTTCCTCTCTATGGAAATCCGTAGCCAAACCTCCCAACTCAAGATAGATATTAGTCTAGGAATTTTTTAGGACGAAACTTCTGCCATTTATTTTTTAAAAACACCTCTTAATATGGTTGGCGCGGGTGCGGCTCTATGACAGAGTGCCAATTGGCGCGCCCTCTTTGGAGGATTTTTCCCCTTGGCGCGAGGGCTAAACTGTGGAACCGCGCCAATGGAAAAAGTGCTATTTTTAGGGTTTTTGGCAGGGAGATGTCTTCGGGGCAATGAAAGCTCATCTTCAAAGGGATGCAATGAAAGTATTTTCAAGTCTTGTCTCTACTCACAGGTCATGGAATGATCCCTCCAATGTGTGGGATGGGGAATGGCAAGGATGGTGACAAATTGTTGTGTAACAGATGCCCCCTAAAGCATGAAGCCCGAGAGAGAGAGGGGGGTGAAATGCTTTACGAGAACATGCCGACTGAAAACACTGCCATCGGAAAACCTGCGAAGCGAAGTACAACTGATGTCTCAGATACATGATATATATGCGTGGTATGGGCGCAACCATCCATAACAGAGTATACAATAATCGAGATCCAAGGCATGGACGCAGCCATCCAGAGAGGATCGATAAATAGACTCAGGTATGGTCGCAGCCATCCAATCAGTGAGTCATGTAAATAATCATAATAATCCACAAAATCGCAGCCTGGATTACAACAGACATAATCCAAGGTCTTGCGCTCCATCTCGACCCGAACAAATTACAAGTTCAAGCATGCGAATATGTGAGCTGAAGTCGAACATGCAAGAACATCGTCTGATTACCAGCCAATGATGAAAGTTGTTAACAGACGCGAGAGGAACCACCAATAATGACAATGGCCCTCAAGGTACTATAGGTACAATATACGGCGTGTGAATAAATGAGTTGATGTCGAACACCCGCAGAATCACTCGATCGGAGGTCAATGATGTAAACCTCACGTCGAATGCGACGAACCTGCCATTGAGGCATGCAGGCTCCAAGGTACCATCAGGAGTCTGCAGATCGGCTTTAATGAGGTGAAGTCGGCAGGAAGTGACCTTGGTCGAAAGTGGGCCATAATGTTTTCCCACATCATCGACACGAGGCAGGAGGAAGATGATGTTTTGTGAATGGGATCATAGGCGAATCAGAGGAAGGTTGATACTTTGCAGAGGTCAAATTCTCTTGAACATATAATGGCACAATGGTGGATTTGGCAGTATTTGACATCAACGGATCGGAGGTCATGGTGACGAGGCAACGAGCAGATGAGAGGTCAAAAGGGATCATCCAAACCCACGGAGGCAAGTGAAGAATGAGATGAGATGTCCCCAACCCGACACGAATGCAGACAAGTGCCATGTTCAAGAGTGACATACTGCCGACACGACAATGATGCTGGTTCCATTTTCCCCCACCATTTCTGGCGAGTACCCCAATTATTTTTGATAACAAGCTTGAAGGGGATAGCATATGCTTGCAATATAAATCCGCCCTTTGTGAAAATCCCTCCTAGTACATTTAATGAGCCCTAGGAAGGAGAAACTCGGAGAACGTCATTTCGACTGAATCCAATGTCATCAGGGTTTAACGAGTCTGAAAAAGGAAGAACTCAGTGTCTTTTCATGTTTAGAGAGTTTGAAAAGACAGCTAAAAAGTAAACTCCAGAGGTCCCTTTTCGTAAATAGTTCCTCAGATCCGAAAAGGTAGAAAACAATATATGAGAAAATCTCCTAGTTGTGATAGGCTAGGGTATTCCTTTTTCGTAAATAATCTATCCCAACCCGAAAAAGGGGTAAACGTATACTGGGTAGATGTCGTTTCGCAGCCACTTTAACGAGATTGAAATGACAAGGGCCTCAACAATCTTTTCATGTTTAGAGAGTCAGAAAAGAGCTGAAAGATGACTCCTCCTGGAGGAACGAGTGGTATAAAGGGTAGAAACTGGTTCTGGTAATGGTGGAACTGCTCAAAACAAGATAAAGGTCAAGAGGCTAGCTAAAAAGACCACTCATCGTAGCGGTTCCTCAAGAATGGGTAAAACAACCAAGTGAAGCCATATGATCGGCCAAGCAGATAGTGACGATGGAGTGGGAAAACAAAGGCTCATCTGGCAAAACAGGCTGATAAAATGGCAATCACAAGAGGTAAAATGGGAAAGGTTTCATTTTTACACAAGCTTGAAATCAGGAAACTCTGCTTGAAGTTGGTTTCATTTTTACACAAGCTTGAAACAAAGATAAACTATGCTTGAAACCGGTTTCATTTTTACACAAGCTTGAAACGAAAACAAACTATGCTTGAAAAAGTAAGCATGCCCCCAACATGGTGATTCAATTCGAGGTACATGCCCCCCAAGCTTCAGTCCATATGAAAGGCAGATGGAGTGAAGGTTCAAATGACGAGATCACGAGAAAGACTCGATTGGGATTTTACGAGAACTTATCAAAGACTCGAATTGAACGAGAACGTGTTTCATTGTTTTAACGAGATTTGACATTAAAAGAACTATCCTCGAGGACACCTTGTTTCATGGTTTAAGGAGCTTGGCCTGAGACAAGGAACTCTTTCTCCAATGAGCTTGTTTCATTTTTTAGGGCTTGACACGAAAATAGTAGTATACGACAACCTTGTTTCATTTTTTAAGGAGCTTGACACAAGACAAGGAACTCTGCTCCGACAACCTTGTTTCATTTTTTAAGGAGCTTGACACAAGGAAACGAACTGTGCTCCGACAACCTTGTTTCATTTTTTAAGGAGCTTGACACAAGGAAATGAACTGTGCTCCGACCAGCTTGTTTCATTTTTTAAGGAGCTTGACACAAGAAAGGAACTCTGCTCCAAAAACCTTGTTTCATTTTTTAAGGAGCTTGACAGAAGACAAGGAACTCTGCTCCGACCAGCTTGTTTCATTTTTTAAGGAGCTTGACACAGGAAAAGAACCATGCTCCGACCGACCTCATCATAATGAACAAGAATTCATCGCTTCCAAGAGTTCCACTCCTGATGGAAGGAAAACATCGTGGAAGTCTGGACCCAATGCCCCCAGTACAATATGCACGACAGCATCATCACTGAGTATAGGCATGGGGTAGGTAGCCACATAGTTGACCTGCGGTGGGGCAGATACAACTGGTGGATAAAAACCAGAAAGGGATGATGGCGGGACAGCTGCCATATCAGGACCAAAGAATGAAAGCTGATCAATGGTCACGATCTGTCCTTCATGTGGAAAACAAACCACACGGAAAAGGGAGGAGACAAGCGCTCCCATGGCATAGGTGTAATCGCGCCCCAAGATCAGATTAAAATCCAAGGGGCCTGGAACAACCATCACGTCCATATGGATGGTTTTACCTCCCAAAGTAACAGGTAACCTTGGAAGGATCCCTAATGGTTGACTCATTCTTCTGTTAAATGTCAACAGATTATGCGTAACAGGCGCAAGCGGCGACGAGCCAAAAGCTTGCCAAGTAGTTGAGGATAGAATACTAACAGACGCACCTTCATCTATAATGGTGCTGGGTACGACCAGACCAAAAGCATGTACTGTGATCTCGAAAGGCACATAAGACGGAAGGCGGTATCCTGAAAATCAACTCCAATCAAAGGAAGCGACCAGACTACTCGGAGGGGCTACCATCGAACTGCGAAGGTATTCCCCTGATGTTACGAAAGAAGGAGCGGTCTCCACAACCTCCATCTTGAAGGTGGGAGGAGTATCCTCCGGGACCTCCATCACGGGAGGCAGAGGAGAAACTTCTTGAGGTGTAGGGACAGGAAAATCTTTCTCCAAGTCTGAGGAATATGAAGAAACAAGAAGAACCTAAGGGGTGTGAGATCCACTCTCCACGGAAAAGACCTGTTGCATCGCAGACGGGGCCAGTTCAACCGATCCCACGACCAGAGGTTGGTCAGGGATGGATTCCTGAATTTGAATTTTCGAGGGAGTGGGATCGACCAAGGATGAATCTTGACCAATCGAGGAATCAACTGGTGAAGGACTCACAGAAAGTTGCTTGTATCCAGCCGAAAGGCACGGCACAGAAACAACCGAGTTGTCCAAAACTCATTTGGCTTCATCCATATACGAACAAAGGTGAATGGCATGGTGCCCTTCACACAACTTACAGGGATTGGTAATCTTACCCTGTTTCTTAGGAGCCTTACCAACACCAGTTGAAGATGTGCCCCCAACCTGACTCCCGAAAGCCATAGGCAACGACAGGCGACCGTTGGAACATACTTCGAGTACCTTGGGATTGCCAGGGCAGTCTCGAAGAAGATGGTCTCCCGTGCACAAGATGCAAGGGAACTTGACTTTACGTGGAGGGTTGGAAGGTTTATCAAGAGGAGACTTCTTAGGTGCAATAGCTGCGGAGCTAGCCTCTCCTTTATCAGACTTCTTCTTCTTTGTATTCTTCTTCTTCTTCTTAGCCACCTGGTTACTCGAATCCAGACTTTCACCAGAAGAAGTAGAAGAGGAGGACGCAGAAACAGACGAAGAAGGGGAGAGGTCCACCTTGGAATCAACATGATGTTGTTCAGGCGGAGGAGACGGTTGAACAGTAGCCGAGACATTCGGGACCACAGAGGTTGAAAACAACCAAACAGGCAACCCAACAGTTAACCCAGGAAGGGACAACATTGCCATATAAGGAGCACCAACATTCCCAAAAGGAGGAAAATGACCAGGATTCCCATCGGAGGGGATTCCTTGGTTGGTGAACTCTGGAAAAGTTGCCATTAAAAATGATCTTTAGAACAACTCCCTAAGGAAACTAACTTTAACCAGGAATATTTCGTGGGCAGTTAATTTTTAAAGCATTGAAACAGAACTCTATCGTTTCATATTTTAAGAGTCGAGAAACCGGCAAAAGGTGACTCTATCACTTTCATATTGGAAACAAGCGTGAAAGGACAAGCGCTTGATGATCCTTTAAAATTTAAAGAGTCAGAAAAGATCAAATGACTACTCAGGAATACTAGGCAGATGGTGTACCAAATAACCATGAACTGCAATATACACCTTGGTTTCAATAATGAAAAAGAAATCAACCAAGGACTTTCCAGACAAGTATAGTAAATCTCCTCAAATGTCATATCTATGTATCATGGTATAGGGCTGGCATCTGGCTTCCTATGGATAAAGGATTGAACCCAAGTGTCTCCTCTTTATATACATCGATTAAGATTTGCCACAAGTCCTACTAGTAGAATACCTAAAGCAGATAATCATGTTCTACTGTGTTTGAAGATGTCAATAATGCCTCAGCCTAGACCTCTAAATGTGTTTCGTTAGATTTCAATGCTGCCTTAGTGTAAATTGAGTAGATTTTAAAGTTTATCTTCAATTACGTTTCAGTTTTCAGGCCCTAACGAATGTGCTGTCTCTAAAATCTCCTAAATGAAAAACTATATGCCATAGTATACCATTTCGTTCGATGAAAGCTAGCTACAGAAGATTTGAGAGCTTTTTACACAAAAAAATGATCGAAAGACAATCAATGATATCTCTAATGCAACTAATGAAATGAAAAACTCTTCTTTCAAATTCTCTAATCACTGAAAAGATTTTAATTTGCACTAATCAATCAAAAGCAAAAGAGATTTTTATTTTTATTTTCAATGTTTGATAGCTAGATGCACTAAACAAACCGAAAACAAATGAAAAGCAATTAGAGAAATGATATTAAGAGAGTAAAACAAGCAAATTTCACTCAATGGCACAAACAATCAGATCTCAAATCGACCAAAAGTCTCTCAAAACCAAGAAAAGTCCCAAAGACACCAATGAGCCGTGTAATCTAGGCCCAAAATGAAGCAAAGCGAAATTCGAATGAAAACGAAATCAATCACTCAAAAAACACAATGAAATGATAGACAACTGCCAAACGAATGCAAGGAAGCTATCCCAAAGTTGACTGAATGAATGAAAACCAAAAACTCCCAAGGGAGGCTCGACTCACAAAAGCACCTAGATGCCCTAGGTCTTGAATGCAAAATCGAAAGAAATATGCAAACAACCAAAGGATGGAGGTTACAACCAGTCAAACTAGGCTCCAGTGCACTCAAACATCGGAAAAAACAAGATTCAAATCACAAGTCAGTCTCAGAAAGCATGAAACATAGCAAACCCTAATAGCTCATAGGATTGGCGTGACTGTGAGCTTTAAATTAGCGCCAGAAAGGCAATGGCGTGGGTGATACACAGGCAACCTGCGCCAATGGGCGCGACTGTAACGTTGAAAAGCGCGCTAGCCGAGTTTACTATGAAAAAATGAAAAACAAGCAATCTCAGACACAAACAAGTGATGATAAGGCTAAAACAAAGCCAAACAAACAGGAAAAACCAGTCCAAAGAGCTGACCAAGCAAGCAAGACCAAGAAGTTGACCGAAAAGAGAAGACAATACTCCAAGTTGTTTAGTCCGTAAACTAAACCGGAGATTGACTGAAGCAGCGTTGATCTACTCCGCTAATGCAGAGAAAAAGCGTTTCGAAGGCTATCTGGCTGTGCTTCAGGTTCCGTTTGTAGCTTACAAATCAAACAACAAGCTGAATTCCCCAGCGGAGTCACCAAATTGTTGAGGAGGTAAATCCCCTCTGCGGATAGAGGTGATCCCTACTAGCCCAGATCGGGTCTAGCAACAATCAAACACGCTACAGTGCAGGTTCCTAATCTTAAATAAACTAAATTGCGAGGAAGGCTTACCTGGGATCCAACGCTGTTGTTTGTAGAAGAGGTGGTGCTCCTGTTCCTTTGCCCTGGCAGATCACAATCCTCACGATTTCCGTGATAGAACACCTGCACATGCAAGAAACAACACAAACGCAAGCATAAAATCCAGTATATACAACTATATGTCAGTCAAAGAGGACATAACTCATGAACATAATCGAGAACAAGAGTGGAACCATAACCAATAGTTGTTTATCATTAAAGAGTCAAAAGAAGAATACAACCATAGCTTTGACGCAACACTCTCTTTTGGCGGGTCGTCAGCAAAACATGTCTCGATAAATCCTGTCAAGGATGGGACAAGCCTCTCTCTCCAGATACTTGGCAATAGTCTCCTTGCTTGGATTTGGCCTTAAGGGAATCAAGAAGGCTCTTGCAGCATAAGGATGTAAAAGCTCTTGGGAATTTGCACTAGCATTCAATGGAGATGGGCAAGCTTATAGATGGTGGAGGAGGAGTTGGGATCCTATAATCATGGGATTGGCCCTATCATCAAGGAAGCTTCCATGAGAGGTGGAAAACCACTTCCTCTCTATGGAAATCCGTAGCCAAACCTCCCAACTCAAGATAGATATTAGTCCAGGAATTTGTTAGGATGAAACTTCCACCATTTTTTTTTTTAAAACACCTCTTAATATGGTTGGCGCGAGTGTGGCTCTATGACAGAGCGCCAATTGGCGTGCCCTCTTTGGAGGATTTGCCCCCTTGGCGCGAGGGTTGAACTGTGGAACCACGCCAATGGAAAAAGAGCTATTTTTAGGGTTTTTTGCAGGGAGATGTCTTCAGGGCAATAAAAGCTCATCTTTAGAGGGATGCAATGAAAGTATTTTCAAGTCTTGTCTCTGCTCACAGGTCACGGAATGAGCCCTCCAATGTGCGGGATAGGGAATGGTAGGGATGGTGACAAATTGCTATGTAACACTGCTCCTGCACCATCTTCTGATTTTGAACCATCAAAGTATAGAGTCCAAAATAAAGACTGTTTTGGAATTTGATTACTAAGATTAACACATCTAGAAGCGTCTATTTTCAATTTGAGAAATAGAAGTGGTTATTGAAAAAGGTGAAACCTAAGCATTGAATGATCCAAGAAATGATTCAGCTGAATAATTTCCTATGATATTATTGGTGAAGGCTACAGGTTCATTTGCTTCTTCTAGTTCAATGATTGTATGTTTCATGAATTTTTCATTTGGTTTTCCATTGTATGGTAACCACATGTGTGAACAATCAATAGCAAAATATCCATGTAACTTTTCAGACCAATCCCTGCTTAGAATAAGACAATAAAATTCAGGGATGTCTGCGACCAAAATATCAATTACTTGCAGTAACTTTGGATTGGAAGATAACCTAATAGATAATGACAACATTTCTCCAATAAATTCAACTCTTGTTCTATCCAATTGAACTATATGTACAGCTGACTTTTGAGGAGTGATATTCAATTTTATACATATCGTTATTAGCATAATGTTTGAAGAAGCTCTTGAATCAATAAGACAATTATGAACATTTTTGTTGAAAATGTCATAAGTCAAAAGTAAAGGAGGAGTGTGAGAAATAGGTCTATCACCAATTAAAACAAGATCATTGGGATTTACTTTGTTTGCAGATGATGGAGGTTTTCCCATATCTTTAGAAGCTTGTGCTATAACTAGTGGTTGTATAGGTTCTACGGGGATTGCCTTGAGTTCTTTAAGAAAAGTTTTCTGCTGTTGTTTGAGTTTGTTCATTTTTTGTAATGAAATATTTTCTTTAGTATTTTTCATATATTCAACTATATTATATTCTATTGTATCTGAAACTATCAAAGTTTTAGAAGTTGTATTAGGATCTGGTGGAATAGAATCTGTCTGAACAATTTTAGATTTTCTAACTGCTGTTTTCTCCTAGGTGGGGAGAGATTTTTTTTTATGATTTGATACAGGTGAATCAGAAGAAGATTTACTTCTTGTAGACACAGGCATAGATTCACTTTCTTCCTCTGTGGGAAGACTGAAATCCCATACACCATTTAGTTCAATTTCTTCCTCGGATTCTAGCTCTTGTTCAAATGGTGAGGGATCTTCAGTATCTTGATCGGATTCAGCATTCAAAATTACATTTGGAGGTTGAGATGTTGAAGAAGGGTTTTTCTTAAATGGTTGAAATGATTTTTTAGGGGTTGAGGTTTTAGCAATCTATTTCTTTATTTCAATCATATCATTTGACATAGTCTTTAATACTTTTTGAAGACCTTAAATATCAAATGGATCTTTCGAGACCTTCTTTTTTGAATCTTGACTAAATGTCACTTTCTTGGATTTCTTGTCTTCTATCTCTCAACGTTTTTCTAAGATTATTTTCTCTACGACAAGAGCTTCTTTCATGTTCTCTAAAAGGGTAGCTTTACCAGCTCTATCTACAAAAATAGTTATATTAGAAGGCAAAGAAGAAATATACCATTCTATTTGTAGATCAACAGCAAGTTTGGAAGCAGTTGGAATTTTGTTTAATAAATTGTCAAATATGGAGTTGAAATCTTTGATCCTTTCCCCTAAATTTGTTTTAAGATTGGAAAGAGCATTGATTAGGGATGCAACAGTTCTATCATCTCCAAATTTTTCAAGGAAAACTTGCTCAAAATTTTCCCAATCGACAATAGATCCTGTTGGAAGTGAAAAGTACCAGGATCCTGCAGATTCTTGTAAAGTATAAGGAAACAATATAACTAAAATATCTTCATGAACAACTCCATTTAGATTCATGGCTAACATAAAATTATTGATATGTTCTTCGGCAGGAAGACCATCATCTGGATTATATTTAGGTAACCATTTTTCTGGATGATCCGGAAGAGGATTTGGATTAGATATTAATACAGCACCAGGATTCGTCCAAGGTCTATTAGCCATAATTGGATTTGAAATTTGTGAAGATATAGAAGTACATCCAAAAGTAGGGGGAATGAATGAAGAACTTACAACTAGAACAATACTACTTGTAATACCACTGATTGTTTGAGTAAAGGAAATGGAAGACTGAGAAGATGGAGATTGAGTAAGAGGATGTGAAGAAGTAACTGAAGGGAAATTTGATGTGACTTCACTTGTATCTGACTTAGATCTATATATATAAAAAAATTTGCGAAATGATTCAATTGGAAATTCAAAAGGTGGAATTCCAAGTTTCTCACTTTTAGATCTAGTTAATATACCAGTTTCTCTAAATAGAGAAGCAAAACTTTCCTCAGAAACTTCTGGTTAATAGGATTTTCAATAGAAATATATATTCCTTCTAATTTCTGAATTAAAGAATGAACTTCGGGAGACTCGGGAGTGAATTCTGAGGCAGATGACTATCGAGATACTTTAGGAGATGATGGAAAGGTTTCTACTATTTTTTATTTCTGAGTTGGTGATCTAGAATGTGATCGGGAAGTTGTAGAATGATTTTGGGGAGATCGACTCTTATGAGGGCTTCTAGTTTGAGTTTTAGATTTATATGCCATTCATAGTTTCCCTCCTTCTAGCGCCAAAAATGTTGAGGCCTCATAAATCTATGGCAGCAACAAGGGGGATAACCACCCGGTCCGGACCTTAAGACAGTTCCTTTTCCGTTTGGGATAGTGGCTCCGACTAGATATAATGGGACCAGTTTCCCAGATTTGGGTTTTTTGTTTGATTGTTGGGTTTCTCTCAAAGGATTTACATGAAGAATTATTAAAAACTAAAACAAATTTATTCTAAAATGCAAATATTTTGAATTTAAGCCTAATTTAATCTAACCTGGGATAATACTAATTTGATGTGATCTAAAATGATATCTATTCAATCTGTGATGAAGAAGATCATCACAGATTTAATAGAATTATTACTTTGTAAGATGATTCTCTTGAAAAAATAGTTAATCAAAATAAAATGAGAAATATATCGCATATATCTGATGATCACATATAAAAAAAACTAATTTCTATCTTTATATCGTACAATAGTGCAACTGATATTTTAGATAAAAACAATCGATTTCATATATAATTCATGAAAGCTGGATTCATCACTAATATTCAAAAACATAATTAGCATACATGACAATAGTACCATATGTGTACTGCTATGTTCATCTGATCAGTGATAATAGGCCACATTCAACTCTTCTATCAATAAGTCTTTCAAAGAATACAAAAGTGCATCAACAGTGATCAACAAAATGATATATAACTGAAAAGGCCGTGTTCCATTACTTTATCAAGGCATTCACAAACTTACTTACAATTAAGCATTCTTTGAAAATGTTCTCAATAAAATTTTGGACCCTTCTCCAAATGCATGAGAAGGGTTTAAATAGTAAACTAACTACAAACTAAAATTAAATTATTACAAAAATGTAGAGGAGGTTTCAAACAACCTTTCTCTAAAAACTTAACTTAAACAATAATCTAGGAACTTTGAACTAAAAATCCTGATTTTGCAAATCCTGCCCTTCTTTCTGAGTGTGATCATGAAGTTGACAAATATCTAGCATTGCTTTAAGCTGAGCTGGCTATGATATCCGTGACCGACTTTGTCCCTTGAAAATAGCATTTGAGATTTTTGCTGAATCTGTAAGAGTCTGAAGAGTTTGATGTTGATGGTAAGGTTTGATCAGAAAATTCCAGTAATATTCTTGATCAAACTTATTAACTTTTTTTATCATTTCCTCTTGTGTATCTGCTCTCTGTATCCATTTCATTTCTACTTCCTTTGTTCCTGAAAACACATAAGACGTGTTTTCTTTAAGAAGTTCTGTTTTAAACAATTGATCACATATACACTAAATAATCTCATTTGATTTCTTGGAAGTCTTGGTCGATGATCTCTCTGCTTGATTAATTTGTGATCTTCATTCTGCGAATAACAATTCTTTGTGAAGCTTATCTATTTGTGGTAGATTAGCTTGTTTTCCTGTATCTGAAATTTTCCACTGAATGTGTTCTTCGATTTTATTTTCAAGTCTTTCACATTCCAGTTTCTGAATTGCTATTTGTTGAATCATTATCTTATTGGAATCACAATAAGAATCAATCATGGCAGCTTGGTGAAAAAACATTTCTTGTTCTTTCTTTAACATAGTTTTTACATCAAGTGCTTCTTTAATGAATTGTTCTAACTGTGGTTGAATCTATAATTCAGCCATTGCTCTTTCCAGATGTGCTTGATTTTCATTAAGCTCTATTTGAGATTTCAGTTTGAAGCTTTCAATATCTTCATGAAATTGAGCTGTGCTTATTTTGATCTGCTCAATGGACTTGGCTTTCTCTTCATTTAGAAACTGTTCTAATTCTTGTACTCTGGCTTCCTTTTGTTTCAACAATATTCTAACTTCAGTAGCTTTATCAATAGTAGCGGTGGCATAAGCCCCTGCATATTGTGATAACTTGGTTAGATGTTTAGTGGGATCATCTGAGGAATCCTTCCAAAGTACATCAATTGATTCATCTGTTGGTTTTGGAGTTGTTTCATCAATCCTTATTCTTTTATTTCTTTTAACCACAACTTTGTAGTTAGGACTATAGAAAATGTCTAATGACGAAATATCTTCAATCTGCAGAATTATATTATTTGTAGGGTAGGCCAGTATGATTTCTTTGTCATGCACTGCTGGAACTATTTGTAGCGGATTGACAGTCTCAACTATTTTCTGTGAAGGTTCTGGTGTTTGAAAACTTAATGTTTGATCAATGTTGGGATTTTATTTGGGAGTCTTTATTGCTTCAAAAAATCCTTCCCATTGATTCATCAGATCTTTTACTTGAGACGGCTTGGAATGATCTAACATGCTATGACTATGTTGAACTATTTCTGAATCTAATTTTGTCCCATTGTTCTTTGTTTTCTCCAACACTTATCTCTTGAAGAATTTGGTCAATTTCTGAATTTGCTTTCTTAGATTCGGATTCCTCAGATTGATCCAAATTATCAGACTATTGTTGTGATTGACCTGATTCATTTTCAGATATATCTTTCATTTCATCATCTAGACTAACAATTGGAGTGTCTTTCATCTTCAATTTTCAACAAATTCAAAGGAACCTTTTCTAGTCTCTTGTTTCTATATGCTTAAAAAGCTTCAACACCTTCTTGAATTAATTGACTAGAAACTTATTTGGTAATATCAGAGACATTTTCCATGCCTTGGAAGAAATCATCAAATTTATCTTCTGCATTTACAAAAGGCTTCATTTTTAGCTCTGTGATGTAATTTTTAATCACATCATTGGGATTATATAATCTTCCTAGCATAAATGCTAATCTTAACAACTCAATCTTGGGAACCTCTTTCTATGTATGGCCAATATTAGCCAGAGCAAAGGTGTCGCACTGTAGAGGGAAAATAGGCCAAATAGTATTTTTACCATCCTTTAACTGCTCTGTGACACCGTTGACAAGCTGATATGCTATTTCTTTTGCAAGTAATTTATCTGGAACATAGTAAGGTAAAACATGGGGAGAAGAATGACTCCAAAATACTCTAATATATGTGAACTTTTCTTTAGCAAACCATCTTTCTATAAGAAGAATATCTACATTGGCTTCTTCAGAAACCCTAGGAGCCTTTTTGTTGAAAATCATCTGATGGATGGGCAATATGACTTTATAGCAAATTTTATAGAAGTGTAAGTGGAACTCGAAATCCCAGAGTTCTCTATGATAAATATGAATTAGGTAGGGTCTTTGGTGGTCCATTTCCAACCCATGGTAGGAAAATTATAAGTAAAACAAATGACGTCCATGACATAAGCAGACATATAATATGGAGGTATTTCTCTAAGCGAAACACTTCTTTTATTCATATATTTAGTGATATGCTTCGCTAGGTAATTGGATAGAATGTCTGCTATTAGAAAATTATATACTACAGAGCAATGGAACACGCAAAATATGCAGAAAACACAAGCACACAAAACACATAAAAACCAGAGAGACACAGATATACATGGTTCACCCAGTTTGGGATGCGTCCACCTCGAAAAACCAGTCCTTCCTTTCTATTATCCAGCAAAATTAAGAGACACAAAATACAACATACAACAAATCCGTTGTAATATCCTCTGTTCTATCTCACAGTATCCTTGTCTGTTTCTCGCTCTGAGAATACTCATACAATACATAGCCACAATACAATACCCTCATACAAAGCGAGGGGTTTCCTTCTAGGGAAAAAAACCCTAAACTAAACATAACTTCTACCATCCGATCATCCGCCTAATGAATGACCTAGATTGACTAGAAATTACTATACTTTTACAAGGAAATTTTACATCTGTTTTTAGCTTCGGGGGCGCTGCCCCCGAAACCCCCATCGAGGGACCAATGGCCCTAGGACCCCCCAGCTGGGGGGTCAGCGCCCCTGAACCCCGCGGGGGGGACAAGTCCCCCCTACATCCCTCCCCCCCCCTCCCCCACTGCATGGGTGTACAATTTTCTTGGGGTATACATCTGGCTAAAATAAGGATCTCTGAATCAGGATGAAAATCAGGCTCCACACCCAATATCTGCCCAATTTAGGATAGATGAATTGACGATTGCGTCAATTATGGGAACCCAATCTCTTGAAAATCTAGTACTATTAGGCTTGGAAAATATTATACACAACATACTAGTGACATAACAATAAGGATTAGGAATTTGTGCAATTGGGTACGTACCGGACTTAACATGCTTCAATTTCCCTTCATTATCCTTCCATTCATGGATGACTTTGATAAGATCCTGATGTTTTTCTTTGAAAGTCTATAAATATTTATTGTCGTATTTCTGTTGCGGGGTTGGTAGATGATACATTGCTGCTAAATCCTCTGCTTTGAAAGAACCCATAATCTCTCCTCTCGAATTCTTGAAAATTCTATCTTCAATGTTTAAGTGGTCAATTGCCCACTTAACCATGTCTGTATAAGGAAGAATCTTTGGTCTCGCTGCTATTCTGTGAATGTATGAGCATGCAACATCAAAAAGGGTTGCATCAGAGGTAGAATCAGTGCTTGTAGCAGAAACTTTGTCTATCACCTTTGGTCCTTCATCTTCGAAGTGTTTGTACATTGCCTCCCATGAAGAAGTGCCACAGTCTTTGTTGCAGACGGTGTCTGAAAATAATGAAGACATATCTGCGTCTTCTGTGGATGATGTTTGAGAGATTTCCTTGCCTCTTCTACTCATTTTAAACTTCTTCAACCAAGTAATTGATTTCCTGAGAGCGAAGCAAATTTAACATATAAGGAGTCTTATAAGAGTAAATCAATCATTTACTTCTAATGCACGCAAGAAGATATCAATCTATCAATCATATCTCATAATTCCTAATTTAATATATCATATGGCCTTGCACGTAAGATCTATCAATCTTTTTAAAGCCGTTAAGATCTTAAATTATATTCGATATGACACAATTTGTTTTCACACGCTGAATTCATTAAATACGCAAATCGAAATCATTCCTTATAATATTTCGCGATGCTTAATCTTTAAAGGCTGCGAAATGCGATCTGCGCAAATCGCAGATCGCAATTTTTATAGGATAACATTTGAGTGTATATTATAAGTTGCGCGCAATGCGAATTGCAAAAAACTTAAAGTGGACGTGATCGTGAAATATTTTATATTTCCTAGTTTATTTTCTTGTCGGTTCCGTGGGTATCCCAACTTATATCATTTGTTTCTTAAATATTTATTGATTAAATAAAGTGTGATGCGAAAAAAGGAAGAATAAAATGATGATTTTGATGTTTTTTCAAGGTTTTTTAATTATTTTCTCGAAAAGGCTTCGAGCGCATTTTGCAATTCACATATCTTACGTTTTATGATTCTTTTTTGAAATAAGATATGTAATATGCGATGCGCTTTTAAGGGAAGAACAGAAAATTTTGTTTTGTAAGTTTTTTTATTTTAGGAAATTATAAAAAGAATTTCCTATTTATTTATAAAGGGTCCCTATTTATAAAAAATAAATGGGGGGTTGTTGTATAGCACAATAGAGTTCAAGTCTATATTGTTATAATTATATTTGATGTTTGTATAGTTATAACTAGTTTTTTTTTTCCACACAGAAAAAGACTACTTTCTATTATAAAATAAGAAAGTACAATTAGGGAAATTTTGAGGTCTAAAATGGGCCTCCTAAGGAAATTATAAAATAATAGTGGAAATAATAAAATAAGATTTGATTACATCATCAAATTTTAGAGGGAAAAAAGAAAAAAAAAAACTACTTTTTCAACTCATATTTTCAACTTATCTTCCAAATGTTTACTCAAATTTCGATTGGGAGTACTCATTTGATGCAAAATTCAATTCCTCATCCAAGGAGTATCCATCTTGCATACTTTCGATGGGTCCTGCTACACGAAAAATGATAAATACATGAAGAACGTGTTTGCAATCACATTTTTTTATGTATTTCTCATTTTTCGTATAGCAAGGTCCATCGAAGTATGTAACATGGCTACTACTTGGATGAAGAATTAAATTTTTCATCCAACGAATACTCATGCTCTAAATTTGAGTAAAAACTTTGGGAGATAAGTTGAAAATACGAGTTGAAAATGTAGTTTTATTATTTTATTATTTTTTAATCTATATACCCTTTTACTTAAAAATTTGTGAATCATCCCCCATGGTTGACATCATCATCTTGAATCCTATTGGTTCTTAAAAAAAATATTTTTTTTGTACATTTTTCTTAGGAGGCCCATTTTAGACCTCAAAATTCCCCTAATAGTAGATGAGGCAGAGGGATTTCTCAATTTCCGCTGAAAACTAGAGTATCCTTTACCGTTCAGCCCTGTGCTCATAGTTCTAGGATACAATATCAAAAACCTCCTACTGATAGAATGTAGGAGTCAACATAAGCCAAGTCAAAAAACCAAGACAAAAATACATTAAAACATAGTGAAACCTGCTAGTCAAAGAAAATATAGGATCATTTATAAGAACATGATAAAGACAAAGAGCTCTAGAGACAATAAGAAAATGAACTCATTAAATTGGAATAAATCCTTCCCCTTTTTAAACACCATTTTCAAGCTACTAGAAGGTAATATGATCAGGTTCTGAATGGCAACCCTTTTGTGAGATGCAATTTTCTTCTCTATTTTGGGTCTGATAGATATGCAAAAAAGATAGATGATGGAACTCTGCTAACAATGCTTTGATTCAGAGCTTCCATGGGTTAAGAGCTAAAGAATTTAAAGAGCCCCTGCCATTTTCCCATTCTATAGCTTATTTAGAATCTCCAAAAATAGTGAGATCCCTGAGACCAAGCTAAGTTTCACAATGAAGGACCCCCTAATGAGCAATAATTTTGGTTCGAGTGTTGGATCCCAAGCCACAATACCAATAGAATCTATAAGAGAGCTCAATATCAATGTGAATGGAAATACCACATCCAAAAGAATCAAAGGATGAAGCACCATCAAAGAAACCCACAAGATAAGTAGACCAAAGGTCTCTAGGAGGGAGAGGACTTTTATGATCACGGGGCAAGGAGACAAAGAATTCTGAATAGTATGTTAGGATGTTGCAACAGGTCATCCAGAATCTCGACAAAAATTTATAAAAGATGAAGGAATTTCTTGACTTCCAAATGCCCCAGATGATAAACAAGGCCAAAGTACGATGTGGTTTGTGATCCATAGTCCACCAGCCAAGGCAAAGTTAATGTCCGAACAATCACAATCAATAAGATAGTTAATAATATGAAGCACCCAATTCGAAACTGATAAGGAAAATTGACAATGTATAAAGAGGTAATTTGTGTCTTCTCCATATGATTGACAATGACTACATCGGCTCAATCCCTGGAAGCCCTTCTTACATAGGATTTCCAAAGTGAGAATGCGTTTATGTGTTACTAGCCATGAAAAACAGTTAAGTTTAAGTGGGAAATTCCATTTCCAAACCTGAACCATCCAAGAGTGAACCAAAATCTATATAGAAGGTTGAGTGAATAGTTTATATGCCTCCTTAATGATGACCTTCCCGTGCTGTGAGCCACCAAAACCATATAAACCTATATTCTTTGGGAGAGAGGACTATACTAAAGAGTTTCAGGTTGGTGATATAAATTTTCCATTCCAGAATTAGGGCCTCAGGTATCTCAAGTTGAAGTTCACATTTCCATTGAGTGTGGAAAGGAGATGAAAGAGTAGCATTTTCTATATATTTGATCACAAATAAGCCCCGATTATGCAAGAAAGTAATGATATCAAGAGATAATAGATGTGAGCCAGTAATACCTGAGAGAAAATCTAGAACGATTTATACAATAGAACCAAAGCTAACCTCCCATATGAGATTTCCAAAAAACCAGTGCTTTTTCATAGTAAGGTTGTGCCAAGAAAAGGAAATGTTGGGAGGCTTCAGTGCACCAACACACAACCAAATAATAAGCTCCTTATTCTGGATATATTTGGCACAAATGACTTGTTTCAATAGGCCTTCACTAGAGAGAAATCTTCAAAAAAAAATTAATAGTAGAGCCATATTAAAAGAGGCATTTTCTTTGGTACCCCATCCACCTTAGAAATTTGTAGTATGATTGATCATTTCCAAGTTGGCAAGATGGATTTTTCGCTCTCTATGTGTTCCTGCACATAAAACGTGATGCAATGGAGTTTAATTGGCTCATCACACCCTTTGAAATCTTAAAAATGTGCATCCAAAAGATAGGGATACTATGGAGGATTGATTTAATAAGTACAAGTTGATCCCCTAGTGAAATCTAGTTACGAGCCCACAGATTGAGCCTCTTCTTAATTTTATTTATGAGCCAATCCCAGTCCCCGTTTTTGTATCCAATCAGTTTCAAGATGAAAACTAGGTATCGAAAGCCTTCATCCATATGAACAATTTTAACCCCAAATATATTTGTAATATCCAAGGTCGTTGCAACTTCTAGATCATTTGATATCAATGTGGACTTGGACATATTCATAAACAGGCCTGGAGCGAGAATGAAGTCTTGAAGAAGATAAAAAAATACTTTCTATTATGTGGGACATGGTTTCCCAATCGACATCAGGTCATCCACAAGGATAAGATGGGACAGGGTGTAATGGCCCATTCCAATTTATATGCAAAACAATATTAGCACGTACACGACATATGCATATGATAGATACACATGCATACATCGCATACACTGCACTAGTATACATACCTGCTAGTATTGAAAATAGCTAAGTAGGTTAATAAGTCAATTATGAAAATAGATCCTTAACTACCTTGATATAATAAATATGTTGAATGAGACCTTTAACAAATATCGGGGTAATATATGAGTTAGGGTAATGAATTGGATATCATAATGCATTTCTATCTTGTCGAGATATAACGAAATATCAAGCTAGGTACTTAACACATATACCGTTCTTATATACGTATGTGTGGTAAAACATTGATCAAGAAAAAAATATATAATTAAGTATAAATTATATTTGAGTGAACAAATAAAATAATAATATAATTCGATTAAAATTATAAATTTAATTTAATTAATTTAAAAACAAAATATAATAAAATTAATCTTAAAATAGTTAGTCAAAATAATATCTATATAAACGACTTAATAAATATCTACATAAATGACTCTATAAATATCTCCATAAATGACTTAAATAATATCTACATAAATGACTCTATAATATCTCCATAAATGACTTAGTAAATATCTACAAAAATGATTATAATATCTACATAAATGGAGGAGGTGAATCAAAGATATAAAAGGGAAGGAATACGAAGGAGGAGAGGAGGTTTTTGTTTGTTAATTTCTACACTATTGTATGAGGGATAGTGAGTGGTATGAATTGTTCTAAAGCAATTCTTCACTTTTCTTGGAACACTATGCATGGGGGCAAAAGAGGTATCTTTTGGATCTAGGATTGTTTCTGGAAAATCCTAGATTGGTTGGGAGGAAAATATTGATTCGGTGACCTGTCGGTTACATCCACGAGGAGAGACACAACCCAATAAATCACCAAATTAATTCCAGGTATTCTTCTATGCATAAATTAGTTACTTATGTAAGTTTAATTTTACTGTCGGTCTCAATTCATTTGGATTTATGCTTAAATCTATAAGTAGTAAAAATTTAGGATAAAATTCCCGATTTAAGGGTTCTACATATGGTATCAGAGCATGGTGTCAGACTCTCTGGATCTTAGGGTCTCTTTTAACGATCTCTATAGGTTTCTAAGCTTGTATTTCCTCCAGATACTAGAACTGCAACATTGCTGCCAGGACCAAAGGTTTCATTTCTTTGCATGGTTGAAAAATGTTTGTGATTATTAGTATTTCAAATGGATTATAAATAGAGGTTGAGACATTAGAAATAGGGTTAAGGCAGTGGAAATAGGGCAAGGTTTGACCCCGCCAACGTAGCAGAACCCCATGCCATCATTGCCTCCCTTCTTGGCGTCACCCGTGACTGCTGAAAACAATGTTGGGTCCTTCCGGGGATTGTCTAAGACTTGCAGGAAGAATCCAAACCAAGCTTGGCGAGAGCCACCCTGAGTTTTGTCGCAACCCTTAGTCGAAACTCCACGGAAATTTTACCCAAATTTATAGAATATTTCAGATCCAAAACAGATTTCTAGTCATGCCCAATAACCAGTCCAACACGTCCACTCCGGCACGTCTAGAGAATTTCAGATACCCACTGAAATTCACTACGACGACCCTTGATCCTCTAAAATAAAAATAGTACGACCAGTATCAGATTCATACATGCCATCGCTGTCATTGAACTGATTTATCGAAGGAACTTGAAACCTCGTTTTCGTAAATTTTCCAGTAATTTTTCTTCCTTACCATTAATTGTCTATATTATTTAATTTGCATGTGTTGTTACTTAGTTTCCCAATTTAAAACTTTAAATTTTAGTAAAGTTTTGTTTAGTTAAAAAATTTCAACATCACTAGTGAGAGAAGACGAAGCTTAAAGATCTGTAGGATGACTTTGTATGTAATTGATGAGAGATATGGTTTTTACTTTCAAGCTATCTTTGTATTTTTAGGACTGGCTCAAATAAAAATGGTAGTTGTTTTGAATTTCTTGCTGGATAAAGGATTATATTAACTAGAAGAAAAACCTACGTACAAAAAATAGTACATCAGGTTTCCCATATTTTCTAGAATGGAAACCAGCAACTTGATCATGACAAAAATGCAGCTTCTATCTCAACACCGCCCAACTATTTCTGAAATAAAGATGAAGTACTTAGATGCAATAGTCTCAGCGTAATAAAAAAATTTGGGTCTAAATCTTAGCTAATCTCTAGTTTTGTTTCAACGTCTAAGTTCACCAGTGCATCAGAGCCCTTCAACCAAAGTGACAAGCCAAGTTTAGCTCAGCGATCAATGCCCAACCACGGGACAACGAAGCATACTGTGTGCACTTATTAACATCAAACTGATTAACATAGGTAACTTGAAACCTCCCTTTTGCGCTATATCTCATCCCGCAACCTGTAGCTAGTCGTCGATGCCTCATCCCACATCCTAAAACAAGTCATCAGAAAACCTAAGAGTATTCGACCTCAAACGGGGAAGCTACCTACAACTAAATAATTTAGATTATATTTTGACTTCTGATAAGCCTTAATATCAAACCTTATTATATAATTATATGTCATATGCGAGTTGCTGGTGTCTATGGTGATCTGGAGGCCGGGCGGCTCTGTTACCTAGTGCTACATGCTCTGCAGCTTTGTGAGCAAGAAGGGGCCACGTAAGGTATGCCACAACCGGGGCCTCTATGGCAAGAAACGAGCAGCCGTTCGAGCTATAGGTTTGGGTCTTTTGGCATTGCACACAATGGGAATATTATTAATTATAAGGAAATTAGAAGCAAGCTTGAGGATGGATGGGCTGTCGGTGGAGGAAGAGGAGGACGGTGGGCTGAGAGAAGAATGCGGTGTTAATATTGCTTGGTTGATAATAATTAAATTAAATTTAATTAATTTCGATTATGAAATAAGTTTTAAAATTTTAAAATTTAATTATTAATAAATATTCAATGAAATATTTTTATGAATTAATATATTTATCATTAATATATGGTGAATAAGAAGAGGAGTTAATTAAATGTTTGATGATTTTATACAATATATATATATATATATATATATATATATATATATATTTGTTATTATATAGGTATAGTATTGAAAGTTGATTAAAGTAGAGTAAGTGTAATTATATGAATACTTAAGTTTTTTATGAACAATAATGGGAAAATGTACAAACTAAATTTTTATTTAAAGCCTTAAGTCAAATATGGCACTTGATCATTGATACTTATTTTTTTAGAGATGCTTGTTCGATAATAGCATGATGTCAATTCAACGAAATGAAATTTAAACGTACTAAATTCCAGTTATTAGTTATAGTGATAAGTAAAATAAAGGTAGTAAACCCCTTCCATAACCCTACATCTAGGAATAAACATTCTAGACAGATATTACGAAACAATACTATGATATATGAAAACCCTTGCATTTCACTAAAGAATTATTACGCATAGAATATCTTGCATTAGGACAAGGAGGTTGCGTTGCCACCCTCCTTGACCTCCATACCAGTAAGACCTGCCTGTAGGTAAAATAGCAAAATAGTTATATCCATATGTAAGCTCAATTTTACGAAAATTATATTTAATTAGTCTAAAATTTACTCGATTCGCATAAATATTATTATGTATCCAGGAAAATCCACGATGGTAAGAACGTGTCAAAGGCAGCAATGCCACCGAGATGCATCACCATCTCTAACACCTCCACCAACGTCATTGCCAACACCATCACCATCGCTACCACCTAGATCGTCATCAGCACCAGTCGCTCCAACACTCCATCTAACTACTCTAATGTGCTCATTAAAATCCATTCTGGAAACATAAAAAGGTCGCAACTAGCCAGCAGCAAAGAAGAATGACCTCATATTGAGGAAAGACATTCAGAAAAAGCCTAAAGATTATGACTATAAGCCACCTAGGGAAGATATTTCCAGGTAAATGCAAAATATTAAACTCCCATAATTCTCAGGAGGACGAGATGGAGAACATGCCTAAGCATGGTTAGAAGGGATGATAAGATGATTCACACTAAGAGAATATTATTCTACCTATTAAACAAAGATCGCTATATTTCAACTTAGAGGGAGTGCTCTGATTTGGTGGGGAAATCTAGAAAAGTAACTGCATCTTGAATCAGACATCATTCCTTGGGAGTTGTTTGAAGATTGATTCTGTGCAAAATACTTACCACCTTTCTTTCAAGAACAGAAAGATGGAGCCTTCGGGTAGTAAGATCGTGGAATAATACGAGATAAGGTTTATGGAGCTTGTAAAATATGTTCCTTATCTAGACATGGATGAACGTCAAGACGAGTGTTTCATATATGGATTAAATCCTCGAATCAGGGCCATGGTAAGAATGTGGAAGCCATCAACTGTAGAAGAGGTGGTTGAATTTGCACGCTATGTAGAAGAGCATCTAGGGATTAAAAGGGATTTCAATCCAGCAGAATCATCACAACAGAAATTTACAGGAAAGACTCCCCGAAATTTATTCAAAGGAAGTAGCTCAAGACCACCTCCTTATGGTAACAGGTTTACCCCAAGAGGAGTAGGAGAAGGAGCTCCCATGACCATTAATACTATATTTTTCGAATCATCAAACATTAGTCCTTGGAAATCTCTAGGGACTAGTAATAGTGGAAGGAATGGGAGAGGAAGTGGCACTAGGGGACAAAGCTCCTGGTCTAGAAATTCATAGTCAAAATCAAGGGGGCCAACCCAGGTTGATTTCTTGGGGATGTGGAAGACATCATTTTCAGCGTGATTGTCTGGAGATCTCATAGAGAGCAGGAAAAGGACCATCATCAAATACCCAAGGAAATCATAGAATCCATGCCATCATCAACAACAACCAAGCAACACATCAGTCCATAGTAGTGGAATATTCAGGTACAATCAATGGAATAAAACTCAAAATTTTATTTGACACTAGTGCTACTGATAGTTTTATTTCAACATATACATTAAATAAATGTGGGTTGGTATATTGCAAAAAAAACTATTTCAGATAGGTAGAAATGGCTTCGGGAGAACTTCAACCAGTGGAACTAAGTGTTGAAGATTTCAAAGTTGATCTAGGAGTCTGTTTGACCAAACTAAAAGTATATGTCACAACCCCAGGAACTTACGACCTGGTGATAGGGACGGATTGGTTAGAATCTCATCAAGCATGGGTAGACTGTTTCGGGAAAACAATACTTTGTATGAATGATGAGGGAGAGACAATCCAAATCCAAGGTATTAAGAGAAAAGTATCCTTACGCTTCATCTCAGCAATGCAAATGAAACATTTCTTAATGAAAGGTTGTCAGGTATATGCAGTTCAGTAAGTAAGCCTAGGAGAAAGGACCATCCTTAGAATAGTATGTGATTCTGCCATAATTTTAAGATGTTTTTCCAAAGGAATTACTAGGACTACCTCCTAAAAGAGAGCTATACCTCATAATAGAATTGAAACCTGGTACGGAACCAATATCTAAAACACATTACAGAACGACATCTCCTGAACTTCAAGAATTATATATACAATTGAAAGAACTATTAGATATAGGGCATAATCGACCTAGTATTTCACCTTGGGGTTCTCTTGTAATCTTTGTCAAGAAGAAGGATGGTTCATTACAACTGTGTGTCGACTATCGAGATTTAAATCAGGCTACTGTAAAGAATAAAAATCCAATGCCTCACATTGACGACCTTTTTAACCAAATGAAAGGAGCTGCAGTTTTTCCAAAGATTGATCTGCAATCAAGTTATCATTAGCTAAGGATTAAAGAAAGTGATGTTTCTAAAAATTCATTTCGAACTCATTTCGGGCATTATGAATTCATTGTGGTACCATTTGGGTTGACCAATGCACCTTCAATATTCATGAACCTTATGAATAACATTCTCCGCAAATATCTTGATCTATTTGTGCAAGTCTTCCTGGACGATATTCTCATTTACGCTAAGAATGAGAAGGATCATGAAGAGCACCTTCAGATAGTATTATCTTGCCTCGGAGAACAATAGTTATATGGAAAATTATCCAATGATATTTCTTTCAAAAATAAATTTGTTACTTAGGTCATATCATATCTGGTGAAGGGAACTCTGTAGATCCTAAAAAGGTAAATACAATCAAAGAGTGGTCGATACCTAAGAATGCACATGAAGTGCGTAGTTTTATGGGTTTAGCAGGTTACTATCAAAGTTTTGTGGAAGGATTCTCCAAAATTTCAAATCCGATCACAACCCTCCAGCGCAAAGGTGTTAGTTATGAATGGACTGAGGAATGTGATAAAGCATTTTCCAAACTTAAAAGGTTATTAAATAGTGCACCAATTTTTCGAGTACCTAATATGGACAAAGATTTTACTGAGTGTACTGATGCATATAAATAGGGGTTAGGTACATTATTAATGCAGGAAGGAGGCATAATAGCATATGATTCAAGAAAATTAAAGCTCCATGAAGAACTTTATGCTACACATGATTTAGAGTTAGCTGTAGTGGTTCTAGCTTTAAAGATATGGAGACATTACTTGGTAGGGAGAAACTTTGTGCTTGAAAGTGACCACCAAAGTTTACAGTATTTGTTCATCCAGAGAGACTTGAATGTTAGACAAAGACGATGGAGTGAATTCTTAAGTGAATATGATTTTTATATTTCATTTATAAAAGGGAAGGAGAATGTAGTAGCAGATGCAATAAGTATAAGACCTTGAATATTTTCCCTCATACCTATCAAGGTGGACTGAAGAGATCAAGTACTTTAGCATCTCGTCAAAGATAGTTGGTACTTAAAAGTAAGGTCAGGGCTTGATAGAAACCATTCAAAGGAACCTAAGTTCGAAGGATATGATTTGGAAGAAGACAAAATTTTACTATTTCATGGAAGGATGTATATACTAGATAATGGAGATCTTCGAAACACCATCTTGAAGGAATCCCACAAGGCAGTGTATTGTGCACATCCTGGTGTAAAGAAAATGTATGCTGACATAAAGAGATACTTCTTCTGGACAAGCATGAAAAATGACATTGTCCGGTTTGTTGCTAAGTGTCTTGAATGTCAGTGGGTACACCATTGTCACACAGGAGGTCTCCTACAACCTCATGACATTCCTATGACCAAGTGGGAAATAATTTCTATGGATTTTATCGTTGGGATTTCCCTTACACAACAAAAGAATAATGTCATTTTGGTAGTTGTTAACACTGGAAAATCATACAGTAGAAGACGACATTAATTAATGGCAGGCAAAAGGATTTACAGGGCTGGATGACATTACAGAATCTAGAAAGTATTTAATAATCTCTAAGGTCTGAGGAAAATCAAATTTGAACAAGTCCTAAATGCTCTTTGCGTGCATAATCCTTCGTGAAGAGCGACTTTTGCGCATTTTTGTGCCCGATATGCACGCAATCTTGGGAGTGGTGAAATGTCACTATCTGGGACCACACAAAGCAAAGGACAAGTATTTTTTACTTGAAGCCACCTAAGGATAGCCACCAACGCCTCCTTAGACACCAAGTGAGCACACAATGGAATATTTGGAGCACACAAAAGAATCATACCCCTCTCTTGGGTCCCCATCCACAATGTACCAAGAGAGGGAAGGAGGATTTGAAATCTTCTATATAAGGCCACCATGAGATGAAGAATTTGTGAAAACATTGTTATGTTGGCTAGAATTTCCCAAGCAACACCAGCAGTTTGTGATTCGGAGCTGAAAATAGAGGGGACTCAATTGTTGGCCATCCAACAAGTTCAATCCAACATAGTAGAGAGAGAGGGAGACTGCACTGAGACAAGCTAGGGATAAAAAAATCCTTGCATCGAGACTTAGAACCCATTTTCTACGGGCCCTTTAGCAAGAGGGTAAAGTTTCACTCTTATTACTACCAGCGCTCAATAAGAGGGGCCTAGAGCCACCGTTTTTATTATTGTTGTCGTTTGACTCTTTTCAGAGCTCGTGTTTATTTATTTTAGTTTTTAGTTTAGTTTTAGTTTATACATGCCTTCTATTTCTCTATCTACTATGCTTATGATTATGGCTTGTTCCACTAACTTGCTTGACTCTACTTATTTTTCTGCCTGTTACTAATAACTTAAGTGGGTAGACCACACCCCTTAGGTTGGTGTGATTTCGTACATACATGTACCAAACACACTCCAACAGGATTGGCGACTCCACTAACGTTTATTACCAAGTTTACTAGAGCCACCGTTGATATTATTGTTGTCATTTGACTCTTTTCAGAGCTCGTACTTATTTTTTTTAGTTTTTAGTTTAGTTTTAGTTTATATATGCATGCTATTTCTCTATATAGTATGCTTATGATAATAGCTTGTTCCGCTAACTTTCTTGACTCCACTTCTTTTTATGTCTGTTACCAATAACTTAAGTGGGTAGACCACGCCCCTTAAGTTGATGTGATTTCGTACATACGTGCACCAAACACACTCCAACAGTAGTGGTAGATAAATTAACAAAAAGCGCCCATTTTATCCCTGTAAGAGATACTTATGAAGTTGATGATATAACTCAAGTATTCATAAATGAAATTATTAGATTTCATGGAGTACCTAAGAAAATCATATCAGATAGAGACTCTCGATTCACGTCAATATTCTAGACTTGTATGAAATCAGCCTTAAGGACTCAGTTAAATTTAAGTACAACTTATCATCCTAAGATTGATGGGAAAACAGAAAGGGTAATTCAAGTACTAGATTATATGCTTAGGATGTATGTTATGGACCAACAATTGTGCCGGAAAAAGTACTCACTCTTAGTGGAATTTGCATACAACAATAATTATCACAGTTCAATCGGGATGCCATCATTTGAAGCATTATATGGGAGACCCTGCAGAACATTGTTAAGTTGGGGCAGGTTAGAAGACTCGGTAATAGTTGGGCCAGAATTGATCCAAGAGACGGAGGAATAGGTAAAGTTGATTAGGGAACGATAGAAAGAGGCACAAGATAGACAAAAAATTATGCTGATGCTCACAAGACAGATAGAAACTATGTAGCAGGAGATCATGTTTTCATCCACATCAGGCCAAATAAGAGCACCATTCGCTTTGGGAAGGGGACAAAATTATCACCCCGATTTATTGGGTTGTTCGAAGTCTTGGAAAAAGTTGGACCTGTCGCCTATCGTCTTGCACTGCCACCCCACTTGCACAAAATTCATAATGTATTTCATGTATCTACCTTAAGACACTATATTGCTAACAAATCTCATAATATTCAATGGAATGAACTGCAGGTATCGGATAAGGGAACCATTATGGTCGAACCATTACGTATACTGGAACGTAGGGTTCGACAGCTCATGAACTGAATGATAGACCAAGTTAAAGTCCACTGGGACAAATATAGTCCTGGATCGACGATTTGGTAAGATTCTGAGGCCATATGCCAAAAATACCCCAACTTATGTTAAATTTTGAGAAAACGGAAATATTATATGTATATGACTACTATATTTTGATACTTGAGACCCTATTTTGAAATATCACATAAATATGAGTTTCACTTTGTTGGTACATGGATGGCCATAAAGATATGATGTTACTTAACTCTATTGACACAGGATATATGCTATTTACTTAACTTTACTAGTGCATGGATACCAATATGAAATATGTCATTTAAATTAACATTTCAGGAATATGAAATCTAGATCGTAGATTATGTTATAAATGAGGCTATCTATCAATTTGTTTCGTTTCTGCATCTCAATATGATTGAAGGAATAGAAACAGAAGAGTAACTACATTTTAAATATGAAAGCTAAACGTATTAGTATATAGATTGAAAATGGCTAAATACATTATATCATAGATGGAAACATGTATGAAATATACAAGAGCTGTTATCTAGCGAGAAATTGTATTGAATATATGGATGCATATGTTGTAATGTGTGTACGAGTGTTTACATTGGAGATTGTGTACAAGTTTTTACCTTGTAGAACACATCATTACCGAATCAATCACGTGATGACAGAATTCCAAGAACAGTTGATAATCTATGAGATTCCATGATAGGGTGTTGACCCTGGTCCTACTAGGAGGGGTGGAGGTATTGCCCACCGTTTATCTTCCAAAACCTGGAGTCATGGGAGGACTATGCGAGTCACGCTCCCCTAGACGTGTGATGACGACTGTCGGATGCCTACTGGTAAATTAGGTTGACGTAATCGATGTTGACACCCTTAAGGTCTATGAATGTTTAGATCAGTAAAACTAATGCCATGGCATATTCCTGTAGAGGATGGATACGATAGGAGCGGAAGAGATTAGGGAGGATAGGTTGGTTCTAGAATAGCTTGGAGACTCGGTCGAGACAGAAAGTAAGAATTAAACTACAAATAAATACATATTCAAACACAAAGTCAATCTTAAATTACAAACCTTACATAATCACCCTAATCTCTAAAGAAATTATTGATATGATTATATAAAATCCTAACTTCAGGACGAAGTTTTCCGAAGGGAGGAAGTATGTAATGACACATTCCAATTTATAAGCAAAATAATATTAGCACATACACGACGTATGAATATGATAGCTACACATGCATACATTGCATACACCGTACTAGTATGCATACCTGATAGTATTGAAAATAACTAAGTGGATTAATAAGTCAATTATGAAAATAGATCCTTAACTACCTTGATATAATAAATATGTCGAATGAGACCTTTAATAAATATCGGGGTAATATCTAAGTTAGGGTAACAAATTGAATATCATAATGCATTTCTATCTCTCCGAAATATAATGAAATATCAAGCTATGTACTTAACACGTATACCGCTCTTATATGAGTATTCGTGGTAGAACATTGATCAAGAAAAACAAAATATAATTAACTACAAATTATATTTGAGTGAAAAAATAAAATAATAATATAATTCGATTAAAATTATAAAGCTAATTTAGTTAATTTTAAAACAAAATACAATAAAATTAATCTTAAAATAATTAGTCAAAATAATATCTACATAAATGACTTAATAAATATCTACATAAATGAATATAAATATCTACATAAATGAATTAAATAATATCTACATAAATGACTCTATAATATCTCTATAAATGACTTATTAAATATTTACATAAATGACTATAATATCTACATAAATGGAGGAGGTGAATCAAAGATATAAAAGGGAAGGAATATGAAGGAGGAGAGGAGGTTTTTCTTTGCTAATTTCTACACTATTGTCTGAGGAAATAGTGGGTGGTATGAATTGTTCTAAAGCGAGTCTTCATTGTTCTTGGAATTCTGGGCAGGGGGCAGAAGAGGTATCTTCTGGATCTATGATTGTTTTTGGGAAATCCTAGATTGGATGGGAGGAAAAGATTGATTCGGTGACCTATCTACTGCATCCACGAGGAGAGCCACAACCCAATAAATCACCAAATTTGTTCCAAGTATTATTCTATGCATAAATTAATTACTTATATAAGTTTAATTTTACTAGCGGTCTCAATTCATTTGGATTTATGCTTAAATATATAAGTAGGAAAAATTTAGGATAAAATTCCCGGTTTAGGAGTTCTACATAGGGTGATTGTTGCTGTTATCCTGCATCCTGAAATAATGCCTTGAGATTGAGCATCATTGATTTTTCTGCTTAGGTCATCAATTATGATGAGGAATAAGAGTGATGACATCATGCAATCATGTGTAAGTCCTATGGAAGTGCAAAAAAAATCTGTGGGGAGTATATTGATCATAATAGAAAATGAGGCAGATTTTATACATGCTTTGATCTAGCTTATCATTATTCTGCCTAGACCAATATTCTCCAAGATCATCCAAAGGAGTTCCTAGTCAACACAGTCAAAGGATTTGTTAAGTCTATCTTCATGAGGCAAGCATCCATATGGTTCTTCTTGATTGAATGTATAACTTCCTAGGAAATTGCAACCACATCATGGATCTATCGGTGCTTTAGAAAACCAAATTGTTCCACAAAAATATGTTTTTTACAAGAATGGTTTAAGTCGATTTGCAATTATTTTTGAAATCAATTTATAAATAGTATTTCACAATGAGATTGAGCAAAATTCAAAGAATGATATTGATTTTGTGACCTTCGGAAAGAGGAAGATGAGGGTAGCATTTGTGGCGCCAGATACCCAACTGAGACCCTTGAATTATTCAACCATATCAGTAAGATCTTCAGTCATTATGTCATGAAATCTCTTCAATCATTATGTCACGAAAGTGCGAGAAAAGTTATATGTTCCATCTGTCTCGAGGACCAGAATTTTACCTCTCGCCAGGTCCTTTAGCACTTGGAGGACTTATTCCTGAGTTATAGGGCATTCCATTTGAATGTTGTCCTCCATATTGGTCAAAGATGGAAAAAGCTCACACACTACCAATTTCTTGAAAAATGGTGCCTGAGCCCTAAATAAATATAAATTATTGAAGTAGTTCTTGGCCTCTACTTCAATATCCTTTTGATAAGTAAGGTGTTTTCTTGATTCTGATTTTATGCTCCAGATTGAGTTTTTTAGCACCTTGAAGTGACCTTTTATGAAAAAAACAAGTATTTTTATCTCCTGCTTCAATCCACATGATTCTTCTCTTTTGGTACATTTCTTCAGCCTGACTAAGTAAAATTTTTTATCTAAAAATTTCCAGTTGAAGAATCTCAATTTTCTCAGGTCAGAAAAATATTTAGGGGAGCCAAGATCCTCTAGAATTTTTTCATGTCGATCAATCAAGATGAGTTCTTGAATAAGATCCCTCTTCTTTTTCCTTGCCCAGACTTTGAACTTTTCCTTTAGCGCACACAACCGTTAGGTTTCTTTTATCCATATTTCGGGGAGAAAAGTCTCAATATGGTGACTTCTAGAAAGATTGTACCAATTCAATAAAGTTTGCATCCTTCAGCCAAAAATGATTAATTTTAAAAGGAGGGGTTTTTTGACTATGTATCCCAGTCCAATTCATCAATATAGGGAAATTATTTGAATTGGTTTTTGGGAGGATGTTGGAATACAAGTCCTTTAGTTTACTTGTTATTGATTCTTGAACATAGAAACAATCTAGTCATTGAGTTATACCCTGCTCACCCCACCTGCCATACCTCCATGTAGGACCCAATGGCTCAGGCATAATGTCTTGAAGGCACTTCTTAAATGGTTCTTTGAAAAAGATCCCCAATGAATCTGGATGACAAAGAGCACCCCAAATCTTTGTAGAGTAAATTGAAAATTTGAGGTTCCCTTCCAATATCAGAGAATCAGGATCCAAGAGACCATTATTATTGGCTCGATTCCATAAGCCATTTCTGTTTTTGTATGGGGCATATACATTAATTATACGAAGTAGATTTTCTGTGAAGTGTTATATGATTTGAATTTATATAATTTTGGGTTCCACATTAATGTCAATCCCCCAGAAATACCTTTGGCACTAATGGCACAAACATATCAATTAGCACAAATCTGAAGCAGGTGTCCCCATGCCTTATCCTTGCTTGTCATGGTTTCCTTTAGAAGTACTATCCCCGGATTATGAATTCCTATGATGCTTTTCAAGGATCATATTTTTGTGGGTCGATCCGAGACCATAAACATTTAGAGACAAAATTGACATTAAGGAAGGTCAAATTTGGGAGGCTCTACTCTAAGGACCCGAGATTTGGTGAAATTCACTTCGAGGTGGCCTACCCTAAAGGAGGCAGGGTTAGGATGAGGGGATGGGGTATCTTTAGATTCTTGGAAATGTTCCAATAGATTTGAAGGAAGCATGGTACAATTCATTTTTATTTTTTTTTTGTATTTATTCCCTTTCTTCCTTCTAGTAGTAACATTATTACGAGAGGCAAGGGGAGAGTATTTATCATTGTCATAAAAGACATATTTTTTAATATACATAGATTCCATGGTATTTTGTGACTCTCTAGGAAGGGTCTCAAGCTCCAGATCTTCCAAAAAAGGGGATAAATTCTATCAGAAGGAGCCCAAATTTGATAGGGGAAGAGAAAAATGGATCAACGATAGATGGGTCATTGATAGATTGTGATATTGGCTGAGGAGTAGGGTGCATTAATGTCTGATATAATAGTGTTGAAAGGGGATTTGAGATTGCAAGGGAAGACAATTTAGTAACAGCGTTGTGATGTGTAATGATAGGAGAATGGTGAGTCACAGCGGGGGAGGGTCACTTTGATAGAGGGGGATCGGATTGATGAGGAGACAATATAAGACGAGGGTCATTTTAAATATTTTTTGAAGGACGAAGAGGAGGATTACCTACCCTAGCATGTAATTTGGTAAAGTGTTTCTGTGTAAATGCTCGTCGCCCTGCTGCAACTGAGAAATTTGATTTTCGAGGGTTGGCCCTCCTCCTCAACTGTTAATTTATCAATTTTGCGGCTTCTAGAGATGAGGGCGAGTTCATTAAGTCCTCCATTCTTACTAACCAGTAACAATACAATCAAATTGGAATTGGGCCAATCAGATTGTAATCTATTTCAGTAACAAATTTGTGCCTATAGATTCATGTTAGATCTCTGATTGCCTCCCAAACCCCCCAATAGTAAAGCTGATAGTTGGCCAGGGAGAGCAGACCCTAATGAGCGAATTAGAGGCAGATCCAGTTGAGAGAGCTATAGCTGGCATTATTTCTTGTGGAGAGAACTGGAGTTGTCTTTAGTGCGACTTTTTGGAGTTTCTGGTGGCGGAATCCGGTGAAAAAATTTGAGGTAAAATCTTAAGTTTTGTTATTTAGACTGGTTTTTTCACTGTATATCTGGATTCAACACCCTAAAAAACTTCAAGGGCACTTTGATTGTGCAAGGTTACTCATCAAACCTCTGTTTTCAATGAATTCTTGCTAGATTTCAAAGAAATTAGACCAGAAAATTTCACCGGAAAAGCCTTCAAAAAGTCGCACTAAAAACTACTCGGTTTTTTTTTTACAACGTTCCATTATGTCAGAACAATATCCTGTATGTCTTTTGTGCCAAAACTAGGTAACTGCACAAAGGAGATATCTAAACAAATCTGGGGAGGCCAATCCCCAAAGAATTCTGACATCCCAATCACATCACGCCATGTTTGATTGGGTTGTTGGATTGGCTTCTTAATTGCTTCTCTCCACTATAGTTGCAATGATCACCAAACTCTAACAAACCAATTAATGCATCCCTAGTTTAACTAGTTTTTGCCAATTCTGGCAAGATTATGATAAAGTCCGGCATGAATTTTTGTAAATCCAGGTTACACCTGTCAAACTTCAATATTTTGGGTGCTCATGGTGTTGAATTTATTTCTACTATAAAAACATGATTCAAACACTGCTAATGTGAAATTTTTTGAAATTTTTTGCCCTGATTCGGACCACTTTTGACCTTCCAGACAATTCCTCTGCCTCATTAGGCTACTCCTTTGTTAAACCAATCCTTGGGTGGTCGTGTATCGACATCAGTCTTTAGATTGATTCTTCGGGTTGTATACTATGCCTCTAAATAAATTGTATGCCTCAGTTCTTAATATCCTTCCATAGGATTTTCCACACACCAAGAGCAGAAATGACAACAATTCAAATTAATCCATAGCCAACAAAAATGACAATTCCAACCAATGCATTCTCTTAAGATTTCTTCCTGACTGTTTGCCAGTTCCACCCCCAAGAGCAAAAAAAATTAACTCAACTTTTACATTAATATGTTAAAGAACTCATTTAGATTTCCTGCATGCTTGCATCTCGTGTGCTTTGGATGATTATACAATTAAGTTCTCCCCTTAATTTCCTCTTATCCCAGAGAAGTTCTGAAAAGAAAAAGAAAAAGTTGCACAGGATAGGTTTACCGGTTAAGCAAAAAAGCTTGTTTGGTGAAGAGAGCTACTCTAACTGACAATGAACATATATATTTCATCAACTTCACGCTAGCGCCATCCTGCCCATTCTTCTTGCTTCGGTATGCATCCCTCCTTCAATGTAAACACAGAAAAATTCAGCGTCCTATTGCCCGAAAATATCTAATACTTAGTAATGTAGAGGTTGAAATTATATAGTGAACATAAATACAGAAACAGTTTACTGAGTTTTATAGTTTATATTCCATCAGATACGATGCTGCTGCAATCAAATGGTGATAGCTAGTTATCACTTCTCCATTTAAAAAATTAATTAAAAATAACTATTATAATAATGTATAATTTTAAAAAACCAATAACTTAGCCACATGGATTATTTAACTGTTGGATGGTGTTCAGACAGAAGAAACGGAGAAAATTATATTTACAGACCTATGGGTTACTTAGATTCTATAAGTTAGACTGTTCAACACATTAAGTGGGTGGACGAAATGCATGCTACTCTCGATGCTAATCTTGAAGGCAACTCTTAAGGTACGAGGATTGATGTTAAGTTTAAATCATATTTTGTTTTTTCACATATTTATTTTTTTCTACATAATTTATATAGGTGGAGTATAATTTGGAGAATGAAGTATAACTCAATGAAGTTGTTTATGGAGGCTTAGGAGTTTGGATGGTTAAAAGTGGTTGGAATTTGGGTGTTTATTTTTTAAGAAATCTTGCAGTAGTTTTTGATAGTGGAAATAGATTCAACACTATCAAAAATTTCAATGGCACCCAAAATCTTGAAGTTTGATAGTTATAGTCTGGATTTACAAAAATCTCTGCAGGATTTTATTAAAATCTTGCCAAAATTTCCATGATTTTCAGGGCAAAAAAGTACGCTGGTTAGACTATGGCCAATCCAATATATATTTAGAAGAAAATGAAATGCAAGTAATTGTGAAATTAGATTTTTTTTTTTTTTTTTAGATTTTTATTTTGGTCAAAAAGTTTGAAAGAAAAAGGAAGTTTTGAATATTTCTAAATGTGTAGCTATTTATTATGGAAGGGTTTTACATAAGTTTTGAAATTATAGAAAATTTTTAGATTTAAGTTTTGGAACAAACACACCTTCAAGAAGGAAGACATGTTTTTTGAGAATATTGTTTACAAAAAAATTTTATTATTCAAAATTAGAAGTTATTTAAAATTCAAAATAAATTAGAGAAAAAATGAGTCAAAAGCATAATTGTTGCATGGAAGAAATTGTTTAAAATATATATTATCCAAAATATGTTTAAGATATATATTATCTAATTTTTTTTAGAATTACATTTTTTCCATTCAAATCTTATTGATCTGAAATTTAAATGTAATAACTATGATTCAAAGTGATATACTTTTCTTGAATAATAGTAACGAATCAAAATACATTTGTTGATAAGAGCCACTAATAATTATTAAACTATTAATTTAACAACTAATAATTATTAAACTATTAATTTAACAACTAAATTATAATAAATTTTCATACTTACTTAAAAAAACCCTAAATCCATTTATCATAAATTTTTCCTTACTAGAAAAAATAAAACCCAGAATCCATTAACCTAGACCGACCGTTTGAAATTCAAAGATGATTAATGTCCTTGACTTTCTGATCCACTGGCCAGAAAAATGCCACCTACAGTTATTGCATTAGCAGAAAAGTCAAACATCAAACTCGCTTCCGACAAGTAGTACTCACGACCCAGTCGGCACAACATTGCCTGCAACTCTGGGTTTCTAGCAGTTTCTAATGAAGCTACGTCTTATAGTGAGCAGCGACTTCTCACTTTCACTATGTTCTAAGTCAGATTTGACTCAATAATATTTCGTTGGAAAAAATGAGCTAATATCGTATTCAATCCTTTTTCCAAAACAGCTACCGTTCATTTTCGTTGAAGGCTGACTTCCCATCCAAATCACGTGAGTCTGATTGTACAGGGATAGTCAATCTTTCCATACAAACAAGAAAGACAATTATATGGCAATCTGGTTGAAAAACAGTTAAATTTTAGTGTTGAAAGTCACTTTATGAAATTTTTTAATAATATAAATCATGTCTGATACTTTTGTGATGCATAATGTAGATAAAAGAACTTTCTAATTAATCACATTATTAGGATTAGATCATCATTAAGACCTAATCCTAATAATGTAATTAACTTTTATCTACAATATAAATCATCATTTTAAAAAATACAAATAATTTTATAAATTTAATTATAACCAAAAAAATATTTGTTAAATTAAATCTTAAACATATTGTAAATAAAAATTCTTAAATTTAACCATTTTTTTTTATATAAATATATTTATATATGCACTGATAAAGATATTGTCAACCTAGATATCAATAATATGTTAATTTAATAAAAAATATTTATAATCAAAATACATTTATATATATTTATTAATTATATACCGAATTAAACATTTTTAAATGTATATATATATTTTATTTTATAATGAAAATCAATTCTTTTATATATTTTTATGATTTAAAATAGATTTAGGTGGAAATATATATATATATATATATATATATATATAAAATATTTTTTTCCAAGGAAAAAATCATAAACTTTTTATTAAGAAAAATAAAGAGTTACATAGAGTAGATGCATAAAGCATTCAATAGATGTCCCGGGGAGCAGTGTGCATGACACACACAAAGTAGTGAAACTACAAAAAAAAAATAGAAATTAAAATTAAAATTACAACTTTTCTTTTTTTCCTTTTATCTTTTGGACTTTTTGCCAGACCCCAAGTGATGGAGCAATAGGAACAATTGACTTGTAGAGTTTGGGACTTCTTTGTCTGAGTCAGAGCTTTCAGATACATGAGATCACTTGGTTCCACCTATGCCTTGATTCTTGTTCTTCCCCTCTAATTCGATTTCAAGGATCGTAGCAGTTGTTGAGTTATTTGGATTCTTTGCATGTTTTTTTCTGTTCTTCCTCCTTTTATTCTCCCTCCTCTTGAGATCCTTGTTGTTTTTCTGTCTCCGTATGTTGCTTGGTTTCATCCATTTCTTCCTCCTCATCATCTGATGATGGAGGGCCTCAGAATATCCACCCTTTTTGCTTTTGTGGTCTCTTCTTTGTTCTTTTATTTGCTTGTTTGCAAGTGTTTTGTAAATGCCCTGTCTGATGGAAGACCCTGCATCTAAGGGCGATATTTTCAAAATCTAACCACCATATCCACTCGAAGTCTTTGTGTGTCTGGTGAATACAGTCTGGAAGGCCTTTTCTTAAATCCATCTCCATGCAAATACAAGCAAAGGTGAAGATCCCTTTGTCGATTATTTCTTGATCCATCTCTAGGAACCTTCCCAAAGAGTTTCCAATGCCTTCTAAGACCTGATGGTGCCAACAGGGGAGCGGAAGATTATGTTGCCTTACCCAAACTGAAATTTTTGTAACCACTATTGAGTTTGCATCAAAACCAAGAAACCACGGGGTTGCGAAGAGACTTGCCCTTCCGCTGAACCATGGTCCATCATTTATGACATAATCGTAATATTTTTGGGTATCAAACTGAAACACAAAAAACCTTTTGCACACAGATAAATATCAAATATCTGGTCAAGTTGAGGTATATCCACTCATTTAGATCTCCAGATTTGGGCCAGAAACCATTAAATCGACAAATAATAGCTTTTTCCTGTAAAGTATTGAAGATAACACTTACTTCTGGTAATTCTATGGACATATCTGGGCCTTTTTCCATCTTTTCTACAACGTATGGACCTGGGATTATTAGATTTTGGTTTTGTTTGTCCTATGTGATAGTTTTCCCTCTTAATGCATCTTTGAAAGAAGCTTGCCCCTTATCTGTCGATGATGATCTAGCTGATGTGCTTGCTCTTAGGGCACCTCCTTGTAATATTAAATTCTAGATAGTGGTAGAGTTCCTTTGAATACCATAGTGTTTCAAGTGGATCTCTTCTTGCAACACTTTCCCAGAAAAAATTAAACTTTGTAGTGAAGCAGAGATACCTGTCATTTTGGGCCTTTTGCTTTAGGTATGTCACTAGTTCCGTACCCCAGACACATAACATTGTCGATTTTCCAGATATGATTTTGATAAAAACTTGATACAAGTCCTATGGATCTGAGATCGACCCTCTGCCCTTTACGCTTGGTGATTAGGTACATAACCCCAACTTGCATAAAACATTGCTCTTCTTGGCCTTTACTCATTCGATCTGACTGTGCCCATCACTGTTGGAGGTGGATTTTTGCTTTTCATGCAGCACATGACCATTGCATATCCATGGAATCACCATTGCAAAGTCGCAAATTGTCCCAAAAGAGGAAGACACATTGGCTATGACCTATCTCTCCTACCATATACAGATCTAGAGGTTTGGGCGTAAACAAATGGTGTACGCAGTCTCTGTATGCACTCTCGCTGACGCCAAAATAGGAGAGCCCACATATAAAACCCAGCTGGAATGCAAACCTTCGTAGAGGGTCCATGCCTCAAATAACGGTTGTGTCTAGAACAAAACCAGTCCCGATGAGGCCTTATTGTAGCATGTTGCCGATGACTTTGGAACAAAACAGGTTTGTGGTTGGAACACATCAAAAGTGAGGCCACGAAAAATGCCATATAAGCAGAGGAGCACAAGGCCCTTTCACCATGATAAGTTGAGTTCGTGGGAAGAGATCCAAAGCCCGACAACAATGTAGAAGCCCTCACCGTGATTCGCCTTAACCCTAGCGCTCTCCATTTTGCAAACCCCTTTGCACCCATATACCTATAATATTTATTTATACAAGAAAAAATATTATAAATATAATAATTATTAAAAATATTGTGATATAATTTCATTTTAAATGATAAAAAATGATATTCTTCAACTTAAAGTTAAAATGATACCAAGTAACAATATCAAACATGAACTTGTTTTAATTATTTTTTTAAACAATATATGATATGTCTTTTAATGTCTATTAAATCAATGCAGTTTATAAATTTCCAAACAGAAAGTGAATAAACAAAATCACAACCAAATACTAACGTGGTCTAGTTTTATAACACTGAAATTAAAATCATGAATTACTTATATGCAAGATAGTTATAATCACCTTGTATTGTAAGGTTGATATGTGTTAAAGGCTTATATATGATTCCAAAGGGGAAAGCGAAACATAATATGCATGAGAATTGGCAAAAACAACTAAAAATGAGATTTAAAAAAAAAGAAATACTAATATATTAAGTTTCACTTGTTCTAAAGGATAAAGGAGTTTTCTTGGCGGTCAAGAATATATCTATTAAGTTAGGATCATAGTTTCACCAAACTCCAAAAATTCAAGATCTTTAGGCTCACCCAAACGATCATCATATTAAATTAAGACCTTGACATCCTTCAAATTTTGAGAAAACAAAATGATAGACACACAAGGCAACCTTGGAGCTAGTGGAACATCCCACCCCTGTTCGAAATGTTCGCTCATTGTGATGTATCTCATAATTCAACAAGACTACATTATAATGCAGTGAAATACCGGTAAATAAATGCATAATTGAAATTAATGGAAACAGGTAATAGGGAATTAGTTTGGAAGAAAAAAATTCAATGGAGGATGTCCAGAATAACGGTGAAATTTGTCATAGGACAATGCACACTCTTGATCGTGAGGATACTAAGTTTGGTAAAATGCTGCATGAAGCAACGATCAATGATATTTAGAACTCAAACAGCTTTGTGCCACTAATACGATCTAGTATTTTATCTTTTATCTTATTGAGGACAACATCAACAACGTGCATTCATAGGTTTGACACACAACAAAGAAATGAACATTCAGTATTTTCACAGAATCCCAGAATCAAAATCCTTTGTATAAATTTGTACGTGATAACACAGATGGTATAGGAGTTAAGGTTGTTCATTTCACCTTATTACTCCCCATCTAGTGTGTATAATATGTAAAATATGATGGGTAAAATGAAGTCTTTATGTGGGTTTATTATTGTTTTTTTGTTTTTGTTTTGGTCTAGTTCAATGTTATTGTCACCATCTGTATCCGTCAATGTGTATTTTAAGGATGAAATATAGTAAAAAGTTGAATTTCTAGGATAATATTTTAAATTAAAGAATAAATTATATTATTTAAATATTTTAAAATTTGTTTTATTTTAAAGCTCAATTATTATTTTAGGTTATAGCGAGTGATATATATGGAATTATAATTCTTATTTTTCAGGTGGAAAAGAAAAGTAAGGGCTTCATATGTGTAGTCCTTGTCAAATAAATTTGAATATAATTGTATGTTAACTTTTAAAAGGAATGAATATAAACTGAATTATTAAAAATAGAATAGCAATTGAAAAAAGATAAAGATAAAATGACACACCAGAAGAAAATAGAGATGAAATAATATCTAGTTAATTCAATTTTTGAATTCAATTAAATTTGTCTTTATGATCATATAGTTTGACTATTTTTTTTTAACATATTTTAGTGTCATTTATTATATAATAGTAATGAAATAGTGTATATTAATTAATAAAAAGGCCCAAGGGTTACTTCAATTGGTAAAGCAGTTTTGCTATTAAGAGGTCAATTCTGTCAATGGGTGGTCCAGGAAGTGATCCATTTGGATGGATCTGTGGATGTAGTGGTAATATATCTCATAGTATTAATATTGAAATGATATCCAAAAATCACTTCATAAATATAGAATGGGGAGAGGGGAATCAATATTTTTTATTCACTTTAACTTTCAATTTCACATTTAGAAATTTGTACACTATTGTTCTTCATGCAACTAGTGTGTGTACGTGACTCTAGTAATTCAAATCGTGTATATCCAACTAAGTAATTTTTCATATGTTCCATCATATTTTTATCTTTAACCAGTGCATCATTATTTCATTATACATTTATTAAACAGTAACCATGACCAATAAAGAGCATATAAATCATCAACACACAAGAAAATTTATAAATTATGGTGTGGAATTGCAACTTCTCATGAAATTTTAATCTAAATCAAAAAACAAAATCATACTCTACTTCTCTGTGGAATTCAATTCACAATTTAGAACATCAATCACAAACATGCAATGATAAATAACACACATGCAAACAATATCTTTCTAGGGGAAAGCAACTGCTAAAAACCTCTTATGTCTACTTGAATTAATCTGATGAATAGAGATGTATTACAATTTCTAACTCGATATAAGCTTAACTTGTAAGTGATCAACCTATCTCTCTACTCAATGAAAAGCTATGACCCAGACTTAGTCAAATTTTGCCTCTATTTGAGCCCCTATTTCCTTGCCTCTCTTCTCAATTAAAATCTTTGACCCAGGCTTAGTCAATTTTTGCCTCTGTTTGAGCCCTTATTTCCTTGAACAAATCATGAGGAATTAGGCTTCTATTATTTAAGAATTTCCTCCAAAATGCTTGTGAAATTCCCAAGGTTGATCATTTGACTGCATGCAACACTTTTACACTCAAAACTAGTCTACAACTGATGTTACATTGCCTTAGAATATCCACCACAGCTGGGGAACTCGAATTCTATGCATGCACTAGATATTTTGGGTTGATTGATTAGTTAATTGGATTATCACTGAGTTAGAATAATGTCCCACAACACAATTGACCCTCCACTAGTTACTCCAATAGTTTGAACTAGTTTCACCAAAAACAAAATTGAAATAACTAACCTTGGTTGCTGCAAATTAGCAATCACACATGCTTAACTAACTTCCAACTCCTCTAACTCGAATTTACTGAGCTAACTAAGTGACAAGAGCCATGACACACAAGGTAACTACATCTAAGTTGTATGTTGATGTGGAAATTCAAATTTTCTCAATTTGACCAATGAAAAATCAAATTAAGACTTTCTTATTAAATTTTTCAACACTCCCTCTCAACAAGAAAGGGATTATCAACCACTCCTATCCTGCACCTGTGGAATTCAAACTTCCCTCTTGACAAATCCTTTGTCAGGATGTCAGCATCTTGTTCTTCTGTTGGAATGTATTGTAGCAACATTATATGCCTTTGAACACAGTACCATAAATGGTAATACCAAATATCTATATTCTTGGATCGATCGTGAAATACCATATTCTCAGAGAGATTAATGCAACTTCGATTATGAAATTAGATCACAGCTGGATCCATCATCTAACCAAACAGTCCCACAAGTATCTTTCTCTTCTAGATCGCCTTACATGTTGCCTGATTTGTAGCCATGTATTCTACTTCTGCCAAGCTGATCACCACAAATATTTTCTTCTTGATGTACCAAGAAGAAACTATAGACCCAACACTCAAAATTCCACCTGATGTACTCTTTCGATCAGATGGAATCCCTGCCTAATCTGCATCTTTGAAGCCACACAACTTCACTCCATTTTTACTTCTATACCATAATCCAAATTGGGTAGTGCCTCTGAGGTACCGTAAAATATGTTTTGTTTCCTTCTAATACAATTTGGTCAACTTAAACATAGCTTGGCTCAACCGGTTGACTCCATCACACATATTTGGTTGGGTGCTTACAAGATACATCAACAAACCCACTTGATGCCAATAAAAAGTAACATCCACTTCTTCACCTGAAGTGACATCCTCCTTCCTCTAGTTGGTCACTAGAGGTGTATCCATGGGTTTAAAACTCTCCACACAAAATCTTTGCAATATCTCATTTGCATAATTTCCTTAAGATACAAATAATTCCCCATCACCTTGCCATAATTCAAACTCGAGGAAGTAGTGCATGAGACCCATTTCCTTCACTTCAAATTCCCTTTGTTACACGTAATTTTTTCACCATGATACTTGATCGTTAAAATGGATCTCTCGTCATCCATAAACATGTTTTGAAGCAGTACTCCCTTGCAAGTCAAGAATCTAAAACCCTTGAAGAAAATATTAATTTTGGGTAATAAGGTATTTTAACTTGTTTAGTATGACATACACGCTTTTCTTAGACAACTTCCATGCATTTGAAGTTTATACTATTGAAACCTACACAGAACTGTGCTCTTTCTTCCACTATAGACCACACACATGACTCAATGAAAAATAAAAATAAAAAGTGAATTCTAGAAGCATTGTTGGGCAAATATATCCCAACTGAAAGCTTCTAGGTCATATCTATTTAATCTTTACCTGTCACATCATGGAGCTAAAAACCTTTCATCAAGGAACCCTAATCACACTATTAGTGGATCTCATCCTTCTCTTATGGATCTGAAACTTCCTCTACTTAGCCTATAAATTGACTACATGCTAGAGGGTTAGGGGAGTTCAAAAAAGGTAGTCTTATGTTGTTGGATTTAGATTGGGAAGCTTATCATCCAAGGAGAGGGTTGGAGGCATTTGGGAGGAACCTCATGACATCAAGGCAAAGGTTGTAAGGCTCTTCTTTATCTTTAAAATGACACAAATGAATCCTTTTTTTCATTGTATTTCCTTTCTGAAATTATGAATGATTTATGTTCCTTTTGTTTATTCATTAAGATGATATCAATTTATAATATCCTTGATCATTAGATTAAGCTTGTTTGAATTTTTATATTGCATATGCCTTTGATCTCTTCTATGTTTGTGATTGCAAGTCTTTTTGAGGATTCAGGAGATGCTTCAAGACGAAGTGGGGATCTCCATCAAGCATTTCTCAAATAGGTAAGGGTTTCATTCACCTTCTTTTGTATTTTTGATTCAAATGAAGTAAACTTAGGGGAAGAGATATTTAATTGTTTTTTTGTTTCTAGTTTTCCTTAGGAATATAGGGAGATCTCTCTTGTCCGCGAGAGGTATTTGTCCACGTAACAAATTGGCGACCATACTGGGGAACGTCTTAGTTCTCTTCCTTTTTCTTGTTTTTGTTTTCTATTTTTTTTTTTATTAGCCTTACTTGAGTATTAGCAAAGTAGTGAATTTTCAGATCCTCTAGTTTGATTTCCTTGATTTTGTTTTTTCTTGAACCTTTCTTGTTATGTGTGGTTTTGCTTCACCAACAGAGCGCATATCTACGTAGATTTTTTCAGCAACAATGCGCATCCACACTGGACTTAACTGTTAACTTGCACAATTCATAGAAATTTTTGAAAAGATAGATTTTCTCTTTATCAAAGTCTAGATTTTGATTTCTAAGTGGTCATTATGTTTTTTTTTACCTTCAGATACCTTCTTCGAGCTTGTTTGAATGCCATAGTGAATTCTTGCTGAGAATCAATCATTTTCACAAATTTGGGTAGGGTTTTATCTAGATTGTTTGTTGATTTATCAAAAAGAGATAGGTTGTTGTTTAGATCATTGTCTCCCTATATTTTTCTCTCAAATATACCATATTCATTATTTATATTACTTGTTTGTGGGGAATTTATTTTTTTAAATTACGAAGTAGGTTTTCTCAAAAATTACTGTGTTCTGTGAAAATTGCTTCTATTGCTGAATGTTAAAAGGAAATAATTTCTTTTCTGTTTTGAAGTCTTTCATATTTTCACTTATATACATCATTAGGTTGAATCGTTCATCACAAAAAATCATTTTATAGTTTTATTGATTTCTCCATGCATTTTGAAGAATTGTGATTGATTGCTTGTGAAATAGACATTTTATGGTTATTTGACTTGTTAAGTGAACTGAATTTTTTATTTAATTTCTGCAATTGAATTGTTTCAAAGTGAAATTGGCATTTTGTGGAAAATAATGTTATTGGAATATGAGTTTTTGCATTTCATTTGAAAATAAAAAAGACTCTTACTCTCCCATAACTAGGAATTCATTGAATGAAAAGGTTACAATTTCATATTTGACTGCATTAGAGTTTTTGAGTCCGGTCAGAATATCATCAGTTTCATGTCCATAACCCTCTGAGTAAATAACAACTTAATAACACCGTTAATAAAATTGATCTATATTTTTTTACATTTTTAGGGCTCTTTCCACCAACATAGATCAGGTAATTGTAGGGCTTTGGAATAAGGAAGTGAGTTAACTTTCCTAAGCTATAAAAAAACAATACAATCTTGCAGTAGGGAGTAAATCCATTTATTGCAATTTTTCTCTGGGAAACTCTTCTTACAAGGGAGTCAAGCACGAGATCATATCAGACCTGGTGAAGTGATCATACCCACTTCATTGGTTATGGTAGAACAAACAGTGCCGAAAGGTACTTGGGGTCACTTGGAAGTAAACCTCAAATTTACCATGTTAAGGAGCTTTCAAGGGGATTGAGCTTTGTTACTCTGCCCTTGTGTGTACGTCAAATCTGTGACTGTCCCCCCATGTTGAATTGTTATATGTGGTAACCTTAGTGACCATAATCTTAGGGATTTTTCCCGAGGTGCTGATAGAGGGAAGGTCTCTACTGTACGTGGAACAGATGTTGACTAGACTCACTTCGACCTTTTGGAGGGTAATATTCACTCGATATGGCGTAAGTGGAGTTACTTGCATCATATTGTTTCAATATGAAGGTTGTAAGGGTAATTGGTTCCATATGCTTTATCTATATATTTTTACATTGATTTCTGTGAGGTTGGATTTCATCACCAAATAGTGATTTCATTGAGAAAAGTTTGTTTGTCTGGTTTGACTCCTATACTTTTTAGCGCGTGTTATTTGTTTTTTTTTTAGAGGCTTTAGGTATGATTTTTTGATATATTGTGAATTATTAATTAAAACTCATAGTTTATGATTTACCAAGACATTCACAAAAAATGCAAGGAAAACCCCCAGAGTATACATCGAGTCAATTAGAAAAAATTAAGACTGAAAAGTCAAAATCAATAGGATATGGGTCTTTAGATCAACCTAAAACATCTACCATTATAGAATCTGAAACTGTAGTGAATCAACCTCAAGGATTTGAAATAGACTTAGTGAAATTTGAACTAGTAGTTACTGAAATTATTAGATCAGAATATGATATTGGTGAAGTTTCGGATACACATTTAACTGAGCTAGAAATTTCAGAACCTGAGTCTGGTTTTTCATAACCTGAGTCTGATTTTTCAGAACCTAAGTCTCCTTCAAAGGTTATAGCCCCTACTCTTTCTCCGCATTGACCCAAAGTAAAACTTATTATTACCGAGAATCTACCTCTTGGTCTCATTAGTATCTTAGATATCACTACATATGAGGAAGAAGGAACTCCAAGTAGTCCATTTTTTATCGGTGAACATATTGTTACTCCAGACCTTCCTATTTCTCATTTTCGACCGAACCCTTAGTATCTTAAACCTTTGAAAATTTTAGGTCAAGGTATTCCATGCTACAACACTTCTTATTACTCAGTTTCTGGATTTAATATGTCAAGAAAGTTTTATGGAAGTATGCCTACTGATATATCCATGTTTTCAAGCTCTCCAGGATCATTGTTATATGGTGGTATGTTAGTTCCTCCTAGATATCAGTCACTTTATGGGACTTTTTCGGGAACTTCTCCTTCATCTCAAATCTCTACTATGTCATTTGGTTTATCAAATTCTACTTCCCAAGGTTTGACGTTAGAAAAATATATCAATATGGTTTCCGACAATATAGGTAATCCTCAAGTTAACCCAATAGGTGGTTATAATCCGCCTAGGGGGCAACCACCTCCACTTGGATGGAAACCTTTTGTTGTTTCATATCCTACAATTGTAGGGAAACCTTTAACCAGAAAGTATCAAAGCTATGGTCATATACCTTAAGTTGGTTTAGGTCCACCTGTTGTGTCATAACCCTTAGCAGGTACTCCTTATCTAGGGATGAATACCATTTGGAACCCTTCGTTTGTTTAAAATCCTTTGCAAGTTCCTCCACAGGTACCAATTTACCAATCTATTCAACCTACTAGATAACTTATTCAAAAAATAACTTTACAATGTATTCCAACTCAAGTCCAAAAACCTATCTAGGGGATTCCTCAAGTTAATCCACAAATATTTTCTCAACAACCAAGTCAACAACCTGGTCCGAGCAGTCCACACACTCCTATCCAATCCACTGCACAAACATCTGTTCAAAAATCAATTACACCTCAAACACCCATTCCGTGAGTACCTCAAACTTTTATTCTAATTACCCCTCAAGTATCAGTGCAACCTATTAATCAACCTATCCCTCAGACATTTGTTTATCAAGATGTTCCTATAATCCAATATATACCTCAAATACCTTTGGTAAAACCTGTTATGGGAACTTTGCGAACATCGTATCAAGGCCAAGCTTTTCAAGGCCAACCTTTTTAGGGCTATTTCTTTCAAGGTCAACCTTATCAGAGTCAGTTGTTTCAATGGAATCCCTTACAAATCCAACCCTTTCAAGGGCAATATTACTTGGGGAAGATGGGCCAAAATACGTCTTTCCAGAGTCAACCATACCCTGGTCATACTTATCAAATTCCCTCTCAACCGTAGTTTGGTATGGATCACCCTGGTTATCCCAGAGGAATGCAAATTCCAACCACTCAGGCTATCCCAGGATATCCGAGATATCCTCCTCCAAGTAATGGACTTATCCCGCAGAGTAATAAGTTTTCACAGCAAGATCCCAAACAGAAGTTACCATTCATTGCAACTTTATATTTACTAGATTTATCTCGGCTAACGAATTATCCTATTTTATATTTCTCGTTTTGGCCGACAATTCCCACTAAGTTGACCAGTGACATTCTGAAATTTGAGGGAAAATAAGGAGAAAACCCATCAAACCATGTCATGACGTATCATATTTGGTGCACGTCAAATTTATAATGGATGATTCCATTCAATTACGAATTTTCCAACGAACTTTAACCAGTTCAGGAGAAAAATGGTACATTGAATTATTGTGAGCTTCTTTTCATAAATTCAACGCCTTAACTACTGCTTTCTTGACACATTTTCAGTTACCAGTATGTTATGATATTGGTACAAAACTTTTGACTTCTTTAAAATAGAACTCGTCTACTCATATTTCCGATCCTATACACAAATGGAAACATATATGTCGTTTAGTTAAGATTTTCGTTCCAAATTATATTTTGGCTAAGGGTTTACGAAATATTTACTTCTAGTCATTATTGAATATGTGGCCAAGGGAGGTGTTGTAACTAAAGAGAAATTTATTGCTCTTGCCCAATATCTTGACCTTGTTTACTCACAGTTTGACACTTTGTATGTTAAAATTCCATATTTTCCTCGCTCTGGTCAAATAGTCTCAACCCCTGCGATCTCTCACGTCATTGATGGTGTGATCGGTTCTGTTAGACAATCTAAAAGTAAGAAGAAAAATTCCAAATATACTCTGATTATAAATTTACCAGATTCACCCAAAGGAAATCCTTCTCCCGAAATTACTTCTGATATTAACGATGTAGATTCATCTACTAGTAAGAATAAATCGATTGGAGGTAAAATTAAAGGAAAAGGTAAAGTGAAACAAAACACTTCCTCGAAAGATAAATTAGATAAAATCGAACCATCTGACGATAAGAAGAAGCCTCGTTATCCTTTTCTAATCTATGATGAAGATCATTACACCAAGGAGTTCCCTCATCGCGCTGAGGTAACAAAATTTGTTAGACATTCACCCACCCCTACTGTTTTGAAGGATCCATTCCCTTCGCAAGATAGTAATATGGTCTCCCACAATCCTTCCTCTTCCATCATATCGATAGATATCATGATGATGTCTTCTCAAGTTATGGTAGCCACAAGATCTAAGGATTATAGATCTAAGAGTCTTATAAATGGAAACGATATTGGCTCACCCATTTAAGCTTCCACATCAATTACTCCTCTTTTAAAACCATTACAGATTGAAAAACCTAATTATGACATGGTGATTCGACCGCCTCCTAAAGGTGTTATTCGAAATTCATATTTCAACCCACATGCACGATCTGCTTAGAATTACAACATTATTGAAGATTTGGCTTTGTCACCTTCAGCAATGTCGATCCTTAAAGTGTTGCAGACTTGTCCAACATAAATGAAATTGATTTTTTCAGCAATAGGAGCTATTGATTCTCAAGATTCCAATCTCACTATCTTTGATCTAGATAATTATGTACCTAGACTTCCGCATCAACTGGCATTTCAAATACCAGTTTTTGTCAAAACTAAACGAGTCTTTTGCATGATAATTGATGAATGAGCTTCTACGTGCATCATGTATATTGCTTGTAGTAAAGCCTTGGGTTCTCCAAATATCAATTAGTCTCCCACAACTTTGAAATAATTTTATGGAAGAGGTTTTGGTCCATATGAAATTTTCAATGATCTACCTATAGAGTTAGAAGCCTAAAACAGTTGTAGTTGAAGTTGAATTTGTTGATGCTTAGCTTGATTATAACCGTTTACTGGGACAAATTTGGTCCTATGCTATGTCAGTAGTGGCCTCGTCATTTTTTCATATGATAATGTTTCCCCATAAATAAAAAATCGGAAAAGTAGACCACTTGTATTACTACACTTCGAAGCCTAATTCTACAAGTATGTAATATTCCAAATGGGGAAAAACAAGCTCAGTAGGGAATATCTTAAGATATTCCACTATGGAATCACACCAATAGATCTAAACCAGAGATAGACTGGTAGGGAATTTACCAGATGCATCACCTTCACAAGGAAGGGTGAAATCCAGAGGCTTCCTGGCTCGTTCCAGACTCTGTCTATAGAAGATTGGTGAAACACAGCAAGTGTGGGAATGACACACTCATATTATATTTTCCTACCCTTAGGAACCTTATATCTATAGATATAATAATTGATCCAAAAGAGAAGCAAAAACCAAACAAGGGAGAAGCGGGAAATTCCACTCTTAGGAAAATCTGCAAAAGGCTCAAGGAGGACGTTGTATAAGAAAGCCAGTGTAAAAATAACGCAGACCAGGCCTAGGTTCCCTTATTTTAGGATATTTTGGATCTCCATGCATATTTTTAGCAAAAACAAATGAGTTTAGAGGGCTTAAACAAATCTCCCACAATCAACACTAGCTGAAAATTAGCTAAAGGAGAGAGTTGGGTTGACAGAGAAACCCTCCTTTAGGAATTGCACAGTTTCTGCTGGAATTCACTATAAATCAGCCATGAAACTCATATTACAGTATGGAAACAAGAAATCAGATATATCATGAAGTTTATTTGTAGAAGCATTGAATTTACTTGAAGCAAGAGCAAGAATCCTTCAGAAATTGTAGCAATAACACATGGAAAAGCTGCAGAAAGACTTGACAACGTTTTCTATGAGGAGCTTCAGCCACTGTAGGTTCAAAATCAGATCTACAACTGATAAATAGGTGAAACATCATATCCATACCAGATCTGGAAACTACTCAGCCTTCTTAACAAGATCCCCTTGGGGTTTTATCAACATAATGCATAATAAAGTGTAGATCTAGCTTTTAATACATTGAATTGCAGAAAAAATCAGAGATTTATGAAGATGGCTTTCATTACATTTCATATCAGATCTGAACATGAGCATATCAGCAAGCTACTTTATAAATATTCAAAGTGAGAGGCAAGCCTCAATCACCAAAAATCTAGTACAAAGAAAGATCTAGACAATAGATAAGCAGTGCATGATAAATAACACAGTTCATGGAAGGGAATGTGCAGTATCTGGAATGAGCTAATACAACAGATAAAAATTATAGATCTGAAATAAAAATGAGGGTGAGATCCTCTTCTGGGTGGTCACAAGACACCCTCCTTGAGAGAAATCTCCTCTAAACAACTAGATCTTGCAGATCTAGTTCCCCCACTTGCTGCAACTCACAAGCAGCAACAAAACCCTCAATAGGACCAGTTCTGCTATAGAGATGAAGCTTGGCCATAATGCCGGATAGTGGAGAGATGCACCACAATCCCTTCCAAATAACTACTCCATGGAAGGAGAGAGGATTCCTAAATAGGAAATCCTCTTCCCTTAGGCTAAACAGCTAAGAGACTTGAGTTGCTGCAGCAAGTTCTCAAAATTCTTCAACAACCATTTCTTGCTGCCTCTCCTTCTATTTATAACATGAGGGCTTGCCAAAACCCTAAACCATCTTCTTCAACTTATCCTCTTTCACACATGTGATCCTCTTCTATAAGTACGTTGTGCTTGATGGATAAGCTTCCCTCCAAACTGCGTTGTACGTGGGGCCAAGTTGACCCATGCAAATGAATTTCCCCTTTTCACACTTAGGGGTGTTTAATATAATAGCCCAGATTTATCCCCTTTCACATTGGGCATGTATTTATTCTTAACTTAGGAGTTTAATAAACCTCATTCACATAATTTTATTCATGAATAAAGCAAACTGATAATAAAATGAAATATTCCCATGAGCTGCAGAAATTGGGAATATTACAGTCTCCCCTGGAAAAATGTTGCTTTCCCTAAGGCAACTCTTATTGTAGATGCAAGCCATCTATTCCCTCCAAATGGCATCCTCATAAGGAAGGCTTCCTCCATTTGCTGCAATAGGTTATGTATGTTTGGTTCCAAAGTTGTCTTCTACCCATGCATGAGATGACTTCCAACTGTGAGGTTAGATGTCCTCTTCTTGCCATGAATCACAAGATGACAAATGCATGATGTCCAACATCATCACAAACACATGTGAGTCATAAATTAAGGTAACTAATGCCATAAAGGAGAAGCTTCATCATGCAAAACATTACTCTATCCCATGTTTGTGAACTTGAATAAGCATTGCTATGCCTCCATTCTTAGCCCTGTTGGCCTTGTTGGATCCAAACTCCATCTTTCCAACATTATGCAAAGAAGAAGGAAAGGAGTAATATGGGTAAAAAAAAGATGTCAAGCCATATTCTACCAAAATCAACCACCAGAGCAAGGCCCTTTACTACCATCCTCCATCTCCTCCATGTAAGATGGACAATCCATGCTTCCCAAAAGATGATGTGCATGCCTCCTTTGCTGCAAGTTATCTTTGATACATAATACATGAACCAGAAAATTATGAGTCATGGGGTGGTCACCATACTCATGCAAAGGCATCAAAGCAACAAGGGATATTGCTGCCCTCTTTCCTTCTTATGTGCATTATGAAATTAAACCATGATAATGGACATATGATATCTCACATCAACCCAATACAAGCACCGTCATCAATGCACATCTTGAGATGATTATGCCAAATTTCTCAACATGAAAAACACATTGACATAGGAGATGTCATGTGGTGGCCATACCTTCTCTTGCTGCAACATAACATTGAAATCCAAGGCATGATTCAGAAAATAATGGGCTATTGGGTAGCAACCATACTCACCCAAAAGTAGCCATAGCAACAAGGAATTTGCAGCCTTCTTGCCTCATCAACATGTGGATCTAGGAGCAACAACACAATAATGAGCATGTAAAATTCCTCATCAACATAGTACAAGCAAGCTCCTCATACCACATCATGTGGGAGTCATTCCTCCTCCCAAGCCAAATTTCATGCATGAAATATACCTCCAACAGAAATGCATGTGGTCATATGAGACATACTCCAAGAATAGGTAAATACATGGACATAAGATTTAACTTCTGATGTCCAATTCTCCTTCTAACATCCACATCATCAAGGCTTCCTCTTCATATAATCTACTAATGATGTACCAAGCATGAGATAAGAGAATGAGAATCTTTTGGGTAGAGATCATGCCTACCCCAAGGCAACCAACGCTGCCATGCCTCCTTATACATTTCATAACTGCTCTTCAAGGCATAGATCAGAAAAATAGGTGCCTTTGGAGAGTAATAGGAGTCTCCCAAGGGCAACCAACGTAACCAAGCTTGTTGTTCCACATATGTCTGCAAGTGATCATGTGACCCCTTGCTCACCATTCTCATCCACTCACTCAAGTATGGAAGTTTAGTGATGTGATGCATAATCATGGCATTCTCCATTTGCAAAATACCACCTCCTTGAACCCACTGAAGAACTTTGCATCTCATGAAATATTGAAATGCATCTCTATTGTGATCTGTTAGTGAGACCTTCTTCTTATGTATGGTCTTCCAAAACCAGTGAAGCTTTGGATCTGTAGCAATACCTTCAACAATCTCCAAGAATGATGAAGCCTCTTTGTCACAACCACTATGTGACAACGCTGTGATGTACCTTTGCTTCAAATCAGCACTTTGATCTAACCCTTGGCTATGCATGGACCTTGAAATAATATGTGCTAAAATCTCATGCATACCTTGGATCAACTGATATGTGGAAACCTCTTGATATAACATGAGAGTTCCTCCATTTGGATTAATGATGCCTCCAACTGCTGGTAAGAATGATGGCCTCCTTTCTTCAAGTATACCAGTGCTAGAATCTTTCTTCTCCTCCTCATGCATCTCCTGATTCATGCATGGGACCCCATATGTTAAGAACCCAAGACTACCTTGCAAAGATGCAAGTGCCTCTTCTCTAGATGCAAGCTTCTTAGCAGCAGGTAGTGAAAATGGAGATCTCTTGCCCAAGGTGACAAGATTGACATTCTCCTTTATTTCCTTGGGAGATCTCTCTTTGTAGCTCTTATTTTTCCTCTTCTCTTAAAATTCCTTGAGATTTTCTTCAATACTCTTCAATTATTGAAAAAGAAGAAATGAGATCTCTTCTTCAGTCATTCTCTCTACCTTCTGATAACAGGAAGTGTATGGTTCTTCCTGTTCATCTTGAAACCCTTTAGGAGTTTCTTTGCATCTCTTTTCTTCATTGATATACCTCTCACCTTCTTCAAATAAAGTGGGCATAGTGGATCTATGAGGAGAGCTAGGATCCTCCGGTCTTTTACTTTGCTGATAGGAAGTGCTAGGGCTTCCTTCTTCTTCTTGAAATCTCACGCAACTCTTACTGCAACTTGCTTCTTCTCGAAACCCTCTAGGAGTCTGGATGCTTCTTCTTTATATCTTCTGATTTACCTCTTGGAAGAGGCCCTTCTTAGATTTGGAAAATTATGAGAATAATCTCATCTGCTCCACAAAGTTGATATCTGCTTCTGCTCATTAATTCACTCGCAGCTTGATCTCACAGGCTGTGCCAAACATCATGCTCTGATACCACTGTAATATTCCAAACGGGGAAAAACAAAATTAGTATGGAATATCTTAAGAAATTCCACTATGGAATCACACCAATAGATCTAAACTAGAGATAGACTGGTAGGAAATTTACTGGATGCATCACCTTCACAAGGAAGGGTGAAATCCAGAGGCTTCCTGGCCCATTCCAGACTCTGTCTATAGAATATTAGTGAAACACAACAAGTGTGGGAATGACATAATCATATTAGAGTTTTCTGCCCTTAGCAACCTTAGATATACAGATCTAATAATGGATCCAAAAGAGAAGCAAAAACCAAACAAGGGAGAAGCGGGAAATTCCACTCTCAGGAAAATCTGCAATAGGCTCAAGGAGGACGTTGTATAAGCAAGCCAATATAAAAATAATGTAGACCGGGGCTGGGTTCCCTTATTTTAGGTTGTGTGGGATATCCATGCAGAGTTTTATAAAAAATAAATGAGTTTAGAGGTCTTAAAAAAATCTCCCACAACCAACACTAGTTGAAAATCAACTAAAGGAGAGAGCTGGGTTGATAGAGAAACCCTCCTTCAGGAATTGCGCAGTTTCTGCTGGAAGTCACTGGAAATCAGCCATGAAAATCATATTATAGTATGGCATCAAGAAATCAAATCTATAATGAAGTTTATTTGTAGAATCATTGAATTTACTAGAAGCAAGAGCAAGAATCCTTCAGAAATTGTAGCAATAACACATGGAAAAGCTGCAGAAAGACTTGACATCATTTTATATGAGGAGCTTCAGTTGCTGTAGGTTAAAAATCAGATCTAAAACTGATAAATAGGTGAAACATTAGATCCATACCAGATCTAGAAACTACTCAGAATTCTTAACAATATCCCCTTGGGGTTTTATCAAAATAATGCATAATAAAGTGTAGGTCTAGCTTTTAATACACTGAATTTCAGAAAAATTCAGAGATTTCTGAAGATGGATTTCATTAAATTTCATATTAGATCTGAACATGAATAGATCAGCAAGCTACTTTACAAATATTCAAATTGAGAGGCAAGTCTCAATCACCAGAAAGCTAGTACAAAGAAAGATCTAGACAATAGAGAAGCAGTGCATGAGAAATAACGCAGTTCATGGAAGGGACTGCGTAGTAGTTGGAATGAGCTAATACAACAGATAAAAATTATAGATCTGAAATCAAAATGAGGGTGAGATCCTCTTCCGGGTGGTCACAAGACACCCTCCCTAAGAGAAATCTCCTCTAAACAACTTGATCTTTCAGATCTAGTTCCCCCACTTGCTGCAACTCACAAGTAGCAGCAAAACCCTCAACAAGACCAGTGCTGCTATAGAGATGAAGCTTGGCCATAATTCCGGATAGTGGAGAGATGCACCACAATCCCCTCCAAAGAGCTACACCATGTAAGGAGAGAGGATTCCTAAACAGGAAATCCTCTTCCCTTAGGCTAAACAACCAAGAGACTTGAGTTGCTGCAACAACTTCTCAAAATTTTTCAACAACCATTTCTTGTGGCCTCTCCTTCTATTTATAACATGAGGGCTTTCCAAAACCCTAAACCATCTTCTTCAACTTATCCTCTTTCACACATGTGATCCTCTTCTAGAAGTACGTTGTGCTTGATGGATAAGCTTCCCTCCAAACTGCGCTGTAGGTGGGGCCAATTTGACCCATGCAAATGAATTTCCCCTTTTCACACTTGGGGGTGTTTAATATAATAGCCCAGATTTGTCCCCTTTCAAATTGGGCATGTATTTATTCTTAACTTAGGAGTTTAATAAACCTCCTTCACATACTTTTATTCATGAATAAAGAAAACCGATAATAAAATGCAATATTCCCATGAGCTGCAGAAATTGGGAATATTACAGTCTCCCCCTGAAAAATGTTGCTTGCCCTCAAGCAACTCTTATTGTAGATGCAAGCCATCTATTCCCTCCAAATGACATCTTCATAAGGAAGGCTTCCTCCATTTTCTGCAATAGGTTATGCATGTTTGGTTCCAAAGTTGTCTTCTACCCATGCATGAGATGACTTCCAACTGTGAGGTTAGATGTCCTCTTCTTGCCATGAAGCACAAGATGACAAATGCATGATGTCCAACATCATCACAAACACATGTGAGTCATAAAGTAAGGTAGATTTTGCCATAAAGGAGAAGCTTCATCATGCAGAACATTCCTCTATCCCATGTTTGTGAACTTGAATAAGCATTGCTATGCCTCCATTCTTAGCCCTGTTGGCCTTGTTGGATCCAAACTCCATCTTTCCAGCGTTGTGCAAAGAAGAAGGAAAGGAGTAATATGGGTAAAAAAAATATTTCAAGCCATATTCTCCCAAAATCAACCACCAGATCAAGGCCCTTTGCTACCATCCTCCATCTCCTCCATGAAAGATGGACAAGCCATGCTTCCCAAAAGATGATGTGCATGCCTCCTTTGCTGCAAGTTATCTTTGATACATAAGGCATGAACCTGAAAATTATGAGCCATGGGGTGGTCATCATACTCATGCAAAAGCATAAAAGCAACAAGAGATCTTGCTGCCCTCTTTCCTTCTTATGTGCATTATGAAATTAAACCATGCTAATGGACATATGATATGTCACATCAGCCCAATACAAGCACCATCATCAATGCACATCTTGAGATGATTATGCCAAATTTCTCACCATGAAAAACACACAGACATAGGAGATGTCATGTGGTGGCCATACCTTCTCAAGTGAAACAAAATTGTACATGCCTTCTCTTGCTACAACATAACATTGAAATCCAAGGAATGATTCAGAAAATAATGGGCTATTGGGTAGCAAGCTCCTTAGCAGCAGGTAGTGAAAATGGAGATCTCTTGCCCAAGGTGACAAGATTGACATTCTCCTTTATTTCCTTGGGAGATCTCTCTTTGTAGCTCTTATTTTTCCTCTTCTCTTAAAATTCCTTGAGATTTTCTTCAATACTCTTCAATTATTGAAAAAGAAGCAATGAGATCTCTTCTTCAGTCATTCTCTCTACCTTCTGATAATAGGAAGTGTATGGTTCTTCCTGTTCATCTTGAAACCCTTTAGGAGTTTCTTTGCATCTCTTTTCTTCATTCCTATACCTCTCACCTTCTTCAAAGAAAGTGGGCATAGTGGATCTATGAGGAGAGCTAGGATCCTCCGGTCTTCTACTTTGCTGATAGGAAGTGTTAGGGCTTCCTTCTTCTTCTTGAAATCTCATGCAGCTCTTACTGCAACTTGCTTCTTCTCAAAACCCTTTAGGAGTCTCGGTGCTTCTTCTTTCTCTCTTCTGATTTACCTCTTGGAAGAGGCACTTCTTAGATCTGGAAAATGATGAGAATAATCTCATCTGCTCAACCAAGCTGATCTCTGCTACTGCTCATTAATTCACTGGTAGCTTGATCTCACAGGCTGTGCCAGAGATCATGCTCTGATACCACTGTAATATTCCAAATGGGGAAAAACAAGCTCAGTAGGGAATATCTTAAGAGATTCCACTATGGAATCATAGCAATATGGAATCACACCAATATATCTAAACTAGATATAGACTGGTAGGGCATTTACCGGATGCATCACCTTCACAAGGAAGGGTGAAATCCAAAGGCTTCCTGGCTCGTTCTAGACTCTGTCTATAGAAGATTGGTGAAACACAGCAAGTGTGGGAATGACACACTCATATTAGAGTTTTATGCCCTTAGGTACCTTAGATCTATATATCTAATAATGGATCCAAAAGAGAAGCAAAAACCAAACAAGGGAGAAGTGGGAAATTCCACTCTCAGGAAAATCTACAATAGGCTCAAGGAGGACGACGTATAAGCAAGCCAGTGTAAAAATAACACAGAACAGGGTTGGGTTCCCTTATTTTAGGTTGTTTGGGAGCTCCATGTAGAGTTTAAGAAAAAACAAATGAGTTTAGAGGGCTTAAACAGATCTCCCACAATCAACACTAGCTGAAAATCAACTAAAGGAGAGAGTTGGGTTGATAGAGAAACCCTCCTTTAGGAATTGCGCAGTTTCTACTAGAAGTCACTAGAAATCAGCCATGAACTCATATTACAATATGGTAGCAATAAATAAAATCTATAATGAATTTCCTTTGTAGAAGCATTGAATTTACTTGAAGCAAGAGCAAGAATCCTTCAGAAATTGTAGCAATAACACATGGAAAAGCTATAGAAAGACTTGACAGCATTTTATATGAGGAGCTTCAGCTGCTGTAGGTTCAAAATAAGATCTACAACTAATAAATAGTTGAAAAATCAGATCCATACCAGATCTGGAAACTCCTCAGCCTTCTTAACAAGATCCCCTTGGGGTTTTATCAAAATAATGCATAATAAAGTGTAGATCTAGCTTTTAATACACTGAACCACAAAAAACTTCAGAGATTTCTGAATATGGCTTTCATTAAATTTCATATAAGATCTGAACATGAATATATCAGCAAGCTACTTTACCAATCTTCAAAGTGAGAGGCAAGCCTCAATCACCAGAAAGCTAGTACAAAGAAAGATCTAGACAATAGAGAAGTAGTACATGAGAAATAACGCAGTTCATGGAAGGGACTGCACAGTAGCTGGAATGAGATAATAAAACAGATAAAAATTACATATCTGAAATAAAAATGAGAGTGAGATCCTCTTTCGAGAGGTCACAAGACACCCTCCCTGAGAGAAATCTCCTCTAAACAACTGGATCTTGCAGATCTAGTTCCCCCACTTGTTGCAACTCACAAGCAGCTGCAAAACCCTCAACAGGACCAGCGCTGCTATAGAGATGAAGCTTGGCCATAATGCCGGATAGTGGAGAGATGCACCAAAATCCCCTCCAAAGAGCTACTCCATGGAAGGAGAGAGGATTCCTAAACAGGAAATCCTCTTCCCTTAGGCTAAACAGCCAAGAGACTTGAGTTGCTGCAGCAACTTCTCAAAATTCTTCAACAACCATTTCTTGCTGCCTCTCCTTCTATTTATAACATGAGGGCTTGCCAAAAACCTAAACCATCTTCTTCAACTTATCCTCTTTCACACATGTGATCCTCTTCTAGAAGTACATTTGTGCTTGATGGATAAGCTTCCCTCCAAACTACGCTGTAGGTGGGGCCAAGTTGACACATGCAAAATAATTTCCCCTTTTCACACTTAGGGGTGTTTAATATAATAGCCCAGATTTGTCCCCTTTCACATTGGGCATGTATTTATTCTTAACTTATGAGTTTAATAAACCTCCTTCACATACTTTTATTCATGAATAAAAAAAATTGATAATAAAATGCAATATTCCCATGAGCTGTAGAAATTGGGAATAGTACAGTCTCCCCTGGAAAAATGTTGCTTGCCCTCAAGCAACTCTTATTGTAGATGCAAGCCATCTATTCCCTCCAAATGGCATCCTCATAAGGAAGGCTTCCTCCTTTTGCTGCAATAGGTTATGTATGTTTGGTTCCAAAGTTGTCTTCTACCCATGCATGAGATGACTTCCAACTGTGAGGTTAGATGTCCTCTTCTTGCCATGAAGCACAAGATGACAAATGCATGATGTCCAACATCATAACAAACACATGTGAGTCATAAATTAAGGTAGCTCCTACCATAAAGGAGAAGCTTCATCATGCAGAACATTCCTCTATCCCATGTCTGTGAACTTGAATAAGCATTGCTATGCCTCCATTCTCAGCCCTGTTGGCCTTGTTGGATCCAAACTCCATCTTTCCAGCATTATGCAAAGAAGAAGGAGAGGAGTAATATGGGTAAAAAAAAAGATTTCAAGCCATATTCTACCAAAATCAACCACCATAGAAAGGCCTTTTGCTACCATCCTCCATCTCCTCCATGTAAGATGGACAAGCCATGCTTCCAAAAAGATGATGTGCATGCCTCCCTTGCTACAAGTTATCTTTGATACATTAGGCATGAACCAGAAAATTATGAGTCATGGGGTGGTCACCATACTCATGCAAAAGCATCAAAGAAACAAGGGATCTTGCTGCCCTCTTTCCTTCTTATGTTCATTATGAAATTAAACCATGCTAATGGACATATGATATGTCACATCAGCCCAATACAAGCACCATCATCAATGCACATCTTGAGATTATTATGCCAAATTTATTACCATGCAAAACACATAGACATAGGAGATGTCATGTGGTGGCCATACCTTCTCAAGTGAAAGAAAATTGTACATGACTTCTCTTGCTGGAACATAACATTGAAATCCAAGGCATGATTCATAAAATAATGGGCTATTGGGTAGCAACCATACTCAGCCAAAAGCAGCCATAGCAACAAGGACTTTGCAGCCTTCTTGCCTCATCACCATGTAGATCTAGGAGCAACAACACAATGATGAGCATGTTAAATGAATCATCAACATAGTAAAAGCAAGCTCCTCATACCACATCATGTGGGAGTCATTCCTCCTCCCAAGCCAAAGTTCATGCATGAAATATACCTCCAACAGAAATGCATGTGGTCATATGAGACATACTCCAAGCATAGGTAAATACATTGACATAAGATTTAACTTGTGATCTCCAATTATCCTTCTAACATCCACATCATCAAGGCTTCCTCTTCATATAATCTACTAATGATGTACCAAGCATGAGATAAGAGAAATGAGAATATTTTGGGTAGAGATCATGCCTACCCCAAGGCAACCAACACTGCCATGCCTCCTTATACATTGCATAACTGCTCTTCAAGGCATAGATCAGAAAAATAGGTGCCTTTGGAGAGTAATAGGAGTCTCCCAAGGGCAACCAGCGTAACCAAGCTTGCTGGTCCACATATGTCTGCAACTGATCATGTGACCCCTTGCTCACCATTCTCATCCACTCACTCAAGTATGGAAGTTGAGTGATGTGCTACATAATCATGGCATTCTCCATTTATAGAATACCACCTCCTTGAACCCAATGAAGAACTTTGCATCTCATGAAATACTGAAATACATCTCTGTTGTGATATGTTAGTGATACCTTCTTCTTATGTATGGTCTTCCAAAACCATTGAAGCTTTGGATCTGCATCAATACCTTCAACAAGCTCTGAGAATGATGAAGCCTCTTTGTCACAGCCACTGTGTGACAGCGCAGTGATGTACCTTTGCTTCAAATCAGCACTTTGATCTAACCATTGGCTATGCATGGACCTTGAAATAATATGTGCTGAAATCTCATGCATACCTTGGATCAATTGATATGTGGGAACCTCTTGACAGAACACAATAGTTCCTCCATCCGGATCAATGATGCCTCCAACTGCTGGTAAGAATGATGGCCTCCTTTCTTCGAGTATACCAGTGCTGGAATCTTTTTTCTCCTCCTCATGCATCTCCTGATTCATGCATGGGACCCCATATGTTAAGAACCCAAGACTACCTTGCAAAGATGCAAGTGCCTCTTCTCTAGATGCAAGCTCCTTAGCAGCAGGTAGTGAAAATGGAGATCTTTTGCCCAAGGTGACAAGATTGACATTCTCCTTTATTTCCTTGGGAGATCTCTCTTTGTAGCTCTTATTTTTCCTCTTCTCTTAAAATTCCTTGAGATTTTCTTCAATACTCTTCAATGATTGAAAAAGAAGCAATGAGATCTCTTCTTCAGTCATTCTCTCTGCCTTGTGATAAGAGGAATTGTATGGTTCTTCCTCTTCATCTTGAAACCCTTTAGGAGTTTCTTTGCATCTCTTTTCTTCATTTCTATGCCTTTCACCTTCCTCAAATAAAGTGGGCATAGTGGATCTATGAGGAGAGCTAGGATCCTTCTGTCTTCTACTTTGCTGATAAGAAGTGCTAGGGCTTTCTTCTTCTTCTTGAAATCTAATGTAGCTCTTACTGCAACTTGCTTCTTCTCGAAACCCTCTAGGAGTCTCGGTGCTTCTTCTTTATCTCTTCTTATTTACCTCTTAGAAGAGGCCCTTCTTAGATCTGGAAAATGATGAGAATAATATCATCTTCTCCACCAACCTGATCTCTTCTTCTTCTCATTAATTCACTGGTAGCTTGATCTCACAGGTTGTGCCAGAGATCATGCTCTGATACCACTGTAATATTCCAAATGGGGAAAAACAATCTCAGTAGGGAATATCTTAAGAAATTCCACTATGGAATCACAACAATATGGAATCACACAAATAGGTCTAAACCAGATATAGACTGGTAGGGCATTTACCAGATGCATCACCTTCACAAGGAAGGGTGAAATCCAGAGGCTTCTTGGCCCATTCCAGACACTGTCTATAGTGAAAAAAAGCAAGTGTGGGAATGACACACTCCTCTTAGATTTTTATGCCCTTAGGAACCTTAGACATACATATCTAATAATGGATCAAAAAGAGAAGAAAAAACCAAACAAGGGAGAAGCGGGAAATTCCACTCTCAGGAAAATCTGCAATAGGCTCAAGGAGGACGTTGTATAAGCAAGCCAGTGTAAAAATAATAGAGACCAGGGCTGGGTTCCCTTATTTTAGGCTATGTGGGATCTCCATGCATATTTTTAGCAAAAAAAAATCAGTTTAGATGTCTTAAACAGATCTCCCATAATCAACACTAGCTGAAAATCAGCTAAAGGAGAGAGTTGGGTTGATAGACAAACCCTCCTTTAGGAATTGTGCAGTTTCTGTTGGAAGTCACTGGAAATCAGCCATGAAACTCATATTACAGTATGGCAGCAATAAATCAAATCTATAATGAGGTTCCTTTGAAGAAGCATTGAATTTACTTGAAGTAAGAGCAAGAATCCTTCAGAAATTGTAGCAATAACACATGGAAAAGTTGTAGAGAGACTTGACAACGTTTTATATGAGGAGCTTCAACTGCTGTAGGTTAAAAATCAGATCTACAACTGATAAATTTCTGAAACATCAGATCCATACCAGATCTGGAAACTACTCAGCCTTCTTAACAAGATCCCCTTGGGGTTTTATCAAAATAATGCATAATAAAGTGTAGATCTAGCTTTTAATACACTGAACTGCAAAAAAATTCAGAGATTTATGAAGATGGCTTTCATTAAATTTTATATCAAATCTGAACATGATTAGATCAGCAAGCTACTTTACAAATCTTCAAAGTGAGAGGCAAGCCTCAATCACCAGAAAGCTAGTACAAAGAAAGATCTAGACAATAGAGAAGCAGTACATGAGAAATAACACAGTTCATGGAAGGGACTATGCAGTAGCTGGAATGAGCTAATACAAAATATAAAAATTACAGATCTGAAATCAAAATGAGAGTGAGATCCTCTTTCGGGTGGTCACAAGACACACTCCCTGAGAGAAATCTCCTCTAAACAACTAGATCTTGCAGATCTAGTTCCCCCACTTGCTGCAACTCACAAGCAGCTGCAAAACCCTCAATAGGACCAGCGCTGCTATAGAGATGAAGCTTGGCCATAATGCCAGATAGTGGAGAGATGCACCATAATCCCCTCCAAAGAGCTACTCCATGGAAGGAGAGAGGATTCCTAAATAGGAAATCCTCTTCCCTTAGGCTAAACCTTTGATGTACCTTTGCTTCAAATCAGCACTTTGATCTAACCCTTGGCTATGCATGGACCTTGAAATAATATGTGCTGAAATCTCATGCATACCTTGGATCAACTGATATGTGGGAACCTCTTGACAGAACACAAGAGTTCCTCCATCCGGATCAATGATGCCTCCAACTGCTGGTAAGAATGATGGCCTCCTTTCTTCAAGTATACCAACGCTGGAATCTTTCTTCTCCTCCTCATGCATCTCCTGATTCATGCATGGGACCCCATATGTTAAGAACCCAAGACTACCTTACAAAGATGCAAGTGCCTCTTCTCTAGATGCATGCTCCTTAGCAGCAGGTAGTGAAAATGGAGATCTCTTGCCCAAGGTGACAAGATTGACATTCTCCTTTGTTTCCTTGGGAGATGTCTCTTTATAGCTCTTCTTTTTCCTCTTCTCTTCAAATTCCTTGAGATTTTCTTCAATACTCTTCAATGATTGAAAAAGAAGTAGTGATATCTCTTCTTCAGTCATTCTCTCTACCTTGTGATAATAGGAAGTGTATGGTTCTTCCTCTTCATCTTGAAACCCTTTAGGAGTTTCTTTGCATCTCTTTTCTTCATTGCTATACCTCTCACCTTCTTCAAATAAAATGGGCATAGTGGATCTATGAGGAGAGCTAGGATCCTCTGGTCTTCTTCTTTGCTGATAGGAAGTGCTAGGGCTTCCTTCTTCTTCTTGAAATCTAATGTAGCTCTTACTGCAACTTGCTTCTTCTCAAAACCCTCTAGGAGTCTCGGTGCTTCTTCTTTCTCTCTTCTGATTTACCTCTTGGAAGAGGCCCTTCTTAGATCTAGAAAATTATGAGAATAATATCATCTGCTCCACCAAGCTGATCTCTTATTCTTCTCATTAATTCACTGGTAGCTTGATCTCACAGGTTGTGCCAGAGATCATGCTCTGATACCACTGTAATATTCCAAATGGGAAAAAACAAGCTCAGTAGGGAATATCTTAAGAAATTCAACTATGGAATCACAGCAATATGGAATCACACCAATAGATATAAATCATAGATATACTGGTAGGGCATTTACCGAATGCATCACCTTCACAAGGAAGGGTGAAATCCAGAGGCTTCCTGGCCCGTTCCAGACTCTGTCTATAGAAGATTGGTGAAACACAACAAGTGTGGGAATGAAACACTCCTCTTAGATTTTTCTACCCTTAGGAACCTTATATCTATAGATCTAATAATGGATCCAAAATAGAAGCAAAAACCAAACAAGGGAGAAGTGGGAAATTCCACTCTTAGGAAAATCTGCAATAGGCTCAAGGAGGACGTTGTATAAGCAAGACAGTGTAAAAATAATGTAGACCAGGGTTGGGTTCCCTTATTTTAGGCTGTGTGGGATCTACATGCATATTTTAAGCAAAAACAAATGATTTTAGAGGGCTTAAACAAATCTCCCACAATCAACACTAGATGAAAATCAGCTAAAGGAGAGAGTTGGGTTGATAGAGAAACCCTACTTCAGGAATTGTGCAGTTTCTACTTGAAGTCACTGGAAATCAGACATGAAACTCATATTACAGTATGGCAGCAAGAAATCAGATCTATAATGAAGTTACTTTGTAGAATCATTGAATTACTTGAAGCAAGATCAAGAATCCTTCAGAAATTGTAGCAATAACACATGGAAAAGCTGCAGAAAGACTTGACAGCATTTTATATGAGGAGCTTCAGCTGCTGGAGGTTAAAAATGAGATCTACAACTGATAAATAGGTGAAACATTAGATCCATACCAGATCTGGAAACTACTCAGCCTTATTAACAAGATCCCCTTGGGGTTTTATCAAAATAATGCATAATAAAGTGTAGATCTAGCTTTTAATACACTGAACTGCAGAAAAATTCAAATATTTCTAAATATGGCTTTCATTAAATTTCATATCAGATCTGAACATGAATAGATCAGCAAGCTACTTTACAAATCTTCAAAGTGAGAGGCAAGCCTCAATCACCAGAAAGCTAGTACAAAGAAAGATCTAGACAATAGAGAAGCAGTACATGAGAAATAACGTAGTTCATGGAAGGGACTGCACAGTAGCTGGAATGAGCTAATACAACAGATAAAAATTATAGATCTGAAATCAAAATGAGAGTGAGATCCTCTTCTGGGTGGTCATAAGACACCCTCCCTGAGAGAAATCTTCTCTAAACAACTAGATCTTGCAGATCTAGTTCCCCCACTTGCTGCAAATCACAAGTAGCTGCAAAACTCTCAACAGGACCAACGCTACTATAGAGATGAAGCTTGGACATAATGTCGGATAGTGGAGAGATGCACCACAATCCCCTCCAAAGAGCTACTCCATGGAAGGAGATAGGATTCCTAAACAAGAAATCCTCTTCCCTTAGGCTAAACAACCAAGAGACTTGAGTTGTTGCAGCAACTTCTCAAAATTCTTCAACAACCATTTCTTGCTGCCTCTCCTTATATTTATAACATGAGGGCTTGCAAAACCCTAAACCATATTCTTCAACTTATCCTCTTTCACACATGTGATCCTCTTCTAGAAGTACGTTGTGCTTGATGGATAAGCTTCCCTCCAAACTGCGTTGTAGGTGGGGCCATGTTGACCCATGCAAATGAATTTCCCTTTTTCACACTTATGGGTGTTTAATATAATAGCCCAGATTTTCCCCCTTTCACATTGGGCATGTATTTATTCTTAACTTAGGAGTTTAATAAACCTCCTTTGCATACTTTTATTCATGAGTAAAGCAAATTGATAATAAAATGCAATATTCCCATGAGCTGCAGAAATTGGGAATATTACAGTCTCCCCTGGAAAAATGTTGCTTGCCCTCTAGCAACTCTTATTGTAGATGCAAGCCATATATTCCCTCCAAATGGAATCCTCATAAGGAAGGCTTCCTCCATATGCTGCAATAGGTTATGTATGTTTGGTTCCAAATTTGTCTTCTACCCATGCATGAGATGACTTCCAACTGTGAGGTTAGATATCCTCTTCTTGCCATGAAGCACACGATGAAAAATGCATGATTTCCAACATCATCACAAACACATGTGAGTCATAAATTAAGGTAGCTCCTGCCATAAAGGAGAAGCTTCATCATGCAGAACATTCCTCTATCCCATGTTTGTGAACTTGAATAAGCATTGCTATGCCTCCATTCTCAGCCCTGTTGGCATTGTTGGATCCAAACTCCATCTTTCCAGATTTATGAAAAGAAGAAGGAAAGGAGTAATATGGGTAAACAAAATATTTCAAGCCATATTCTCCCAAAATCAACCACCAGAGCAAGGCCCTTTGCGACCATCCTCCATCTCCTCCATGTAAGATTTTGGAAATCCCCGATTTTGGAAATCTTAGGTTGCTCTTTTGTTCTAATGTTTCCTTTCCTAATATTTATGGGTTCAGTCACATATAGCACTTCAAGCAGCGGCGTAGTGACAATGTTTTGACATTCAGACTTGGAGATATTGGTGTTTCTAGGGTCTTCCTCATTATCTTCAATAGTCACATTTTGACAGTCAACTATATCCTTCATCTGTGCATCCCATGCTAGTATGGCTCATGCTTCTAGTGTCTCTATTGTGTCAAATACCACATATTGGATCATGTGTAAGGTAGTATTAATGCATGGGAATCCATTCTCAAAACTAAACATTAACACAAATATTTCTCGTAGTGCAACCCATTCCGTCGTGCCTCGTCGCAACTCAACCTCTAGGTAGAAGTTCATAGGAATCCGACTTAAAGTATGGATGAATGTATGCACCCATCTTGGCTGTGTCTCTTCTTCCCAAGCTGCAGTCCACCTGGCTAAATGTATGGGCAGATCTTCTTTTCCTACATAGGTTCCTTCCAACTGTATATTGGGTTGTCCAAAGCACAGTTGCATCATATGGGTACATTCTTCCCAATTTTCCAAGTTTTCCTTGTGTGTCTCCCACAAGTATGTTGGAGTTGAGTGTAGAGCTAATTCAAGCACATGGAACCATTGTGTCTCTGGAGCAACCTTTTCAAACTCATATAAGAAACAAGTAACACTTCCTATACCATCATAATAAGGTAGGTCTCGCACCTCAGAGGATATGCACCATAGAGATCCGATGACTCGGTTGCAGCGTAGTGTAGAGACTTCATGAAAATGGTTATGCCAATTCTCCAATTCCTCGACTGAGTTTGAGATTCATTAATTATATCTATCTCATCTAAGCTGACCATCTGATATGGGACTGATCTAATCTTCATCTTGTGTAGTTAGTTTGTAGATATTATCAATGTCCTCTTCTGCACACATTGATTCTGTATATATTTCTCCTTTTGTTGGATCCAGTGGTACCACAACCATGGTTCAATTTTTTTCAAACACCATACATATGCACTTAAGATTGATGATAACGTCCATGTCAATAGCGCAATCCAGACCCAATAGCAGGGGGTATGGATCTGTAACATCAACAATCTAAATAACAAATATCAACTATGACCTTAGAAAGCCTACCTATTGGGATAATCTTTTGTTGATTCACCATGCGCAACTGTATTACAAACCATTCTATCTTAGGTTCTCCCATTTTCTACCAAGTCTGATTTGGTATGACATTTGCATCAAATCCCAGATCTAAAATGACCTGGTCCATTTCAAATTCTCTTATTTGAGCACTCAGGCGCATCTCATGACCAAGTCTTCTCTTGTTCTTGTAGATCTTATTGAGAGCATTTTGCTCCTTATGGGGTTGTTATTTATTGGTTCATATGTTAATTAAATCTTGAAGGTTATCAACGACCTTATTATTGTGTAGAATCTTGATACATGCCTGTAAAAACAATTTCATATCTGCAAGCTCAACCCCTTCATTGGTATGTGTGGCATGTTTCCTTAGTACTTTGGATGTGCCACGATCTACGAAGTCCTTATTTGTTGTGAAAAAGGTATCATTTTCCCTTTGTAGATTGAATTATTCCTTTTTCTCAGGAGCTTTCCTGACCCAAACATCAGTGAAAATTCTCTTATCTTTTACTTTATCTTCTCTAGTTGCTATGTCACTTCTCGTTACAATATTTATGCTAGGGTCTTCAGTGCACGGTTCCACTCTCATCATTTGAAGATTCTGCATAGGTGTCTACAGTTTCTTCTCTTGAATTTTTGCAAATAGTACAAGTAAATCTTCAAGAACATGATTAGACTACCTACAATATCTGCAAGATTGTTGTGTTGGGTTCGTGCAGTCACATGTAGAATTGCTAGCCCCTCCACATTTATAACAAATGAGTTGTCCCATTCCACGACCATCTCCTTAGCCCATTCCTCATCCTCTGCTTGGAAATACACCACGCTTAGATGGAGATACAAAAAAATCTGGTCCTTTACCCTCAACTTGTAATCTGTACGAGTCAACCTGCTCAATCATCAGATCAAATTTGTGACAGTCCTTATCATCTTGTCTATTATGAAACCATCTCCCAAAATAGAAGAAAAGAGATATCGACGCCTTAGAAATCACCCATTTTGAGGGGGAAACCTCCTTTACATTACATAAATGAACAATTCTTGGATGATACAACTAACAAAACCTCCTTTCTATGTATAGGAGTCCAATGGGTCACAATATAATCCTAGCCAACATAACAACAACAATGTAAGGGCACAACAATAACAATAGTGGGCTTTTATGGGGCATAATAATAACAATATGGGGATTACATGGGAAGAACAATAACGACAAGGGAGATATACTAACAATAAAAATAATGGGATACACTATTTTTATAGGGAACTAACATGCCCCTCTCCTTCAAACAAGTGTTGTCCTCAACACTTGGTTATTTCTCGATGCTTCTTTATAAAATTCTCATCCTCCCATGTGGAACCTTCAATGGGTAATTTCTTCCACTTGTTGATATTCTTTGAAATTGATCGATTTCATAGTTTTCGAGTTCATGTTTCCGTGATTTCTTCATAACTTGTTTTTCCGTGATGTTGATCTTCCTGTTGTTTCATTCAATTATGCACCAAAGTTAGGTTATCCTTTGAGAGTTGGAGAACTTGTTGTTGATGCTCGATGTGATATTCCACTGCTTTATCATCCATATTAGCTTTCATTTTATCCTTCAAGCCATCCAACTTAGCCTCCATGTCTGCTTTTAAACCATCTATGTCATATTTGCTTCCTCTTTGTAAGATCGAAATTTGTTGCACTTGGTACCATAATTTCGATATATCATATGCAATTCTTCCTCTTCATGCATCATAGTAGAGCTTTCTGAGAGATTAATGGATATGGAATTATTTTTGGGAGGCATTATATAACTCAATACCGATATTACGGTTCAATATTCCCTTGGAATCACTTCAAACTAATTTTTCAAACAAAATTTATGTAAACTTGTTTAAAAAATACACACCTTTTTCTTGCTTTTGAGGAGCTTGATATTGAAACTGATGTATATCTGGAATTTTGGATCCCCAATATTTTATCTTCAGTCCTTTAGTAGCCCTCTAAATATTCTTTCTAATGCCACATGTTAGACCTAATTTGGATTCTTCAAGGAAACGTTATGTCCAATCTCCCACAATGACCTAATTATGGGATAGTTCAGTAGAGAGGGCTTGTATGGCGTGCCACGTGTCATTGTTTCCTCCTTCGGATTTGAAATTGATACTCAAAAAACTAAAGTCTGTGTAATTTTGGCCACATTTTATAGAATTCCAATCCGATGCTTAGAGAGAAAGTTATGAAAATTTCCCAAGGTGACCTCTTTGAGTTGAAATTCGGGAGCTTGCAAAAACCCAAAATTCCACATATCATATCTTCGCAAATGGGTTTTGGTTTAAGCTTCTGAACCTTCGTAGAAAAAAATTTATAGCGAAAATTACACAATGACCTATTTGAAGCAGCGAAACCCTAGAATCGAAAGCTATGATACCAAATGTTATGAAACTAGCTCCAAAAATAGAAGAAAAGAGAGATCAACACCTTAGAAATCAGCCACTTTGAGGGGAAAACATCCTTTACATTACATAAACGAAAAATTCTTGGATGATACAAATGAAAAAACCTCCTTTCTATATATAGGATTCCAACGAGCCACAATATAATCCTAGTCGACCTATTACTGTTAAATACATCAACAAAAAATTTAATAACCCATGCTAAGGATGGCTATCAAACCAAACAACCATGTTTAGGTGGAAAACTTTCATACTAGATTTCAGGTCCTGATATACTAAATTTGATGATGAGTTGTCCATTGGTGAGGTGGCAAAAGTGATGTGCTATCAGACATGTCAATCTCGTGAAGTGTATTTCTAAGTTGTCTTCATCAACAAATGTCCCAATGACACTTCATAATCCATTTTGATGACTCATCTCCTTCTTGAATTGCATTGAATGCCTAAAAAAGACCAAAAATTTAGAACACTGGAAAAACAGAGTATTTAGGCAATTTCGTAGCGTAATTTTCATAGCATCTTTATAACACTACCTTCTACAACTTTTTTGAATATTCTGCCTATGGGAATATATTCATTGGGTTTAATAAGGTAAATACATGCCTCTAGTTACCCCTGATATGATATTTTTTGGGAAGATTTGCCTCAAAAAATTCTACAACGAGTTCGTAGAGAAAACTTAGCCTCAAGCCTAGAGCTCACTACGAACATGCCTCATTTCACCAAAGTTTGCAATTTTTCTTCCAAACTCCAAAAAATATTTTCAACCCTATATGTGACTTGATATGATATCTTAAGACAAAAATTATCCAAAAAGGTATGACTTACCATCTTTCATGGAGCAGCAAGGTCATCCTCCATCACAATCATCTCTAAACCTTTTTTCTTCAATTCTGCTTGCACCATCTCCATTTGTATTTCCAATTCTCTGACTTGGATTTTAAACTTCCTTCATTATGATTACAACCACCTATTCCTCCTAAAGAGATATTTCATCATTTTGTGCAGAGTTAGTGTCCTCTTTAACATCTTCCTTGACCCCTCTGCAACCTCATCATAAAAATCTATATGTTTGCTCACTTATTTTTTAAAGTATGTCAACTTTTGCCTCTCTTGTTTGAAATATGCGAACTCCAGCTTAGTTTCCAAAATCTATTCTCTAGCTTCCATAAGCTTCTGTTTTAAGAGCTCCAGTTCAGATTTTTCTTGAACTTTTTCCTTGCCCTTTCTTCCCTTGATCACCACTACCTCTGTTGGAGATCACTCAATTATTTCTTCCCTTGTTGGTTGTTTCTCCTTTTCCAGTTCCTTATGCAACTTCTCAATTTTTCTCCCTTTGATAATTGTGACCTAGTGAGTGGCTTCATAGGTTTGAAAATAAAATCTGAGTCTTCTTTGGAAAAGTCTAGTTTCTTAGCTCTAAGACTCTTTTTCTTGGTTTTTTCTCCCTTAACTTTTACATGCTTCACAATAGAAGATTCCTCAATGTCAATTTTCTGCAAGATATATTCTGGCTTGCCTTTCCCTTCTGTCTGACTTCTAGTGATCCTTCTGTTGGTTCTTATGTCAGTTTTGAATTTACTGTTGGTAGAGGTTTTTTTAAGGCCCTGTATATGACTTGATATGATATCTTAAGACAAAAGGTAGCCAAAAATGTGTGACTTTCCATATTTCATGGAGCAGCAAGGTCATCCTCCATCACAATCATCTTTAAACCTTTTTTCTTCAATTCTGCTTGCACCATATCCATTAGTATTTCCAATTCTCTGACTTGGCTTTGAAACTTCCTTCTTTCTGATTGAAACCACTTTTTCCACCTAAAGAGATGTTTCATCATTCCGTGCAGAGGCAATTTCCTATTTAACATCTTCCTTGACTCCCCTTCAACCTCATCATAAAAATATATCTGTTTGCTCACTTATTTTTTAAATTTTGTCAACTCATGCCTCTCTTGTTTTAAATCTGTTAACTCCAGATTAGTTCCAAAATCTCTTCTCTATCTTCCCTAAGCTGCTCTTTTAAGAGCTCAAATTCAGATTTTTCTTGAAATTTTTCTTTGCCCTTTATTCCTTAGATCACTACTACCTCTGTTGGAGATAAATCAACTTTTTTCTTCCCTTGTTGGTTGTTTCTCCTTTTCTGGTTCCTTATGCAACTTTTAGATTTTTCTCCCTTTGATAACTATGACCTAGTGAGTGGCTTCCTAGGTTTAAAAATAAAACCTGAGTCTTCTTTCGAAAAGTCTAGTTTCTTATCTTTAAGACTCTTTTTCTTGGTTTTTGCTCAGTTAACTTCTACAGACTTCATAACAGGAGATTCCTCAATTTCAATTGCCTGGAAGATATCTTCTAGCTTTCCTTTCCCTTCTTTCTGACTTCTAGTGATGTTTTTGTGGGTTCTCATGTTAGTTTTGACTTTACTACTGGTAGAGATTTTTTGAGGCACCAATGTCTCCTATAATTGCTCACCTTCTACCTCCATAGGATCCACCATGGGTTGCACCTCTATCTGCACTTCCACCTCTAATTCAACCTCTATTTCAACCCTTGAGTCTTTATCATTCTTTGGAGTATTTTCCTTTGATCTAGGTGTCTTTCTAGGAGTGAGGACATCAACCTCATACCCACTCAAGAACAAAAAAGTTGACCAATCCCTGTTTAACTTTTTTATCTCCTCCATAACTAATAATTTATCAAAGCATGGTGAAAAATAGAAGTGTCATTGCTTTCGGGTTTAGCTTGAACCTTATCAACCATTTTTCCTAAACTCCAAAATGGAAAAAATGGTAAATCCAATGGTTGTTTACGTGTGAAATGAAGCAGAAATCTGAAGTCGTATTGATAGATCATGTGAAATCTAACTTTACAAGTGAAGTATTTTTGAATCACCATCAGCAATTTTGAATAATTATCCTTGAGGCAAGTTCTGGAGATGCTTGAGCTCATGTCTATGCCTATGTGCTCCTCCTTTAAAAAATCATCACAGCTTTGCAGCTTGAACCTTATTGCTTTAAACCACTCCTATCCAAACCTTGGGATTTTGGTTACATGTGCAATTGTGTCAGGAGACATAGAAATTTGAGGATGCCCACCTTTGAACCTATACCAATGAAATTTATGGAAAAATATGTAGACACCTATTTATGATAACCTAGCAGTTTCTGGAAGAAACGCATGCAACCTGCATTGGAAAAAGCTTGTGAGAAGCTGGGGTATTCTGCAATTAGCCTCATATCCATGGGCTCATATCTAACCACAGTGCCATCCTTGTTTGGCTTTTATGTGAAGCCATAATTTCAAATACAATGTTGATCATCTCTTTCTTTGACACCTGCAAAATTATTTTGAGACATCAAGCAACATCCTTGACATAGGTAGCACTTAGCCTAACAAATCTACAAGACAGAATTCAAGACTCTAGACAACTCGTTAAAGTGTTCAAACAACTTACAAGGATGAAGGTGAGGTGTTGCTATTCAAACTAGGAATTAGAATAAATTAGGAAAGAGGAAATGAGTGGGAAAAATAAAATGATGTGAGGAGTAATGCCATTACCACACATGCATATGACATTTAATGACAAATAACATAATGGGACCATGATGAACAAGTGTGCACTAACCAATGAAATCATGACAAGACACAACATGTCCCACCGTTAGCAGAATAAATAAAATTTTGTATCGTTTCCAGTACTCGGGAGGGAAAAATCGCTATCGAACTGTCAGGAACTTCTGTAGTGAAATCATACTGTTTTATAGTGACTACATTGCAGAATTCAGAAAAAAATTTCCAAGTGTCACAAAATGACCCTTTATTACCCATGCAATCATATTTTTTCTAATTTACCTTGATATGACCTTTATTTCATGACTAATGACTATTAAAACCCCTTAAACTATGTACAAATTTTGAAAATTAATGAACTTCATGACCTTATTTTCATCCAAATGACCCAACCTAACTTACCTAAGACCAACCTAGACAAACCCAATTGTTATCATAGATAACAATGGCTCTACTAGGGATGTTGTGCCCTTGTGGTGCAGTAAAGAACCAGGAGCTCTAGTTCCTTATTTGAAAACTGAAAATTATAAACTTGATGAAATCTTCTTCAAGCTTTTATGGCCTTCTCCTCAGGCTCAAAATTGATGATAATATCACCTTTATTTGCAAAAAAAACATAAGAGAACGAGCTATATACAATGATGTGTATTTCAACGTAATGAATTAGGAAGACAATGTTTTAGAAACCTGCCATTGACATGTCTTCCTTCACACAACTTCCCATTCATTTCTTGAAGTAATAATGTGTTGTTCCCATGATATGTTGTTATCATAAAGGGTCCTTTCCAAATATTTTCAAATTTTCCATGTTTCCCTTTATCTTCGATCCTGGCCTCCCACTTGAAAACCACATCTTAAACTTTAAATTTTTCTTCCTTTGTATTCCTCTCAAAAATATTTTTGACTCTATTTTGTGACTGTTGATGATTAGTGTACACTTCCTCCCTTTTTTCTTGCAAAGTAATGAGTCGATTTATCCTTCTTTGGATTGAATTTGGTTCTTCTTCCGACCCCTGTAGTAATTTCATCACTGGAACTCTAAGGGAGGTTGGAAAGATTGCTTTGATTCCATATACCAACTCATAAGGAGATGTAACTACAGACATCTTGGTACAAATTCTGTCAGCCCATAAATAAAATTTTAACTTCAAATGCCATGACCATTTGTTTTCTTGCAAAACCTTCTTGATAATTCTGACTATGCTTTTGTTTGATGACTCAGCCAAGCCATTACCTCGAGGGTAATATGTCTTGGAGTGACCAAGAGTAATATGTTATTGATTACATAAACTACTCAATTTTTTAGACTTGAAATCCTGAGCATTGCTAGTGATAATTTCCATGGGATAGCCAAACCTTGATAAAATGTTGTTTTCCAGAAAATGAAAAATGATCGAGTCTATAGCTTTCCTTGTAGGGATAGCTTCAATCCACTTTGAAAAGTAATCAATGGCTGTTAAGATCCACCGATGTTGGCCTAAGGATGCAGGATGTATCTCGCCAATAAAATCCAATCCCCATTGTTGGAAAGGAGATTCTACAAATATGGGTTTAATAGGTAATATGATTAGCTTCTTTTTTCCATCAAAATTTGACACTCATACAGGAAACGATATTTTTGTAGATATCTTTGAACATAGAAGGCCAATAGCATCCTACTCTAAGTATCGTGTTTGATGTTTCCTTCCAATAATTATGACCTCCACAATCACCCTTATGAAATTCATCAATTACCCTCTCAGCTTAATCTTCTAACAAGTAGTTTAAGAGTATCCCACCGGTATCCCTCCAATGTAAATTCTTATTTAAAATGAAACACCTTAGAGACTTCATCTTTTAAAAACTGGATTTGGATTTGGTTAATTCAAGAGGATCCTTGTGATTCTGCAAAGCAAAAATTACATTCCTATATAGGGATCAATTCCTCCTCTTCAACCACCTCTGAAAATTCTGCAATAAAATTCATATCTAGGCAATCAAAATTAGATTGTGTCATCAAATTTCTAGCCCCTATCCTTTTACCAAATTTGTAGGTGTAATCTCCATATCATACTCCAACAAAGTGGCAAACCCATTACCTCTTTTTCCATCTAGATTAGCTTGAGTCAATATGTCTTTTACCACAACATTAGGCACAAAAGCCATAATGTGAGAATGTACAATATAGATTCTGAAATCCTTAAGTGCCTTCACTAGAGCATAGGCTTGTTTATCCATAATGTTGTATTTTAGTTCAGAATTTTCAAGTTTCCTACTGAAGAAACAAATGGGTTGTTCATTACCTTGTTGTCTCTTTTGCAATAACACTCCCGCAATTGTATGTTCAGAAGCAAAAGTAAAAACCATAAAATCCTTAGAAAAAATCAAACTTTATGAGCACAAAAACTTGGGTAAGGGCCTTATTGATTTCCTGAAAAGACTGATTTTCCTCTGTTGTCCATTTAATATCAGAATCTTTCCTAAGCATCTTAGTAATATGCTTAACAATTTCTACAAAATTAGGAATGAATCTCCTAACAAAATTTACCTTGCCTAAAACAGATTGAATCTCTTTTATGTTTCTAGAAAAATCTATCTTCTGAATGGCAACGAACCTACTTGGATCAACCCTTATTCCTTCTTTTGATATTATATGACCCAATAATTTTCCAGTTTTGAAAGAAAAAACACTCTTACTAGGATTGAGAGAAATACCAAATTTTCTGCATTTTTGGATATTTTTCTCCAAGTGCTTGAGATGCTCTTCTTCCTTATTTGAAAACACAGTGATATCATCAAAGCAAACCATGAATGACCTATTATTTTATTCAACAAGTGAAATTTCCATCGCCCTTTGGAAATTCACTCCTGCATTCATGAGACCAAAAGGCATTTTGGCATACATAAATTTCCTCCATACCATAGTGAAGGCGGTTTTCTCTTGGTCATCTAGATGCACTAGTATCTGATTATAGCCTGAGAAACCATGTAACATAGACATCCTTTGGGATCCAACAATGTTTTACAATTTTTGGTCCATTGTTGTAAGAGGATAATTGTCTTTAAGGGGCGCCTTATTCAAATTTCTGAAATCAATGCATATCTTAATCTCGCCATTTTTCTTTCTCACAGGCACCAAGTTAGCAAGCCACTTAGAAAATATCAATGGAACAATGCTTTTTGCATCAAACAACTTCTTAATTTCTTTTTCAATAAATGGATAAGAAATGGATTGATTCTCCTCATTTTTTGTTTAAAGGTATTTTCATTTTCTTTTATTGGTATTGTATGTTAAATGATGCTAGGATCATACCTCTTTAAGTCTGCATAACTCCATGCAAGAACATAAATCTACCTTTCCATCAAATCAACATACCTTTGTCTCACCTTTGAAGAAATAATTTTGGACAACTTGACCAACTTGGGATTTTCTGTCGTACCAAGGTTACAAATTTCAACCTCTTCACCATCAACTTTCATCTTTGGATACTTAAACACATCATTCTGATCAAAAAAAATTTCAAGAGGGAATAAGCCTTTAGGAATGAAATTATTCTTCATCTGGAGAACCTCTGGATTAGCTTTGGTTTCAACAAACATGTTCTGTTGATCTACTTGAATGTTTTCAAATTATTCTTTCAACTCAAGAAATTTTTTGACATGTTGATCACTTCAAAAACTTTCCAGTTGATTATATTATCAGGGATAGCTAGTCTATTCCTGAACTCAACTTCATGTCTCTTATTGGGATGAATAGGGATGATAAACAAGCTGGCTGAGACAACCAAGGAATTAGCCACAAAATTCAGGTTTTTAGCTTTGATAGTGAAACGATATTATTTGAAATTTTCAATCATTTCAGAGATAAAATTTCTATAAGCCCTCATTCTGACATATTTATTTTGATAATATCCTTCTACTTGCTTTATTACTAATTCAGAATCACCAAAAAAACTGAAATTGTCTTGGTGCCTAAACCTTTCAAGGCTTCTAGACCCAAAAACAAAGCCTCGTATTCAGCCATGTTGTTTTTCTAGTCAAAATTCAATTTGTAAGAATAAAATTTACTCTCATCCCTAGGGCTGGTAATCCACATACCCACACCAAATCCTTCTCTTCTAGTAGCGCCCTCAAAGTGCATATGCCACCAACCTTATTCATTTACCTCCTCAATCTGTTGAATTTCTGCTTGCTGATTTTTTTCCAATTTCTGATTTTTTGTTTCATTAGTGATCTCATTGAACAAAATGGAAGACCCCAACTCATTTTCTACTGCATAGATTGGGAATTTTTGTGGTTTATATTTACTGCTAACCATATAGGCCATCCTAGTCTCTCTATACAACCTTATTTTCTTGCTAAATACTTGAATAGTGGCATAAGTCATGTCCATCTTCATAGTTCCTTTAATTTTAGTAGCCCAAGATATAGGTAGTAACATATTAAAATTGGGAGGGATATCGGCCACAACTATATCCATTAACATTGTCTTAGTAGGCACTTGAGCTAAACCAACAACCACATCCTTTATAATACCAATAAACTGAACTTTTTTGGAATCAAATGAAAACAAGCTTTAGGGTCTGGTTATGTCTAAACCCATTCTCTCCATGATCACCTTAGGCATTAAGTTATGCGACGCCCCTAAATCTAACATAGCATTATGTAAATTCATATCATGGATTTTTAGACTCACATAGAAAGGTGTAACTTCTTCATTTTTCTCATCTTCTACTCTTGGTCCTAAGAAGATAGTAGGATGGTCTTCTTGCAGATTTAAAATGTCAGAAGGTTTAGGCTGAGTGTTAAGAATTTTGACAATTTTTCTCCTATACTCAATGACCTTAATGATATCACCAAAAGGGAAAAAAATTTTGATCTTTGAAATTTCATTTTCTAGATTGAAAATCAGCAGTGTTTTTTCAATCTATTAATGAAGGGGTGTGTATTTCTTTTGTTCAACTGTATTTGGATCATCTTTCTTTGGCTGAATTTTATTGGTTTTAATGGGAACATATCTATTCCTCATGTTATATTATTTTTGCATCTCAAAAATAGCATGCTGGTAGCCTTTCAAATAATCAGATTGTTTTTCATCTTCATGATTCCCTATGTCATGGATAGATTCATCGTGTTCTTATTTAGTTAAGAATATCCCCGCTACATCATCATCCAAAAAGTAAATGATATCTTCTTGAAACTCAGGATGTGTTTCTTCCCCATCCACTAGATTTTGTTGAAAATGAGGCCTAACATGTTGATCAGGTTTATTCTATTATCCCTTGGTCTCTATTGATTTTGAGGCCTTCTAAAATAAGGATTCCTAATTTGTGTTTATTGTTGTGCAGTAGGTAGAGGATTATTACCAAGAGAAATCCTATCCATAATCCTCTCCATAGTTTTTGTCATGTTCCCAAATTTTACATTTGAAGATGTGGAAGGTTTTTCTTCTTCTTTTAATCCGGCTTTTCCCATTTTGGACCTCTTTGCTACAGCCATATTTACCTCAACCTTTACAACATCATTTTTCATATCAGCCAAAGTGGCAGATTCTATCTCCCTTAGTAAAATAGAGAAATCATAGTCAAAGGCTTTAACATAATGCAATTGGGCAGCTCCTGGGGGATGATTAATGTGAGCAGGGATATAATTGTAAACCTTATTGAATATTTTAGAAAATTTTGAACTAACTCATCTGTGGCTTTTTTCAAGTTATTATATTGAGTCAAGGCTTGAACATGGTTTAATTTACTTTCCAATTTTGTCAAAAATTTGTCTTCTAATTGGTCCCAATTTTGTAAACTCCTTAGGGTTAAGGCTTTGAACCACTTTCTCACCTCACATATAAAACTCTATACAAGCAGTCTCATTTTGACATCTTCATCATCCACCTCTTCTAAATCAACAAAATCATTAAACTGGTCAACATGTTGCTCAACAGTGATATCCTCTTCACCTCCAAAAGTATTTATTCTAGTGGAATACCCTTTTGGAATGTCATGGAGTACGACAGGTAGGACAAGAGGAGGATACCTAGCTGGACCTGCAAGAGGAGGAACTCTATCCATAAAGACAGTGACATTACTACTTGAAAAAACAGTGGAAGGAGTAGTATTTTGAGTAGGAAAAGTAGTAGTGAATGAAGGTGTGATGCGAGGAAATTTTAATGAGGGAATTTGCAGTTTAGAGACAAAAGAGCTCCACTCAGGAAAAGGGACACCATGCCTCGTTCTTAACAAGAAATCAAAAGAATCAAGTTCTTTCAATTCTTAAAATGACTCTTGTTCTAATGAAAATTCTGGTATGACAGTTTCTCAAACCATTATTTTTCTTATTTTGACAAAAGAGATGATGTATCAATTCCTAATATTTTTTACATATAATACTATTTCAGTTAATTCATTCTCAGATTTAGATATAAAAAGAACTTCTTCCATATTTTCATCAAATTTTTTGTCTTCAAAACTTCGAATCGCCTCAAAGGGAAAAGTTGAAACTCTTGTAAGATATAGATTACCTTATTTTTACAAGCTTCCAATACCTATGAGAATTTTTTTTGGATTATCAACTATCTCAGGTGGATCAAGGTATGGATTAATCCTTGTATGAATCTTCTTAGAAGCCACCTTTAAGCTGAGAATCTCAGTGGATTCACCAAGGTAGAATGCAGCCTCGAATATTTCTGATCTCCTACTACCTTCAAGAGGTCAGTTGCTTTGATTGAACACAATTTAATACAGCTTCGAGCTCCCGGTAGACGTACCAAAATGTTATCACCAAACTGGGACTAATTGGGTTGTTCAATAGTCAATTTGATGTAACTATTTCAAACCACTTGGGGTTGGAATTTATCCATTCCAACCATAGAGGGCTCTCTCAAGAAAAAGGTAATATATTCAATAAACAAGATTATAACGAAGATGACTAACTCTGATATGTTTTTTAGATGATTTTTGCAAGTGGAAGATGAGTGAGGGCTACCATTTTGCATGGATTCATCACAGAAATTCAATTATAAATGAGTATCATTCATGGAAATTGAGGCACATGAGCTTTTACAATAACTCTGACAACTAACATAATACATAAAGGAAGTTGGAGCATAAAATTTTATGAATTACAGGTAATCATATATAAGAAAGTTGAATCAATATTCAGAAATATAAATGGACACAAACACACAAAAGATTAATAATAATCTCGGGTCTGAACAAACATTTATACAACTATGTATTAACTGAGTGAAAACAAATTACATAGCAGCTCTGGTCATTTACATCCATCAACCCCCTCTAGTTCTAAAACTCCTCTATTTATAGAGTGAAATCCTTTTTACACAGGTATGCCACCTTGGCTAGACTTTCGAACCTGATCTAGATATCTAATCCAAAAAGGATTCCATTACATTGAGAAAAAATAGAGATATTTTGTTTGAGGGAGTTTGTAGTAAAAAAGGACTCTATTACTGTTAACTACATCAACAAAAAATTTAATAACCCATGCTAAGGATGGCTATCGAACCAAACAACCATGTTTAGGTGGAAAACTTTCATACTAGATTCCAGGTCCTGATATACTGAATTTGATGATGAGTTGTCCATTGGTGAGGTGGCAAAAGTGATGTGCTGTCAGACATGTCAATCTGGTGAAGTGTATTTCTAAGTTGTCTTCATCAACAGATGTCCCAATGACACTTCATAATCCATTTTGATGACTCATATCCTTCCTGAAGTGCATTGAATGCCTAAAAAAGACCAAAAATTTAGAGCACTGGAAAAACAAAGTATTTAGGCAATTTCGTAGCGTAATTTTCATGGCATCTTTATAACACTACCTTCTACAACTTTTTTGAATATTCTGCCTATGTGAGGATATTCATTGGGTTTAATAAGGTAAATGCATGCCTCTAGTTACCCCTGATATGATATTTTTGGGAAGATTTTCCTCAAAAAATTCTACAATGAGTTCGTAGCGAAAACTCAGCCTCAAGCCTGGAGCTCACTACGAACATGCCTAATTTCACCAAATTTTGCAATTTTTCTTCCAAACTCCAAAAAATATTTTCAACCCTATATGTGACTTGATATGATATCTTAAGACAAAAATTATCCAAAAAGGTGTGACTTACCATCTTTCATGGAGCAGCAAGGTCATCCTCCATCACAATCATCTCTAAACCTTCTTTCTTCAATTCTGCTTGCACCATCTCCATTTTTATTTCCAATTCTATGACTTGGATTTTAAACTTCCTTCATTATGATTACAACCACCTATTCCTCCTGAAGAGATCTTTCATCATTTTGTGCAGAGTTAGTGTCCTCTTTAACATCTTCCTTGACCCCTCTGCAACCTCATCATAAAAATCTATATGTTTGCTCACTTATTTTTTAAAGTATGTCAACTTTTTCCTCTCTTGTTTGAAATATGCGAACTCCAGCTTAGTTTCCAAAATCTATTCTCTAGCTTCCATAAGCTTCTGTTTTAAGAGCTCCAGTTTAGATTTTTCTTGATTTTTTTCCTTGCCCTTTCTTCCCTTGATCACCACTACCTCTGTTGGAGATCACTCAATTATTTCTTCCCTTGTTGGTTGTTTCTCCTTTTCCAGTTCCTTATGCAACTTCTCAATTTTTATCCCTTTGATAATTGTGACCTAGTGAGTGGCTTCATAGGTTTAAAAATAAAATTTGAGTCTTCTTTGGAAAAGTCTAGTTTCTTAGCTCTAAGACTCTTTTTCTTGGTTTTTTCTCCCTTAACTTTTACATGCTTCACAACAGGATATTCCTCAATGTCAATTTTCTGCAAGATATATTATGGCTTGCCTTTCCCTTTTGTCTGACTTCTAGTGATCCTTCTGTTGGTTCTTATGTCAGTTTTGACTTTACTCTTGGTAGAGGTTTTTTAAGGCACTACTGCCTCCTAAAATTGCTAAACTTATACTTCCATAGGCTCCACCATGGGCCACACATGTATCTACACTTCCACCTCATGTTCAACCTCTATTTCAGCCCTAGATTATTTATCTTTCTTTGGATTATTTTTCTTTGATCTAGGTGTCTTTCTAGGAGTGAGGACATTAAACTCATACCCACTCAAGAACAGAAAAGTGGACCAATACATGTTTAACTTTTTAAACTCTTCCATAAATAACAATTTTATCTAACCATGGTGAAAAATAGAAGTTCCACTGCTTCCAGGTTTAGCTTGAACCTTATCAGCCATTTTTCCTAAACTCCTAAATAGAAAAAATGGTAAATCCAGTGCTTGTTTACGTGTGAAATGAAGTAGCAATATGAAGTGGTATTGATAGATCATGTGAAATCTACCTTCACAAGTGAAGTATTTTTGAATCACCATCAACAATTTTGAATAATTGTCCTTGAGGAAAGTCCTGGAGATGCCTAAGCTCATGTCTATACCTATGTGATCCTCCTTTAAAAACTCATCACAGTTTTTCATCTTGAACCTTATTGCTTTAAAACACTCCTCTCTAGACCCTTGGATATCGATTGCCTATGCAATTGTGTCAGGAGACACAAAAAAATTGAGGATGCCCACCTTCGAACCTGTACCAATGAAATTTATAGCAAATTATATAGACACCTTTGCATGATACCCTTGCATTTTCTGGCAGAAACGCATGCAACCTGCATTGGAAAAAGCTTGTGAGAAGTTGGGGTCTTCTAAAATTATTCATATCCATGGGATCATATCTAACCACAATGCCACCCTTGTTTGGATTTTTATATGAATCCATACTTTCAAACACAACACTGATCATCTCCTTCTTTGACACTTGAAGAAATATTTGAGACAACAAGAAACTTCCTTGACATGGGTAGCACTTAGCCTAATACACCTAGAGGACATATTTCAAAACTCTAGACTACTGGAAAAGGTGTCCAAACAACTTACAGGGATGAAGGCAAGGTGTTTCTCTTTGAATTATGAATCAGACTAAATTAGGAGAGAGGAAATGAGTGGGAAAAATGAAATGATGTGATGATTAATTATTACCAAGCATGAATATGACATATGATGACAAATAACAGAATGGAACCATGATGACTAAGTGTGCACTAAACAATGAGATCATGAAAATACGTAGCCTTTCCCACCGCTAGCATAAAAAATAGATTTCGTAGCGTTTCCTGTACTCGGGAGGGAAAATTCACTATGGAACTGTCGAGAACTTCTGTAGTGAAATAAAACTATTTTACATTGACTACGCTGTGGAATTTAGAACAAAATTTCCAAGTGTCAGAGAATGACCCTTTATTACCCATGCAATCAGAATTTTTTGAATTTACCTTGATATGACCTTTATTTCATGACTAATGACTATTAAAATCCCTTAAAGTATGTACAAATTTAGAAAATAAATGAACCTTGTGACCTTATTTTCATCCAAATGACTGAACCTAACTTACCAAAGACCAACCTAGAAAAACCTAGTTGTTATCATAGATAACAACCTCTATCAATCCAGGCAATCCTCCATGCCAATGACAGATCATAACTAAGAAACCACATGCATATGCCATGCATGCCAAAACTAGCAAGGAAATCATACATGCAACTCAGTACATTTAAGCAAAACCCATTGTAGTTGTTGATCCCGATATCCTCTTGAAATTTCCTCCTCTTCATTTCCTTCTTGATCCAAAATCCCAATTATGCCACACTCCTCCAATAGTGCTCTAAGAAAACTCTAAGTCTCCAAGATTATGAGAGATAGAGAATAGAATGAGAGCTCTGAAACTGAACTAACAAAATTCTATGAACTGATCCTCAAAAGCCTTTTTATTAATGAGGCCTCTATTTTCTTCATTTTCCATTGTTTTCCTTCATTTTCCTCCTCACATGCAACCTATGACCTTTCACCTCCCTTTTATCCTATTTTCCATTATTTTCATAAATAAAATTCCAATAAATATGGAAGGCCTTTTCAAACCTTTGCCATTGCCTTTACCAATTTCCATAGCCATTAATTAATCACCAATTATCCCCATCACTATATTTTTTCACCCAACCTTTAGCTTGGAATAAATGCCCCATGACCTTGGTTAATTTTTTTGCTTTATTTACTTTATTGCATGGATTTTGACCAGGTCTGTTACAGGAATCATATTCCTCCACCATAGAATCAACCCATACTGGTTGTTGCATTGCTTCCTCGAATGGGAATGGTTTTGTCTATGTTAGGGTCCTATATTTTATAGGATCTCAAGGTGATCGAGTATTTCATATTTGTAATTTTACATTGTAAATAATTTTCAATATGCAAATGATTTCCAAAAAAGTATATATAAAAGAAAATCAAAAGAGGGTATGTTAAAACGAAAATGAATAGGAAGAAAAATAAAAAAAGAAATAAAGTTGAAAAAAGAATAAAAACCCCACAAAAGAAAAATAGAAATAATACTGGAAGTGCTGCAAATTTAAATGCCACTATTGTTAAATTAGTTTCCTTTATGTCAGAATCCAATAAGATTGAGTATAGCTTGTCATAAAATGCCACAATGACTAGATTTTTGTTCCAATCATACAAATTAATCATGATGGAACAATTCTAATTCCATGTTAATTAGGTTAGTGAATAAAAGTTTTTCCAAATAGTTTAATCTTGGCAAATCAGTAGTTAGGTAGAAAATGAGATTGATTCAACTATTTAATCTGAATCAATAGGAGAAATAAGTGATAGAGTAGATTAGATTTTTATAAAAAATAAGGTTATGTGGGTTTTCTAGCTTAAATGCACCCTAAGGAAAAAGATGAAAAAATGTTAGCTTAGAAAAAGAAATGAAAATTAAAGGGTAGGTAGAAGTTGTATTGGAGCTTTGAAAAGCATTAAAATCCTTATCCTAAGTTTGAATCTTCAAATTTATTTCATGCATATAAAAAGGGAAAGGGGTAAATTTTTTTATCCTAGGTCTAAAATGGTCGGGCGCATGAATATCAAGTTTGGAATATAATCCTGTATCCAAAGTTTTTACCTTTATTAGACCCCACGCTACCCGAAAAAACATCTCATCACATCACTTTAACGTACCACCATATGTCCATCCATCATATATTCTGCACCCTCATCCAACAACCATCATCCCTTTTCAGCCCCCCCCGATCCATCTGATATTTACCGTCAAGGGGGGTGGGTCCAAAAAAAGCTATTTTTCCTTTTGGGCCCACACTAATGTGACACCTCCTTGTTATTTCGCACCCCCCCACCCCACTCAAACAGCTTTCTGCCTCATACCCCCTTCTAAAAAAAATTTCTTCATCGATACAGAAACCACCATTCTACCCGTTAAGTGCTTATCATGTCATGCCACCTCAACCATTACCATTTCTAATTAACTCACTTCCCACAGAAAAGCAATCGTTGATGTATTTAATTCATAATGACTTTTAATCCAACGAATCTACGCCACAATCAACAGAAAATTGGTCAATTCATGTACAAAAATATGCATAATCAGCTTCTAAACCTTTACATTGTTTTTTGCTCTACTCTGTGTATACTTACTGCAGTTTTACAGAACGCCGGAACATCTCATCTGGTCATTATAAAATATTTTTCTGCAATTTCTGCACCTTCTTCCCCAGTCCCAAAGTTTTACACAGTCCCGACGACCATTTTTCTCTCAGAAACCTTTATTTACCATAAAACTAGATCCAACCATGCCTCCTAAGTGGAAGGGATAGGAGGAACCTATGAATCCATTGCTTCATCCTCCTGTTGATCTTGATCACATACCATTAGCCAATAGAGACTATTAAATCCATGAAACCCTATGTGAATTCGATTTGTTTGAGATGTACTACTGGCTAGAAGACAAGTACATTGGTAAGTCTGATGATATTGGACTATGGGAGTCTAACTTACCCCATTACATTTTTACCCATACCCACAGTGCCCCTAAATTCATCAGAAAGTGTCAAGCTAGTTATTTACCCAGACAAAGAGCTATAATTTCTCCTACACGAGAGATTTTTTTTACCATAACTTCCCAATCCATAGACCAAATGATGCATTCCACAATCACAGAAAATGAAACCCCTCTCTCAGAGGAAGCACTCAATGAATTGTATTAGAAGTTGGATTTTGCAAAAAGGGCTACAACCCTTGATATTTTTCTAGCTGAAGATACCCAATTACCCAAGAAGAATCCTCCCTACTCATCCTCAAGTTTCCCTGATAGAGCAAAGAAGGTTATCATTGTTATTTCTTACCTACTTGGATATTACTCTGACCAATGCATAGATGGGCTAAATATAGGATTCCTTTTTATTTTCTCTACAGCCTTCCATCCTATTCAATTTTAGCCAATTCTTAGCAGATGACAGATTCAAATTTGCAATGCAGAAATTGGATGATAATGGAAATCAGCATTCTGTCATCTTCTGGACTACTATCGTTATGAAGGAACAGAAAGAGTATCCTTACAAACAATTCAATGAAATTTTTGTACATCTAACAATGAGTCTTTTAAGCAGCACCTATGAGCCAAGAATCAGTGAAGACATAAAGAAGATTTTACAGCTATTAGTCTAAAAAAAGACAGGAGACTAGTATTTATACTAGAATTACATAGAATTGAGGATCTATGGTTGTGAGCTTACCCCCTATAATCTCCCAAAATTACTCCCTATGAGGATTTTTTCTCTAGAATACATCAGCTTAAATCTCAATGATGATGAATTCCACTTTGTGTCTGCAAATAAGAAATCAAAATTCATAATTACAACACAAATAGGACCTTTTATTTGCAACAAAAATACAACAGGGGAGGAAGCAGACAAATTGTTAAAAGAAATGAAATTCAGCTTCAGTTTCACATGGTCCTATGATCCATTAGGTACCATCTCCAGGCTAAGGGTAGAAAATAATTCTACACCTTACATCTAGACAAACAAGCCATAAATTGAGAAACATATGAACCAATTAGAGTGGACTGAAAAAAATCTACAAGAGGCTGAGGAGCAGTTAGTCTCCACTTCAACATCACAAACTCCTGTCCCACAAGAGAAAGTAGGAAAAAGAATGAGGGAAGAGGGGTCACCTTCAATGACTGAAACTTCCAACAAAGAATTCAAAATTATGTACAGGAAGAGGACCAAGCTCAATCCCAAAGTTATCCCAAGCAAAGATTCAGAGCAAGAAGTCATCATAATCACTAAAGAGACACCTACTTCTTCACAAGTTGGTGGTCAAACTACACTCTCTCCTACCACTTCTACAACTTCACAGGAGCAGCTGGCCATTCAAACAAGTACAATTGTCACAGGAGAGAAAGAGAAAACCATATTTGACACATTCAGGGAAATTGAGTTGAAGAGTGATTTTTGAATACCATCACTTGTAACCACTTCTAGAAGTAGACTTCCAGTTCTCAGAGTAGACTATTGTCAGCCTTTGACTCTGAGAAAGGAAAAATGAAGATGGCTTTTCTCTAGGCACAAATTTCACAGCCTAAGACAACAGACTACAAGAAGGCTAAATTTGAATTCGACATCAAAGACGTCCATACCATTGATCAAATGGATATGCATAAGCAAACAAGTGAAATTATTTCATCTACATTGAATAATACTACTATGAGTTTTTCCAAATTGTAGGTTCCTTAGCAAACATCTAGTCATAGCTCAAGATGGAGAAAATCTCTTCTATGGCCAAGGATTCAAGAATTAAGTCTTTGGAAGACTTAGTGGTCAGAATTGGATATGATCCTTCCAACATAAAAGCTACAGAAGAGGTAATAAAGAAGAAAAATGATGACATAGTAGCATTAAGGAAGAAGATGAAACTATCAGCTACATAAGACCCTTTGACTAAGGAAATTGAAGAAACAGAGTCTTAGAAGTCACACATGATGAAGCTCATCATGGAGTAGAATTCCCAATTGAGACATATGGAATCAGAAATGGAGAAGACGATAAAAGAAAAAGAGCAGGTTACTAAGCTTTCTATGGTCCCTTTCGAGGTTGTACCCCTTACAACCATTCCCACAACCACACCTTCTACAACAAGTACAACAGATGGAGAAGAAAAACTAACAAAGGCAGTGCAGAATTTGTCAATCCAAACAGAATAAATCAAGAAACTTCAGGATCAAGTTAAACTATTAAAGGATCAGAATCCCAAAAGTGAAAGTCCCCATGCAACTAAAGCACAAATAGCACAAAAGATGATATAAAGGTTGTAGAAATCGGAGAGAGAGTCATCCATTGGTAATACTTTAGGCCAAGCCAAAGAGATAATTTAGAAAGATGTAATTGAATCCATAAATGAAATCTAGCCCTGCATCCAGATTATATTTGGGCAGAAGGATTTTATAGATAAAGCCAATGATGCCATCAAAACCCTCAAGGAGGAGCTTGGAGACATGCCAACTACTGCCAACAACATCATCAAGTTCTTAAACTCCAAGAGAGGATATGAGCTGGATGACTTAGGAGTGGATGACAGGACAAAGACAATTTTAGAAGTGAATAAGGTTCTTACTAAGAAGAACCTGATAGTAAAGCTGGAAGAGAAATGCCATAGCTTAGAGATAGTTGTAAATAGATTCTTCAATAGGATTGAACCATTAACACAGAAAGGTCTACCTTCTCTGTTTGTAATAAATGACAAACTGAGGAACAAATAGGATTATGTGAACAAGATGAATGAGATTTCCAAAGACACAACCAAATTCTCAAATATCAAAGGCACCATGACAGGGAAAGCATTCTTGGAAACATTAATTCATGACCTTTTCATCCAGCATGAGGTAAACCACATCTTTGTGGTAAAACCTACTTTTTCCAGATATACCAAAGTGGATAAAATCTATAGAAAGGTCATTAAGTTAACTATCCCAGATGAAGATCGATGGGATAAGTTAAGTGAGCTTTAGTAGTAAATAGTAACAAAGAACAATCAGCTATAGCCAGCCATAGGATAACGCATCAGCCAACACTACAGCCAACACAGCCCACAAATAGGGCTACTCAACAATTGATTGCTTAAAAACAGTGCCATCATGCCACATCACCTCCATCGAGCCTATATTTTGCCACAGTTAGAGTTTATTATTCGATTTAGGCTAATAATACACTGTCTGTTGAGACAAAATTGATTGTAATAAGTTTTGTAATATTTTAGTATAAATACTTCATTGTTCAAAGTATTATAGGTTGATTTTTTAACATCTTTTGCCTACCACGCAATTGTAAATTCCAAGTTTTGTATGAGCATTAATAATACAAATACTTCTTTCAGGATTCATGTGGTGTATTTACTGGTGAAGTGTTTCTACTGTTTCTGTGTTTTCCATTGTTTTTACTTTTTCTATATGTATCAGAAATTCTTAATTATAAAACAGAAAGTGTGATGAATAGGACATGTTATTTAAATCACCTTATTCTGACTGATTTAACAATTTAAATGTTTTCCACTGAAGTCAGATTGAAAAATACTTAATTTATTTTTAGTCTCAACTGAAATTCACTTTTCTACCATAACCATTATTGATTTAAAAATCTAAAAGAATCCAATGAATTCAACCTATCTTTCCCTATTATCACTCTTATAAAAATTGATGCAACATCCAGTTTATAATTTGAATCCATTATCCAATGGGAATATAAATATTTAATCAACCAAATCAATCAAAATCAAACAAACAACCAAGTACAGTCATAACTAGCCTAATATTTATTTAAAATAAAGTTAAATCATAAAGAGAGATCCCTCTCTGAAGTTGGCAGGGCTAGATCCTAGCTTCCAAAGTGATTTTGATGTTGTTCTCTGTGTTTATTCCGCCGATCTTTTAAATTGTTGAAAATTGCTGATAGTTCTAGCAAAAACATAGTTGACGATATTTCTAAAAATATTGTTGAGAGTACCTCCAAAAGTATTCAAACAGATATTCCAACCACCAGCCACCAAAAAGAACACATGTCAAAATAAATTGTTGATAAATTTGACTTTTTGAACTTAAATAAATTTCAAACATCATTCAATATTGAAAATGAACTAGCAAAGCTGAAAATTGCTATCCCTTTAACTGAGTTAATGAATAAAAATGTGTATATAACTCAGGTTATGAAAACTCCGAACATAGGGGAAAACAATGATACTGTAAATTTGAATGATGATCAACCTGAATTATTATTTGGTCCATAGGTAGATGTTAAACCACAAGAAGGAGTATTTCCTCCATTTTATGTTAGTCTTAATGTTCATGATAATATTATCCACAACGTTATGTTAGATTCAGGTGCATCACACAATTTTATGCCAAAGGATGTTATGGAGAAACTTGGTCTTGATATTACTATGCCTTACAAAGACTTGTATTCATTTGATTCCAGCAAAGTAAGATGTTTAGGTCTCATTAAGGATCTATGTGTCACCTTAGCCCAAATCCCAGCTAAGAGTCTAGTAATGGATATAGTGGTTGTTGATATTCCCCCAAAGTATGGCATGCTATTGTCACGCTCTTGGGGAGAAAAATTACAAGTTACCCTACAAATGGATATGACTTATGTTACCATACCAGTGTTTGGTCAGAACAGAAGACTATATAGGGAAACCTTAGTGCAATACATGGTGAGTAGTCAGTAGAAGCCACATAAGTACCCCCTTTAATATGTTCACTCTAATTTAGACTCCTTCATTCTTTGCAATGATGGAGATATTGATGCTCAGGTCAACATTGCTAAAAATGACATTTGTGAAACACATGAAAATCAAACACAAATTGTACAACAAAACACTGAAACTAAACCTTTTTGGAACATGAGTTTTGATGGCTCTTGTAGTAGAGCAGGGTCAGGAGCAGGTGTGTGGGTCTCAAATTCAGGAAATAATCATGCGAAAGGTCATTCATATAAGCTTAATTTTCAATGTACCAATAACATAGCAGAATATGAAGCACTTATTTTAGGCTTGCAATTATTGAAGAAATTAGGTGCTAAAATAATTTATGTTCATGGGGATTTTGAATTGATTATAAAACAGATTAAAGGAGAATATGCAGAAAAACATCCTAGATTGAGAGCATACAAAAATGTTGTGCTTGATTTCCTACACACTTTTGTAGAATATGATCTTGTTGTTGTACCTAGAAATCAAAATTTCATTGCTAATGATGTGGCTTTTTCATCCAGCACATGAAAAATGCCTCATCCCAATAGACAATATATAGTGGAGGCTAAACACCATCCAACTATACCATATAACATAAGGTATTGGTAGGTATTTGGAAATGACAAACAAATTGAAAAAATTTTGCAGTCCAAAGATGAGTATGAGGAAAGTAGCATAGATTTAGATTGTGAAGTAGAAAATCAGATAATTGTACATATTAATGTAGAAGAACAATTTGATGAATAAAACACAAATATCTCTGTAGATGAAGTTGTACATAAATTAGAATTGCATGAAATTGATCCAGAAAAAGAAGAATTTGATGTACTTCAGCTTAAAGACAATATTTTACCTAGAGGTCTAGTTCCATTAGAAGAGCTTTTTGATTTCAATGATGTAGCAAAAAAGCCAAAAATAGAGCCCACGGGGGTAGATCTAGACGAATGTAATATTGGTAGTGAACAAAATCCTAAAATGATAAAACTCTCAAAATCACTAACTACTGTCAAAAAACAAGAATGCATAGATTTATTCAAAGAATTTGTTGATGTCTTTGCCTAAAGCTATGAGGATCTTAAAGCATATGATACAAGTATCATACAACACAAAATCCCAATCAAGGAAGATCAGAAACCATTCAAACAAAACCTCCATAGAATAAATCCTGTTATGATGCCTTTGATGGAGAAAGTGGTCAAAAAGATGTGCAATGCGAAAATCATTATCCCTCTCGGATACTCTAAATAGGTGTCTAATATATTGTCTACTAGGAAGAAAACTGGAGCAATTTGGTTGTGCATTGATTCTAGAAACCTTAACAAGGTCTCCCTAAAAGACAACTACCCTTTGCCAAAAATGGACCATATATTACAGAAGGTAGTAGGCTCTAGTAGGATTTCCTTATTAGATGGTTTCTCAGGTTATAACCAGTTCCTAGTACATCCTGATGATTGGGACAAAACAACTTTCACTACTCCATGGGGGACCTTCATGTATGTGAAGATGCCCTTTGGGTTAATGAATGTTGGGGCCACATTCCAAATAGCGATGCATATTGCCTTTGCTGATGAGATTGGCCATTTTATTTTGATTTATCTTGATTAAATTACTCTCTATTCAAAAAAGGATGAGGAACATTTGATGCATCTAAAAAGAGTGTTGGAAAAGTGTAGAAGGTTTGGTATCTCATTAAATCCTAAGAAAACATTGGTTGGCCGTGAGGAAGGTAAGCTTCTTGGTCATATTATTTCACAGGATGGTATTAGTATTTATCCTAGTAGAATTGAAGCCATATTAAAAATCAGTCACCCTAGAAACATCAAGGAGCTTCAATATTTTATTGGAAAAATTAATTTCCTAAGGAAATTAATTCCTAACCTTGCAGAGCTTCTTAGAAATATAACAAACATGCTTAAAAAGGATTCAGAAACTAGAAGGAGTATTGAGGCTAGACAATCCTTTGCTTTAGTGAAACAGACATTGACAAAAGCACCAGTGTTGATTAGTCCAGATTTTACCAAAGATTTTATTATCTTTTATTTTGCTTCTAAACACATTGTTGCAGTTGTTTTGTTGCAGAAAAATGAAGAAGGATTTGAACATCCCATTACATTTTTCAGTAAGGCTTTAAGATATGCATCTTTGAAATATAATATTATGGAAAAATAGGCCTTTGAATTGGTTAAAGGAATAAAATACTTTAGAGTATATATTTTTCATTCCCATATTATTGCATATGTACCTAATTCAGTGGTCAAGGATATTTTTACACAGAATGGACCTGATGGAAAACAAGGAAAATGTATTTTTTTTATCCTTGAGTATGACTTAGAAATCAAACCCACCAAGTTGATTGAAGGACAAGGACTAGCCAAATTGATGGTAGAGTCAAATTTCCATGCATTGGACATCAACTTTGTTGTTGCACTGGATGATCAAGAGGAACACGCGACTCCACAGATTGATGAAGAATTTTGAACTCACCCTAGTATGTAGATTTGTTGTATGTTTTATTCAATTTAAATTCTCCTCTTGGTCTAAAAAAAATAAAGGAAATATTTCTAAAGTTAAAAGTATTTAAGTTTTGCAACATAGAAAATATCTTATATTCGAAAGATGCAAGTGGTATTTTACTTAAGTGCTTGTTAAAGGATGATGCAGAAGGAATCATGCCAGAGTTCCATGAAGGTGATTGTGATCGGCATATCTATTGGAAAACCACTGCCAACAAAATCCTTAGGGCTGGTTTTTACTAGCTTACCCTTTTCCCAGACATTCATAAGAGGGTAACTTCATGCCATAAATGCCAGATTTTTTAAGGAAAAAGAAAGCTTTTACCCCTGCCATTAAAGCTGTAGTGTACCTAGAGGGGATAATTTAGGGTACAAAGGGAGGTACACAAGGGAATAATATGATGTATTAATATAAGAATGATAAATAAATGGGTCATAGTTAATAAATAAAGTGGTTAACCCACATTATGTAAGGGACCACATGTAGCAAGGGAATAAAGTGATAAGCCCATTGTTTTGGATGTATGGTATTGAGAGACCCATGGTAACTACCCATGGTATTGCATGTATGAAACCTATATAGAGGTTAGAGACTCTCCATTGAGAGATGTCAAAGATTATTGTATTGGTACACTACAAAAGCCTATTTTAGTTGAGAGCCCTTTCCAGCAGTGGGGACTGGATTCATTGTTGAAATTCATCCTCATTCCTCTTCCCAACATAAGTGGATTCTCATAGAACATAAGTGGATTCTCATAGCCAAATATTACTTTAATAAATGGATAGATGCCACCCCTTCCAGATCTACTACTGATTATGTCATTATTAAATTTCTTGAAACCAATATCCTCTCTAGATTTGGTTGTCCTAGAAAACTTATTACTGATAATACAACAACCTTTAAATCTAAGAAAATGATTGAATTCTGTAAGAAATACCACATTAATTTGGGACATTAAAGAGCTTATTTCCCTCGGGGTAATGGGTTGGTTGATTCCTCAAATAAGAGCCTGGTAAATATCATTAAAAATTTGTTGGAGGAAAACAAGAAATCTTGGTACAACAAGTTGGTTAATGCACTTTGGGCTGACAGACTTACTACAAAGAAGTTAATTGGTATGTCCCCATACCAATTGGTTTATGGAATGGATGCTCTTTTTCCATCCTTTTTAGGAGTTCTAGTCATGAAGATAATTCAAGAATTACAAGTTGAACCAAATGACACATAGAGAAGAATCAATCAAACCATTCAGTTGCAACAGTCAAGTGAGGAGGTCTACAACAAAACTCAAGTAATTCAGGAAAATGTAAAAAAAAAAATTGACAGAAGGACTAAAGTTGATGACTTCAACATTGGAGAAAAAGTTCTAAGGTGGGATTCTAGGAGAGAAGACAAAGGTAAACATGGTAAATTTGATAACCTTTGGAAAGGTTCATACATAATTTATGCTTTCAAGGGAAACAATGCATTCTTCCTCAAGGACCTGGATGGAGTAGAGTTACCTGGTGGTCCTGTCAATAGCAGGATGATGAAACACTATTTTTCTTAGCATAAATATTTTTCTTACATCATTTTAAATATCATATTCTATATTTATTTGACTGGGTAACTTACTGATTGGAGTTGAAGCACGCAGGGAAGGCCCTAAGCCCCGATTGATAAGCTACAATAAGTATCTTAACAACAAAAGAAATCAAATGCATACATTAAATATATTGGATACTCAAGGCTACTGACCATATGTTCTTGATACTTCAGATGGAGAATTGCCATCCCCAACTGGAGCCACTATTAGGGTCCTATATTTTATAGGATCTCAGGGTGATTGAGTATTTCGTATTTGTAATTTTATAATGTAAATAATTTTCAATATGAGAATGATTTCCAAAAAAAGTATATATAAAATAAAATCAAAAGAGGGTATGTAGAAAAGAAAATGAATATGAAGAAAAAGACGAAAGAAAATTGAAAAAATAATAAAAAAGAATAAGAACCCCACAAAAGAAAAATATAAATAATATTGAAAGTGCTGCAAATTTAAATGCCACTACTGTTAAACTAGTTTCCTTTATGTCAAAATCCAATAAGATTGTGTGCAACTTGTCATAAAATGCCACAATGACTATACTTTTGTTCCAATCATACAACTTAATCATGATGGAACAATTCTAAATTTCATGCTAATTAGGATAGTGAATTAAGATTTTCTAAACAATTTAATCTTGGTAAATCAATAGTTAGGTAGAAAATGAGATTGACTCAACTATTTAATCTGAATCAATAGGAGAAATAAGTGATAGAGTATGTTAAATTTTTATAAAAAATAAGGTTATGTGGGTTTGCTAGCTTAAATGCACCCTAAGGAAAAAGATGAAAAAATGTTAGCTTAGAAAAAGAAATGAAAATGAAAGGGTAGGTAGAAGTTGTATTGGCACTTTGAAAAGCATTAAAATCCTTATCCTAAGTTTGAATCTTCAAATTTATTTCATGCATATAAAAAATGGAAAAGGGTAAAATGTTTTATCCTAAGTCTAAAACGGTCAGGCGCATGAATATCAAGTTTGGAATATAACCCTGTATCCAAAGTTTTTACCTGTATTAGACCCCCCGCTAACTGACAAAATGTCTCATCGCATCGCTTTAACATACCACCATCTGTCCACCCATCAGATCTTCCACACCCTCATCCGATGGCCATCATCCATTTTCGCTCCCCCCTCTCCATCTGATCGTTATCGATGGGCAGGGTTGTCCCAAAAAATCTGTTTTTCTTTTCGAGCCCACACTAACATGGCACCTCCCTTCGTCCCCCCCCCACTTAAATAGCTTACCACTACATACCCCCTCCGAAAATTTGTTTCTTCGCCAATACCAAAACCACCATTCTACCTGTTGAGCACCTATCATGTCATGCCACCTCAGCCATTACCATTTCCAATTAACTCCCTTCCCATGGAAAAGAAACCATTGATGTATTAAATTTGTAATGATCGTTAATCCAATGGATGCACGCCACAATCAACAGAAAATTGATCAATTCATGTATAAAAAAATGCATAATCAGCTTCTAAACCTTTACCTTGTCTTTTTCTCTACTCTTTTTATACTTACTGCAGGTTTACAGAATGTCGAAACATCTCATCTGGTCATTATCAAAGCTTTCTCATCTGGTCATTATCAAAGCTTTCTCTGCAATTGTCGCACCTTCTTCCCCAGTCCCACAGTTTTACACAGTCCCGAAGACCATTTTTCTCTCAGAAACCTTTATTTACCATAAAACCAAATCCAACCATGCCTCCTAAGAAGAAGGGACAAGACGAGCCTATGAATCCATTGCTCCATCCTACTGTTGATCTTGATCACATACCATTAGCCGATAGAGACTATAAAATTCACGAAACCCTATGTGAATTCGAGTTGTTTGAGATGTGCTGCCAGCTATAATACACATACATTGATAAGTCTAATGATATTGGACTGTAGGAGTCTAAATTACCACATTACATTTTTTCCCATACCCACAGTGCCCCTGAATTCATCAGAAATTGTCATGCTTGTTATGTACCCAACCAAAGAGCTATAATTGCTCCTACATTAGATATTTTGTTTAGCTTAACTGCCCAATCCATAAAACAAATGATGCAGGCCACAGTCATAGAAAATGCAACCCCCAACTCACTGAAAGCATTGAATGAACTATATCATAAGCTAGATTTGGAGAAAAGGGCTAAAACCCTTGAGCTTTTTCTAGCTGAAGATACCCAATTGCCCAAGAAGAATCCTCCCTACTCATCCTCAATTTTCCCTGATAGAGCCAAGAATATTATCACTATTATTTCTTACCTCCTTGGATATTACCTTGACCAATGGGTAGATGAGCCAATTATACGATTCATTTCTATTTTCTCTGCAGATTCTAAGCCTTCCATCCTGTTGAATTTTAGCCAATTCTTAGCAGATGCCATATATGACCAATTTCTCAAATTCCAAACAGAAGAGGTGTTTAAATATGCCTCTGTATTACAATATATGTTTTTGTATTTTCAGGGAGAAATATTCAAATTTGCAATGAAAAATTTGGATGATGATGGAAATCAACACTTTGTCATCTTCTGGACTACTATGGTTATGAAGGATCAGAAAGAATATTCTTACAAACAATTCATTGAACTGTTTATACATCCAGCAATGAATCTTCTAAGCAACACCTCTAAGCCAAGGATCAGTGAAGACATGACGAAGGTTTTATAGCTTTCAGACCAAACAAAGACAAGAGACTGGTATTTATACCAGAATTACACAAAATTGAGGATATATGGCTGTGAGCTTTCCCCCTATAAGCTCCCAAAATACCTCCCAATGAGGATTTTTTCTCTAGAATACATCAGGAAAATACCCAGTGCTGATGAAATCCACTTTGTGCCTACAAAGAAGAAATCACAATGTAGAATTAAAACACAAATATGACCTTTTATTTGCAACAACATGACAACAAGGGAGGAAGCAGATAGATTGTTAAAATAAATGAAATTCAGATTCATTTTCACATGGTCCTATGATCCATTAGGTACCATCTCCAAGCTAAGGGTAGAAAATAAGTCTAAACCTTACATCCATACACACATGCTAGAAATTAAGAAATATATGAACCAATTAGAGTGGAATGAAAACACTCAGCAAGAGGTTGAAGAATAGTTAGTCTCCACTTCAACATCACAGACTCATGTCCCACATGAGAAAGTAGGAAAAATAATGAGGGAATAAGGGTCACCTTCAATGACTGAAACTTACAACAAATAATTCAAAATTATGTGCAGGAAGAGGACCAAGCTCAATCCCAAAGTTATCCCAAGAAAATATTTAGAGCAGGAAGTCATCATAATCACCAAAGAGACACCTACTTCTTCACAAGTTTGTGGTAAAACTACACTCTCTCCTACCACTTCGACAGCTTCACAGGATCAGCAGGCCATTCAGACAAGTACAGTTGTCACATGAGAGAAAGAGAAAACCATATTTGACACATTCATGGAAATTAAGTTGAAGAATAAAGTTTTGAAGACCAACACTTATAACCAATTCTAGAAGCATACTTCTAGTTTTCATAGTAGAATGTTGTCAGCCTTTGACTCTGAGAAAGGAAAAATGCAAATGCCTTTTCTCCAGGCACAAATTTCACAGCCTAAGACAGTAGTAGACTACAACAGACTATATTTTAATTCAACCTCAAAGACATCCATCTCATTGATCAAATGGAGATGCACAAGCAAACAAGTGAAATTATTTCCTCTACATTGACTAATACTGCTATGAGTTTTTCCAAATTGCAGGTTTCCTTAGCAAACATCCAGTCACAGCTCAAGATGGAGAAAATATATTCTATGGCCAAGGATTCAAGAATTAAGTCTTTGGAAGACTTAGTGGTCAGAATTGGATATGATCCTTCCAACATCAAAGCTGCAGAAGAGGTAATAAAGAAGAAAAATGCTGACCTAGCAGCATTAAGGAAGTAGTTAAAACTATCAGCTATAGAAGACCCTTTGTCTAAGGAAATTGAATAAAAATATTATAAGTCAGACATGATGAAGCTCATCATGGAGAAGAATGCCCAATTGAGATAGATGGAATCAGAAATGGAGAAGATGATAAAATAAAAAGAGCAGGTTGCTAAGCTTTCGATGGTACCTTTGGAGGTTGTACCCCTTACAACCATTCCCACAACCACACCTTCCACAACAAGTACAACAGATGGAGCAGAAAAACTAACAATGGAAGTGTAGAATCTGCTAATCCAGACAGAAGAAATCAAGAAACTTCACGATCAAGTTAGACTATTGCAATATCAGAAGTCTAGAAGTGAAAGTTCCCATGTACTTGAAGCACAAAGAACATAAAAGCTAATAGAAAGGTTGCAGAAGTTAGAGAGCGATTCATCCATTGGTAATATGTTAGGCCAAGTCAAAGAGATAATCTAGACAGATGTCATTGAATCCATAAATGAAATCTGGCCCTGCATGCACATTATATTTTAGCAGAAGGAGTTGATAGAGAAAGCCAATGATGCCATCAAAGCCATCAAGGAGGAGCTTGGAGACATGCCAACTACTGCCAACAACATCATCAAGTTCTTAAACTCCAAGAACAAATATGAGTTGGATGACTTAGGAGTGGATGACAAGACAGAGACAATTTTAGAAGTGAAGAAGGTTCTTACTAAGAATAACTTGATAGTACAATTGGAAGATAAATGCCACAACTTAGAGATAACTATAAATAGATTCTTCAATAGGATTGAACCATTAACACAGAAAGGTATGCCTTCTTTGTTTGTAATAAATGACAAACTGATGAACATACATGATTATGTGAAAAATATGAATGAGATTTCCAGAGACAGAGCCAAATTCTCAAATATCAAAGGCACCATGACAGGGAAAACTTTCTTGGAGGCATTAAGTCATGACCTTTTCATCTAGCATGACATAAACCACATCTTTGTGGTAAAACCTATTGTTTCCAGATATACCGAAGTGGATAAAATCTACATAAAGGTCATTAAGTTAACTATCCCAGATGAAGATCGATGGGATAAGTTAAGTGAGCTTCAGTAGTAAAGAGTAACAAAGAACAATCAGCTATAGCTAGCACATAGGATAATGCATCAGCCAACACTACAACCAACGCAGCCCACAAATAGGGCTACTCAACAACTTATTGCTTAAAAACAGTGCCAGCATGCCACATCACCTCCATCGAGCCTATATTTTGTCACAGTTAGACTTTATTGTTCGATTTAGGCTAATAATACACTGTCTGTTAAGACAACATTGATTGTAGTCATTTTTGTAATATTTTAGTATCAATACTTCATTTTCAAAGTATTCTAGGTTGATTTCTGAGCATGTTTTTCCTACTGCGCAATTGTAAATTCTAAGTTTTGTTGGAGCATCTATAATACAAAGACTTCTTTCAGGATTCATGTGGTGTATTTACTGGTGAAGTGTTTCTACTATTTATGTGTTTTCCATTTTTTTTCCCTTTTCTCTGTGCATCATAAATTCTTAATTGTAAAACAAAAAGTGTGATGAATAGGAAATGTTATTTAAAACACCTTATTCTGGCTGCTTTTACAATTTAAATGTTTTCCACAGAAGTCAAATTGAAAAATACTTAATTGATTTTCAGTCTCAACTGAAATTCACTTTTCTGCCATATCCATTATTGATTTAAAAATCTAAGAGAATCCAATGAATGCAACCTATCTTTCCCTATTACAACTCTTTTAAGATTTGATGCAACATCCAGTTTATATTTTGACTCCATTTCCCAATGGGAATATAAATATTTAATCAACCAAATCAATCAAAATCAAGCAAACAACCAAGTACATTCGTAACTAGCCTAATATCTATTTAAAATCAAGTTAAATCATAAAGGGAGATCCCTCTCTGAAGCTAGCAGGGTTAGATCCCAGCTTCCAAGGTGGTTTTGATGTTCTCCTCTCTATTTATTATGCCAATCTTTTAAATTACCGAACGGTAACGGTCTCTACGATCTCACTCATCAGAGCCATGTATCTAGTGTACCAATCTAGTGACATCCTCTTCATGCACTATGATGTGGGTGCTCCCACATTCTCTCATGCATCATGCAAATTTTTTTAGCTTCCCTTGTCCGCTTCTTTCCTTCTCTATATGTCTCTCCATGAGTGGGTGTCTCCACTCTCTCCTCTTCCGCTTCTGGTTGCTCCACAACATCTTGAGGTTTTTCCTTTGGAGCCAAAATCTTTTCATCTGAATGAAACTGAAGCTCCCTCTCAAGAGAACACCTCATTTCCTTCTCCTCATCGAATTTCACATGTCTACAAACAACATTCATCCTGAGAGATTGTTGAAAATGGCAACACGAAATCTTGAAAATGGCATCAATAAGGATTTCAATTTCATTTTCCCTTAATTAAATTAGAATAAAATTTTAATTCTACATCAAATTACAGCTTGTACAAGTTAACTAAGTTAGGATGACTTAGTTGGTTCATTTAATTTGATTTTAGGGTCAAACTAGAGGCATGTACAGTGTCTCCTACATTATAAGAACCCTGGTTGAGTTTATTTTGAGTTGTAATTAATTAAATCAATTTATCTGAGTTAAAGTCAGTTAAACTAGTTATAACTGATGGAGGAACTAGTAGGAGGTTAGATAGTCGGGTGTCAGTTCATGTGTTTAACTAGTTAACTAATAATTCACTCATAAATAACTCATGCATGTCAGTTTTGAGAAATACCCAGTTGAGATTGGAGTTCAAGGGAAGTTTACTATCAGTTGTATAATTATCTGAGTTGTACCTATGGTGTATGAAGGCATGGTAAGGCTCCTAATTTATTTTGTAGTATGGATTGGGAATTTCCCTAATTAATAAGGCCTAATTACCCAAGGAAATAGTGCAAGGAAATAGGGATCGTGTAGGGCATAAAATTGGTTAAGTATTGAACCAATATTATCTAGGAATCATTCAGACAGATAGAGATAGTGTGGAAGTTTCTCAGCTTGGAGAAAAGCATTGTAATATTCTCATATTATTTGGATTATGAAATATACATATAGCGGGGCTTTTAGCTGAGGATTTCCCCAGGAAAATATTTTTGTTGTGTGATTGAAATTATTTCTCTTTCATGTTTTGTGATTTCAATATCTAAATTAGTTTCCGCAATTGGTAGAGTAGATTCAAGTATAATGTAGTAGCATATTAAAATTATCAATTGAATATATATGGATTTTATACATGGTATAGGAGCAGGAATCACTCTAGAACAGAATAATACGAGTTTGTTCTGTGAAGGTGAATCGAATTTGTAAATATACTCTTTAGGACTAGAAGCAGGATCAAGATGTATTTCTCTAGATTGAGACTCGAATATGCCCTTGAGGGTAGTTAGAATTACATAGCTTGGAGAGACAAGAGTGAAGCAGTGTTGGAAGACAACGAGCTGAAGGAATTCATAGATAGTGATATTCCTAAGCCTGCAGCAACATATACTCAAGATCTAACGTCATAGAAGAATATCGTAGCAAATGAAAGAAGGATTATGTTGGAAGGTGTTCAAGATCATATTGTATCTAACCTCCATGGAAAGGAAAATCCATATGATATGTGGAAGGCCTTAACATTTTTTTTTTTAAATAATAGTGACCACAGGAAGTTGGCATTAAAGGAAAAGCTCAGAAAAATCAAGATGGAGGAGGGTGGCACACAATACCCAAGTACTAGACCAAGTTCACCCAATGTCGGGATGAGCTTGGAAGTGTTTTTGTTACCATTCCCAAGGATGATATGGTAAACCTAGCACTTCTAGTACTTCCCAAGAGCTGGCACATCTACCAGGATTCAGTAACTGGGAGGGAGAAGCTACCAGAGTGGGAGAAATTGTGGTATGACTTGGTGGAAGAAGAGATTAGACGGAACACCAACGAAGATACCTCTTCCAAAGTCAAAAAAGAGGAATTTTCATTAGTCGTTAAAGGAAATAAAAATAAGGGAAAGAAGTCCCAAGGCAAAGAGGTAAAGAAGAAAGACTTTTCCAACATCAAGTGTTTTCATTGTCGTGCATTTGGGCACTATGCCATGAAATGTACACAAAAGAAGGCAAGAAAGAAGGAGTCCGCAATAGAATCAATAGGTGAAGCTCTAAAATCACAATTAAAACTTGATTTCACTCTCATTGAATGCATGGAAATCACTGTAATGGAATGCATGTGGTATCTCGATAGCGGTGCCTCGTTCCATATGACAAGGAATAGAGATCTATTCGATGACTTGGAGGAGAAATACCTCAAGAAAAACATAGAGTTTTGAGATGGTGGGAGGTATATCGAGACTTCTATTGGTACAATTACATTTTAGATGGGGTCTGACTCCCCTCTTAGACTCACATATGTTTTGTTTGTTCCAGGACTAAAGAAGAATATTTTTGCCGTTGCAATATTGGAAGACCATGGCTACGATGTGATATTTAGGATGGGTGAGGTAGATCAGTGTGTGATTCAAGAACATGTATGCTCTCAAGGTCAAAGATGCATTCAAATACCTGAGGATCAAGAAAAGGTTAGAGACTTGGTGGTTGAGAGGGAGTATGCATTACCTCTCAACATGCAGCCTCAAAAGTAGTCTCATCAATTTTTTGAGCAACCACAATCGAAGAAGAAAACAAGAGGCTGAGTGGAGACATCCACTCAAGTAGAGACCTATAGTAGGGGGGATTTCAATCCAAGTTGGCAGAGGGAGAACATGCATCCATACCTCCAGGTGAGAGGTGGGGAAATGTGAAGAAATAGTACCAATAATGCATAAATTTGGGAAGGGTCCATTGAGATGTTGTGTCTCATGGATCATTACCTTGCTAGGGGGGTCCACAGTATACAGTAGAAGGATCGATCAGTGGTATTTGATGGATTCAAATTCCATAGTGAAAGATGCAAAGACTAGCAACCAATAGTTACTCGGGAGAACGGTGCAGAGTTGGTGACAATTCAAATGGCACAATGCAAAGTCAGTAGCAATGTGAAGTTTTCAGTAGAGAGTGTAGTATCTAGTAGCAGTCAAAAACTCTGGTGACAGATGCATCATACTGATCACATTTGATTCAGTTTGTTGGGCAATTTTCAATTACAAATGTTCTAGTCGCAACAACAACATAGAGAAGTGTTGCATGCAGAACATTCCAAAGGTACTAGATCGGGATAGAGGTGAATTCCTTTCTTGTTGGGAGGGAGTGTTGTAAATGGCAACAAGAATTGAGAGGGAGTGTCGTAAATGGAAACAAGAAATCTTGAAAATGGCGTCAAGAAGTATTTTAATTTAATTTTCCCTTAATAAAATTGTATTTCCACATCACATCACAACTTGTACTAGTTAACTAATTTAATATGACTTAGTTGGTTCAGTGAATTTTAGTTGAGGGTCAAAATAGAGGCATTTAGAGTGTCTCCTAAATTATAGTATCGTTGGTTGAGTTTATTTTGATTTTTAATTGATTAACTCAATTTATCTGAGTTAAAGTCAGTTAAACTAGTTCTAACTAATGGAGGAACTTGTAGGATATTAGGTAGTGGTGTGTGACTTCATGTATTCAACCAGTTAACTGATAATTCACTCATAAATAACTCATGCATGTCAGTTATGAGAAATACCCAGTTGAGATTGGAGTTCAAGGGCAGTGTACTATCAGTTGTATAATTATTCGAATTGTATTGGTGGTGCATGCAGTGAGAGGAAGGCCCCTAATGGATTGTGCAACATTGATTGGGAATTTTCCTAATTAATAGGGCCTAATTACCCAAGGAAACAACGCAAGGAAATATGGATCCTGGAGGGAAGAAATTTGGTTAAGTATTGAACCAGGCTTATCTAGGAATCATTGAGACAAATAGAGATAGTGTAGAGGTTTCTCAACTTGGATACAAGCATTGTAATATTCTCATATTCTTTGGCACATGCAATACATATATAGCTGGTTTTTTAGTGGAGACTTTCCCTAGTAAAATATTTTTGTTGTGCGATTGAAATTCTTTCTCTTTCATGTTTTGTGATTTCAAGATATAAATTGGTTTCCACAATATGTAGATTAGATTCAACTATAATGTTGAATATATGTGGATTTTATGCAAATATAGAAAGTACATACGATAGTTGTGAGGTTTTTTTTTTGTACCCCAAAAATATGCCCAACTCTGCTGTCAGCTTTAGATTTTTCCTTGATTGCTTGGAAACATGATAGTAAATTGATGATCCAAAGATATTGAAGTGTGACACATCTGGTTTATTCCCTAAAAAATATTCTTATGGTGTACTTCTTCCAAGAATCCGATGAGGAATCTTGTTCTGCAAATGGACAGTTGTGTTGCATGCTCCATCCCACAAGTGTAGTGGTAGGCCTTGGTCATGCAACATCGCCCTTACTTCTCCCACAATACTTATATTATTCCTCTCAACAACCGCATTCTGTTATGGGTTGTGGGGTGTTTTCAAGTCCCATCGAATTCCTTCCTTTGCATAGAAATTTTTAAAATTATTCAATACATATTCACCACTGTTATCACTCTTGAGAGCCTTCACTTTCCTGCCAGTTTATTTCTCAACAAGTGCTTTAAATTCAACAAACTTGGAGAATGTCTAGTATTTCTTCTACATGAATAAAATCCAACACTTCAGTCAGAAATCATCTACAAATATAAAATAATAAGTGTTCTTGGTCATAGAGGTTGTCAAGAAAGGTCTAAAAACATCAAAGTGGATCCTTTCAAGGATTTCATACCCCCTGCTATCCTGATCATTGAAGGTGGATTTTTTCTACTTCTCCAAGGTATGCCCTTTGCATGTATTATGTTACTCTAATGCTCCGTTAGGGAGGCTTGTGGTGATCTATTGCATTATCTTCAAAGCTACATGGTGCAAATAACCAAGTCTTGTATGCAATAATTCACCAACATCTCGACTTTGCACCTTCCTCGCCTTTGTGCTCAAAGCAGCACAGCCTTCCACATTTAGCTTGTAGAGGTTCTTCACCCGAACCCCGATCTACTTCACTTGTCTCTTTAATATGTGCCTCAAGAATGCATTTCCTATGTTGAATATCACATCGTAGCCACGGTCTTCCAAAATTGCAACGGAAACCAAATTCTTCTTTAGACCGAGGAAAAACATCACATCCTTAAGTCTGAGAGGGGAGCCAGACTCCCTCTTAAATGTAAGTGTACAAATATTGGTCGTTCTTTACCTCCCATCATCTTGCATCTCGATGTTCATATGGAGGTATTTCTCCTCCAAGCCACTGAAAAATTCTTGGTTTCCCGTCATATGGAATGAGGCACCACTTTCTATATACCACATATTACCCATCACTGTGCTTTCCATGCATGAAATGAGGGTGAAGTCCAACTCAAATTGTGAAACCAAATCTTCACCTACCACTCCTCTTGAGGGTTTATTGCCTGCCTTCTTGTGTGGACACTTCGCGACATAGTGTCCCAAATCATGACAATGAAAGCACTTGATTTTGGATAAGTCTTTCTTCTTTCCCTCTTGACTGGAATCTCCTTTGGAATGGGATTTCTTCCCTTTCCCTTTCTTTTCATTTCCATCCAAGGCATAGTTTACTTATTCCTCGCACTTGGATGAGGTCTTGTCTCTAGTGTTCCGCATGAACTCCTGTTGTACCAAATCAGACCAAAATATTTCCCAATTTGGTAGCTTCTCCCTCCAATTTACCGAATCTTGGTAGTTATGCCAGCTCTTGGGAAGACCTATAAGTGATAGGATTACCAAATCATCTTCTACAACCATAAAACCAAAACTCCCAAGTTCAACACGATATTGCGTGAACCTACTCAGGTGTCATGTTATTGTGTCGTCCGTCTGTATTTTGATATTCTAAAGCTTTTCCTTGAGTGCCAGCTTCTTGAGGTCACTACTGTTATAGAAAAAAATTGTCAATGCTTAACACATTGCATTCAGATTCTCTTTCCCATGGATATTAGAGACAATATGGTCTCGTTCTTACTCCAATATGATCCTCCTCACCTTGGCTACACTCTTCTTCAAATCTGTTATATTCTGAGCATCATTTGTTGTCGGCCTCGAGATATCATTATCAATGAATTCCTTTAACCCATTGTCTTCCAACACTGCCTCCATGTGGTCCTTCCAGGAAATATAATTCTAGCTACCCTCAAGGGCATACTCAAGCATTATACCATAGAACGCCATCCTGCTAGCTCTAAAGAATTGATCCTGCAAATTCAATCCTCCTGCAAAGACAAATTTGAATTTTCTTCTCTATTGTCAATCTTTCTTTCATACCATGTAGAAATGTAATGTAGATTAAAAAATTCTCATGTAATGTACTAAAACATAAGACTCAACTATACTCTAATCATCCGCGAAATAAAATTCATGAATAAGAACACATACCAAAAGCATGCACCATGATTTAAAACACATACACAAATATTTATCTAGGGGAAAGTAACTTCTCAAAACCCCTTCCTATTTGTATTACATTAATCAAATAATCTGGATGAATACAATATGCTTGCTCAAGTTTGAGCATAACCTGCACCTGTATCTTCTATCCTCTTCCTCACTGATTGACTTTGGCCAACACTTGGCCAATTTTCAAGACCTGCAAACTCCTATTTACTTGTGTTGTTCGTCAAGGAATTAGCCCCTATTATTTAGAAAATTCCTCAATCTAGATTGCGCAATTCCTTTAGGTCCTTCTCTAACTGCATGCACCACCTATACAACTTGGAATAGTTTACAAATGACAGTACATTACCCTTGAACTCCAATCTCAACTGGGTAATTCGAATTCAATGCATGCATGAGTTAATTTAGGTTAATAGATCAATTAACTGGTTAAACATTGAAGTTACACCCCACTACTAGACCTCCCACTAGTTCCTCCAACAACTGGAACTAGTTTAACTACCCATAGCTTAATTTAACTGAATTAAATTGTTACAACTAAAATTAACTCAACCTAGGCCCCTAAAATTTAGGAATCGTTGTACACAACTCAAGTTCATGCCCCTAACTCGAATTAACTAAGCTAACTGAGTGATAACAACTATATCACCTTAGTTAACTCATTCAAGTTGTCTGTTGATGTGGAATTTCGATTTTCTCCTAATTTAATCAAGGAAAAATTAAATTGGGATTTTCTTGCTACATTTTCAAGAGGGGTGAGGTTGAGAAATGAAAAAAACATGCTAACAAACAACGACGTGTGGACAATTGCAACTCCCATAAGGTACATCGTGTTTGAGCTATGCACTTTCTCAACTATATTCAAAATGTATAATTTTCCTAGGGAAGAAACAAAATTGACAAGCCAAGAACTAATGCTTACATTTACTCATTAACAGTGAATTTTTTCAAGCCCTAATTTACTGCAACGACCTCCTATAGGAAAAGGTGAGAGCGAGTTATAAAATAAATTCATCGTCCCTAGGTGACAATGCAAGAAATATGAACATAAATCTCTCCTCCCCTCTGATTCATAACTTGCAATTAATCATAATTTCCATATGGCAGTTATAATTGCTCGAAAACCTAACCAATTCTTGATAACAACAATGTCAAAATACATATATATATATATATATAACATGTAGTACTAATAATAAGGAAATTACCAAAGTGCATTAATAAAATCAAATTTAAGGAAATTATCAAAGTGTATTAATAAAATCAAATTTATAAATTAATATTATAAGGTTAACCCATAATTATAATATTATAAGGTTAACCCATAATTACAATTAAATTTTTAGTTTTATTTTTAACCAATCATTTAATTTTAGGTATAATGTTTTATCCCTTTATAGAAAATTTTATGAGAAATATATTTATTAAAAATATATTATATAAATATTCAATAATATTAATAATAAACAATTAAATTAATAACTATTTAAGCTAATAAAAAATAATTTACATGAATCCTATTTTAAATTAATAATTTCAATTTTTAAAAGTTAAATAATTTAAAAACAATTTCAAAAGTTCATTAATGGTAAAGTTATGAATCATCCATTAATATAAAAATAGAAGAAAGAAAAAAATAATCTATGTGTATTTTATTCTACAATAAATATTCTTTACTCAATAGGCAACATGTTACAATATTGTTTAGCCATCAAAATTACTACAATAAATCATGAATGTTCCATAGTACGGTCAAAGCAATAGAGGATGAACACCAATATTAGAACATTAAGATTGTTTGATACTAAAATAACTAATTTACCGCTAACATGGTTTCTCTGAATCTAAACTATTAAAGCTGAGTTCATTAGTAATACATATTATGCATTGGCAGAGAATGGTGAGAATGAAGTCCAAAGGAAGAACATATTTTAGGAGAACTTACAATGACATGTTGAATTTACTAGGAACTATTTTCAAAATGGTTTCAATTCATCATGAAAATATATTGTAAAAGACATTAATTCAGGAAAAAAAAAAATATTACTAGTTTAATGATTTTATGTCTCTAATGAATATTGAGAATCATTGATTTGTGGGTGATGAATGTCATTACCCATAGCCATTCTTTTAACTATAATCATCAGGTTGTTGTTTTTGAGAATTTTTTTGCCATAATAAGATAAGGAATGATAAAGAATAAGAAATGAGTGGTTCAATGAGATTATCAATTTCACCTACCTTTTTAGACTTTTATTAGTCTTTAGGGAAATATTTTCACTTTCAAAAAATAAAATAAAATGATGTTTAAACTAGGTTTTATTGATCTGTATTAAAAAATATTAGTCCACAGAAGGGGTGGTTGTATTTGGAGATAGATGTGAATGAAACCTAAGCGAATGAGTAATGCGAAAACCCCTTGTATGATCTCCAGGAAATCAAAGTGTTGAAAATGAAGACACATTGGTGAATAAAAATGAAGAAGAGGGCGAATGAGATAAGACGTCACCCTACTACTTAAGGAAGAATTTATATTTCTTGAAGCTTGATCGGGGATAGACGTAGAAAGAAGCTAACTATATGAATCAAGGAACCTTGTACTAGAGGTTGATCATATTATCATGTTATTATTTAAGATACAACACTCGCTAACATTTCACAAGTGCTTTTGAGGATAATTTTTTTAAACTTCCTTATGAATATGAATTTTTAAATTAGTTTCACTTGAATTGGAATAACAAGTATATTCCGTTGCAAACTTATAGGAGTTTTGGATATCATTATGTGAGGATGGTTTTCAAATCCATGTAATATGAGATGAATTTTTTCTGAAGGTTTGCTTAAAGTAATTCATGATTACCAACTTATGTTCTTAATGTGTCTCTGAATAGTTTACTACCAAGCTTGGCAAGGTGTTAGTAAGGGATAAAAGAAGGCTACTTTCAAGTTAGCTCTCAAGCATGCATTCAAAATAATTTGCTACTAAACTCCCTAAACACATCATGCTAGTATCTAGATGATTGTTTCATTTGTCATATTCTTAATTACAGTATGAGAGATTGCATGTTAAGAACCAACCAATTAAAGAACTAGAAGAGTAAGGTGAGTTTGGAGTCTTAGAAGCTATATGGATAGGAGGAACATAATGAATAGAAAATTACAATGAAAACTATTTCTAATGGTTCAAATGGATAAATAACTAGAAGAGGAATTCTCACTTTGAAATCCTAAAATGTGAGTAGAAAGGAAGAACAAAATGAGAAATGAGTTATAAGAAAACCTCATGTACTTTATTATTCTTAATTTAAAATTCATGGAACTTAGGCCATTAACCAATCATGAGGTTCACAGGTCATTTAATTCCATTCTCCCAATTACTAATGATTCAATACTAGTAATTAAAATTCAAATAACTTAGGCCATTGACTAATCATATGATTCATGGTTCACTCACTCGTATGCTCATAATTACTAGTATTTCAAGCCTTGAAACTTTATCCACTCTCTTTCTCCTAAGACTAGAAAAAAACTAATAAGGGGTTCACTCAATTTATGATTATTAGTGTTTCAAGACCATAAAAACACTAGTAATGGGGATCCCTCACTCTCATTCTCCTAATTACTAGTTTCGAGATTCAAGGTCATTCACACTCCTAATTACTAGTGTTTCAAGACTAGCAAAACACTAGCAAGGGGTGTCACTCACATTCATTCTCTTAATTACTAGTGTTCCAATATTCAAGGGTCATTTGCTACACATTCTCCTAATTGCTATAATCACTAGTGTTTTGGGTCATTCACTCTTGTTCTCAATTACTATTTTCTCACTTGTTCTCCATTACTATTTTCTCACTTGTTCTCCTAATGTAATGCTACAAGGTGGTTGCAACTAATTATTTCCTTTTCGGTGCACTAACAAGGTGGTTGCAACTCTAGTTATTTCGATTTCAGTGTACCTGAACATTAAAGATAGATTAAAAAATAATATGGTGTATGTAACACCTTATAAATTATATTTTTTCACAATGGTTATGTATGTTATATTCATTGTCTTTCTTATAGTTGTGCATTAATAAAATTGCTTTATAGTCTTTCTTGATTCCTTATTCTACTTTCTTATATTTATGAATTATAGTACGCTTAGAAAAGAGAATGACCATCAAAATTATTATCCTAAAGGAAATGAGTTACAAACTTGTAAAACCATGGAATTACTATACTAAAATCATAAATGTTCTTCAATCAATTGAAATCACTAGACAATGGACACCAATATTATAAAACCAAAATTGCTTGAACACTAAAATAAATAGTTCACCACTAGCATGGACCCTTTAGGAAAATTATATTGGCTTGGGTTCATTCAACACAAACTTGAAGAGAATAGTGAAATCATTACAAAAGGAAACACGTATTTTAGGGAAAATTTAAATACCACATCCAACATCAATTATCCTAGGGAATTGAAGGATTTAGGAGGAATTGATTTCAAAACAATTTCCATACACTGTGGAATGGAATTACTGAAAATATTAATTCAAAAACATCTTTTTTTGATGAGAATCAAAGGAAATGAACAATCCAAATATTTCATATCTCTAATTAATATTGAGAATCATTGATCATTGGGCCAAAAGCCCAATCGTTATGTTGTTGGTTTGGGAATTTTGTGGATATTTTAGGAATTTAGGTGCAAGTGGTTTGATGAGCTCCTTACGTTCACCCACCCTTTGTAGAGCTTCATCACTCATTGGAAAAAGCTTCCTCCCATGAAAAAAGAAAACAAAGTAATGTTTAAGGAGAGGTATATTGATCTGTAGGAAAAAATACTAGTCCAAAAATAGGGTTGTTTCACTTGGAGTAAGATGTGATTGAAATTTAGGGGAATGAGTGTTGGGCGCAACCCAAATTGGCATATATTTTCGATAAGACTCTGCATTTTGTGGAGCAGAGTGCTAAGTGAACTACACAGCGGAGCATGGACTGGTCCACACAGTGGAGCATGTTAAATATATCGCGCGGTGTCATAGGGGATTCAGGGTGGGTTGAAGCCCCACCTTTTTGTAAAGTGCACAATTTGTAAAGGGTTGTGGGCTATAGTTTCTTGTTTTATGAAGTCCATGGTATTTAGACCATGTTATTGTAATGATGTAGCCCCACGATGTAATAGTATATAAAGGATTGAAATATTATGTTTAGAGATAATGACATGATATATGTTTAAGTGAAATTCTTTTTAATATGTATTTTGTAGTGAAGGGAAGGCTCTACAGCTAGATGCGAAGAGACCTAGGAAGTGTCTGTAGCTTAATGTGCAGGTCGAGACTAGTTGTATTTAAGGATTCATCATAATAAAGAAGTAGTTTTATGTATCATATTCTGGTGTTGTTATGTGTTTTCTATATGTATTTTCTTAATATCTGTTATTACGAAGTAGTTATTACAATTGCACGTTATGTGAGCACAACAATGGTTTATGGATTTATGTGACATGTTTCTGAGATAAATTGAATATGGCGAAGTAATTTATGAGCGGTAAGAATAAGATAATTGAAAAACATCACATCTCCTTCTCCCTAAAGGCTGCAGAAACCTGGTTCTGCATCCACCCATAGTCACTTCGGGTGAGACTATGATCTACTTGTAGGTCGTTTCCGAGAGGGCAAGTGATCATGGGTTTTGTTGGTGCGCAGTAAAATCAAAATTTTGTCGGCCCAAAGCAAGCCAACAAATGGTTCCATTGTCATGACCAGGATCTGTTTTAGGGATATGTGAATGTGGCACCCATCATAGAAGGAAATTCAAGACTGTATATGCCTAAAAGATCGAGAATTTGCAAATCAAGAAAACACAAATCATCGTTTGACATCCAAAGCGTGGTTACAGAAGTATATCTTTACAGATAAATACAAAATTTTCTTTGTTTACTTTCTTGTTGAGCTATATGAGTTGATATCGAGGTTGACTGAAAGAAAGGATTGTTTTAAGGGTGACGAACCTACGGTGTGGATTCCTTAATTGACACAGCAACTCAAAATCACTGACAATAGGATTTCAAGGCTTGTTGATTTTTGGATTGATAACATCTTGGGAGAATTCATTACTGAGCTCGTAGTAAGGCTCGACTATGTCTTACAATAAAGCAAAAGGACGATTTTTTAAAGGATCGCGAGGTAAGTACTTAAATTATTTGAAATTGTGGATTAAGATGCTTCTCAGTGAGAAGGGAGTGTTATGAATCCAATTAGATTGCTAGTTTACTTATGAGAAGAGAAAGTAAACCTGAGCAAGAAATTGGAACAACGCAAAGTGGAAAGAGATACATAGTAGATACTAGAAAGAGATTTCGTGGACAAGAACCGAAGACCTTTGTATATATTTATTATAGTCCTATTTTGAGTGAATCAGAAATTGAAGGAGAAGAAAGCCACCCTAGGTAACTTCGCAGTATTCCCCCTCTCAACTTGAGAGCTCACCGAAGCTATAATCTTGTAATAACTAGGGTGTTTGTGGGTTTCCTGCTCCCCCTACCCCTCCTACCCCCCATCCCCCTCCCTCTCCCCCTCCCCCACCCCCTCACCCCCCAAGAAGAGGTATGAATAATGATATTAAGATACCTGTGTTTAGAGGAACTAGATTGGAGGATCGAGAAAAATTTTGGTTTTTATGTGAAGAAGTATGGACTGCAAATCATTTCAATTATGAGATTATAAAGAAGGTGCAACTCATTAAAACACTACGCGATAGAGCATTGACATGGTATATGAAGTATTCAACCAATCAGGACATAATATTTGCAGACATTAAAATAATGCTGGTTGGATAGTTTAAGAAGCCAAAGTCTCAGTTGCAGTGCATCACTAAGTTGAAAGAAATCAAACAGAAACATATTGTGTCTATCTAGGAGTTAGATGTTATGAAAGCAGCTCCCAAAATAGAAGAAAAGAGAGATAAATGCCTTAGAAATCAGCCACTTCGAGGGGGAAACCTCCTTTACATTACATAAATGAAAAATTCTTGGATGACACAAATGAAAAAACCCCCTTTCTATATATAGGAGTCCATGGGGTCACAATATAATCCTAGCCGACCTAACAATAATAATGTAAGGGCACAACAATAATAATAGTGGGCTATTATGGGACACAAAAATAACAATATGGGGACTACATGGGTACAACAATAATAATAAGGGGGATACACTAACAACAATAAGGGACTACACTAGTAATATAGGGCCCTAACATGCTCCTCTCCTTCAAAAAAGTGTTGTCCTCAATGCTTGAGTAGTTTTAGATGCTTCTATATAAAATTCTCATCCTCCCATGTGGAATCTTCAGTGGGTAAGTTTTTCCACTTGATGAGATACTGTAAAATTGATTGATTTCATAGTTGTCAAGTTATTATTTCCATGACTGCTTTAGGTTCCAATATGATTTTTCCTTCCTCATTAAGTTTTGGAAATATGGTTTGAACTGGAATTTTGTCACCTATAACCTTATTTAAGCATGAAACATGGAAAACTGGGTGCACTCGGGAAGATGCAGGAAGCTCCAATTTGTATGCCATATTACCAATATTTTGCAACACCTCGTAAGGACCATAGTACTTTGGCGATAATTAATTATCCTTCTTAGCTTGCTTGAGAGAAATTTGTTTGTATGGTTGTAGCCGCAAAAATACCCAGTCTCCTACATTAAAACTTCTCTTGTTTCAATGTTGATTTGCCTATTGTTTCATTCGATTCTGTGCCAAATTTAGGTTATCCTTTAAGAGTTGGAGAACTTGCTATTGATACTCGATGTGATATTCCAATGCTTGAACCTTAAAATTTTCATTTTTGCTGCAGTGTGGAAGGAAATGTTATACGACCATTCAACAAGAGGTAACCAATTGACCCATTGTGTTTATTTATCAGATACAAAGCAACGAAGATATCCTTCCAAACATTTGTTCACTATCTCATTTTTTCCATTGGATTGAGGACGATAAGATGAGCTATGAGATAGTTGAGTACCTAAACAATAAAATAATTCCATCTAAAAATTTCCAGTGAAAATGGGATCTCTATTGCTTACATTAATATTTGGGTTTCCATGTAGCTTTTGAATTGTTTCCATAAATGCAGTAGCAACTGTACTTGCTTTAAATGGATGATATAATGCACAAAAGTGTGCATACTTGGTAAGTCTATCAACTACCACTATGATGACACTCTTTCCTTCGGACTTAGGTAAACCTGTGATAAAATCCATTGGCATCTCCTCCTAATGTTGATTTGGAATCGATAAAGACTATAGCACACCTGGGGTTTTAATTGTCTCAACTTTATTTTGCTGGAAAACCAAAAATTCCTCCACAAACCTTTGAATATCAGATTTAAGGCCATCCCAAAAAATTCTTTCTTCACCTTGCGGTAAGTTTTTAAAAATCTCGAGTGTCCTCCTAAGGTAGAGGTGTGCAATTCCAAAAGAATATTTTGTTTTAGTTGGGAGTTCTTACAAAGATATAAGTGATCTTTGTACCATAAGGAATCATTTTTCCAACTAAATGTATCATATGTACTGGGATCTTGCTGCAACTTTTGAATGAGTGTCCATACTTCTTTGTCATTCTTCCATTACTCCCTTGCTTCAATTATCCAATCGGATGGATAATAGAAATGGCACAAAGCAATGCTTCCACATCCTCATCCTTTCTTGAGAGTGCATCTACAACAACATTTAGCTTCACTTTTTTGTAGATGATTTCAAAGTCATAACTCAACATCTTTATGTCCCATTTTTGCTGCTCTTATGAAGATAATATTTGTTCCAAAAATTATTTAAGACTATCATGATCATGTTTTACCTTGAAGTGTCTTCCAATTAGGTAAGGTCGCCATTTCTTTAGTGCATGTAGTATTGCCAACATTTCCTTCTGATAAATATCTTTCTGTAAATACTTTCCTTTGATTGGACGTATTTCAAAAGCAATGGGTCTTCCTTCTTGCATTAAAACAACACCAATTCAATTTTTCGAGGCATCACATTCCACAGTAAAGGATTTTGTGAAGTCTGGCATAGCTAAGACCGGTGCTTGGCACATTGCCTCTTTAAGATGTTCAAAGGCCTTAGTTGCTTCAGGAGTCCATGAAAATTCAACTTTCTTCAATAATGTTGTTAGAGGTGCTACTATTCTCCCATAATTCTTAACAAACTTATGATAAAACCCTCTTAATCTAAGATATCCTTGCAACTGCTTTATGGTTGTGGGGAATTTCCATTCCTTAATGGATTTAATTTTGTTAGGGTCTACCTTAACACCCTCCTGAGATAGAATATGACCCAAATATTCCACCTCTTGTACTCCAAAGAAACATTTGGAAGTTTTTGCATATTATTGTTTCTCCTCCAATAGTTTGAGCACCCGGTCAACATGTTAAACAAGATCCTTGCAAGATCTGTTGTAGATTAGTATATCATCAAAAAATACTAACACAAATTTTCTAAGGAAGGGTTTAAAAATGGAATTCATCAACCCTTGAAATGTAGAAGGTGCATTGGTAAGGCCAAAATGCATGACCAAAAATTCATAATGACCCTCATGAGTTCAAAATGTTTTTTTTGAAATGTCTCCAGCCTTCATTCTAATTTGATGATATCCTGAATGAAGATCCAACTTGGTGAAATAAATTTCTCCATGTAATTCATCCAATAATTCATAAATCACAGGAATGGGAAATTTATCTTTAATAGTGAGCTTATTGAGCTCCCTATAATCTGGACACATGCACCATGATCCATTCTTCTTGTGCACCAATACCACTGGAGCAGAAAATAACTTTGACTAGGTTGAATTATACCAGCCTCTAGCATTTCCGCAATCATGTGTTCAATTTCTCTCTTTTGGACATAAGGATATCTGTAAGGCCTGATGTTTGTAGGAACACTTCCAGGAATCAAATGAATAGCATGATCATGATCATGAATAGGTGGGAGTCCTTTGGGAGTTTTAAATACCTTGGAATGATTGTCCAAGACTTTTTGGAGATATGGAGAAATAGATGATTTTGATGTTGGAACTTCTAGTGAGCATAATTGTGCAATTACATCTCGTTTTTTCTCTTCAAAAGCTTTTTCATGACAGTAGAGCTTATTATCTTTCTCGGATTCCCTGCGATACCCCATAATTCAACTTCCTTTCCTTCTGAAATAAATTCAAGAAAAGTTGTTGAAAATTAAAAGCCACCATCCCGAAATATTGTAACCATTGTGCTCCTAGTACAACATCAACACCACCCATTGGAATGGAAAGCATTGGACTATTCAATACATATTCCCCCATTGTTAGCTTGATATGATGGCACTTTCTCAAGAAATTTATAGTTCCTCCATTTTCCACCATCACTTGACACTCTGGCACTGGGTATAGGAAGAAATTCAATTCCTTAGCTACCTTACAATGAATAAAATTATGGGTACTACCCGAATCAATAAGCACTATTACATTTTTCTTCATTATATGTCCTTCTATCTTGAGAGTTTGAGGAATGGTAATTCCTGCCAATGCATTACAGGATATGGTCAGATTCATTTCTTCTTCCTCTAGGGTTGGTTCCTGGTGTATATCCTCTTATTTTGAAGTTTCTTGTTCCTTTTCTTCCTCCTCTTCACAATGTATGTAAAATAATTTCTTCTCAGCACACTTATGACCTTTAGTGTATTTTATATCACAACTATAGCAAATCCCTTTTGCTCTTTTTTATGTCAATTTTTGTGGTGTCAACCTTGTATGTTGTGAAAATCTAGGAGTAGCAACACTCCCATATTTATAGTTGTGAGTAATAGGCTTCCTTGTCGCCATAATTTTTCTTTCAAATTTTCTTGCCCTGAATGCCTTCTCCAATGTATCAGGTTCCCAAAGGCGAAACTCATGTTGGATGTTATCCTTTAGAGTCCCTATGAATACATCAATCCTATGTTCCTCTGGAATATTATTTACCCTTATATTCAATGTTTGGAAGTCCTCAATGTCCTCCATCATTGAACCCTTTTGTTGGAGATTTATCAATTGGATAAAGAAGGTGTTTCTCTTTGTATCCTCATAATGTGCTATCATTTCCTCTGTAAAAATTGACCAAGTGACCAGTGGTTTACGAGAACAAAGCCATCGATACCATGCAACTGATTTTTTTCTAAATATAAAGTTGCAATGCGTACCTTTTGTGTGTTGTGCGTATTATGGAGCTCAAAGTATTTCTCCATTTGTAGTATCCAAGTTATTGGATCCTTGCAATCAAACTTCCTCATATCTATCTTTGGAGTATGGTGGGTCTTAAATCCAAAATTAGAGTCTACGAAAACATGATTAACATTTCTTTTGTTCTCATCATGAGTTTCCTCTACTACTTTTTCGCCATTAGGAAGATTTTCTTGTAGCAACTTTGACAAACCTTCCTTCAAACCTTCCATGTCTTTCTTAAAATGTTCCATGTTTCCTTCTATGCCATTCTTCAAACCATCTATCTTAGCTTCCACGCCTTTCTTCAAACCATCCATCTTAGCTTCCATGTTGCCTTCTATACCATCCATGTTAGCTTCCACGCCATCCATCTTAGCTTCCACACCATCCATTTTAGTTTCCATGCCATTCTTCAAACCATCCATCTTATTTTCCACGCCTTTCTTCAAACTATCCATCTTAGCTTCCACGCCTTTCTTCAAACCATCCATATTATCTCCCATTTCATTTTTTGTTACTTTTTGCGAGAGAAAAATTTGTTGCACTTGTTCTTGTAATTTTGATATATCATGTTGCACTTCTCCCTCTTCATGAGTCATAGTAGAGCCTTCTGAGGGCTTAATGGGTGTTGAATTATTTCTAGGGGCATTTTTTAACCCAATACTAATATATATGCTTCAATATGCCCTTGGAATCCCTTCAAACGTATTTTTCAAACAAGACTTATGCAATTTAAAAAAAATATATACACACCTTTTTCTTACCTTTTTGGAGCTCGATATTGAATCTATTGTAATTATTGTTGAGTCTCAAATCTGCATCTTTTCCATACACTTTTCTATACCTTTTTCATCCACCTGAACCTCCCAAGTTGTCAATATCATTGTATATTAATTGCAAAAGGGCATCTAACATGGTTTTTAACTATATTTTTGTGTCTGCTGTTTGATTTAGATTTTGCTCATTTAGCTGCGGAATCTTGCCACTTTCCGCAGCTGCTGCAACTTTCCGCAGCCATTTTGTGAAACTCTATGTTACAGGTGTCTTCAGGTAAAACGAGCCACATGGGCAAGTCATAAATGATGTGGACATGGACTGTGGTACTTGATGCCTTGGCAAACGCATCTGCAATTCTGGTCAAAGCTATCCATGAAGTCCTATCGTAGATTCCCACCAGATGACTTCGTCGTGTCACGTGAAGGTTCATATGGCCGTTTCTGAATTGCGGGGGATAAATCAACATCTGTACACGGCTCCATAGCCGAATTCAAACATCCACTCCTCATAGATTTACTCTTCAATACGGCCATGATCCTAGATCTGTGGACGTAATGGTCTACGTGTTCTCCATCAGCATAAACTTTAGGAATCAGTTATGTTTCTTTTGTTATAAATAACGCATTTGCATACACATATGGGATTAGTCTCGATTAGTCTCTGTTATCTTTTATTAGTCTGCTCTGTAATGTAATTACGTTGCACTTGTGCCGTAATATCACCTTTCTATTATGACTACATTTTAATATAAGAAGACTGTTTCCAAACGTAATTCGTACTTGAAGATTGTTGCCAAGGCTGGTATAGAGGGCCCCTGCACTTGCCAAGGTTCTGTGCATTATTGTATAGTTCTTGTTTTATTTCCTTAAAGCTCATTGTGCCATAATCCATTCACATGTTTATACATTGCATCTTTCATGGTATATATGCTTCATTTCTGTTTATAATCTTGCATGCTTTCCATTTTACTTCTGTCTTTCATGTTTTATGTTATTAATCACCGATCAATGTTCTTGTTTCAGGTTATAAATAGGCAGCCCGGGCATTTGCATAACTTTTTGACTAATGACATGGAATTAACATTGTTCTGCTGCTAACTTGTTTTTCTTAGTTTCTGTTTAATTTCAGTACTGCTTTGTTTAATTCAGTTTTGCTCATTTGCTTCAGTAGTTAAATTTATATATATTAAACTGCTCATAACATCTTCAGTTGCCTCCGAAAGCCACAGCTGGACTGATGGTGAGGGATTGTATTATGAAATGTGTAGTTTAGTATTAGTTTCCTTTCTGTAAATTTAGATATATTAAACTGCTCATAACATCTTCAGTTGCCTCTGAAAGCCACAGCTGGACTGATGGTGAGGGATTGTATTATGAAATGTGTAGTTTAGTATTAGTTTCCTTTCTGCAAATTTAGATATATTAAACTGCTCATAACATCTTTAGTTGCCTCCGAAAGCCACAACTGGACTGATGGTGAGGGATTGTATTATGAAATGTGTAGTTTGGTATTAGTTTCCTTTCTGCAAAATTAGAAATATTAAATTGTGCATGACATCTTCAGTTACCTCCGAAAGCCACAGCTGGACTGATGGTGAGGGATTGAATTATGAATGTATGGTTTGATATTAGTTTACTTTCTGCAAGTTAGATATCATTTACTCAAGTTGTTTATGGTTACTTCCGAAAATCATAGCTGGACTAATGATGATGGATCAAAAGACAAGTTGATGTAATCTGATTTAGATTTACTTTGTTGCAATTTTGGATTTCTTTAAGCATAGTTTCTTTTGTGTTTAGACAGCAGCAAGAATAGTTTGGTTTTCATGCTCAATAGTTCACTGTTTTGATTTATTAGACTAGCAGCACCTTTTCATTTCAGCAGCGCATTTTCATTTCCTTCAAGTTTTGTCATTGTAAGTTTCAAATTCCTTTTTAAGTTTCAAGTTGGTAAATCATTATAGAGGATATCATTTCCTTGAACAAACATAACCATACTTGTTTTTATTTTTAGAATTTCCATCTCACCTTAGAAAACCAAAAACGACAAAAAGTTAAGAAATAGGTTATCTTGCACATATAGTGCACCGCACTTCATCAGCTTACGAATCCTGGATTGATAAATTAATGTAGCAATTTAGGACACACTAAATTGACCAAAAATTTTGGCGCCGTTGCCGGGGAAGTGTAACTAGGTAGCCAATTTCTTAAAAAATAATAATAATAATAATAAAAGAAGGGAAAACTTGATAACTTCTTGAAGTATGCTCTCCTCTTGCACCTAGTGTGATCTGGAGGATCAGAAAAGAGAGTTATTGGTTTATTAATTTCTTAAGTATGCTCTCTTCTTGCACCTAGTGTGACCTGGAAGATCAGAAAGAGAATTATTAGCCCAAATTTAAAAAAAAAATGACATGCATAGAGCAAGAGATTCTAGGGGAAGGTTTATAGCTAAAGCCAAGAGTTCGATTTTCACAACTCCATCTTCTTCAAGGCATAGAAAAGAATCACCACCATCTACCCCTAGCCTTAAGATTTTTGGAATTCAAGGAACAGCTGAATTAGAGGATTCTCCTATACCACCTACTAAATCTCATTTAGAAAAGGAAGAGACTCCCTCTCATCCTCCCTTGATGGAAGAACTAGAGGACTTTAAGGACTCTAAAGAAACTATCATGGCAGAGGAAGTAATAGATGGAGGTAGAGGTAAAGGTAGAAGAGGAGGAAACAATGGAGACAATAATGGTGAAGGAAATAATGGAAGAAATATGGAAGGAGACAACTTGTTTGGATTCCCTATAGTTGATGAGGAAACTCATACAACAATGAAAATATCTCACCATCTGTTCTCCATAACTTTTATGGATTGTGAAGTGAGGATTCTGAAACATTTCTGTTTGAGTTTGAAGTTGTGTGCCGAACTTATGACTATATGGAAGACTCTCAAAAACTCAAACTATTTCCTTCAACTTTGAAGGGAGCTGCTTTGAAATGGTTCATGGGATTAGCTACTCAATCTATTAGGACTTGGAATGATATGAAACAAACATTTTTGGATAGATACTTGGACTATTATATGCCCACCAATCACAAGGATGAGGTATTCAAAATGATGCAAAAAGAAGATGAAAATTTGGAAGACTTACTTGAAAGATTTCAACACAACTTGAAAAGAGCAAAGATGAGCAACTTAGATGATGAAACCTTGAAAGCCCTCATATTAAAATCCATTAGAGATGAATGGATAGATATTTTAAACATGATGGGAAAAGGAGACATTTCTCAACTTCCACTTCATGACATAACAGAACTATGTGTCCATCTCTCAAGAGGAAAATCTAAAACAGGAAAAGGGCCTAGGGATCCTTCTCTTATTAGGGCTAACAAATCTGCAACTGGATCAGTAAGTAGGGCAGAGATTGGTAATATGCTTGATGAGTTCAAAACTGATATCTTAGGGAGCTTTAGTGAACAACTAGACACCCTTAAAATCCAAAACAAGCAAAAAGAAGAAACAGATGCTTTAGCCATCTTTTGTCCGAAATGTAGAAAGAAACATGCTTTAAGGAAATGTCCCTTGGATGCAAAAGTTGTAGAAACATGTATGATTTGCTCAGAAAATCATGAGATCAAGGATTGTCCTTCAATCCCTGGACTCAAAGCTGTTTTTCAAGAAGATCCAAATTCAATAGAATCTCTCTGTTTTGTTGCAAGGAGACCTTGGCAGGGACAACAATCTCAAGGGTTTAATAACCCTATGAATCTTCAAACCCCACCAAATTGGACTCCTTGGCAACAACCTTGGCCCCAACATCAAAACTCATATCAGCCATGGGTACAAGGGATGCAAAATCTTTATGGGAGATTTGCTCAATTTTATCAATACCCTCCATCTTTTCAAAACCAACAAGCTCCACAATTTCCAAGCCAAAATCCACAACAACTTTCATTGCCATTTCCACAACATCAACCTTCTCAACAAAATACAAATCCTCAACTCATGCTCCCATCCCAACAAAAGACAAATCAACTTCCAGCTCAGCCACTGCCAAATCCTAACAATAAGAATCCTCAAACTACTTATATGGTAGAAGGACAACAATTTCCTACCTATATGATTGTTCCTCTCAACGATGTACAACTCAGATCTGGTAGAGTTTTAGAAAAAACTTCTATAGATATTCAAGAGCAAGATACCTCTGAGGAGGACTCTCTTCAAGTCAATAAGGGTTCTGAGGAAGAATCTCTTCAAAATTCAAAAATTCAAAAAGAAAAAGAAAAGCTAACATCCACAACTCCTATAGTTTAGCAACCTGTATCTTCATCTACACCTCCTTTTCCGGAAAGACTACAAATTGATAAGGGGGTGGAAAAACAAATCTTGTTGCCTAACTATGACTTTCTAGATGATTTGAAGAATGTTTGTATCAAGATTCCATTGCTACAAGCCATTCGAGAAATTCCTATTCTAGCAAAAACCATAAAGGAGTTGAGTTTCAAAAGACCAGGAAGGAAACTAAAAGATACAAGAAGAATCCACCTGGTAGGAAAGATTGCAGACATTATGATGGGAAAAATTACCATGCAGAAGTATGTAGATCCAGGAAGTCCAATTGTCAAGACACATATAAATGGGATAGAAATTCCAAACACATTGATTGACTTAGGGGCTGCTATCAACATTATGAGTAGACAGACTATGGAACAGTTAAAACTTCCTAACCTTATTTTTACACCTACTTTACTGCAACTTGCAGATCGATCAGTTATTAAACCAGATGGTGTATTAGAAGATATTTCAGTCTCCTTATATTCTTGGGAATATCCAGTAGATTTTATGATTTTGACTCCCAAGAGTAATCTAGGAGGGCACTCACTTATCTTAGGAAGACCTTGGCTAGCCACAGCTGATGCTTTCATTAGTTGTAGATCTGGGGATATGTACATTTCTAATGGTAATTCGACAAAGAAATTAAATTTGTATCCTCCAGTAAAAGCAATCACAGAAGTAGGAGACAATGAATGGGTTGATGATGAGGATATTATACAACCTGTCTTTACCATTTCTGAAATCAGTGAGGATAGTCAAATTCTGAACACATTAGAAAATTTTGAGACATCTTCAGAATATGACCCCACGCAATTTCAGTTGGAATCTGACATAGAATACTTATCATCAAGACAAATGTCTCTTTACTCTATGGAAGAGTTTGGTAGTTCTACTATTGAGATTTTTCCAGGAAAAACATTGAATATCAACAAGCATTTGGAAGAATCACAACAAGAAGAACTAACCAAAGTCTTGCAAAAACATTCTACTGCATTTGCATGGGAGTATACTGACATGAAAGGAAGTGATCCTAAGACTTGCATCCATCATATCTATATTGAGGAAAATAGTAGACCAATCAGACAACCTCAAAGAAGGATGAATCCAAATCTTAGGGAGATAGTGAAAGAAGAGCTCCAAAAACTACTCAACGTAAACTTCATTTATCCAATTTCAGATAGCCGATGGGTTTCTCCTTTGGTTATAGTACCTAAAAAGAATGGTAAATGAAGGGTATGCATTGATTACAGGGAATTGAACAAAGCAACTTTGAAGGATCACTTTCCTTTGCCTTTTATCGATCAGGTATTAGACACATTAGCAGGTAAAAAGTACTTTTCATTCTTGGATGGTTTTAGTGGCTATAATCAAATTCAGGTAGCACCTGAAGATCAAGATAAGACCACATTTACCTGTCCATGGGGAAATTTTGCCTATCGAGTGCTTCCTTTTGGGTTATGTAATGCACCCGCAACATTCCAAAGAGGAGTACTAGGAATTTTTTCTGATCTAATCCATGATTGTGTAGAGGTTTATATGGATGATTTTACAGTTTATGGTAATTCATTTGAAGAGGCATTAGAAAATTTGGAAAAAGTCCTTATAATATGTAAAGAAACAAACCTTTCATTAAGCCATGAAAAATGCTTTATGATGTTTACTCAAGGGATTGTTTTGGGGCATCATATTTTAGGAGATGGGATTAAGGTTGATAGATCAAAAGTTGAAGTCATCTCCAAGTTACCTATTCCAAATTGTCAAAGAGATGTTAGAAGTTTTCTAGGATTTACTGGTTACTACAGAAGATTTATAGAAAACTTCACTAAAATAGCATCTCCACTCTTCAAATTGCTTACAAAAGACTGTGAATTTAAATGGGATCCTGATTGTCAATCAGCTTTTGAAACATTGAAAACAAGAATATCTCAAGCACCTATCTTGAGAGGACCAAATTGGAAACTCCCTTTTCATATTTCTACGGATGCTTCAGATACAGCTCTAGGAGCTGTGTTGGGTCAAAAATATTTAGTTCCTTATGCCATTTATTACACCAGTAAAAATTTGACTCCCACAGAGTTGAACTATACTGTGACTGAAAAAGAGTTTTTAGCTGTTGTTCATGCAATTAATAAGTTTAGACATTACATAATAGGCTATGAAACTTTTATTCATACTGACCATTCTGCAATTAGATATTTGATGAACAAACCTGTTACTAATGGCAGAGTGACAAGATGGCTCTTACTTTTACAAGAATTCAATATTACCGTGTTGGATAGACCAGGGAAACAAAATACAGTAGCTGATTTCTTGTCTAGGATTCAGAATACTAAAGAAGATTCTCCTGTAGAGGATAAGTTTCCTGATGAATACTTGTTTGCAGTAACTATTAAGACTCCTTGGTATGCAGATATTGCTAACTATTTGGTTACAAGGAAACTACCTTCACATTTATTTCCAAGTGAAAAACGAAAAATTATTCAGGAGAGTTCAAAATATTCATGGATTTCTAACAAATTGTTTAAAACAGGGCCAGATCTTGTGATCAGAAGATGTGTCAGGGAAGATGAAATGCCTGATATTCTTAAGGCATGTCATGATGAACCATGCGGTGGACACTTTGTAGACAAAAGGAAGGCCTATAAAATCCTCTCTTTAGGATATTATTGGCCTTCCCTCTTCAAAGATGCAAAACAATATGTCAAAAGGTGTGACAGCTGCCAAAGAGTAGGGAAACCTACTCTTTCAAATGAAATGCCATTGCAAACACAGGTACTCATTGAACCCTTTGAAAAATGGGCTTTAGATTTCATTGGACCTATTAATCCACCATCTAAGCAAAAGAAGCATATATTGGTTTGTACTGATTATGTTACTAAATGGGTAGAAGCCAAAGCATTAGTATCTGCTACTGAAAATTCAGTTGTTCATTTTCTTTATGAGGATATTTTTACTCGCTTTAGTGTTCCAAGAGAAATTGTGACAGATCAAGGAAGCCAATTCACATCCAAATTGGTGGAGAAATTGATGGAAGAATACAAAATCAAGCACAGAAGATCTACTCCTTACCATCCGCAAGCAAATGGTCAAGTGGAGTCTACCAACAAAGTTCTTGAAAGTATCATCACCAAAACTGTTCATCTACATAGAAGAGATTGGGCAGAAAGGCTTCTTGAAGCCTTGTGGGCCTACAGAACTACATGGATAAATACAACAGGACATTCTCCCTATGAACTTGTTTATGGGAAAGAAGTCTTGCTCCCCATTGAGTTCCAAGTCAAGACCTTCAAGATAGCAGTTCAGTTGGGGATGGACTTATCAGAAGCCCAAAAGCATAGAATGGAGCAGTTGAATGAGCTAGATGAGATCAGATAAGAGGCAATTCTAAGAACTGATCTAGTTCAATATCAAAGAGCTAAATGGAATGACAAGTACATCAAAGAGAAGAAGTTTCAAGAAGGAGATTGGGCATTGTTATTTGATTCCAAGTTTAAATATTTCCAAGGAAAATTTCAGACTCATTGGCTTGGGCCATATGAGATTGACAAGATCTTTAGCAATGGAGTGGTAAGAATCAAGACCATTGATGAGTTTCAAAATCCTCTTATTGTGAATGGCCACAGATTGAAAGTTTATCATAAGCCACTCTCAAAAGAGGATTTTGTCAAAGTGTTTCAAGAGAATTCTGCAATCAGGCTGGTACAGAAGAATTCTTCTTCTCCACTGTGTCTTCAGATTTTGTTCTTTTCTACTTTTAAAAATTGTATGTTCTAAACCAATCACTGATTGGCAGTCTTATACAAAAAATATAGGGTGAAAATCAGGAACACCTGACACTCTATATTTTCCAAAAAAAAAAACTCTCTTTCATTTCACAAGTTCTGTGACCACCCACTCCATTCCATTCCACTTCATTCCATTTCATTTCACTTCATTTCACTCCATTCCACTTCATTTTATCTGTTTCATTCCATTTCATCAATAAAATTCTTTTTCATAACCATTTCCATCTAGTCATTTGTCATCCGTTCATGTTCATTCATCCAAATAATAGTTGTGTCAGTTTCCGCAGCTGACATCTGTTTCCGCAGCTGACTCCAGTTTCCGCAGCCAGAAGCAGATTCCGCAGCTACTACTCTATTTTCAAAAGAATGTACAGTCAGATGTTATTTCCATAATCATGAAATTAAATGCAGGTGAGAGGATCAATTATGAAGACATGGAGCATTCAAGACACCAATGAAGAGCAACTAGTTGAAGACCAAGGAAAAAGGCAAAAGATTCCAAGGTATGAGTAAAATTCATTTCAAATAGCATTGAAAAACACATTTTTATATAGTTCTAAACCATAAGCTCCGTCCATTATGTGCAATGATTATATTGACAACTTCCGTAACCCTTTCATGATCTCCATATGATCCTCCCGCATTCATTCTCAAACGGTTCCATAATTAAACCCCCGATCTTCACTCATATTCCGATATTCCACCGGTGACAATGAGACGTAGTTGATTTGACCACGGACTCTTACAGCCGCATAAATCCATAGCCGTTGTTTAAAGGTTCTCACATTTATTTCACAGCCACCAAATTTCAAAACACTGCCAGATTTATTATACTCTGTTAATCTCACACCCGTATCTCTGCCGTGCTCACGAAACCCCTCTCTGTTCTGTTCACTCCATTTCGTTCTCTATTACGCTATAGTCTGTATACCCACTCTCTGATATCTACCCACAGTCATTGTGCTCATCTCCGTGCATTCAGCCGTTCTATTTCCATTGAACCCTCACGCAGGCAAATTTGTGAAGAGCAGAAAGAAAAATGGGTAAATTGCTAAGAGAAAAACTGGAAGGACCTAAGTTTATGGAGGGATATCCGCAAGTAAGGGATACATTGAAGAAAGCAAAGTGGTTGCGGTTCATCTAGAAATTCAGAGGCTATCATAAAGAAGTGACAAAAGCATTCGCAAGGTCGTTCAATGGCTTGGAAGTAGAGATTGGAGACCTTAAGTTTGCGGTCAATGAAACATCTATAGCATCTGCCACGGAACTTCTTCAAGAGGATGAGCATTGGTTTAAGAATAAAAGCATCAGTGATGAAGCCTGGAGAACAATCTTATGAAACCAAGGTATGGACATAACTATTTTTAAAAGAGGAATTCATGTTCATGCATTGAAAGAGGAATGGGCTACTTTGCTGCTAGTTGTTCAGAAATTCATTACCTGTGAAGGCCGTTTTGGGTCCATGTATATGTACCATACCAGGTTGCTGATGAATTTTCTAGATAATCAAGCTCTCAATCTCCCATATTTTCTATTAAATAGCTTGAAGAAAATGTCTGTGACTGTTCAGAAGCATTTAGGAGATGTATAACCACATCTATATCACCACGGTCTTGTAAAAATTTTGATTGAAAAAGAGTTAAAGGAGAAGAAAGACACATGGGAACAATTTCTGATTAGAAATTTCTTTGAGGAACCTCAGGAAATTCCTGAAGGTAGCACAACAAGAAGGATTAGAAGAAAAAGAATAAATGATGAAACTCAAATTACTCCTACTCAAGAAATTCCTGAAGGTAGCATAGCAAGAAGAAGTAGGAGAAAAAGAACAATTGATGAAATTTAAAATACTCCTACTACTACAATTGAAATAACTGATAGGGAAGAGAGACTGTCAAAGAAGAAGAAGAAAGAAATCAAGGGTAAGAAGCCAATAACACCAAAAGAGAGAAAAACTATTGAGGCTATACATCAAACCCCTTCTTCTAAAGAAGAAGATCATCAAGTGTTGTCTAAAAGATTAGTTTATCTTCAAAGACAGTCATCCATAGCCAAGAAGACAGAGAAAGGAAAACAAAACAAAAGGATAGTGTACCACAGCGTGTGAGAAGAAGCAGCAGACTTAAGGGGAAATTGAGGAAAATGCAAGTGAAGGGTCCTTATTTCATTGATTTGGGAGAGGAAACATCTGAACAGTCCCCAGCTGACCATAGTTCATCTCAGTCAGTTAGTGAACCTGGTTCATTTCATTCTCAATCAGACATTGAACATACTCCATCCTATTCTCAGCAAGATGTTGATGTGAGCCCTCCTCAGCCAGATTATTCTCCTTCACGGAATTTTGGGGACAGCCTAATAAAAATGACACCTGAAATAGACCCCAAGCAGCAGGAATTATATGACTATATAGAATCTTTGGAAAAGGCAGCTACAGGTCCCAGTACTTCGTCCATCCAGCCTCATACAGTACAGGATGATTTAGTCCAATCACTAAAACAAGAAGTCTTTGAGCTAGAGCTTTTAAATAGACACATCAAAAATTAAAATGAGACATTGAAGGAACAAAGTAAATTGGAAAAAATCATTCATGATAATACCATGCTACATCTGGGAATATGGCAGAAGAAGAACAAGAAATTGAAGAGGAAATGCTAGAAGTTAAGCAGAGCACTGATTAATATCAAGTTCAGATGCTTGATGAAAAAGCCCAGGATGTTAGCAGCACCAAGGAAGAGGAGGAGAGGACTAGATGTACTTGCTGAAGTGTCAAGGCATATGAACTGAAGAAGGATTATCAAAATTTTGGTTGCATGAGGACATGCAACACCTTCACAGTGGGGGTATGTTGAGTCTCAAATCTGCATCTTTTCCATACACTTTTCTATACCTTTTTTTCATCCACTCCGAACCTCCCATGTTGTCAACATTATTGTATATGCACGTAAAAGGGCATTAACATGGTTTTTAACTATATTTTTGTGTCTCATTAGTTTGATTTAGATTTTGCTCATTTAGTCATGGACCACACTTTCCGTGTACCGCTACAACTTTCCATGCCCATTTTGTGAAACTCTATGTTGCTGTGTCTTCGTGACAAATCCAGCCACATGGGTAAGTCGAAAATGATGTATATGATCGTCCTATCAAGTTCTCGAGTAAATTCTATCTTAAAGAGGTCACAAGCATTGTGTTTCTATTCAAATGGAAGTCAACCGTAGAGTCCCACGGTGACAGGACTCTGCTTCGTGTCACGTGAAGATTCATATGGCCGTTTCTGAGTTGCGGGGGACAAATCAACATCTGTACACGGCTCCATAGCCGAATTCAAACATCCACTCCTCATAGATTTACTCTTCAATACGGCCATGATCCTAGATCTGTGGACGTAACGGTCTACGTGTTCTCCATCAGCATAAACTTTAAGAATCAGTTATATTTCTTTTGTTATAAATAACGCGTTTGTATACGCATATTAGATTAGTCTCTGTTAGTTTTTATTAGTATTCTCTGTAATGTAATTACGTTTCACTTGTGCCGTAATATCACCTTTCTGTTATGACTGCATTTTAATATAAGAAGACTCTGTTTCCAAACGTAATTCGTACTTGAAGTCTGTTGCCAAGGCTGGTGTAGAGGGCCCCTGCACTTGCCAAGGTTCTGTGCATTATTGTATAGTTCTTGTTTTATTTCCTTAAAGCTCAATGTGCCATAATCCATTCTCATGTTTATACATTGCATCTTTCATGGTATATATGCTTCATTTCTGTTTATAATCTTTCATGCTTTCCATTTTACTTCTGTCTTTCATGTTTTATGTTATTGTTAAACTGATCAATGTTCTTGTTTCAGGTTATAAATAGGCAGCCCGGGCATTTGCATAACTTTTTGACTAATGACATGGAATTAACATTGTTCTGCTACTAATTTGTTTTTCTTAGTTCCTGTTTAATTTCAGTACTGCTTTGTTTAATTTAGTTTTTCTTATTTGCTTCAGTAGTTAAATTTAGATATATTAAACTGCTCATAACATCTTCAGTTGCCTCCGAAAGCCACAGCTGGACTGATGGTGAGGGATTGTATTATGAAATGTGTAGTTTGGTATTAGTTTCCTTTCTGCAAATTTAGATATATTAAGTTGCTCATAACATCTTCAGTTGCTCATAACATCTTCGCTTGCCTCCAAAAGCTGATGTACTGGACCGATGGTGAGGGATTGTATTATGAAATGTGTAGTTTGATATTAGTTTCCTTTCTGCAAATTTACATATATTAAACTGCTCATAACATCTTCAGTTGCCTCCGAAAGCCACAGCTGGACTGATGGTGAGGGATTGTATTATGAAATGTGTAGTTTGGTATTAGTTTCCTTTCTGCAAATTTAGATATATTAAATTGTGCATGACATCTTCAATTACCTCCGAAAGCCACAGCTGGACCGATGGTGAGGGATTGAATTATGAATGTATGGTTTGATATTAGTTTACTTTCTGCAAGTTAGATATCAGTTACTCAAGTTGTTTATGGTTACTTCCGAAAATCATAGCTGGACTAATGATGAGGGATCAGAAGACAAGTTGATGTAATCTGATTTAGATTTAATTTGTTGCAATTTTGGATTTCTTTAAGCATAGTTTCTTTTGTGTTTAGACAGCAGCAAGAATAGTTTGATTTTCATGCTCAATAGTTCACTGTTTTGATTTATTAGACTAGCAGCACCTTTTCATTTCAGCAGCACATTTTAATTTCCTTTCAAGTTTTGTCATTGTAAGTTTCAAATTCCTTTTTAAGTTTCAAGTTGGTAAATCATTATAGAGGATATCATTTCCTTGAACAAACATAACCATACTTGTTTTTATTTTAGAATTTCTATCTCACCTTAGAAAACCAAAAACGACAAAATGTTAAGAAATAGGTTATCTTGCACATATAGTGCGCCGCACTTCATCAGCTTACGAATCCCGGATTGATAAATTAATGTAGAAATTTAGGACACACTAAATTGACCAAACAATTATGTGATTTAATATTCCCAATATTTTATCTTCAGTCTTTTTTTAGCCCTATGAATCTTTTTTCCAATGCCATAGGTTTGACCTGATTTGGATTCTTCAAGACAAAGTTATGCCCAATCTCCCACAATGACCTAATTATGGACTAGTTCAGTAGAGCGAACATGTACAGCATGCCACGTGTCACTGTTTCCTCCTTAAACTCTAAAATCGATACACAAGAAACTAAATTCTGTGTAATTCCGTCCACGTCTTACAGAATTCCAATCCAATGCTCAGAGAGAGATTTATGTCAATTTTCCCAAGGTTACCTCTTTGAGATGAAATTTGGGAGCCTGCAAAAACCCTAAATTCCACAGATCATATCTCCGAAAATATTGCGAACCAAGATCGAAAATTTTTACACGAGGTGCCTCAGGATTTCTTTGCAAATGGTTTTTTTTAGCGTCTAAACCTTTGTAGAAAAAAACTATAGCGAAAATTCCACAATGACTTGTTTGAAGCGGCAAAACCCTAGAATGCAAAGCTATGATACCAAATGTTATGAAACCAGCTCTTGAAATAGAATAAAATAGAGATAGATGCCTTAGAAATCATCCAATTTGAGGAGGAAACCTTCTTGACATTATATAAATGAAAAATTCTTGGATTACACAAATGACAAAACCTCCTTTCTATATATAGGAGTCCATGGGGTCACAATATAATCCTAGCTGACCTAACAATAATAATGTAATGACACAAAAATAACAATAGTGGGCTATTATGGGGCACAATAACAACAATATAGGGACTACATGGGTACAAAAATAATAATAAGGGGGCTACACTAACAACAATAAGGGACTACACTAGTAATATAGGGACTACACTTGTAATATAGGGCCCAAACATTAGATCAGAGGTTTAAGTTATTATTGGATTAGATAATATTTGACATAGTTCCGAAAAAACATCAATAATGGTTTATAGTTGCACTTATACTACATATCATATTTCCATTGAAACAACAAAAGATAGGAACTCAAGCCAAAGCTCTGGAGATTGCAATAAAATTGGGAGATTTGCCTATAAGAGATACCAATGCAAGTATGCAACAAATTCAGAATCAGTTGGAAAACCTCACCCTGAAGATACAAGACATAAATAAAAGAAAGGAAGTTAGAGAAGAAGTGTGGTGTACAAAGTGAAGACAATAGGTCCATTCTAAGGAACGATGCCATATCTTCAAGGATTACGAGGCTAATGGAGCACCTAATACCTTAAATGCAAGATCTAGCCTGTGGTGCAAAATATGTAAGGATAGAGGCCAATATTTCTCAGAAGACTACTACTTGTTGCAGAAATATGTGCACACTCCAAGGAATATATTTTGAAAATTATGTAAATCAGTAGGACATGATGAGAAAAATTTTTGGGCGTATGACCTAATGATGGAGTGCAATGATAACACTTATAGAATGCATTGAAAAGAGCATGGACATGAGGAAAATGGAAAAATCGGTGGTCGAGGAGGTTACCAAGGAAGAGGTTGAGGTCGTGGAGCTAGTCGAGGACGTGTTCATATCATTTGCTATAACTGCGGCCAGCCAGGTCATTTTTCAAGAGAATTCCAGAACTCGACAACAACATGTAAGTACTGTAAATCCTTTGACCATTTAATTGAATAATATCATGTACTTATGGCGAAGATGCAAGAAAAAAGGAACCATCAGCCAACATAGAACATTCAAATGATGATTGCTGAAAGGAGGACTGATGAACCTCAAGTTAATATTCTCACTAGAATTGAAGATGTGACTGGTAGTGATAAGGGAGATGGAAAGAAGGAATCTGAAGGTGTATGGGTTAGAAAGAATTCTGAGAAAGCTTCTACTTTTTATATTCAGAAAGAAAAATAAGAATTTATGGAAGAAAAACGAATTTTTATGGATGTTGGAGCGTCGAACTCTAGTTCACAATCAAATCGTGACAAGAGAAGTAACTACGACGAGTCATCAACTTCGATGCAGAATCGAGCTCCAACACAGGATCAAGCTCTGATGGAAGACTAGGATGTGACAAGCCAAGTAAGTATTTTGAGGTCTTTTTCTACAGACTTATATGAAATTTTTAATGGATCAAAAGGCTGTAGAAGGGTTGTAGCAGTTGATAGATTCCTATGGATAAAAAGAAACACCACGAAGTGAGATGTGCGTAGTCCATAAATTGCATCGACAGAAGAGAACTAGAAGAGAAATGAGGCTCAATGGGCAAATAGGAGAATATGAAATGGATCAAGTTATTCTGGATCCGGGATTTGATGCTAATGTCTTGATGAAGTAGGCATGGGAATTAATGGGTAAGCCAAAGCTATAGTGTTCACCTATTCAGTTAAGAATGGAAAATCAAAAAAATATCTTTCCTATGGGAAGACTACCAGGTGTCACATTGGATATAGAAGGAGTGCACACTAATGTTGATTTTGAAGTAGAAGAGATCATTGATGATAGTAACCCTTACCCTGCATTGCTTAGAATTGACTGGGAATTTGACAATATGGCCATAATTAATATGAATAAGAGACATGATATTTGAGGGAAACAATATGAGATTGATTGTTCCCTTGGATCCATCGAAAGAAGCAAGACACACAAAACCAGTCAAACAAGAATACTATGCAACAAACATAGACAACATTTATCAAATGAAAACGAAGGAATAAGATTGGGTTAATCCTACTATAGAAGGAAAATTGAGTTGGGAGCATGACAATTCTTGTACCTCATATTCAAAAGAAGAGTTGGATAATTGGCAGAATACGCTGAATGAAGTATCCACAAGGCATTGTCTAATAATTACCAAATTAGTTCATTGTATAATGTTTGAGGTATGTGGCCTCCCTTCTTATGATGGCATAGGATTTGTGAATACTTTTCTTAATGATTATGAAGAAAAAATTACAGAAAATAAAAGGTTGTTAGCCTTGGATGTAGCCCTGAAAGCTACCCCCTATAAATAGTGGAATGCACACAAGAAGAATATAGGAGGTTGGCAGGAATGTCGAAGATTGATGTGGATAAGGTTTGGACAGATAGAAACAGATATGGAGATAAAATATGATGGTGAAACTAGTCCTAGGAATCATATCTAGCTATGTACTTCAGCATGGAAGGATATTCCAAAGAAATAATGAGTACATGGATTAATTCATACATTGGAGACAAAACCTAAGAACTGGTACCTAGAAACAGAGCTTCAACATGGTACTGATAATTGGGCAGACATGGTTGATGGCTTCATATTAACATTCATATTTGAATATTATTTCCCCTACATGGATTGGGCCGAGTTAGGCAATCAAGAAAAAGATCTTTGAGAATGTCACCTCGCTGACAAGGAAGCAACCTATTTGGGCTGCGTAGATAGAATATGCACTCTAATTCTATAACATTATTTCAAATGGAGAAGAAGAAGATCCTCGCAACAGCGACATAGAAAATTCAAAAGTATATTGTGAAGTCACTGGACCTAAGATAGAGATACCATACATAACGAAGGCACTAAAGACCAAGAAGTTAAACATAAGATCAGAGAAGGAACCCAAGTTTGCAACAATAGGAGATTACTGGGATGAATAAACAATCAGTAAAGTCATAGAGTTACATTATGAATATCAAGAAGTGTTTCCAACCAAGTTTTCATAAATGAAGGGCATAATAGGATATCTAGGATTCATGAAGATTCCCCTGAAGCCTGATGTGAATCTAGTCAAATAAATACCTGACAGATAGAACTTGATAAAATGATAGCAGCAGGAATTATTGAACCTGTAGAAGAATTAGAATAGGCGAGTTCTATGGTGGTGCAAAGAAGAAGACTCAAGGAGAAATTAGGATTTGTGTTGATCTAAGAACGTTGAATGATGCATGTTTACATGATCCATTCCCTACCCCTTTCACAGATGAAGTGTTGGAAAATGTAGGATGAAAAGAAGTTTAATCATTTACAAATGGATTCTCAAGATATCATCATATTAGGATTTCACTAGAATATCAACACAATACGACATTTGCTACAGAATGGGGCTCATATCAATACACAGTAATGCCTTTTGAACTGAAAAGTCCCCCTGCTATATTTTCTACCGTGGCGATCACAAATTTTAAAGAGTACATCCACAAGTTTTTGAATGTATACTTTGATGATTGGATAGTATTTGGATTGTTGAGAAAACATTTTGGAAGTTTAAGACTCATGCTCGATGCAAGAAGACAGAATAATATCTCTTTGACCTTAAAGAAGTGCATATTTTGTGCACCCTTCGGCAGATTTTTGGGACATATTGTTTGCAAGATAGGATTAATGGTGTACCCTACTATTATTTCTATCATTGTGAACCTGCCTCCACCTAATACAATAAAACAACTTTGCACTATGTTGATACACACTGGGTATTACAGGAAATTCATCAAGGGGTATGCTTAAATCACTACGCCTATGGAGAAATTGTTGAAGAAGGATGCAAATTTTAAGTGGAATGAATAATGTCATAAGACCCTCGACATATTGAAGGAAAATATGGTAGATGCACCTATACTAGTGTTCCCTAATTGGAATAAGGAATTTCATGTCCCAATGTAAATGCTCTGTGTATAGCTTTGGGAGAGGTATTGGCACAACCTAGTGAAGGAGAAATTGATCATCCTATAACTTTTGCAATTAGGAATTTATCTAAAGAAGAAAACAATTACATCACTACAGAAAGGGAAGGACTAGACATGGTGTATGCTTTGCGAAAATTTAGACACTGGGCAGAAATGTGAAGTTGGGTTACACTTTTGTGAGAATCAGGGACGGAAATTTTTTTTCGGCAATAGTTCAGCCGAACTTTATCAAAAATTTCAGCCGAACTCATTCTTCCATTTAGATTGATGGCACACTGACTGTGTGGGCAAACAGAATTTTTTTTGGAGATGGGAAAACTGGCAACAAAAGTTCGGCCGAACGATTTCTTATAAATATATAGCCTGCGAAGTTTATTTTTTTCCCGCGTCTGCATTTCTTTGCTCTGTTTCGTCGCGCGTTTTTGTGTTTCTTTTCTGTTCGTTGAATTGTTGTGGCATTGCTGCTAGTCTGGGGCTGCTTCCGCTCTGTTGATGATTATCTGCGGTGACGTCAAGTGAAATACCAGGTAAGCAGCTCTTTCTGTTGTTGATTCTCCACCGGTGCATGGAAGTTTAGATGTTGAAATGTAATTATGGGTTTATTTGGCTCTGGATGGCACAGTATATAAGCCATGTTTTTTTTCTCTCGTGCAGCTTCTATGTTTTATGATTACATAATAAATATAATTAAACATTTTTAGCACAGTATATAAGCCATGTTTTTTTTCTCTCGTGCAACTTCTTTGTTTTATGATTGCAGACTTAAGTATAATTAAACGTTTTTAGCTATGGAACGTTGTCTCAGTGTATATCTGTTTTTGTGTTTTTTGATGGATAAGGAAGGCCCTAATCTCTGCTCGATTAATAGAAGAATTTTCTTTCAGTAATGATCTATTAAAATGGTCTTTCCCTTGATTTGTGCCACCAGCTGTTCATCAGTAGGTAGCTTGAGATCATCCTTGGTCTGCCCAGATTCCCCTACCTCCTTTTCAGTGTCAGATTCTTGGCTCCACTCCTCACATTGAATGTTATATTCGACGGGACTATTCTTTTTTCCTATGGCTATGAATTAGAACCACCCCCTCCCTCCCCCACTGAGGAGAAATACACCTACCCAGCGTTGTTGATCAAACAAACCACCTTCCACTGAATTTTTATGACATATGTAATATGATTTACATTCGCTGTCACTAGATATCCCCCACCAGTTCACTGCTTCATCCTGACGAATATCTTGCTATAAGAAAAAGGCCTACTCTTACTCGTATTCGAGTCGGGGAATATAGCATTTTTGCATGAGCGAAGCATCGAAGGTCGAATCTGATCAGGAGATCACACTAGGTCTCATAGTTCATGTATGAAATTATGACAAGTGCTCCTAAGGTATAAAGCTTACTGTTCATGTGGATCCATCAATTTCATCTGCTCTAGCTTATTCTCCACCTGTGCATGGAAGTTTACCACCCCTGTTAAGCTTATGTCGTTACTAAGCCTTCTCTCGATTCCTTAACGCTGGAATGTGCAACCTTTAGTATTTTTTGTAATCACTCATGGTGTGGATAGAATGTAGCTAAACGACCATAATTATGCTTTAAATTTCATTACTTTTTGCTTTAAGGTGTATGTTGAATTTATGGTAGTATGATATGCATTCGATTGCTGCAGTTGTTGTTGTTCCTATGGATCCATCAATTTCATTTTCTCTAGCTGATTCTCCACCTGTGCATGGAATTTTACCACCACTGTTAAGCTTATGTCGTTATCGAGCCTTCTCTTGATTCCTCAACGCTAGAATGTGCAACCTTTACTATTTTTTGTAATCGCTCATGGTGTGGATAGACTGTAGCTAAACGGCCATAATTAGGCATATGAGGGTGTAGGGAACTTTGTTTTACAAGAAGAATGATTGAACTAGAATTATCTATTGTTGTAATGTGACTGCATATTTTCTTTTACGGATGTATTTATGTATGAGGCAGAATCTGATCTTTTATACTTGATAACCTGTTATGGGTATATCAAGAGGATTTTGTATATGAACTTTTATCAATATATGAAACAGGGTTTTTTCTCCTTTGAAAAAAGATTTGAAATAATTCTAAATTCACATATGTTCAGTGGTGTCACTATTTCACTTCCGATATTATGTTGCTTACCTTGATGAACAGGTGGAACTCTGCTGGGAGGCCTCTCTGTTTTTTGACTCTTTGCTCATACTGTCAAAGGTTTTTATATGTTATATGGGCTAGACTGTATAGTTATTAGAATACATAATTTCATATATAACTTGAAAATAGTATGATGGAAACCAAACATAATAATGTATTAGGACATTACAACTTGCTAATTAGCTATTAGACTACATATCTTCATATAGAACTTTCAAATAGCATGATGGAAATGTGAACTTGCAAATAGTATGATGGAAATGTTGATATCATGACTCTTCATGATTAATGCTTCTAGAAACCAAACATAATAATGTATTAGGACATGCTCCTTTAACTTGCAAATAGTATGGTCGAAATGTGTATCTCATGACTCTTCATGATTAATGCTTCTAGAAACCAAACATAATTTAATGTATTAGGACATAATTTAATGTATTAGGACATGCTCCTTTAGGCTTGGTGGAATTACCTTTGCTTTTTATTTCTCTCTTACACACATATATATATACATGAAGAGATGATCCCATTTTCTTTATTCATAGATCAAATGTCATATAACAGCAAGATTTATCACAATGTACGATTCATTCATATTATTCATAAATTTTTTTCTATTAAAAATGAATCCCTTAAAGCATAGAACCTAGTTTAATGTCATTAAGAAGACTACTAGTCAGGGACATAATTTAATGTATTAGGACATGTGCTCCTTTAGGTCAGAATTACCTTTCTTTTTATTTATCTCTTACACACATATATATATGAAGAGATGATCCCATTTTCTTTTTATTCATAGATAAAATGTCATTTTTAAATACAAGATTTATCATAATGTACAATGATTCATTCCATATTATTCATAAATTCTTTTCATTAAAAATGAACCCTTTAAATGATGAACCTAGTTAATTCTTCTTCATGAAGAAGACTACTTGATATTTCAATTTGAATTTGATGATGGTCCTCATATCTTTTCGACTACTTCAAATTATTGACACAATCATATGCTTCTCCTTAAACTTTTATTCCTTCCTTATATTGTATTCTCCGCCTTAGATATTCTGTACTTTCCCACATATATATTGCACTCAATTTTTATGGTCCTTTGTTATCTTTCTTGATTACTTCAAATTATCAAATTATTGACACAATCATATGGATATTACACTCAATTTTGATGGTCCTTTGTTATGTTTCTTTACTTCAAATTATTGACACTTGATCATATAGATATCATATAGATATTGCACTCAATTTTGATGGTCCTTTGTTATCTTTCTTGACTACTTCAAATTATTGACACAATCATATGCTTTTTGTTACTCTTTTTACTCCTTCCTTATATCTATTCTCCCCCTTAGATATTGTGTACTCTCCCACATAGATATTGCACTCAATTTCATAGGCTCTTCTTTTGAAGTCAAATATATTGTATTATCCCCCTTAGATATTGTGTACTCTCCCACATATATATTGCACTCAATTTCATAGGCTCTTCTTTTGAAGTCAAATAAGTGACAATAATTTACAAGAACTATCCCTAATTTGGTTCGAACTATCCCTAATTTGTCCCTCACATGTTCAAATTGTTCTCTAACAAGATAATTTACAAGAACTATTCCTAATTTGTTTCTCACATATTCAAATGCTTCTCTAACAAGACATTGTGTGGGTATGTATTCCATCTTCACTATTTTCTCAAAGACTTGTTGTGTGAGGAAGTGGTACTTTATGATGATATGTAAATAGTGATTGAAGGAAGTAGAATATTTTATTTTTGAAATTATTATTACACTTCTATTGAAACACTTAATAGATATATAGATTTACCTTAATATCTTGTAGAGCCCATTTCATCCAAAACACTCAAAAATAAATTTACCTTACCTTAATATCTTGTAGAGCCCATTTCATCCAAAACACTCAAAAATAAATTTACCTTAATATCTTGTAGAGCCCATTTCATCCAAAACACTCAAAAAGAAATTTACCATACCTTAATATCTTGTAGAGCCCATTTCATCCAAAACACTCAAAAAGAAATTTACCTTAATATCTTGTAGAGCCCATTTCATCCAAAACACTCAAAAAGAAGTAACTACTATGTATTCCACTTCTACTCACTCAAAAATAAATTTACCTTAATATCTTGTAGAGCCCATTTCATCCAAAACACTCAAAAAGAAGTAACTACTATGTATTCCACTTCTACTCTAGATAGTGAAAGTAACGACTCTTTCTCACTTAACCATTAAACCAAAGACTCTTCTAAGTAGAATTATACATTATCCACTTGTACTTTTCACAAGCCTAGTTGAATCTCTATATGTTGTCAATATAAATTTCTACTAGTAAATTTGTCAATGTAAATTTCTTAACTTCTACAAGTTCTATAAATTTTTCAATGTAAATTGCTTAACTTCTACAAGTTCTATAGGTAGATTCTGTAAAGGGCCAGGCAGCCTCTGGATCTCATCTTTTATGAAAGGTGACATATCTAGTAAATGCCCCTACATTCAATCTTTGGAATAGATCTAAATAGAAGTTCTTCATTTTAATATCCATAAAACACAACCACTTTAAGGTAAACTATGTACATGTGCCATTTCTCCCACAAACTAAAGGCTTCTTCCCATTAATTTTAGATGTGAATTCTACCATAAACTTTTTAAGTCAAACTTTAAGATAAACCATGCACATGTCATTTTCAATAAATTTCAATTTAATATCTAAATTCACATATGTTCAGTGGTGTCATTGTTTCACTTTCGATATTATGTTGCTTACCTTGATGAACAGGTGGAACTCTGCTGGGAGGCCTCTCTGTTTTTTGACTCTTTTCTCATATTGTCAAAGGTCGTTATATGTTATATGGGCTATACTGTATAGTTATTAGACTACATATCTTCATATAGAAATTGCAAATAGTATGATGGAAACCAAACATAATAATGTATTAAGACATCACAACTTGCTAATTAGTTATTAGACTACATATCTTCATATAGAACTTGCAAATAGCATGATGGAAATGTGAACTTGCAAATAGTATGATGGAAATGTGGATCTCATGACTCTTCATGATTAATGCTTCTAGAAACCAAACATAATAATGTATTGGGACATGAGTTTGTGACGAGAAACAAAGTTGATCTCTCACGGATGCTGCTCCTGCTAGGGTTTATGCCACTCCTGCACAAACTCGGAAGCTCTAATCCTCTGTGCACTCTGTAACGAAGCTCGGTGCCCCCTATCTTCTCTGCTGATTCTTCTTCCATGAATCCGCCCTCTGGAGGGGCGGGCACGAACCCTCCTCCACTCAACGGTCCCTCTTCTGAAAACTCTGCAGGCGCAGACAAAAATGCCAGTCCTGGCTCCACCCCCCATGCCGCCTCTGTTATTGATTCCGCTACAGACAATGCTGGTAACACCGCTTCAGGCTCTGAGGCCGCTAACGAAAAAGGAATAGAGCAGAATGCCTCGACTTCTCAGCCAAAGGCATCCTCTGCAACCTGCATCCCAAAGACATCAGAAAGAACAAAAATAGATCTCCCCAGTCATCGAATCAACGGCCAAATCCAATATATGAGGGATCATGCCCTCATAGGCAAGTTCTTAGGTCTATGGCCAACAGAAAAGGCCTTGCAAGGTTGGATCGTTTCCAAATGGAAGCCTAAAGGACAAGTCACCCTGTAGCTTGGTCCCAAAGGCTTCTTCACAGCTATATTCAACTTTCTGGAGGATAGAACTCGTATCTTTGAGGGAGGCTCGTACTTCTTCAACTCTGCAAGCCTGTACCTTCGTGAATGGATAGAGAGATTCAATCCCGACAAAGAATATTTCAATTGGGCTCTAGTATGGATCTGTATGTACTCACTTCCCCTAGAATACTGGGATGAGGAGACCTTAAAGGATATAGGAAATGGCCTGGGAGTTTTTATCAAAGTTGCCGAGGAAACTAAACACCGAAGATACACCTCCTATGCCAGGATATGTGTTCACATGCACCTGGCCAAAGCACTCACAGACTTGGTAAGTCTATTTCATGATGATTTTGAATGGGTTCAAACAATAGACTACGAGCATGTTCCCTTTCGTTGCAGGAAATGCCATGAACATGGCCACATTTTTCGAGATTTCCCTCTGAATCAACAGCCTAAAGCCCCTGTCTCTGAGATTAGCAAAGATGCTAAGGGATTTACCAAAGTCACTAGTCAAAGGAAGCATGCCAAGAAAACTCCTGTCTCCCCAGACAATCTCAAGAAACCTGAAATATGGAACAGCTTCGAAATATTGACCTCTCAAAATAACTTGGAGGATCATCATTCTATCCCATATTCATCAGATCTACCTCCTAATTATTCCATCCCTCTTCCTAAATCATCTTATCCGCCCTCTGCCTCTGTCAACACCATTCCCCCTGCCTCTATCTCCTCAGATAATATAGATCAAGATCCCGTCCTTAAAGCTTCCAGCATGGAGATAGATGCAGCTCTAGCTCTCAGCACCCATCAAAAGCTAAACAGTAAAGAACAGAACATGACGATACACATGGATGAGGAACCAGAGAGTATAGATCTGGGAGATCTAGACATACTCAGCCTGGAAACAGCGTGTCGACAGAAAGAATTCAGTGCTATACTTCCCCGACAAATAGAAAGTCTTGAAGTGGTTTTAACCAGAGCACAGCAAAACAAATTTCTTGGTATTCAGGCAGGCAGTCCTTTGGATGGGAAAAAAACACTGAAAGAATTAAAGAAACGTGGGCGTAAAAAGGATCTGCATAGGACCATTATTATAGGAGAAATGTTGGTGGAATTTGGAATATTCCCAAAGCTGACCAAGTTTTTCAAGACCCTTCCCCATTGTTCCTCATGAAGCTCATCTCATGGAACGTGAGTGGGCTCAATGGCCCTGCTAAACACAGAATGTTAAAAAACATGATTCAGCAAGATAAGCCTTCAATAGTCTATCTAAAAGAAACAAAATGCAACAACACTGCTCTGGAAAAGATCCTAAATAAAGCCTGGTCTGGATGTCGTTCAGTCTCAGTGGATGCCTCAGGAGCGTCAGGAGGGCTAGAAATCATTTGTAACCCCTAGGTTCTCTCCCTGTATGATTTTCATGCCTCACACTATTTTATTCAGAAAAATTTCCACCTAATAGGGACCAACATCCATGATCACCTCTCTAATGTGTATTTCCCTCAAGATTTACAAAAAAAGTTGGATATGCTGGATTCTCTCACAGCTCTCAACTCTGCCAGGAGCTTTCCCCTTTGGATTTGCGGAGGTGACTTCAACATAATCACATCTTTGGAGGAAAAAACGGGAGGAAGAACGAGGTTGGAAGGGGACAGCACCAGCTTCAAAGACTTCATCCACAAAAATTAGTTAATGGACCTTCAGACTTCAAATGGCAAGTATACATTGACCAATAAAATAAGGGGCCCACAACACATAGCCTCCAGCTGGATCGATTCCTTATGTAGGACAACACAATTCACCTTGGTGGGGACTTTCATGCCTCTATCCTGCCTCAAGTGGGTTATGATCACTGGCCCATAATGCTGCAGTGGTCGCGTCCTGGCTCTAGGTGCAATAGACCTTTCCGCTTCGAATCATTTTGGTTTTCACATCCATACTTCAAAGAAGTAGTTAACGATGCCTGGAAATCCTTCACTCCCCCAGATGGAGCCAAGATGTTTCAGTTTCAACAAAAGCTAAAACACCTCAAATACGTTCTCAAATCTTGGAATTGCACACAGTTTGGTAACATTTTCGTCCATCAGAAAGAGCTAGAGCAGAAAATGAATACATTGCAATAGTGTATTATCTCTGAGGGAAGAACGGAAGACTATGCACAACAGGAGCAGGCCCTATTGTCCAAGATTGAAGCCCGGAGGTAACAAGAAGAGACCCTGTGGCGTCAAAAATACAGGGTCAGATGGCTCAAAGATGGGGAGAAAAACACCAAAATTTTCCACAGGTCTACTATTAAAAGGAGAATGCACAATAACATCACCTTCATTAATAATCGGCAAGGGAATCGACTGAAGACGCATGAAGAAGTGGAACATGAATTCAAAGAGTACTTTCAGGACATTCTTTGGGAGCCTCCAAGCTGCCGAAATTATGCCATTCGATCTATCACGCAGCACATTCCAAACATCATCACAGCGGACCACAACAACATGCTTCTCCTACCTGTCTCACTGCAGGAGGTGGAGGACACTATGGCTCAACTTAAGGATGGAAAAGCGCCTGGTCCCGATAGCTTTACAACCAATTTCTTTCATGCTTTCTGGGAGCAGATCAAAACAGAGGTCTGGGAGCTCATGGAAGAGTCGAGATCAATGCATTGGATCCTACCTTCCCTGAATACGACCTTCATAACGCTCATACCTAAAGTGGAAGATTCAAACACTCCTGATAAATATAGGCCCATCGCACTATGCATTGTAATCTACAAACTCATCTCCAAAGTCCTGGCGAATAGGCTTAAACCTCTTCTCCCTCTCCTTATTTCGCCGGAGCAGACAGGCTATGTAGAAGGGCACCAAATTCTGGATGGTATCATCCTCTCGCATGAAGTGATCCACTCTCTCAAGATTCTAAAAAAACCCAGGTATGATTCTCAAGTTATATCTTTCTAAAGATTTTGATAAACTTAGTTGGACCTATATTAATCAAATGCTATTAGCATTTGGTTTTTGTGCTACTTGGACTCGATGGCTTATGAACCTTATCTCCTCCCCCTGTTTCTCCATCCTCCTCAATGGTTCTCCTTCCATGCCCTTTCGTCCTTCCCGAGGCATACGTCAAGGTGACCCTCTTTCCCCGTTCCTTTTTGTTCTCATGGCCAAAGGCCTTAATCACCTCCTTCATGATGCTATCTCTTCAAACTCCTTAAAGGGCATTTCACTTCATGGCCGACCCCCCATCTCTCACCAACAGTTTATCGATGATAATATGCTTTTCGATCATCCGTCAGTTCAAGAGGCCTCTGCCTTCAAGTCCCTGCTTCATATCTTTTCAGAAGCCTCTGGCACCACCATCAATGCCTCCAAATCCCAACTTTTCTTCTTCCACACTCCTATCCTCACCCAACGAAATATTGCCAAGATTCTGGGCTTTCCTATAGTTGTGCTTCCTTCGAAATATCTTGGAGCTCCCCTCTTTGACTCTGCCATCAAACATTCTTCCTGGAGAACTCTCCTTGACAATTTAGAATCCAGGCTCTCTTCTTGGACCTACTACTCGCTCAACATTTCCAGCAAGCTCATCCTTATCAAATTTGTTCTCCAAGCCATGCCTCTGTACCTATTCTCTATATTGGCAGCCCCTAAATGGGTTTTAAAAAAAAATTGCAATCTTCAAAGAAACTTTCTTTGGGGCTCCTCAGGCCTCAACAGAAAATGGGCTCTTGTCAAATGGACTAGAGTCTGTCTTCCGAAGTCAGTTGGTGGGCTTGGTCTAAGGGATCCCCTCCACAGCAACAACACCATGGGTGCCCGCATCTAGTGGCACTGGATCTCCAAACCGCATACTCCTTGGGCACTTCTATGGCATGCCAAATATGCTCCAGGCAGACCGTAGGAGGATCTCATCCGCATCAGCATGACCACCCCTGGCTCGTTGATTTGGAATGCTGCCAAGAAACATAGTGCCTTTATTCAAGCGCACAGCTTCTAGGAAATTCACTCGAATACCACGACTAGATTTTGGGAGGACTCTTGGCAGCAACTCCCCAAACTCGCCTCTCTCTTCCAAAAACCAAAGTGGCAAGCCACTCTGCAGCAAAATGATCAAATCCACGTCCATCAGTTTTGGCTGCAGCATTCTTCTCAAGGTTTTCAACTTTGGAGATCAGCTGGCACCTGGCAGGCCAACTGGCAGGAGGAAACTTATGATGAGATCGATCAAGAGCTCAAACTCAGAAGAATTAAAATCTCTAATCAAAAGGACAAGGTGTGATGGGGATATACACCCAAAGGCATTTTCACTACCAAGGAAGCATACCAACTTCTCTATCAACCCACGCAGATTATAAAGGATCAGCTATGGGATCAAGTTTGGAAACCAAGCATCTGGCCTAAGGTCTCCACATTCCTTTGGCTTCTAAGCAAACAACGGATCCTCACTTGGGAAAGTTTACAAAAACGAGGATTCATTGGGCCTTCCAGATGTCCCAACTACAATCTTCACATAGAAACCACTTCGCATCTCTTGGACACTTGCCCATTAGCCGCTCTACTCTGGGAGAGAACTGCTCAGTGCAACAGAAGAACTGGCAGACGCGTGGGAGACATTGTAAATACCATCAGGAACTGGCCTCGGCAACATTTCCAAAGTATTTTACTCAACTCACTCTGGAACCTCATACCGGGCTTTGTCTATTGGATCATGATATGGAAGGAGAGAAATAACAGGATCTTCAAAAATCAAAGCACGCCCCTGGAAATCCTGTGGCTGCATCTCAAACAAAATCTTCAAGAAACTCTGGCTCTAAGGCACTGGCAAGACTCGGATTTGCTCGCATCCCCCTAGGAACGCCTCATTCTGAAGAACTGGAATCTCGATCTCACACTTTCATCTCAATTCAAGTCTATCCCCTCCATCCATCCTAATTCTCCCCACTTTTGGTCTCCTCCTGCAACTCACTCTTACAAACTGAATTTCGACGGAGCTGCTAAGGGAAACCCTGGGTTGGCTGGTTTCGGTGGTATTTTCAGAGATGCTGTAGGCTCTACTCTACACCTATATCATGGTTCGCTTGGCAGAGATTCCAACAATGCTGCTGAACTTGAAGGTTTATGGAAGGGAATTTGTATAGCAGAAACATAAAAAAAAATTCCTCTAGAGGTTGAAGGGGATTCTCAAATTCAGATTCACTCAGATACTTCAGCAGCAAATATCGCTTCGAGTTGGCAGCTTCTCAGCAGATTGAAACAAATTGAAGATTGGCTCAGGGCTCCCCGCAGCATTACCTTCAAGCACATCCAGCGTACAGCTAACAAGGTTGCAGACCGACTGGCAAATCAAGGCATCAATCAGTAGCTCCCCTTCTTCTCTAGTCCTCTGAGCAGTTCTAATGATGCACAACTCAAACGAGACTACACTCTTCTGGTGCAACAAGATCAATCTCACCCAGATGCGGGTGTTTAGCTTGGTGATCAGTACGTGGGCAGCGTGGTGGGTTGGCGCGTGGCTTATTACCACCACCATCCGGCCTCGCGTGATGTTTGTCATTAATCTATCTGCATCCATCTTCAATGTTGCGTTAATGAAGCTCGTCCCTCACGCTCCTCCCCAAGGTTTCATTCACGCTCCTCCCCTACGCTCGAGTTGTTCCCTTGCTTCCGCAGAGCCTCGCTCTTGGACCAGCACTGGGAAACGATGCGCTCTGGAATGTTGCATCGATTTTCTGCCAGGTTTTCATGTTTCACAAATTCCTTTCTGCAAACTTAGTCACCTCTCGTCCTCTGTCATCTCCATTGCTCCTTTGTGGGTTGAAGCTTGGCCCCCTACAGCCCTCCCCTGCCTCCACAATTTTGCTGACTGTTCTGCGCTGCCTGTTCTTCACATCATGCCCCGTTTGTGCCAGAGAATGCGTTGCAGGAGGGGAAGTTCTCGTGGGCATGTGGTCCGCTAGCCCTCCTCCTCAACATCTAATTCCTCATCCTACTCCTCGGATTTCTGCTCTGACCTTTATCCCGACACCAGGAGTGGTCGTGGACGGGGTCGTGGGCAGCATATTTCAGTGGCGCGCTCTCACCATTCCTCCCCTATGCAGTCTCATACTACTCAATTTCAGTTCCCCTGCACCTTCAGACATTCCTCTTTCATAGCAACTATTACCATTGTGCTTCAAGAGGACTCTTCAGGTCTGGTTGCCGTGACTCTGGGGGTGAATTTGGAGATGAGGGCGGAAGATAGGCATGGCACACCTTCGGCTGACAACCAGCAGAGTAAGGATCCTAGTGTCATTTCTCCCCAGGACATGAGCTTTCAGGCTGGTCCGAGCGTCCCCACTAGTGGCGGTTTTACATGCAAGGAGGGACATCCTGCTGAGGAAGAAGACCCCTACAAATATGCATGCCGCATCGTTGAAGAGTCACCTACCACCCCTCATGAATATTAATCAGGTCTACGTTCAAAGGTTTTTGATTCCCTGTTGCTTGAATGAGCTAAATTCCCTTTTGTTTTACAGTCGTCATATGCTCATCAGTTCTCATGCTTAGTCTTTTACTCTAAGGTTAAATTTTTGGTTTCCCCCGCGTGGGCGACACTCATATGCTCGTTTGTTTGGGTTTCTATTATGGTTACTGTAGTTTAATGGGACAGATTTCAGTTTTGTAATGGGCGGCACCTACCTGCTTATTTGTATGGGTCCAGTCATACTGTCATGGTCTTTGAAGTTCCTCTGGTTAGTTTTCAGTTTTGTTATGGGGGAATGCCACATCTCTGGGCTAGACACTGTCATGGTCTTTGAAGTTCTTTTGGTCAGTTTTCAGTTATGTAATGGGTGAATGCCGCATCTCTGGGTTAGACTTCTCGAGGCCACAGCCTCTTTGTAAAATTTTTGTATCAATATAGGAGTAGAAAAATTCAAAAAAAAAAAAGTATTAGGACATGCTCCTTTAACTTGCAAATAGTATGGTCGAAATGTGGATCTCATGACTCTTCATGATTAATGCTTCTAGAAACCAAACATAATTTAATGTATTTGGACATGCTCCTTTAGGCTTGGTGGAATTACCTTTGCTTTTTATTTCTCTCTTACACACATATATATATGAAGAGATGATCCCATTTTCTTTTTTATTCATAGATCAAATGTCATTTAAATACAAGATTTATCATAATGTACAATGATTCATTCCATATTATTCATAAATTTTTTCATTAAAAAATGAACCCTTTAAATGATGAACCTAGTTAATGCTTCTTCTTCATGAAGAAGACTACTTGATCTTTCAATTTGAATTTGATGATGGTCCTTTGTTATCTTTCTTGACTACTTCAAATTAATGACACAATCATATGCTTCTTGTTACTATTTTTATTCCTTCCTTATATTGTATTCTCCCCGTTAGATATTGTGTACTCTCCCACATAGATATTGCACTCAATTTTGATGGTCCTTTGTTATCTTTCTTGACTACTTCAAATTATCAAATTATTGACACAATCATATAGATATTGCACACAATTTTGATGGTCCTTTGTTATCTTTATTTACTTCAAATTATTGACACTTGATCATATAGATATCATATAGATATTGCACTCAATTTTGATGGTCCTTTGTTATCTTTCTTAACTACTTCAAATTATTGACACTTGATCATATAGATATTGCACTCAATTTTGATGGTCCTTTGTTATCTTTCTTGACTACTTCAAATTATTGACACAATCATATGTTTTTTGTTACTCTTTCTATTCCTTCCTTATATCTATTCTCCCCCTAGATATTGTGTACTCTCCCACATAGATAAATTGCACTCAATTTCATAGGCTCTTCTTTTGAAGTCAAATATATTGTATTCTCTCCCTTAGATATTGTGTACTCTCCCACATAGATATTGCACTCAATTTCATAGGCTCTTCTTTTGAAGTCAAATAAGTGACAATAATTTACAAGAACTATCCCTAATTTGTTTCTCACATGTTCAAATGGTTCTCTAACAAGATAATTTACAAGAACTATTCCTAATTTGTTTCACATATTCAAATGCTTCTCTAACAAGAGGCTTTATGGGTATGTATTCCATCTTCACTATTTTCTCAAAGACTTGTTGTGTGAGGAAGTGGTACTTTATGATGATATGTAAATAGTGATTGTTCAAGAAGTAGAATATTTTATTTTTGAAATTATTATTACACTTCTATTGAAACATTTAATAGATATATAGATTTACCTTAGTATCTTGTAGAGCCCATTTCATCCAAAACACTCAAAAAGAAATTTACCTTACCTTAATATCTTGTAGAGCCCATTTCATCCGAAATACTCAAAAAGAATTAACTACTATGTATTCCACTTCTACTCACTCAAAAAGAAATTTACCTTAATATCTTGTAGAGCCCATTTCATCCAAAACACTCAAAAAGAAGGAACTACTATGTATTCCACTTCTACTCTAGATAGTGAAAGTAACGACTCTTTCTTGCTTAACCATTAAACCAAAGACTCTTCTAAGTAGAATTATACATTATCCACTTGTACTTTTCACAATCCTAGTTGAATCTCTATATGTTGTCAATGTAAATTTCTACTAGTAAATTTGTCAATGTAAATTTCTTAACTTCTACAAGTTCTATAAATTTGTCATTGTAAATTTCTTAACTTCTACAAGTTCTATAGGCAGAGTCTGTAAAGGGCCAAGTAGCCTCTGGATCTCATCTTTTATGAAAGGTGACATATCTAGTAAATGCCCCTATAGTCAATATTTGGAATAGATCTAAATAGAAGTTCTTCATTTTAATATCCATAAAACACAACCACTTTAAGGTAAACTGTGTACATGTGTCATTTCTCCCACAAACTAAAGGCTTCCTCCCATTAATTTTAGATGTGAATTCTAGACCATAAACTTTTTAAGTCAAACTTTAAGATAAACCATGCACATGTCATTTACCTCATGATCTTGTGTCATTTCTCCCATGTCATATATTTTTTTTATTGAATTTTTTTTTCAGGGATAAGAAAACCATTAAATATGGTTGAAAAATGGAAATTATGCATAGAATTATCTTACTATCCCAATCCAGGGAAAGCAGTGATTACATATGTGCTTTCCAATATTGCGACTAGCAAAGTCGTCCAAAGGAAAATGAATGTACTGGGAAGAACAACAAACAACGAGGAATATTATATTGGATTGATAGAAGACTTGGGAACAACGATGGAGTATGGATCAAATGGAATTGTAGTTTTCACCAATTCTGAACTTTTGTGCAACCAGATGAATGGCATGTGCCAAGTTAAGAAGGAGAGGCTAAAAGAACTGCATGGAATAGCAAACAATATTGTTAGCCAATTTCAATTTTTTAGTATAAGGCATTGTACAAATGTGAATAAGATGTCTGATGATCTATTGCGTGGGGCAATGCCAATTCAGGATTCATCTATCAAAGATGAATTAGAATTATACAGAGCAATGCCAATGCAAGATTCATCTCTCAAAGATGAATTGGTTTTGAGATGCTCTTCTTCAAAAATTCAAGATTCATCTCTCAAAGATGAATTAGTGTTGATACGCTCTCCTTCAAAATTTATTGATGGGCATTGTAACATATCTTGGATATGTGTGTGTTGTGTACTTATAAATGTGTCTTTTTTAATGACCATGTGCTTTTTTCAATTATATACCAAGTCTGCTCCCACAACACCATGTAAAGCACAACTTGGTGAACTTCACATTTGCAACAAGTGGTGAAATTCACATTTTTATAAAATTAAAATGCAGGGAATTCAACAAATTTTTGTTTAAATGGAATTTTTTTAAATGAATTTTCACTTATTTTTTAATGACCATGTGTTTTTTTCAATTTTATACCAAGTGTGCTCCCACCATGTAAAGTGAAATTTGGTGAACTTATCATTTTTATAATTTCTGTTTTTCTTAAATTGAGTTTCACACATTAATTAGTGCTTTGAAAGTTGTGTTTACATAATTTGTGTACACTAAATTACATTAATTTTATAAAATTTATTTTGTGTAAATGTCCACCAATAGATATATATATCATGGAGTATGAACGATGAAGATCAACAAAATCCCATATGGGGGATCATAGATCGGGGGATGTTCATGGTATTTAAATATAATCTTAAATATCCATACATGTCTGTACATATGGAATTGATTTTTTATTAACCTTGTGAGTTAAATTAGTTGTTAATAAGTTTCATTTTTTATTTTTTAGGAGCTAAGAAGAGAAGGGTCGGTACTCCATCCATGGAGCATGCCCATGGTTCACCCAGTCGTGGTATGGTTCACGCAATTTAATCAATGAATATGTACATGTATTTATATGTACACATGAATGTATTTTTCAATTGATTATAAATTCGTATTTGTTTATGAAGCTTCTCTCTCGTCTCGAGAGGTTGGTGGTGGTTCAAATCCCCTTAGAGGGCCATCAATGAGTGGTAGCAGGTTGCATGAAGGTGGTGATATTTATTCCCCTGGAGGCCAATCAACAGCTTGTGGTGCTGGTTCTCAGCAGGGTCGTTCTGGTTCTGGTTCTCAGCAGGGTCGTTGTAGGTCTCAACAGTTTCAGGGTGGAGAAGATGCTAACCAACCATGTCGAGGTTGCCATCAATTTCAATATTTTTTTCATTGAATTTGTACAAATTTGTTTACATGTGTTTTTTCTAATATACAAAATTATATATATATATTGATGCAGAGGCTAAAAATGTTCCAAAAATTGGTCAAAATAGACGCAGGGCAGAACGCTACATTCAAGAAGAAGTTTGTCTACCAACCACAACTTATCTGGCCAAAATTTCTGATATACCATGGGAAACAAACATGGCGCAATGCACCTTACAAAGGTGTCAAAAACTTCATGAAAAATTGTGGAAAGATCTCGTGGCTTTGACTCTACCTGTTGAGAGTCAACAAAGCCTCGAAATAGTTACACATTCATTGGGCAAAATTGTAAATGTGTACAAAAATCTTGGGCCAACGACTGATACATTTGTAGAAGTGATGAGAAAGAGAAAGGAAACAGTAATGGGTCCTGATAAATGGGAGGATGTAAAACAAAAAGTTACAAAAGATATGGCGAAGTCAATGTTTAATTTCAAGGAAGGGCCAAAAATCAAAATGTTGAAGGTGCAATATTTCAAGCACCCAAATATAGCTCGCTATTTTTATGATAGGCACCTTGTGGCCTATGGAAGGCTCCCATGGAATGACGAGGTTTCTGTTTATTTTTCACAATCGTTTTGCGCAAAAAAAAATTGAATATGAAACCCAACTACAATGACCTTCCGTCAGAATTTTTTGGTCCGGGGAAAAGTCGATTGTATGACCGTAAGGGCACTAAGTGAGATGTGGAGTTGCCTCGCCCTTAGCCACCATTGGTGAAATGACCTTTTCGAGTCGAAACTCTGCGGTCAGAGATGGATGCGACTTCTCAAATAAGTCAAGAAGCAAGGGATGTCATGATCGAAAATGTTTACAACGGATTGGGTGGAGTCGGTGTTTGTCTAGATCGACAAAGAGCACGTGAAAATGCACGTGTCAATTTTGTGTATTGTACAGATGAAGAGATTGATAACATGAATGTTGAAGATCTCTGAATATATGCAAAGAATTTTCGCAATGGTTTTCAAGACCTAATTCTTCATGAGGAAGAGGGCACGGGAACGGTATGTGTTAATGACCTTATGGTTCAATTATTTTAACATGTATACATGTGTACAATTTGTAATAAATACATGTGTATGTACATGTATACATTTATTTGTATGTACATTAATCTAACAAAAATGTATCATTATATGTTAAAACACCATTTGCAGTTGTCACGCATGATGCATGACGAAAATGTGAATATCACGTTCGGGACCTCTGGTTCAAACAATGCAAATGGGTCTCATCATCAAGATATGCTGGCAAATTTTAGTGTTTTTTAAGTGATATTTTTAAATAAATAATTGTGCACACATGTACATGTATGTATATATAATGATAAAATGTTTTAACAGATTCTGATTCCGTCCGATGTTTTTGGGATGGCGGTACCTTCTTCTTCCTTGGGAGATGTACCTTCTACTTCCTTAGGAGATGTGCCACATCCACAACAAGTATGGACAATTTTTCACTTTTAAAATTTATGTTTAAGTTATATATATATATATTCCACCTCAAAAAGTTCCATTAAAAATTGAGATATATATATCTATATATCTTGAGTTATTTTAAATTTTTTGAATTTAGGTTCCTATAGAAGATTTCTTTAATCCACAGACTCTAGCAATGGAGATAGGAACATCCACACCATTTCAACCATTTGAACAAGTTGTCTAACTTTTTTTTTTTAATATTATTGAAAATAAGTTTATATATGTACACGTGCATTTTCATTTGAAATTTTTTAATATATATATATATATATATATATATATATATATAACTTTACATGTATATTGTACAGTTTATCATTGTAGATGTTCCCATGGGAGCGGAACTTGTTGCAGGTTATCAAATGGAGAGGGAACCTCATGAGGTATGGCATTTTTTTTTTCTTTTTTTTTATGAAGTTCTATATATATTCTCACTCATTTTTAAAACATCAAATTTTAATGTTCAAGTACATGTGCATTGTGTACAGGTTTCCCATGCTTCGCATGATAGTGCATGGATTGAGACCCTGATAGGAAAGACGCTACATCCATCTCTATTTGATGGACATGATTTGTAGATTTGATTTCAAGATTTAGATAGTCTTAAATTTACTTTTTTATATATTATCTAGATGCACTGTCATATATATATAACTTGATACAGTTTGATACTTGTGAGATCTACAATTTTTGGACATATTTTATTATAGTGTTAATATAATTTGTTTTGTTCCAAAAAGTTAAGTTTTGGATGGTTTTAGTACTTTTGGCATGTGAATGTGAAGTAATGTTGTTATATAATTTGTTTTGTTTTTAAAACTTTTAAGTTTTGGATAATTGAACTACTAGTAATGTTGTCATCTATAGATTCATGTTTTGCTTCTGAACTACATTTGGCATGTTATGTAATGATGTGTTATAATTTGTTTTGTTTTTAAAATTTAAGCTGTGTTTTGCTTCTGAACTAAATTTGGCATGTTATGTAATGATGTGTTATAATTTGTTTTGTTTTTAAAATCTAAGTTTTGGATGCTTGAAGTAAATTTGGCATAAGAAGTAATGTTGTCATCTATAATTTTTTGTTAAATTAAAAGTTAAGTTTTGGATGGTTTCAATCTAGATTTGGCATGTGATATAATGTTAAATGTTTTTATTGGATAGTTGAACTATAATTGGCATGGCATGTGAAGTAATGTTATGAATGATATAATCAAAAAGTTTTTAAAAATCAAGTTTTGGATGGTTTCAATCTACATTTGGCATGTGATATTTAATGTTAAATGTTTAATGTTTTTATTGGATAGTCAAGAACTACAATTGGCATGGCATGTGAAGTAATGTTGTGATCTATAATTTTGGATGGTTTCAATCTACATTTGGCATGTGATATAATGTTAAATGTTTTTATTGGATAGTTGAACTATAATTGGCATGGCATGTGAAGTAATGTTGCACGATATATAATCAAAAAGTTTTTAAAACTTAAGTTTTGGATGATTTCAATCTACATTTGGCACATGTGATATAATGTTAAAGTTTTTATTGGATAGTTGAACTATAATTGGCATGGAATGTGAAGTAATGTTGCACGATATATAATCAAAATGTTTTTAAAACTTAAAAGTTTTGGATGGTTTCAATCTACATTTGGCACATGTGATATAATATTAAATGTTTTTATTGGATAGTTGAACTACAATTGGATGGCATGTCAAGTAATGTTGTGATATAATCAAAGAGTTTTTAAAACCCAAGTTTTGGATGGTTGAAGTACATTAATCATGTGAAGTAATGTTGTGATATAATCAAAAAGAGTAAAGAAGTAGTTATATGTAAATCCCTTTAATTTTGATTTAATGTTAAATGTTTTAAATGTTTTGATCTAATTTTTGGATGGTTTCAATCTACATTTGGCCTATGGAAGACTCCCATGCGTAGACATTGGATGTGTTGCACAAGGGGAGGTGGGAGTAAAGGTGGAAGGGGCAGGAGTGTTGGCTCTCGCACGCCTCTTTCAATCCATGACACAGGCAGCCACCCTCCTCCGGCAAGCAGTGTCACACAATTTCACTTCACCAGCACTATGGTCATACCTCGAATTACGGCGACCATTTCTGTCTTTTTTCAGGAGGAGCCGCAAGATGAAGGTGTCTCTGGTTCCAGGAAGTGGCGGAGAAATTCCACCATTCCAACCCATCAATCCCAAGACACCAGGAATTCGACATCTCTTCCAGTCAAATCTGGCTCGACGAGCTCCAGCAGCGATGGCACAAGCAGTGGAAGCTTGGCCTATGTGGAGAAAAAGCTCAAATACGACTCTGGCTCCTCTTCCATTTCGGAGAGCTCCTCCCAATACTCCAAGGAAGTAGATGATGATCCGGAGGACTACAGTTGTCCAATTGTGGAGGAGAATCCCCCTACACACATCGATAACTAGCCTGATGTCAGGTCCTCTTTAGCTTTTTTGAACTTTTGTCATTTTTTGAAATCACTTTGCTTATGAACATTCTATGTCTGCTGGTTTCTCGATATTGGGTAGCATATTCTAGGCTGGTTTCCCGATTATGGGTAGCCCCTTTTTTGTTTTTTTTTATTCAGACCCCCTCTGGTGTTGGCTAGTTAGGCAACCCAGGAGACGGGTCTCGCTATGTACATTATGTTCAATATCAATAGATTAAACCAACTTAGAAAAAAATATATATATAATGTTAAATGTTTTGATCTAAGTTTTAGATGGTTTCAATCTACATTTGGCCTAGATGGAAGACTCCCATGTGAAGTATTGTTTTTATTCAATCAAAAAGAGTAAAGAAGTAGTTATATGTAAATCCCTTTAATTTTGATTTAATGTTAAATGTTAAATGTTTTGATATAATGTTAAATGTTTTGATCTAAGTTTTGGATGGTTTCAATCTACATTTGGCCTATGGAAGACTCCCATGTGAAGTATTGTTTTGATTTAATAAAAAAGAATAAAGAAGTAGTTATATGCAAATCCCTTTAATTTTGATTTAATGTTAAATGTTAAATGTTTTGATCTAAGTTTTGGATGGTTTCAATTTACATTTGGCCTATGGAAGACTCCCATGTGAAGTATTGTTTTGATTTAATCAAAAAGAGTAAAGAAGTTGTACATTATCCCTTTAATTTTGATTTAATGTTAAATGTTTCAAGATATAATGTTAAATGTTTTGATCTAAGTTTTGGATGGTTTCAATCTACATTTTGCCTAGATGGAAGACTCCCATGTGAAGTATTGTTTTGATTTAATCAAAAAGTTTTTAAAACTCAAGTTTTGGATGGTTGAAGTACATTTGGCATCTTAAGATTGCTTTTGATCTCTACATACTGTTGTTTGAGTGAAAAAATTTCCAATAGGAAGAACATAGTTTTTCAATGCAACTAACCAAATCAATTAAGCTCTAATTGAAAAAAAAGTAAAGAAGTACATATATGTAAATCCCTTTAATTTTGATTTGAAATATAAGAATTACATATATGTTTGTTGAATTCGGGTCAATGTCGTTAATGCACTCAAATAGGTAGCCTTGTTGATTTATAAATTGGTAAATTGATGACATTCAGTTAATTGCATTCTAGAACATAGAACATATCCGACCATTGGATAGACAAATTTTGTACTAGATCATTTTTCATCAATGCACATAGTAAAACTAATTGAACAATTAATTGCATTCTAGAACATATATATCCAATACATGTAGCATTTTTCATCAATTCACATTGAACATATCCGACCATTGGACAAACAAATTTTGTACTAGATTTTCAATCAGGAATAGAGATGTGAGTCAAATCACGTGCATGTACCAAAACAATTTGTACACATGCAAACACTTGCACAAATAACATAAGCAGCTCAATTTTTAGTTGAGTATTGGAAGTTCTAAAACATATTTAATCCAAAGAGAATAAATTGTTGGGCAGTTCAATCAAAAAAATTCCAATGGAATGCCATCTTCAATAATTCGTTCATGATCGGATTTTGACATTTTCCATTTCTTAATTTTCGTTTTTTTCTTTGATTGAACCTCTATCAAATTTATGCGTGCTGCACACACCAAGTGACTATATTGACAACTCATGAAATCAAGTTCATAGTCTTCAAAGCAAACAAAATCCCCACTTTGATTAGTTTGTTTGAAAAAATAACATTTCAGTATAATAGATCCTCTTTCATATTGAAATACGTGATCATTATAATTTTCTAATAATTTCATTTTTCGTTCAGTGCAACACATAAAATAATACTTCACATTTTCATCGTTGTCAATAGGTGAAATTACAGCAAAAACATCTCCTGCACAATAAAACAAACTTAACAAAATTATACATATTTAAATTTATTTCTAGATCTTTAAATCATTAGAAAGAAATTTAAATGTCACCTTCTCTAACAAGATCAGAAACTCGATCACCATCGAATGATATTGTAGTTTCCTCTGATTGCATTTCTTCAAACATTGCAACAGATATTTTTCCCTTTGTATTTAGCTCTGAATGTTTCCAATCGTTTACATACATTTTGTTTTCACAAACATCTTAGATTTTGCGTTGTCTATGCAAACATGACAAAAACAAGAATATTTTCTTTTATCCAATGCAAACACATTTCTGGATGACTTTGTTTCAATTGAATGCAATTTTCGAGTCCCTTTTATTGTTTCAAAGTCATTTCCAATTGATCTATCTACGTCTTCGATCCCAATATGCCAAAAAAACCTTTATATGGAAAATTGAAAGAAGAATGTAAATATGATATCAAAATACAATCAAAGATAATCATTGCACGATAAAATTAGATTTCCAATAAAAATTAAATTGAATGTACCTTCGCACTTCCCTTGATGGGTTAGTCTCATGGATTAGAGCAGTGATGCACCATTGAACAACTTCTTTCGCGTCCACAAGTCGGCTTACAGAGGGGTTCATTTGATATCTTCAAAGTGCTCGTTTTATGCATGCCCCTGCACTGTCATGTTCTCCTTTTCCATGGCCAATCTCAAAGAAATTCCAACAATGTTTAATGCAAGTTTTCTTATGAAGACAACAAAACCAAAAGAATGATCGTGCAGATTCGAATTGACCTGCGCATCCGTCTGACCATATCTAATGTTCATTGAATGTTATTCCATGATTTTTCAAGAAATCATAAATTTTTCCAAAACAATGTTGTACAAAATATTTATCATGTGTACGATCGTCACTGATATAAAAGTGATATTCTTTAATGATATGTTGATTTTCACTCGTGCTTTCTATATGATCGACGTTTCTTTTAGCATGTCTATATAGAATATGGACAAGCATGGAGGCTTGGTTAGAATTATAGTATTCACTCTAAATTTCTTTTTGTGGAACAAAAGTGTAGTTTTATACAAAATCAATCACTGAAAAAATGGTCCCTAGTGGAAAAAATTCACGAGATTTTTTGAATTGCAAGTCTTGCCATCGAGCTCTATGGGAATGCTTGGTGTATTTGTAAATTTCTGCCTCAAACTTTCTCAAAAAGTCTATCACAAAAAATTTGTCTTCTCGTAATTCAATTTTTTTAACACTATTTGCACCTTGAATCGATGTATGGATATATTCATATCTCTTCCATTTCACTTTCATGTTCAACAATGATTGATCATTTATATCAGTACGATATTTGCTTTGAAATTTAGTCAAATTTCCACAATCATCGCATTTTTTACCACCAACACATTTCTTTTTGTAAAATAGTTCATCGCTTTCTCTTTCACATAGAATTTGAGATATGAAATCACGGATAGTGGAAGGAGGAGGTGAATCCTTCCATAATTTTCTACCAAAATCAAGGAATGTGTCATAATATAACTCAAATTCCACATGATAAAGACAACAACAAGTGTCGCATACAGTGATAGGTTTTACATACCATGGTTTTTGTTGAAAAAAAGCACTGATTGAAACATGAATTTCATGATTCTCTTCTTTGAACTTGTTGAATAACTCTATCTGAGTGGTTTCCAAGAAATATTTTTCATGTTCTTCGTACTGATTTTGTGTTATTCTTCTTCGCATCACATGCTTTGCAGTTGGCGAAGCACGCGAATTGTTCTTCCAATATTCATATATTATTTTTTTAACATTTTCTCCAAGTCTATCTTTGTATGGTTTCCTACAAATAGCTCTCCAACAAGTGAGTTCATCATTTACATCTATTTGCAGCCGAAATTTCTGATGTTTGTGCAAAGTTTTTCGCAAGGTTCCTAATGCTTGTGCCATAGATGTTACCAAACTATTCTCTTTAGTACTTGATGAAACCATTGCCATATGTATTCCTCTACGTACAATTGAAACATTTTTCTGTCTAGATCTGCTAATTGAATTTATAGCACTACTTATATTTTGTATCATATTTTCCTTCATTTTTTTTATTTTTTTATCTTGGGTTAATTTTCGAATACCCAGTAGTGTCGTAGCTTCTTTTAATTTCCTTAATGGTAGGAGACCTTTCAACATTTGAGCTTGAATTGTCACCTGCTCCTTTATGAAATACATTTCAAAAATGTGGTTAACACGATATCGTATATAATGGTCAGGTTTTTTATCTCCATATGTGTGACTGTCAACATTTTCTAACATCTCATCATCGACATTGATTTCATCTGTACATATTCGAATAAATAGTACATAATAAGTTTACATATTCAATAATTAACTAAATTAATAAATATATGTATAATTTCAATAATACGCGCATGTGTTCAATATATATATATATATATATATACCTTGTGATTCAATTTCTTCACTTGAATTTCTTTCAATATTTTCACCATCTTCAATCATTGGTTCAATATCTCTTTCACTTTCTCTTTCAAAATTTTGTATCTCATCATCAATGTTTTGAGGAATATTTCTCTCTGTTTACATTGAAAAATATTTTTCTTGAATTAGTTCATCAAATAAAAATTAAGCTTCACATTTTACACTAGGAAAATTTTAAATATATCAATAGATCATAATATTTACATTTACATACCTGCTTCAATTTCTAGTTAAGGTTGATTTTCCCCTTCAATATTTGAGAGTGCTTCTATCTTTCTTTTGCGAGATTGTCTCGTCTCTTCTCTACGTTCCTTAGGGTCTCTTTTTCGATCATATTTTCTCACACAATTCCTTCGATTTCCCATGATAATAGAGTATGAAGTTCAAAAAATTTCCTTCAAAAATTTAGACAATAACTCAATTAGAAAAAGCATCACAAAAGATTTCATTTAAAAAAAAAAAAACTCATTTTAAAAATTTTGCAAAAAATACATACTTCAATCCAAAACACTTACTTTAAAAAATTCGAGAAAAAAATGTCTTATAAAAATGAAATGAAGCTCAAAAGATTTACTTCAACTCAAAACACGTACTCTAAAAAAATGTCACTTCAAAAAATGCCTCCAACTTAAAAAAAAAAAAAAGGTCACTTTAAAAAAGACTTCCAAAAAATGTCTTTTCGAAATTAAGCCCAAATCCATACATTCAAAAAAAATGAAGCACAAAAAATATCCAAAAAAATGCATTACATACCTCCAAGAAATGTCCTTTGAATGTACGTCCAAGAAAATTCCTTAAACCCAAAACAATTCTTTGAAAAATCAGATCGCCTCCAAGAAATGTCTTCCAAGAAAAGTCCGTAAACCCAAAACAATTCTTTGCAAAATCAGACCGCCTCCAAGAAAAGTCTTTAAACCCAAATCTCCAAGAAAATTCTTTAAACCCAAACCAAGACCTTTGTAAAATCAGACCAAATGTGTGAAATATGTGAAAATTATGAATGATTTCACGGCAATTTATATTGCCGCGAAATGTTTTTTTGGAGGGGCTCCACGAAATTTTCCGGCCTACGGAAAAGTAGGTAGAGGTTCAGCCGAACTTTGAAAAAAATTTCGACCGAACTATTAAGGCATGAGACTTAATGGCTCATTTGCACAAAAAATATTTCGGCCGAACTAACGCGTCACCAGTTACGCAGATCCAAGCTCTGAATATGTTTCTACAACTTTGGACTGATTAAACTCCATGAAACATTCTGAATTAACTGTCGGAACCAAGACAAGAATTTTCATAATTGAATCTACTTTCAGGAAATATAACTTTTACGAAATTTCATAAATATTTACTAATTTTAATTAATTTTGTAAAAAAACGGGTGCAAATAATTTTTTAGGGTCACTGTGATTCAGTGAAATCAAAATTATGTATCTCCCAAAGTACATTGTAAAAAAAATTAAAAAAATTATGGGGCATTAGATTGGTCCGTCGTCTCTAATGGGTACCTTTTAGATTTTTTAGTTTATAACTTATATGTTAAGAAATTTCTTGCGTCGCGAAACATACTCAAAATATGCAGGTTTTTCATATTGGACAAGTTCAAAAAATTCTAGTAATTATGATATGCATCCATTGGCTTTGTAAATATGACGAAACCAAATTAGACTCTGTCTGTATTGTTGTAACACATTTTGTTTTCTCAGAAACACAAATTTCAAAGAATACAACATTGCGTATTAACATGACTTCTTATGAATCCTTTGATTGTTAAAAAACACACACTCAAAGAAACGCTAAGTTGACATATCAAATGTGCATAAAAAAATTCCAAAAAATAAGTAATAGAAAGCTAACAAAATTTCTGACAACTTTTAATTTTATCGCAAAATGAAATTCTAAACAGAAAAATTGTTGTAGTTTGCATAAAGTTGAAGAACCGAAAAAAATAAAAGTTTTTTCTCAAAAAAGGGCAAAAAGTGTAACCCAACTTCACATTTTCACCCCAGGTGCTATTTGTTGGGGTCACACTTTAAGATGTTTACAGATCATTTTTCACTTAACTATTTGGTTGATAAGCCTATCTTAGGAGGAAATATTTGTAGATGGTTTTTGTTATTCCAAGAGTAGGATTTTGAGATCATCGTTAAACCATGGAGGTTGAATGTAGGACTTAACCATCTGTCAAGGCTCGAAATAGGGGAAGAAGCAACCAACATAGAATATAATCTTCCTAATGTGCATTTATTTTCAATCAGAGTTCCAGATGACCATTTTTCAGATATCATTCGGTTTTTTACCATAGGAATGGCTCCTTCAGAGTATACTACGTAGAAAAAGAAATAATTGGTGGTTAACGCATCTGAGTTTTAAATAATAGCAGGACACTTATATAATATGGGGTCGCCACTGGTGGACACTATTGTTATAGGTAAATTTTGGCATCATCCCCCATGACCTGGTGATCCGGATTTATGCAGGAATGCAACAGAATAAACATATAACCATAAATACAGAGATGCAGCGGAAATAACACTTCATTTCATTAATATCAAAAACTGAAATTTGCTTACAGACAAAATGGAAATAAAACTAGCTAGGGCGCTGGTAGCTATCTCTGAGAAGAGATGTGGCGGCTATAGGCCTCTGAACTGTGTTACAATGAGGCTCGAGGGCCTATTTATCATTTAGAAACAATGGGAAATCCTAAACAGCCAAAACCCTAACCCTAGGAGATGAAGCGCCAAAACTATGGGCCCCGTTTGGGTAAATTGGTGTTTCAACTTCCCAGGGGCGTAACTTTGGCATACGATCTCCGTTTGACGTGTACCATACCTCGTTAGAAAGATCTATCCGAGGACTACAAATTTGGAATGGGTAACATCAATCCATGGACCCATGTTGCCCTCCGTTTTCCCAAAAACCGTCGTTTAGGGCCTCAAAACGGCTCCGGAAGTTTAGGACCCGAAAAACTGCTAAAAATAGTAAACTGTGCCGAAACTGAAAAACTGAAATAGACAATGGTGGAGCCCCAAGTGGAATAGGCGGGTGACCACCAATATCCACCCGGATCATTCCTCCCCCCTTAGGAAGCAATGGTCCCCATTGCGTTAAGTTCCTCCATGAGATGAGGAAATTTCTGCTGAACTTGGTCCCTGGTGAACCACTTTCCTTGGTGCAGGAGTTGGCCAGCTTTGACAACCCGATATAGTTGGATCCTCTGCTGGCGAGTGTTCTTGATTTGCATGTCCATGATGCAATCTGTGGTGGCCTGTTCCATGCAGTCTGGATTTAACTCAGTTGGTGTGAGTTGTTCTGCAATGTCCGAGGTGTCCAGTAGAGGTGGGAAGTAAGGACGAAGGCGATCCACATTGAAGACTGGGTGCAGATCAAGGAATGGTGGAATACTGAGCTCGAAGGCATTGTTCCCTACAGCCTTGGTGATGGTGTACGGCCCGTATCGGAGCGGGCGAAGCTTGCGGTGGGGTCCAGTGAGGCGCTCCTTCTGCAAATGTAGCCATACTTTGTCACCCACCTGGAAGTTGTGTGGCACCCGGTGTTGATCATGGCGTTGTTTGTACTTGGCATTGGCTCTATCCAATATATCATGAACCTGTTGGCGGATGTGTTGAATGCGCTCGATGAAGCTACTGGCTTTGTCAACTTCAGACTGGACATGAGCTGAATTGGCCTGAGCAGCTGCAAATGGCATGGCTACGTCAATGGGGCATAGTGGCCGGAATCCCAAGCCCACCTGAAAGGGGCTATGGCCGATTGAACTATGGAGAGCTCGATTATAACTATGTTGTACATAAGGGAGGCTCTCGTCCCATGTGCGAGGATGCTTTGAATTGTACATGCGCAGAATGTGTACAATCATTCTGTTGACGACCTCTGTCAGGCCATCTGTTTGGGGATGGAAAGCTGTGGACTTGGTGAGCTTGGTATCCAACATCGACCAGAGGCTGGACCAAAATGTGCTGAGGAACCTGCTATCCCGATCTGATATGATAGACTGTGCGATCCCAAAGTGCACCCACACTCGTTCAAAGAAGAGTTTAGCAGTGGCTTCTGCTGTGATATTCTTCTTGCAGGCCGCCATAATGGCCATCTTCGAGAATCTGTCGACGACCACAAAAACACAGTCATTTCCCTGCTTAGTAGAAGGCAGGCCCGACATGTAATCCATGGAGATGGATTCCTAAGGTCGACTAGGGGTAGGTAGAGGAGTATATAGGCCTTGCTTCTTGATGGTCGGTTTGGCAATGGCACAAGCAGTGCAGGATCTGATGTGCTTCTCGACATCCTTTCGAAGGTTCGGCCAACAGAAATACTTCTGCAGGATTGCTACTGTTTTCTCGACCCCGAAATGCCCAGCGACTCGACTGTAGTGTGCTTCCCATATCATCTTGGCACGCTCGCTTGAAGGAACACAAAGGTGTCCCATGTGACACAAAAGTGCATCTTGGAGGTGAAAATTTGGAACTTGCGTACCCCCCAGGAGTGCCTTGTAAGTTTGGCCGAATTCTGGGTCACTCTCATAGAGAAGCGGCCAATCAGAAGTCTCATGCCCACAAGCGTTGAGTACAGTGGTGAGCACCACGATCGGTGGTCGGCTGAGGCAGTCTGCAACATGATTGGTGCTACCCTTCTTATACTTGATGTTCAAATGAAATTGTTGTAGATATGTAGACCACTTCTGATGGCGATCATTCTGCAACTTCCCTTGTGTCTGTATGAACTGCAGGGGCCTGTGGTCTGTATGGATGATTGTTTCCTTCCCCAAAATGTAATGCTTCCATTGTCGACAAGCTTGCACAATGGAGTACATTTCTTTGTCATATGTGGGGTACTTGCGAACTGTGTCAGACAATGTCTCACTGTGAAATGCCACCGGATGTCCCTGTTGAGTAAGAACTGCCCCAATAGCATAGTCAGAGGCATCTGTCTCGATCTCAAATGGCTGTTGCAAGTCTCGTAAAGTGAGCACTGCGTGTTCGTAGGCGGTTTTTCTGGCTTGCGAACGCTTCGTCGAGGTTCCGGCACTGCACTTGTTTCCTCGCTCCTCCTCGGTGACTTGACCTTGCGCGTGATATGAGAGAATCTCAACACGAATCAAAACACTAGCAAGACCCGGTAAAGTCGTCAAGCTCGTTATGTTGGTCAGCCGGCCAATCCCGAATGACTTGGATCTTGGCCGGATCCACATGCACCCCCCTTTCATCAATAATGTATCCCAGATATTGAACCTGGGTCATGCCAAAAGTGCACTTTTCCAAATTGGCACACAACTTGTGTTGCCGAAGTGTTTGGAGGACTTGTCGGATGTGGTGAAGGTGCTCTTCCCAAGTCTGGCTGAAGATCAGAATATCATCCAAGTACACCACTACAAATGAGTTGGTGAATAGCCGCAAGATGTCATCCATCATCCTCATGAAGGTGGCGGGAGCATTCGTCAACCCGAAAGGCATGACCAGCCATTCGAAAAGGCCTTCCTTGGCTTTGAAGGCAATCTTCCACACATCGGAGGGTTCAATCGGTACCTGGTGATACCCAGACTTCAGGTCGATCTTGCTGAAATATTTTTCACCTTTGAGTTGGTCTAGAAGGTCATCAATCCGTGGGATTGGGTACCTATTCCGGACAGTGATCTTGTTCAGCGCCCGATAGTCAATACAGAGTCTCCACGTCCCATCCTTCTTCCGTACCAACACGATCGGGCTCCCACAGGGCGATGAACTTGGTCTGATGTGACCTTTCTGCAACAGCTCCTGAATCTGCCTCTTGATTTCATCATTTTCCAGAACAGAGCGTCGATAGATCGGTCCATTGGGTAGTGGCGCACCCGGGGTCAGATCAATCGGGTGCTTGACCTGGCAGTGCAGAGGAACCCCTGTGGGTGAGGTGAAGATGTCCCCGTACTCCTCCACGACCTTATCCATTTGTTGTTGTCGTGCAGAGGGGCCCTGTCTGGAGGTCGTGGCCATAGTCTTCTTCTTGCCCTGGGGGCGGATCATCAGGAAAACGAATTTCCTGGTTTGGGAAATGAGCTTACTGCATTGTTTTGCAGTAACCAAAGAGATAGCGGCAGGAGGTGGTACCTCTGGTATCCTGTACAACTTATTTCCCAAAGTAACAATAACAACACGAGGTCGAGACTCATACACAGCATGACGCTTCCACAAGTATGGTTGTCCTAATAATACATCAGAAACATCAATAGGAGCAACGTCACATAGTACCTCATCTGCGAAGGGCTTGATGCTATAGGGAAGGTGACACTGCCGGCTGACGCGGAGATCTCGTCCTTGGTGAAGCCACCCGATGGTGTATGGATGTGGGTGAGCCGTGGTCGGCAAGCCCAACCACTTCACGGCGTCTGCTGAAATGAGGTTCTTTTGGCTCCCATTGTCGACAATGAACTGTACAGGGGAGCCCTTTACCCACATCTCGGAGTGGAAGAGAAGTTCCTCCTCCTCTGGATCTTCTGGTTCCTCCTTCTGGATCTTTGTAGTGGCAACAGTGGCATTGGGCTCCGCATCAATAATCTGTTTCCCTTTTTCGTCCACCTTCGGCCTCGATTCGTAGGCCGTAGCATGCATCCGACTCTGGCCCTCATCTCGCCCACCAGCGATCGTCGTCCGACACTCAACTTGTGTCAGGAGTGGAGCTCTTATGGAAATCACACCACTTCTCCCGTGTTCTTCTTTGGCTTTCGCGTCGTTCTTTCGTGGCTTCGATGAGTTGTTCTTAGGCCACCATGCCTCGTCTCTATCTTTTCGTTCTCGCGTTTTCACACCTTTCCCTCGCTTTTGGATTCGCATATCCAAAGTCTCGCTTTCTTCTACTTGAATTTCTCAATTGGCAAAGATGCCACCTAAGATGTCGTACGTTTGGTGAGATGTCAAGGAATCTCCATTTCTCCGAATGTATTTAGGTGACAATTCTGACATCTTAGAACCGTATGTCTTCCGACCTTTTCATACAATCATAAGCAGTATGGAACAGATTCGTCAGCTCGTGCACATCTTGATCCCTTTGTTGTCGCAGCATGGTCCATTGTATGTACTTGTCCTCATACCTCCCCACGGGATAGTACTGTTCCTTGACGGCGTCTCGGAAAGAATTCCAAGTTGGTACGGCCGAGAACAGAGAGGGTTCTGTCTGGTCCTTGTTCTCACAGTAGGTTTCCCACCAGTCCTTAACATGGGGGGTAACTTTGAGGAGTGCAAAAATAATCTTCTCCCGGTCTGAAAAGTCATGAACCGAGAAATATCCTTCTAACAGATTCAACCATCTATCTACGGCATCTGCGTCTATTTGACCCTCAAATATGGGAATGTCAAAATTTACTCGTACCTTAAAAGGAGTCGCGCCTCCAGAGTGGCTGCTGGATGCAGATGCGCCGCCGGTGGGTAGCCGTTGAAGGATCTGAGCAAAGTTATCCATCATCACGTTCCTTTGTCTTTCGAGGGCCTCCTCGAGCAATATTTTGATAGGATCTCCTGCTCCCTCATCTTTCTTTTCGTCCCCCATGGGCGTCCATCGAGGTTTGCGAGGCTGATCTTGCAAAGGTTCCACCAGATCAAGCCCTAGCTCCTTATACCCCGACCTCGTTGGGGACATGCAAAGAAGGATCTAGAAAAAGCAGACCGCTCTGATACCACTGATCCGGATTTATGCAGGAACGCAACAGAATAAACACATAACCATAAATACAGAGATGCAGCTGAAATAACACTTCATTTCATTAATATCAAAGAACTGAAATTTGCTTACAGACAGAATGGAAATAAAACTAGCTAGGGCGCTGGTAGCTATCTATGAGAAGAGATGTGGCGGCTACAGGCCTCTGAACTGAGTTACAATGAGGCTCGAGGGCCTATTTATCATTTAGAAATAATGGGAAATCCTAAACAGCCAAAACCCTAACCCTAGGAGATGAAGCGCAAAAACTATGGGCCCCGTTTGGGTAAATTGGTGTTTCAACTTCCCAGGGGCGTAACTTTGGCATACGATCTCCGTTTGACGCGTACCATACCTCGTTAGAAAGATCTATCCGAGGACTACAAATTCGGAATGGGCAACATCGGTCCATGGACCCATGTTGCCCTCCGTTTTCCCAAAAAACGTCGTTTAGGGCCTCAAAACGGCTCCGGAAGTTTAGGACCCGAAAAACTGCTAAAAATAGTAAACTGTGCCGAAACTGAAAAACTGAAATAGACAATGGTGGAGCCCCAAGTGGAATAGGCGGGTGACCACCAATATCCACCTGGATCACCTGGTCAAATTGGACATCATCCCCAGGACCAATGAAATAGGGTCTATCATCCCCTCATATTTCAGTTGTTATATTCCCTAAGAGAAGAACAATTCATTCATGGCTTCTACTGTGATATTTCCAAGGTTTGAAGTACATGTTATATCACTTATAGACTCACCGACGTAGCCTCTAAAGGAACTAACTATGTTGCATATGCAACATCCTCCATTCAAGGGTGCACTGCAATGCACTTCTCGACATTCAAGAGTGTGTTGGTCGCCTGTTCCCATTGTTCCGGGAATCTCCACATGGTCACTGCCTTCTAGAAGAGTCCATATGTGTCAAAATTCAAATCCAAGTGTCCATCTAAGACCTTTGAACTTGGGAAAATGTATTGTCTATTATTAGAAAGTCATTCATTTAGAAACTACCATCAGTTTCCCTATAAATTGAGCACATATCCTAGTGCTAGGGAAGGAAGAATTTTGGTAAAGAAATGTTGTTGGACTCTCATTTGAGAGAGTGAAATTACTAATATGTTGTTGGTGTGATGTTGGATGTGATTAGGCTGGGATGAAGTTAGAGCTGGAGGCAACAAATCGATCATTGGTAGTAACCTCCCCCTTCTACTCTTTAATAAATATTGTTGTTCATTTTCCCATATATGTGTCTCTATATGTTTTGATTTCTTATGTAATGGATTCTTGAATGATATATATATTTCACATCTAATCGATTTGATTGATTAATATAGGTAGATATATGTATATTCATGTTGTTTTTTGTTCTTTGTTTATGTTTTCAGGAATCGATCTAGCGATCTGAGTTGGATTGAGAGCAACAGCAACAACAAAAGAAGGAGAAGCACTTGGATCAAAAGTAGGTTCTTTTATCATTCTGTGTATCTGTTTATTTTAGAGAAATTGATAGTAAAGTATTTCCCATGTTGTTCTAAGTGCCTAGCACCACACTTAGGGAATTTGATTTATCCGTAGATCACAATTCTGCATAGCGAATTGGCGACTCCATTGGGGAGTATCCTCTCATTTTGGTGTTTTTGCCTCTGCTTATTCTCATTATTAGCATCTACTTTCAGTTATTAGACATTTGAATGAAATAATTGCATTAGAAATTTGTTCTGTAGCTTGAATTTTTCAATCCCTGCTACGCCCAATGCATTTTTGGTCAAGACACAGTGCACTATCTCCCACTCAGTGGTGCACTACAACGCACTAGCTCCCTTTAGAGAATGTTTTACCCCCTTAACCAACCAAATTCCATTCAAATTTGTCATTGCTATCATTCTCAACCATTTGTTTGTTGTATTCTCAACCGTCTGATACCTCTTAGAGACCAATGAACTTTCCAGATTCTTCCTCCTTCGAAAAGTAAAAGTGTTCAATGTCTCTTTAGTGTTTTTATTTATTATTGGCAAATAAAATTCAAAGTATTTTATTTCTGAACTAGATCCATTTGTTTTCGTAAAGGAAATTGTTGTTTCATTCTTCATTTCCTGTAGGAAAAATTGTAGTTCCATTCTTCATTTTTCCTAAAAGAGAAATTGTTGTTAAATTCCTCATTTCTCAAAGAAGAAAACATTTGTTTTTTGTTAATTTGATTCATATAGTTTCCATTCTTGCATTCACATTAAAGGATATGAAAAGAAAAACATGCATGTGCATATAGTGAATTGTGTGTGTTGCATAGGAACAATTTAGGAAAGTTTCATTTTAGTTTGTGCCCTTTGTTGTTTGCTCTAAAACTGATTGCTCTTTCCCTTAGTAGCTAGGATTTTCATTGAAAAAATTAAAATTGAGAAGTTTTCTTATTATTTTTGTTTGTATTTTTAGGAATTTCCATCACATCCTACGGTGAACCTCAAAGAAAAACTTTCTAAACAAGATCAACATAAAATTTACATAAATTTACCTAAAATAATTGGAACATTAACAATAACATTTATAAGGTCTAGGCTAGAGACGTGTTCCAGCGTCGTTAAACATAGAAGTTGTTGCCAACTTGTCTGTGATACATTCTGAGTGTGATACCTCGCTCCACGTATGTAATTATATCGGAGCGCGTCCACGTACTTTCGAGTATATAGGGTGGTCTTCTAGTACGAAAAAGTATAAGGGAATGATTTCACTATGCGGTTTCGCATTAAACAGTGCTAATATGGACTTGGGCCTCCACGTACCTTCAGGTATATTTGGGAAGACAAATTTAGGTTGCTATTTATCCATAGTGAACCGAGTCATCCACCTTGTAACTTGTGATACACCGAAAACAATATTTGGGGATATTTCCTACCCGTACTTCTTGGTTCGGTAGGAGGTATTCTACAGTTCACAATTACTTGGTAAACCTTTTGCCTAGAATTACCCTTTTATTTTGTTTTTTTTTTTTGGTCATGAAATAAATCAGTCATCGTGGAAGAAGAATATCCCTTTCCCTGTCATTCGCATAGAATAGCATTGAAACCACCTTTACCATCGAAAGCCATTTCTGTTTGGTGAAGGCGACATTGTTCTATTGAAACTAGTAATATCAGTACCTTTGGTGTGACATCATCCTCACATATACCAGAACATCTCAAGTTGTTTCTACAAATCCTGTTTCATTTACTATTTTCGAGACGGAGTCCTCACAGCTACCTATGGTCACAATCCATCCAATCAGTGAGACCATACCTCTTGAACCTGACGTTGTTCAACTAGAAGTTGATCCAGATCCTGTCACTTTTTTGCCAGAACATCTGAATCCCAAAGTCGAACGACCGGAAGTTGTTCCTGTATCGGTCACCCCAAAATCTATTGTAGCCATTGAGTCTCCCATATTGTGCAGTCAACCTCCTGAAATATACTTCGGGCCTGACAGAAAAATCCTTCGACCTGGTTTATTTTAATTGAAGAAATACCACATGACGAAACACCTTTAACTCCAACCCATTTTGGAGAGGAGCTTTACCTGTACAAGTCTTTTCCTCAATCACCTTCCTCTTCTTTTGTTGATCCTGTTTCACTTCGAGTTCCTGTAGATCCTATAGGGCATACATTTGTTCGAATAACCATGCCTTAGCCAACATCTTCGGTTGGACCATCTATTCTAGTTGCAACAGCACCTGCTCTTGCTACCTTGTCGATGTTCACTACTTCACTAGAGTCACATCTATATGGTGGCCCTTCCGTGTTAGGTCCCTATATTACTGGTATAGTCCCTTATTGTTGTTAGTGTAACCCCCTTATTGTTATTATTGTACCCTTGTAACCCCCATATTGTTATTATTTTTCCCTTAAATTATTATTGTTAGGTCGGCTAGGATTACATTGTGGCCCACTAGGATTACATTATGGCCCCATGGACTCCTATATATAGAAAGGAGGTTTTGTAAATTGTATCATCCAAGAATTGTTCATTTATGTAATGTATTGGAGGTTTCCCCCTCGAAGTGACTTATTTCTAAGGAGTTGATATCTCTTTTCTTCTATTTTTGAAGCTGCTTACACAACATTTGGTATCAGAGCTTTGGATTCTAAGGTTTCGCTGCTCCAAACAGGTCATCGTGGAATTTTCGCTATAAATTTTTTTCTATGAATTTTCAGAAGCTGAAATTTTTAGGTTGTGAATTTAAAACCCTGAGGAAGATTGTCTAAAAATTTTAGAGCTTGGTTCACAATATTTTCGGAGATATGATCTGTGGAAGTTAGGTCTTTTTTCAGGCTCCTAAACAGGTCATCGTGGTATTTGTGCTATAACGTTTTTTTTATGAAGGTTCAAAATATAAAATTTTTAGGGTACGAAGCTGAAATCCTGAGGAAACTTGCTACAAAAATTCAGAGCTTGGTTCGCAAAACTTTTGGAGATATGATCTATGGAAGGTAGTGCGTTTTCAGGCTCCCGAATTTCATCGCAAAGAGGTGATCGTGGGAAAAGTTCAATAAATCTCTCTCTGAGCATCAAATTGGAGTGTTGTAAAAATTGGTCATAAGTACACGGACTATAGTTTCTTGGCTATCAATTTCAGAAGCGAAGAATTCATCAGTGACACGTGGCAAGTCGTACAAGTTCGCTCTACTGAACCAGTCCATAATTAGGTCATTGTGGGAGATTGGACATAACTTTGTCTTGGAGAATCCAAATCAGGTCAGACCTGTGGCATTCAAAAGAGAATTCAGAGGGATACTTCAGTGCTGAATTTCAGATATTGAAGAGCCACAATCACAGAGATAATCCAATTTCAATATCGAGCTTCTCAAAAGCAAGAAAAAGGTGTGTATTTTTTTTCCGAATTGCATAAGTCTTGTTTGAAGAATCAATTTTAATTGATTCCAAGGGCATATTGTAAAATAGATATCAGTATTGGGTTCTAAAATATGCCCCGTAAAAATAACTCAACACCCATTAAGCCTTCAGAAGGCTCTACTATGACTCATGAAGATGAAGAATTGCAACATGATCTATCTAAATTACAAGACCAAGTGCACCAAATTTCGCTTTCACAAAGAGCAACAAAAAATGAAATAGAAGTTTTGAAGAAAGGCATGGAAGCTAAGATGGATGGCATGGAAGCTGGCATGGAAGCTAAGATGGAAAACATGAAGAATGATCTAAAAGAAGACATGGAAGGTTTGAAAAAGTTGATACAAGAAATGTTTCATAATGGTGAAAAGATAGTAGAAGAAACTCATGATGAGAACAAAATAAATTTTAATCGTGATTTCACAAAATCAAATGTTGGCAAGAAGAACCACCATATTCCAAAAATGGATATGAGGAAGTTTGATGGAAAGGATCCTGTAACATGGATACTACAAATGGAGCAATATTTTGATCTCCATAATGTGCAAAACACACAAAAGGTACGCATTGCAACTTTACATTTAGAAGAAAATACATTTGTATGGTATCGATGGCTTTGCTCTCATAAAAAAATTGTCACTTGGTCAATTTTTACGGAGGAAATGATAGCAAATTATGAGGATACAAAGAGCAACACCTTCTTTAGCCAATTGATAAATCTCAAACAAAAGGGTTTAATGGGGGAGCACATTGAGGACTTCCAAAAATTGAATATAAGGGTAATTGATATTCCAAAGGAACACAGGATTGAGCTTTTCATAGGTACTTTAAAGGATAACATCCAACATGAAGTTCGCTTTTTGGAACCTGATTCATTGGAGAAGGCATTCAGGTTGGCAAGAAAAATTGAATGTAAAATTATGGCGACAAGGAAGCCTACCACTCTCTTCTATAAAGAAGGAAGTGTTGCTACGCCTAGATTTCCACAACCTACAAGGTTGACACCACAAAAATTGGAAGAAAAAAGAGCAAAAGGGCTTTGCTACAGTTGTGATAGCAAATACACTAAAAGTCATAAGTGTGCTGAGAAGAAATTATTTTACATAGATTGTGAAGAGGAAGAAGAAAATGAACAAGAAGAGGATATACACCAGGAACCAGCCCAAGAAGAGGAAGAAATGAGTCCGACCATATCATGTAATGCATTGGCAGGAATTACCACTCCTCAAACTCTCAAGATAGAAGGACATATCAAGAAGAAAAAGGTAATAGTGTTGATTGATTTAGGTAGTACCCATAATTTTTTTCATTGTAAGGTAGCCAAGGAATTGAATTGTTTCCTATACCCAGCACCAGAATGTCAAGTGATGGTTGCAAATGGAGGAACTATAAATTGCTCTGGAAAATGCCATAATATCAAGCTAACCATGGGGGAATATGTATTGACTAGTCCAATGCTTTCCATTCCCATGGGAGGTGTTGATGTTGTACTAGGAGTACAATGGTTACAATCTTTGGGGACGGTAGCTTTTAATTTTCAAGAACTTTTCTTGAAATTTTTTTCAGAAGGAAAGGAAGTCGAATTACGAGGTATTGAAGGGAAGCCGGGAAAGATAATAAGCTCTGACAAAGCTTCTAAAGAAAGAACAACGAGGCATAATTGCACAATTATGCTCACTAAAAGTTCCGACATCAAAATCATCTATTTCTACAGATCTCCAACAAGTCTTGGACAATCATTCCAAGGTGTTTGAAACTCCCAAAGGACTCTCGCCTATTCGTGATCATGATCATGCTATTCATTTGATTCCAGGAAGTGTTCCTCAAAACATCAGGCCTTATAGATATCCTTACTTCCAAAAGAGCGAAATTAAACGTATGATTGCAGAAATGTTAGAGGCGGGTATAATTCAACCTAGTCAAAGTTCTTTCTCTGCTCCTGTAGTATTGGTACACAAGAAGGATGGATCATGGCGAATGTGTCCGCATTATAGGGAGCTCAATAAGCTCACCATTAAAGATAAATTTCCCATTCCTGTGATTGATGAATTACATGGAGCAATTTATTTTACCAAGTTGGATCTTCGTTCAGGATATCATCAAATTAGAATGAAGACTGAAGATATTCCAAAACAACATTTTGAACTCATGAGGGTCATTATGAATTTTTGGTCATGCCTTTTGGCCTTACCAATGCACCTTCTACATTTCAAGGGTTGATGAATTCCATTTTCAAACCCTTCCTTAGAAAATTTGTGCTAGTAATTTTTGATGATATACTAATCTACAGCAGGTCTTGGAAGGATCATGTTGAACATGTTGACAGGGTGCTCAAACTATTGCAGGAGAAACAATTATATGCAAAAACATCCAAATGTTTTTTTGGAGTACAAGAGGTGGAATATCTGGGTCATATTATATCTCACGAGGGTGTTAAAGTAGACCCTAACAAAATTAAAGCCATTAAGGAATGGAAAGTCCCCACGACCATAAAGCAGTTGCGAGGATTTCTCGGGTTAATAGGGTATTATCGCAATTTTTTTAAGAATTATGGAAGAATAGCAGCACCTCTAACAACATTATTGAAGAAAGATGCATTTTCATGGACTCCTGAAGCAATTAAGGCCTTTGAACATCTTAAAGAGGCAATGTGCCTAGCACCAGTCTTAGCTACGCCAGACTTCACAAAAACCTTTATTGTGGAATGTGATGCCTCAGGAAATGGAATTGGTGTTGTTTTAATGCAAGAAGGAAGACCCATTGCTTTTTAAAGTCATTCAATCAAAGGAAAGTATTTACAAAGGGCTATTTATGAGAAGGAAATGTTGGCAATACTACATGCACTAAAGAAATGGAGACCTTACCTAATGGGAAGACACTTCAAGGTAAAAACTGATCATGATAGTCTTAAACACTTTTGGAACAAAGACTATCTTCAGAAGAGCAGCAAAAATGGGTCACAAAGATGTTGGGTTATGACTTTGAAATAATCTATAAAAAAGGAAAGCTTAATGTTGTTGCAGATGCACTCTCAAGAAAGAATGAAGAGGTGGAAGCATTGCTTTGTGCCATTTCTATTATCCAACCAGATTGGATAACCGAAGCAAGAGATGAATGGAAGAAGGACAAAGATGTATGGACACTCATTCAAAAGTTGCAGCAAGATCCTACTACATTTGATACATTTAGTTGGAAAAATGATTCCTTATGGTACAAAGATAGCTTATATCTTTGTAGGAACTCCCAACTAAAACAAAAGATTCTTTTTGAACTGCACACTTCTCCTTTAGGAGGGCACTCTGGATTTTTAAAAACTTACCACAGGGTGAAGAAAGAATTTTTTTGGGATGGCCTTAAATATGATATTCAAAATTTTGTGGCAGAATGTTTGGTTTGCTAGTAGAATAAAGTTGAGACAATTAAGACCTCGAGACTTCTACAACCTTTATCCATTCCAAGTCAACGTTGGGAGGATATTTCAATGGATTTTATCATAGGTTTACCTAAGTCCGAAGGAAAGAGTGTCATCATGGTGGTAGTTGATAGATTTACCAAGTATGCACACTTTTGTGCATTATCTCACCCATTTAAAGCAAGTACAGTTGCTACTACATTTATGAACAGAATTCAAAAGCTACATGGAAATCCAAGGGTTATTGTGAGCGACAGAGATCCCATTTTTACTGGAAATTTTTGGACGGAGTTATTTTCTTGTTTGGGTACTCAATTAGCTCATAGCTCATCTTATCATCCTCAATCTGATGGTCAAACCGAGATAGTAAATAAATTTTTGGAAGGATATCTTCGTTGTTTTGTATCTGATAAACAAACACAATGGGTCAAGTGGTTACCTCTCGCCGAATGGTGGTATAACACTTCCTTCCATACTGCAGCAAAAATGACCCCATTTATGGCACTTTATGGATATCATCCACCATCCATCACATCATCTTTAAGGGAAAATTCGAAGGTTCAAGCAGTGGAAGATCACATCGAGCATCAGCAAGAAGTTCTCCAACTCTTAAAGGATAACCTGAATTTGGCACAAAACCGAATGAAACAACAGGCAGATCAACATCGCAGCGAGAGAAGTTTTGATGTAGGAGATTGGGTATTTTTACGGCTACAACCATACAAACAAATGTTCCTCAAGCAAGCTAAGAAGGATAATAAATTATCGCCAAAGTACTATGGTCCTTACAAGGTGTTGCAAAAGATTGGTACTATGGCATACAAATTGTAGCTTCCTGCTTCTTCGCGAGTACATCCAGTTTTCCATGTTTCATGCTTAAAGAAGGTTATAGGAGAAAATCTTCCAGTTCAAACAATATTGCCAGAACTTGATGAGGAAGGAAAAATCATATCGGAACCAGAAGCGGTCATGGAAACAAGAACTCGACAACTACGGAATCGATCAATTTCAGAGTATCTCATCAAGTGGAAGAACTTACCCACTGAAGATTCTACATGGGAGGATGAGAATTTTATACAGAAGCACCTATAGCTACTCAAGCGTTGAGGACAACACTTTTTTGAAGGAGAGGGGCATGTTAGGTCCCTATATTACTAGTATAGTCCCTTATTGTTGTTAGTGTAACCCCCTTATTGTTATTATTGTACCTCTGTAACCCCCATATTGTTATTATTGTGCCCTTAAATTATTATTGTTAGGTCGGCTAGGATTACATTGTGGCCCACTAGGATTACATTATGGCCCCATGGACTCCTATATATAGAAAGGAGGTTTTGTAAATTATATCATCCAAGAATTTTTCATTTATGTAATGTATTGGAGGTTTCCCCCTCGAAGTGGCTTATTTCTAAGGCGTTGATATCTCTTTTATTCTATTTTTGGAGCTGGTTATACAACATTCTATCCCACCTGGTTACCAATCCTTATCTGGAACCTACTCTGGTGCATCCTCAAACCCATGGACTTCACCAATGTCATTATCCAGTATTCTAACTGGTAAATCTATAGTGAGTAATAAACAGCTTGATCCTTTATATACATCAACAGGGCAATATATAGCCGGTCCATCGGGGAATATTCCATCCAGTAAAATTTCAACTAAACTCCCAGCATTTGGAGAACAATATTTTCCATATTATTATACTCCTCATGTTGGGGGGGAACCTATGGTCACCCATTTTGACAGTACTCTGTTGTTATTTGGTCATCCTAATGTCAAAATGAATGTTTGTCAGTGGCGGCCCACTCTACCCATCCAACCACAAACGATTGTACACTCGTATCAGTCGGTTCAACTTGTTGCACCCACATCTACTCCACCTGTTAATACATCCTTACCCATGTTACAGACTCAAACTGTTGTATCTCAACCATCTCGGGTGGGTCCTTCCACCCAATACCCTCAAGTATTGGGCCCTCAGACTCCAACTCCTTCGACTGGTTTACAACAACCACCTGTATCCAGAATTATTTATTCACAAGTTGGATTACCATATTAAGGGATGTCATAGCCACAACCAGGTTATACCTATCCATAACCGAATCCAAGCTATCCTATTTTGGGTTATAATATTGGTGGATAGACCCCTTGGTAGCCATAAGCACAAATGCCACAACCTTCATTTCAACAAGTACCATACCCAGGTTTTGGTCAACGAAATCCTCAAGCATTTGCTTATCAAAACAACCCCTATATGGGTTACCAAAAACATATTCCTTATGTTGGTTCTCAAAGGCTTGTTGCCCAAGCAATTCCATCATACCCTAGCTATGCTCAACCACACTTAAATTGACAGTTTCCCTTTGTAGCAACTTTAAAGTTATCGGATTTAAACCGGTTTACCAATGATCCAATCAATTACGCTCCTTGGTGGCCAGTGATACCTCATAAATTACCCTTGAATATTCCTAAGTTTAATGGAAACCCTGGGGAAGACCCGTCAATGCATGTTATGACTTATCATTTGTGGTGTTCATCTAACTCCCTAAATGATGACTTCGTTCGACTACGTCTTTTCCAGCGTACGCTCACTAGTTCGGCCACAAAATGGTACATTGAGTTACCAAGAGCTTCTTTTGATAATTTCACTGCCCTAGCTACTATCTTTTTGACCCATTTCCAGTTACCCATACAATATGAAACTAGAACGGAACTCTTGACCAATTCCAAATAGACTAATGCTACTCACATTTTTTATCATACTCGTGAGTGGCGTCGTCGTTGTCGAATGGTTAAGACATTTTTTCCTGATCGGCTCCTTGCTGAGCAATTCATTAAGTCCCTGTTACCATCTATAAATGAGGATGTGGCTAAGGGTGGCGTCGTCACTGAAGAGCATGTCATTTCTCATGCCCAATATTTAGAATTGATTTATATTCAGTATGCCATGCTCTATGTGAAAATTCCCAACGCGCCATGATCTAATTTTACTGTTCCTCCTCCATCTAAGGACTCTCATGCCAGAGACAGTATGATCGGTACTGGAAGAAAACATCACTCTAATGCATCTGATCCTACACCTTCTTCCAAAATCCATGTCGTGTCATCTGACAAGGGAAAAAGTGACAAGCAACTCGGAAGTAAGAAAAAGGGGAAATCAAAGAAAAATTAAACTTCTACCCCGCAAGAAATATCATCTCATCAATCATCTGGAAATCAAAAACTTCATTAACCTTGCATAATCTGTAGTGAGGAGCACTTTTTTCGAGGCTTTCCTCATTACGCCAAAGTCTCAAAATTGGTTTAGACCTCGCATGCATCTATTGTGTTGACAGATCCATTTCCAAATCCAGACACAAATTTGGTTGCTACGCATCAAGATTCTAGTTCCCAAGTGCTTATGTTGTCTATCACGAAGCCATCGACTGATGTTTTGGTGTCAATGCATAAATATTATGGTAGTCAGGCTACTGATAAACCTATTACCTCGACTACAAATCCGTCTACATAATTGATACTGCCAACTGTTATTCCTGAGTTGAAAATAAAGCCACCGAAGGGAGTCGTTCGTAAATCGACATTTAATCCTCGAGCCCGAGATGCTCAAAATTATAATATAGTTGAATATTTGGCTCAATCCCCTTCAGCTATGTCAGCACTTGATGTGCTTCAAAATTGTCCCTCCCAGAAGCAGGCTTTATTTTCAGCAATTGGTGGAATTGATTCAACATATTCCAATCTCGAAGTCTTTAATCATACGGGCTATGTGCCGCAATTACCAGCAGAATTGACATTCTCCATCCAAGTAAATGTTCTAAATCGTGTCGTTCATCGTACTATTATTGATGAGGGAACATCTACCTGCATTATGTCTCTAAACTGCTAGAAGTCACTTGGCTCGCCACGCCTATCTCAATCACCTACGAAGTTGAAAGCTTTCGACCAACGTACATATAAGCCTTGCGGTATCATCAATAACCTACATGTTGAACTAGGGGGGAAAACGGTGAATGTTGAATCTGAGGTCATTAACAGACCCCTTGATTACAACATTTTACTCAAAATGCCATGGGTATATGCTATGACTGTGATCGTTTCTACATATTCTAGAATGATCGCCTTTCCACATAAAGGTGTTATCACAGTCATCAATCAATTATCCTTCTTTGCCTCTAGTTCCCAGGTACCTGGAAGCGCTCTTTTAGTTCACACACCCCAACTATCACTTCAAAACATTGGTGTGGGACTCTTAAAGGATTCCACCCTTATGGGAACCTTTGCATTACCACTGCCTACGATGTCAGTAGAAATTTCAAACATAGAGACCTTCTACATGATATATTCCACTCCATCTGCCTTAAGGAAGATTACGAGTGATTCGGAAGTTGTTACGTTGGATGAATTTCTTCCGCCCAACCCAATTGAGCTAGCATAGAAATCAATTTACATGGCTTGGGAGGCAAATCTGAAATCATTGTCGTCAATCGTTTGGGTTGATCATCCATTATATTTGTGTACTCCATCTGATCTTTTTTCATCCACTTTCTTGACATATGAGAATATTGTGGAATCCATGATGCCAGAAGGAGAACCATGGGAAGATCATCATCATCTCTCCCATCTTCAGGATTACGAAGAAGATAATATTATTGAACTATATCACCCATCGATCAAAACTTTCTTTTCAAATTCTTTTCCCATTAATGTAATCGAATCCGAGCAAAATACATCAAATATTGAAGAAACCATTTCTATCAATATTTTGACCAAACCCAGTGTTGTAGAAAACATTCATGTCAGCGTGTCTTGTTCTCCATCGAAACTCGAAACATTTCGCTCTCTCTTTCATGAATTTTGTGATGTATTTGCTTGGTCTTATGAGGAAATTATAGGCATAGATACTAGTATCGTTGAACACACATTAACATGTACCCTGATGTCAAATCGGTACGTCAATGCCTTCATCCTGCTCATCTGAAGAAGGTCGTTGCCATTAAAGTAGAAGTTGAAAAATTTTTGCGTGCTGGTTTCATTTACCCAGTTCCGCTAACTTAGTGGATTTCCAACATTGTTCCTGTTATGAAGAAACAAGGGACCATTAGAGCATGTGTTGATTATCGGAATGTCAATCTTGCTTGTCGAGAAGACAACTATCTTGCTCCCTTTATCGACCAGATTATTGATGATTGTGCTGGATGGAAAATCTTTTCGTTCACGGATGGATTTTCTGGCTACAATCAAATCAATATTTGCCTAGAGGACCAATATAAGACATCATTCATCTATCCCTGGGGCACATTCGCTTATCGGAAACTCTTGTTTGGTTTAAATAATGTTGGGGAAACTTTTTAGAGAGCAATTGATTATGCTTTAAATGACATCAAACACATTGTTCAACCCTATATAGTCAATTTACCTGCACATTCACAAACCGGACTAATCACCCGATGCATTTGAGAGTTATATTTTTACGCTTACTCTACAAAATATGCCTCAATCCACATAAATGTGTGTTTTGTGTTGGGTTCGGTCATTTTCTAGGATTCTTTGTCTCAAAAGAAGGAATTCCAATTGACCCACTAAAGGTCCAGGCCATTCTTGATTTTCCTGCGCCATCCAATTTGCTTCAATTACAAAAAATTCAAGTAAAGGTTGAATTCCTAAGGAGGTTCATACCCAGCTACGCCAAAATGGCTAAAGGATTTACTCGGCTCTTGAAAAAGGGGATTCCCTTCCATTTGGATAAGGTTGCACAAGCTTCTTTTAACGTTGTCAAGGATACACTTGTTCGAGCGTCATTAATGTATCCCCCCAATTGTTAGAGTGATTATTTCTTATATATCGTCGCGGCTGATACAACAATTTTTATGGTATTATTCCTAGTAGAAAATTGGATAAAACATCTGATCTATTATTTGAATCATAATCTCAATGATACGGAAGTGAAGTATTCATATGTAGAAAATCTTGCCTTGGCAGTCGTTCGAGTTGTCCAAATATTTTTCCACTATATCCTGTTCCAGAAAACCATTGTCATTTTGGATTGCAACCCCATGACTTACATCTTATCACGTTAATTTCTGGGGGGAAAGTATTCAAAAAGGAGTTTGATTTGGAATTCATCAAATCCAAGTCAAATAAGTATTTAGTTTTGGTTGAGCTTCTCTGCGACCTTCCCTCTAATAGTACTGTTACTACATCGGAACCATCTATTCCTGATGAGTTTCTATTTCCGATTGGATCATCTAATCCTTGGTATGGGGATTTTATCATTTATCTCCAGACCAAAAATTTTTGGCTTGATACCTCTCGCTCTGACCAGCGACGTATTCAGGACCAAGCCAATGTTTATCTGATCATCGGCAATAAACTTTATCGTCATGGTGTCAATACAATTTTAAGAAGGTGCCTCACTCATGAGGAGGCCGAAAAGGTTTTAAATTATTGTCATGTTAGGGCTTGTGGTGGGCACTTGTCTGGATACGCTACCATGCAAAAGATATTATGTGCCAATTACTTTTGGCCTACCGTATTTCACGACTACATCCTCACGGCCAGAAGTTGTCATGCATGCCAGATATTTTATCGTAAAATCCACAAACCACTTGTGCCAATGCATCATGATATCTCTATGGGACCATTTGCAAAATGGGGCATTGACTTCATGACATGTAACCCTCGTTTGTCCGGGGGGCATGGTTATATTATTGTTGCAGTAGAGTACTTTACCAAGTGGGTCGAAGCGATGCCTACATTTAATAACACAGGACAAACAACTGCATTGTTTTTCTTTAATCATGTCATTTTACGGTTTAGTGTTCCACAGGCTATAGTCACAGACCATGGTTTGCATTTTCACAATCATATGATGAGTGAGTTGACTAACAAATTAGGATTGTCCCATGATAGTTCTACTCCCTATTATGCACAGTCAAATGGACAAGTTGAGGCTATTAACATGATTATTAAATGAATGCTTCAACGAATTGTAGGAGTTCATAAACGAAATTGGCATTTGATCTTGTACTCGACTTTGTGGGAGTACCGAACCTTGGTGAGAAATGCAACTGGATTTACCCCCTTTCAATTGGTGTATGGTCTGGAAGCTATCTTTCCAATCCAATGTGAAATATTGTCATTAAAACTCGCAATTGACTAGTTACCTGAAACCTCTTCTGAAGAAGTGCATCTTTTTAACCTCATCCATCTTAATGAAACTCGTCGTGAAGCTGCATTGGCCAACGAAACGCATAAGAGACGTACAAAGGCACAATACGAAAAGCATGTCTAGCCTCACCTCTTCTCAGAGGGTGACTTGGTCCTTCTTTATGATCAGGAAGCTGATGTAATGGGTACAGGAAAATTTAAACCACTATGGCATGGCCCCTATATTTCCAAAAGAGTTCTTGCTAAGGGTGCCTACGAGTTCGTAGATTATGATGAAATTCCATTGACGCAGCCCCGAAATGGGTTGTATCTCAAACGTTACTATGCTTAAACATGAGCATAGTAAATTGTTGTATTATATTTTATATATACTGTTGATTTGCATTTATTGTCTTAGTTTGTTTTTCTAGAGTTTTCTTAAAGTTAGTAATCTATTTTAAATTTCATCACAGATGTCTGAATCTTTGGAACCATTCGTTGGGTAGTTGATGGTGATAGTCATAGTACACAGAAACTATCCTATGCAGCGTGGGCCATTTTTTATCTGAATAGTGAGTTAGTGAGTTTTCAAGGGATTTGTATCGGTCAATCTACAAATAGTATCGTTGAGTATAGCAAGTTGATCGAACTTCTCTTTGATGCCATTTCATTTGGTATTAACCACCTCATTATTAGGTTAGACTCACAACTTGTGGTACTGCAACTTACAAATGTTTATACTGCCAGAAATCCAACACTGCATCATAATTGCCTAAGAGTTCGACTTTTGGAAAGACATTTTGATTTCATTCAATATCAACACATTTCTAGAAACTTGAACACATTTGTAGCACATGTACGTAAAGACATATTTTCAATTCAAATCACATAATTGAATAGGATTGTGCAATAAACATAGGTAAACACGAAAAACAAATAGATAGATAGTTATAGGTTTTTACAAAATTTGTGCCCAAGCCACATTGGTCATCTAATCTCAAAATGTATGCAAAATGTCAAAAGTAAACTAGTGATGCTCATGGTAACATGCTATTGATATAGCTATCCTATGTAATAACCACATCCAATGGTTAGGAACGCCAATAGTATGTCGCTGCAGTCACATGGGTAACTCTTCGATCTGGAAATCTGGAATTCCGAAGGTCAACCCTTGTATGTGCTGACGTAGCTCAGCAAGAGTTTCAGCCATATCCAAATCCTTAAGGACTGCTCTCCCAACGGCCCTCTCTTTTGTCTCACCCACTCCCTGCTCTAGTTGTCCCACTAGTCGAACTTGACCCACATATGCATACATAAAAACTTTAGTTTAGTCTCGGGAAAACATCAAAATAAAAAAACATGTATAAACCTTAGAAAAATCAAAAAACATGGTCAAAAAATTCTTACCAATTGCACCTCATTAAGTGCCTTCTGGTAAAGCTAAATTTTGATCTCCTCGGAAGTCGACGCCTGCATATGCATAATCATCGATGGCGATCATCTATCGCCTGAACCAGGCGAAGAATGTAGGCGAGAACATGATGGTCGTTTGACTAGCATGTTTGTCCATCATTTCTAACCATCTCTATATCCTTGGATCTCTAGGGTTAGATATACCCAGCATCACATGTTGAGGCTGCATCAATGGAATCCGCTCTAAGGAAAAAGAAATGAGGATCAAACCATATTTTAATTTTTTCTTCCTTCCTCCCTTTGCCTTGCTCAGTTGTTCTTTCATTTGAGAGAGTACAACTTCAGCGTAGTTGAAAAATGTTGGTTCCAAGCACTCTGGTGCATACTGCATGTAAGATCTATTTTCTACGTGTAGTGTAGTGGTACCAGCAAGTTTTGCAATCGTAAATAATATGGTTCTCAATGGAAAGTCACGAACATCACAGATGTTTATTTTCTCTTCCTCACTAGGTTAAGCCCCTGGATTGCAATACTGCAATACATATTCTCTCACCGTATTTCCTCTGAGAGCACACACTGAAACAGAAATGGGCAAACCTCTCCTCGATAATCCTGTGATAAAATAGATATCCTCCACTAACATTGGGACCACTTTGTCCCCAATGTGAAATGCCTATATCGCTGGAACCCATGAACGAACAAGGAACTCCAATAGCTCCATTTGTTGCCTCATACCCGATATTTTGAAGTACTTTAGCAACCCACAGTCTCTGAGGGCTCTTACTATACCCGGATCATTTAAGGCAATCATGTTTTTTTCCTCATGTTCTCTTTCCCTCCATGTAATAGTCATTTTGGTCTGATGAATCCCTGAAACACAATCATAAGACTCATAAGGATCCATTTCATACAAAAAACTAGGCAAACTTTGGGCACATTGCAAAGAAAAAAAATATGAATTGCACCCAACGCACCCCTGGTCAGGGGACAGTGCGTTGTAATTGCACCTGGCCTTCAATTCCAGTGCACTGTAATGCACATTTCGACATTCAAGGGTGCGTTTCCTAATTTCCAATATAAATTTACCCTAAGGGGCCCAAATCCATAAAAAATTTCAATGAAATGAAACATAAAGACCACTGAAGGAAAGAGGAGGTTCAAAGCTCCAACTTGGATCGAACGACGATGAAAATCGTCCACAGAATCTCTCGCAATCAACTGCTGAAGTTCAGGGGAAAAAGCTGGTTCAGAGCTCCAAAATCGAAATGGTAAATTTCAAATGGTAAAATTTAATAGTAAAACTTTTTTAATTGGTCATTTGATTATTTTCAAATCATATTTATTGTTTTGACTATAGTTTTTATTCACTTTTTTCTATGAAACAGGTATTTTTAATCCATTTGATGTTGTTCTGAACATGTTTACAGCTAACATAAATTAGTCATGCACACTTATTCAAGAATGATTTGACCACAAAGCATACTTTATCCTTATTTTTCGAGCTTTGATAAAAATGAAAAATGACTTGAAGCGCACTTTTATCTCTTTTTCGAGCTTCGATAATAGCGAAAAAGGAACCCGTGCAGTCTTCTTTTAGCTCTTTTCAAACTCTGATAATGTGAAAATATTGTCGAGCACTTGTCTTTTCGAGCTCGTAAAAGTAAATGAAATGACACTCAGTATAAGTTTAACCCTTTTCCGGACTGAGATAGATTATTTACAAAAAAGGAAAACCTTAGTCGAACATGGCTAGAAGCTTCTCTCATATATTATTTTACACTTTTTGATGCAGGAGCATCCGAGCACCCTTCATTAAAATTGGAATCCAATGCTGCGAAAAGAGGAAGCATGGCATGAGGACGAGATTTACACAAGTATTGTTGAGTTTGGTAAATTTTTCATTAATGAATAATTCCTATTGTGAGCGATTGTGAGTGAGGTTAGGGATTTGATCGGATTTGATTTGATCTGATCAATATTGTATTGATCTATTTAAACTGTAAGTGTGAATGCATAGGGGGGCCAATTGTGTGAGAATTGGTTCAACCATGGCACCATATGTAAATGGGTAATTCCAACGTGTTTGAAATAGAGTATGGATTTTTGTGATGAGTAATTTCTATCTAATTCCAGTTTGAATTGGATTCGTGTTTTTTTTATGTTCTTGTTCAAATATTATTTGTGTGTTTTTACCCGAATTGTGATAGTTTATGATCTAACAAGAAGCGTAGCAGAATTGGAGTGAGTCGCATTTATTGTGTAAATTTGTAGTTCTGTTGCTGGAGTATTGACAGTCATTGTTTCATGAATGTTTAATTCCGGCGTGCACGACGTAGAGGAGACGGACTTGTTCTACGATATTGTTTGAGTTTTTTTGTAATGAATACATCATTGGATGTTGACCCACAAACGTGAAACTGCTGAGAGTCGAGTGTGTGGCACAGATCTGCTTGCATTCTCATTAGATTCTCATTCCCTCATTTATTACCGACCAATTGATTGGTTTTTGAGGTTATGACTATGATGATATTTGAAGGCATTCAAGGCTTTTGGGAAGTTTTGTTAGCTGCTGATTAGATTATTTTGTCTAGATCATGGGCCCACAACCCACAGATCTACGAATTTGGAAATATGCAGTTTTGTTGCATCTAAGTGGTATCAGAGCGGGGAAGGATTTCCTGCAAGAAATAAATTGCATGCGAGGAAGAAGAGGTACAGTTTTGTTGAAGATTTGTAATCTTGTGGTCTTTGTATCGTTGTGCAAGCACCAGAAGAAGGTGAGAATATTGCAACAACCTAGAGCCATGAGTGCTCAAATTGTTCCAAAGGAGAGAAGCAGAGAGATGTCGAAAGGCTAGGTTCAGAGGAGAGAAGCTCGATGAGGTATTGTGTAGCAGGGATGACTTGTTACTGCATAGGTTTTGGTTGCAGCTCGCGGAAATATCACAAAGGCAATTCCACAGAGGATGTGGGTAGAATTGCTAAGAGATGAAGAAGACATATGACCAGGAGGTCATAAAAGAATTTTTGTACCCAGGGAGTCTGATGTAGGAGCATTCGAGCACCCTTCATTAAAATTGGAATCCAATGCTGCGAAAAGAGGAAGCATGGCATGAGGATGAGATTTACTCAAGTTTTGTTGAGTTCGGTAAATTGTTCATTAATGAATAATTGCTATTGTGAGCGATTGTGAGTGAGGTTAGGGATTTGATCAGATTTGATTTGATCCAATCCATATTGTATTGATCTATTTAAACTATAAGTGTGAATGCTTAGGGGGGGGAATTGTGTGAGAATTGGTTCAACCATGGCGCCATACATAACTGGGTAATTTCGACTTGTTTGAAATAGAGTCTAGATTTCTTTGATGAGTAATTTATGTGTAATTCTAGTTTGAATGGGATTCATTTTTTTTTTTATGTTCTCGTTCAAATATTATCTGTGTGTTTGTCTCTGAATTGTGATATTTTATGATCTAACGAGAGGCATAGCAGAATTGGAGTGAGCCGCATTTATTGTGTAAATTTGCAGTTTTGTTGCTGGAGTATTGACAGCCATTGTTTCATGAATGTTTGATTCCGGCGTGCACGATGTAGAGGAGACAGACTTGTTCTACGATATTGTTTTAGTTATATGTAATGAATACATCGTTGGACGTTGACCCACGAACATGAAACCACTGAGTGCTGAGTGTGTGGCGCAGATCTGCCTGCATTCTCATTAGACTCACATTCCCTCATTTATTTTCGATCGATTGATTGGTTTTTGAGGTTATGACTGTGATGATATTTGGAGGCATTCAAGGCTTTTCAGAATTGTTGTTGGCTGCTGATTGGATTATTTCGTCTAGATCATAAGCCCATAACCCACAAATCTACGAATTGGGAAATATGCATTTTTGTTGCATCACTTTTTCAGATCTGAGTGACAAATTTATGAAAAAGGACTCATCGAGTTTTCTTTTGTCCTATTTTTCAAACTCTCTAAATTTGAAAAAGGACCGAGTTGTCACTGTCGTTAGGCTCGTTAAAATATAAAATAGCGACGGGCTTGTTGATCATGGCAAGAATAGAGTTTAATTTATCGCTAGACTCGTTAAATTATTAAATAGCAATGCATATTCGCCCGAAGGGTTGAATTATATATCAAGCATATGTTATCCTCCTCAAGCTTGTTAAAAAATAAAGAGGTACTGGTTGAAAAATAACCGGGGAAAATTTTGGAAATTGAACAGAACTTTTATAGTAGCAGGTCGCTCTTGAACATGACACTTCACTCCATCATTGTGACTTTTTGGGTTGGGTAATCTTCTTTACGGTTCATTCATGCCTATGGTTCATCATACCTTCACTTCGGTTTTGAGTCAATGCTGCCAACTCATCTCAGCTTCACCGATATGTTCAAGAGAAGTCGTCCATTGAATACTCATCCTTTTGCAATACTCATAAACCTTCATTTTCATGACATTCATCCTTGAAAATTGCTATATCAAGTCACATTTTGTCTTTGAAATCAGTAACTCACGTTTCATGATAAAGTGGCTTCCTGTCGAAATTATCTCATCATCTAGGAAGTTTACTTAGAAACATCATCTTCCAGTACCATGAGGCTTGTTACAGCACCGACAAGATCCTCGCTTCCGGACCTTTGACCGAAATATTTTTTTTTTCCATTTGACATCAAATCATCTATTCACGCCTTAGAAATTGTACTACAGTACCTTGAGATCCATTAATATCAATGGTGGTTCTCTCGCGTGAGTTAACAACTCACATCGTTGGCTGGTAATCAGGCGATGTCTTCCCATGTTCGACTACAAATCATATATTCGCATGGCTAGACTTGTAACCGAACGATCGAGTGAACGAGATAAGAAGACCCTGATCTAGTTTCATCCATTCGGGCTGCGATTTCAGGATTTTTTTACACATCATATGTATGGTGACCTTACATATAAATCGTCATCCGAACATGGGCCTATATTTGTAGGCATGTCTGTATTAGGCAACATTCCAATGTAGACAACTTTCTGAACTATGTACATATTATTAGATAGTTTGTGTGTTGATCATGGGAATGCCTCCCTCAGCAATTCGTGATCAAGATGAAAATATCATGATGTAATTTATTGTAAGATTGATGCAGGTCACCACTCCACTTCAGTTCCAGCTCATCACATCGTAAAGCATCTCATCCAAATATTATTACTATTATTTTGACTTCATTCTTTAGGGGGCAGCTATTATAGTTCAATTTTGGCATCATCCCCCATGACCTAGTCAAACTGGACATCATCCCCAGGACTAATGAAATAGGGTCTATCATCCCCTCATATTTTAGTTGCTATATGCCCTAAGAGAAGAAAAATTCATTCATGGCTTCTATTGTGAGATTTCCAAGGTTTGAAGTATATGTTATATCACTTGACTCACCAACGCAACCTCTAAAGGGACTAATTGCGTTGCATATGCAACATCCTCCATTCAAGGGTGAAATGCAATGCACTTCCTGACATTTAAGATTGTGTTGGTCACCTGGGATCGGAATTATCATTGTTCCGGGAATCTCCACATGGTCCCTACCTTCTAGAAGAGTCCATATGTGTCAAACTTCGAATCCAAGTGTCCATCTAACACCTTTTAACTTGGGAAAATGTATTTTCTATTCTTAGAAATTCATTCATTTAGAAACTACCATCAGTTTCCCTATAAATTGAGCACAAATCCTAATGCTAGGGAAGGAAGAATTTTGGTACAGAAATGTTGTTGGATTCTCATTTGAGAGAGTGAAATTACTGATATGTTGCTGGTGTGATGTTAGATGTGATGAGGCTGGGCTGAAGCTGGAGCTGGTGGCAAAAAATCGATCATTGGTTGTAACCTCTGGCCCCTTCTACTCTTTAATAAATATTGTTGTTCATTTTCCCATATATGTGTCTCTATATGTTTCTATATCTTATGCAATGGATTCCTAAATGATATATATATATATATATATTTCACATCTAATCAATTTGATTGAGTAAGATAGGTAGATATATGTATATGCATGATGTTTGTTGTTCTTTGTTTGTGTTTGTAGGAATCAATATGGCGATCTGAGTTGGATTGAGAGTGACAGAACAAAGACAGAAGGAGAAGCACTAGGATCACAAGTAGGTTCTTTTATCATTCTGTGTATCTACTTATTTTAGAGAAGGTGATAGTAAATTCTTTCCTCTGTTGTTCTAAGTGCCTAGCACCACACTTAGGGAATTTGATTTACCTGTAGATCACAATTCTGCATAACAACTATGCAGGAAAAGCTACTATGAAGAAGATATTTAGAGTGGGATTTTGGTGGCCTACACTACATAAGGATGCAAAGGAGTACTCTAGAGCATGTGATGTGCGTCAAAGAACAAGGAAGTCTTCTAGAAGAGATGAGATTCCATTGTTACGACAAGTTACATTGTAGGCTTTTGATAAGTGGGCCATTTATTTTGGTGGACCAATCAACCCACCTGGAAAGAGGACAGGTGTGAGGAACATAATTACAATGATTGATTACTTAAAAATATGGGTCAAAGCACAACCAATAAGGAACTGAAGCAAAGTTTATTTTTGAGTACATATAGTCTATATTTGGATGTTTGAAGATTTTGATGAGTGACCAAGGGTCACACTTCCTGAATAAGACTATTAAAGCATTGACTGAGGAGTTCCAATTCTATCATTAGAAGAGCACCCTTTATCACCCTCAGTCCAATGGAACAATGGAAGCATTTAATAATATTTTGGAGAATGCACTTACTAAGGTATGCGATGTGAACAAAGATTATTGGAACCTTAGAATTCCAACAATGTTATGGGCTTATAGGACCACATGTAAGAAGTTGATAGGTCAGACACCCTTCAGGTTATTTTATGGGAAAGAATTTGTGATGCCCATGGAGTACCTCGTGCCTAGCTTAAGGATTGAAACTTTTACAGATATGGCAGACCATGATATGGTGGAGGAAAGAATGTCGTAGTTGTTTTCTTTGGAGGAAGACATATTTATAGCAGGATTTCATCAACAGGTGTAGAAAGCAAGAGAAAAATCCTAGCATGACAGACATGTTAAGCAGAAGAAGTTCCAGGTAGGAGACCTTGTTCTACTTTATGACAGTGAGTTTGTAAAGTTCCCAAGAAAATTCAAGATGCATTGGTTGGGCCCATACATTATCAATAATATTACTTATGGAGGCGTAGTTCAATTAGTGAAGTAAAATGGAGAATTGGTTGAAGGAAGAGTAAATGACAACAAGTTGAAGTTGTACAGGGATAACCCTACCCCTACAGCTTGCTCTGAAGAAGAAAGGAGAAAATTCTTAGTGCCACCTGCAGTTGAAATTAGGCACTGCACTATAAACTACGATTCAAAGAAAGAGCTTCAACGTAATAAGGGTTGTTCGCTAAAGTTTGGAGGATGTTGAAGTTCGAAGGAATATTTGCTGCACTCCAGTGAGGAGTATGTCGAAGACTTGTCGGAAAAATATGACCGTTAAATGGGAAATTTTTTGTTAAAATGAATGGAAGGCTACATTTATGAGGACATGTTGGTCGGATTTAGTGACAAATATGTAGTTAATAAACACAATATGAACATGGTCTGAGCTAATGAAGAGGTTAAAAGTTCAAAATGGTTATAAAAATCTGCCTCCCGCCAATATTTGACACTTTGTTGTCTTGAGAGCTCAAGAATTTCGAAGTGTGAAGAAATTGCAGAAGTTTATAGTGTTATATGAATACTGAATAATTCATTCTTATATTCAAAGAGAAAGGTATAGCAGGAATTACAGAGGATGTTGCAGATGATACACCCATAGCACCAGTTGAGAATCCCATAGCAGCATCGCCACAAACTAAGAACCGAATATCTCCACAAAAGAAACCAATTAAAGAGCATAGAACTAAGAAGAAATATGACAAGATACCTATCGAGCAAGAACTCGAACAAGTAAGAGACACTGAGGAAGAAGTATAGCAGGTGCAAATGGAAACAAATGGCGCAAGATTTCCATCACCTTTCTATCATATATGCCACCTAGGAAATTAGACGTGAAGCCTGTAAAAGATTCAAAGGATGTGAAGTATGGCACCTTTACACCCATGTTTCTAGAGTTAATACCATTCTATGGAGAAATACTTCGGAAAATTCCACAACTAAAGTTTTCAAACTCCAATTTCAATGATAGGAAGAAATACCCACAATTTGAACCAGGCGAGTATCTAAAGCAAGTCCACTACCCTGACAGTGGTGTGATGAGGTTGGAACTACAACAGTGAGCAGTTGGATTAGTGCGTTTGGGGATATTGAACATGCTGAATGTGCCACTTTTTGGCAGAAGTCCAGCAAACATAGCTTGTGTTAGAAAATTTATCATGCTCGTGCACGATCGATGCCTCTGGATGGGAAATAGGATCCCTATTGATGAAATTCTGATATGGAGAATCACGAGACTACCATATCAAGGACACAAACCCATAGAATAATTTGTGGGCAAAGACCAGGACAAGACAATAGTAGAGAATATGAAGAAGAAGTTCAGACTGACAAAAGTGAAGCGAGGATATTAATTCAATCAATGACCAAGGAGTCTACTTCGCGGCACACATACCAGCTTGGAAGATCATGAGAAAGTGTCGAGCCAATGAAGTCCCCGCAGCAGTAGTTTCACTAGTTGTGCAGTGTGCCAATGGGGTTTAGTAAAACTAGGCCAAGTACCTTTACAAATAATTTATGAACGACTGTTGCGATGTCCAAGAGAAAGGTACTACATTTCATTATGCATGGTTGATTTTGATAATAGCAATGTTGTCATGGAGAGATTCGGAGGAGTCGTAGTTTCCTTTAGTAGCTTCAAATGTGTGCGAAGCCATGCGGTATGCCTCATTGTGGTATACCAATCAACTATCACGAGCATAGGAGAACAAAATGTTTTTTTATTATATCATATGTACTTGAATATGTTGGTGAATCAACACCCTTGTTTGTCACCAAGCCTATACCAACAATATCAATCTGTCACGAATTTCAAGGGTCACTTCCACAGAATCTATATATAGGCTCAAAAGGATGTGACAAAGACATGGCATCCTCTGCCATATTTGGTAACATAAGATTATTTATTTGCACAAGCACAACAGGGGCCCACAGAATGGATGACTATGTCAAAGACAAAATCATGAGATAGTTCGACAGAGGAGGGAACATCACAACATGGAGAACCAAGTGGAAAGGATAAGGATAAGGACAAGGATGAGGAAGAGGAAGAATGAGAGGAGAATCATGACAAGGAACCTGTTGGAGGAGATGAGCACAACAAAGAGATTGAAAGGAGTGAGACAGACCCTTCTATCACAAAGAAAAGAAAGGCAGGTGCCGAAGCTGCCAAGAAACCCAAAAAGAAGAAAAAGGCAGATAAATCAAAGGATTTAATGCCATTGGCCCTTACTAATGGGGGCCTAGACTAGATCAGGGATAAAGTACAGGAAGCTACATCACAATCCTAGAAAAAGTTAGAGGATTGCTACAACACACTTCCAACAGGTGTCGAGGAGAAAATTGTAGAGTTAAAGATATTGGCACAAACAACCATACAACCAGCACAAACAAAGGAAATTCTTTGGGAAGAAAGATTAATAGAGCCCACACTTGGGGCACGGTTAATGTAGATACCTGTCGAAGCCCTACAGTTTGAATCCGTCGAAGTAAAGTAGCAAGAAAAAGGATGGAAGTATGTAAACATGAACATCGTAGCGCTACCATTGCAAATATTGCACAAGCTGCACCAAGGAATTATAGATGAGCTAAATCAGCGTGAAAAAATCACTTCAAAATTGAACATTCAGGTAGAACAAGAGTGAGCTTTGTTGAGGCAACAACTCAACCAGGCCACTCAGGAGAAGGAAGAGGCAATGTGACAACATCAACAAAAGTTGAAAGAGGTGGTCGAAGCCACATGCCGATGATTTATGGACATCAATTTCCAAGAAGAGGAATTAATGGAGGGAAATGTCGAGAAGGTTGGCCTTGCGGTAAAGGGATACACGGAGAAAATTGTGGAAATAAAATTTTCATATCAGATGAAGATCAGTGAGCTATAGATGAAGCTACAGGAAATTACGCCAACAGAAGTGCAAGAGAAGAGGGACACCGACCTAAAGGTTGTAGTGGCCAGTATCTCCGCAATAGTGGCAGATTATGGGAATTTTTTGGATGACACTTTACATATTTGGACTTCATTGTAGGAAGATCCAAATGTGCAGAAGTTAGAAGAAGACATTCAACAGAAATAGAAACAATTGGAGGAGATTCAGACAACTGCAAAGACCTTCCTAATCTCGCAAAAGTTCTCCAAGATCAATGAATGAAATGCACTGCAGAAGAAAATAGAAGAGCTGATAAAGAAGAGAAAGTTTTGACAGAAAGGACTTAGCCATGGTAGGATGAGGCAATGCAACTGCCTCAGGAAGTGGATGGGAGCTTCAAGAGCTTTGACATCGAGAAGAGAAAGTGTTGCAGAAGGCTGTAGGATCAGTGGCAAAAGCACTATTAGAAGAAGTGTGCACTAAGGAAAAGTAGATCGCAGGGATTCTACAACAGTTCAACAAGTCCTATGACAACATAACAACAAAATTCAAAGGAAAATAAACTAAGTGACTCAGGATAAGTCACGTGTGAGTGTTGGGGGCTTGTTGGGTGCAACCCAACTTGGCCTAGATTTTGGCTAAGACTCTACATTTTGTGGAGCAAAGTGCGAAGTGAACCGCGCAATGGAGCATGCAGTGGAGCATGTTAAATATATTGCACGGTGTCATAGGGGCTTCGAGGCGGGTCAAATCCCCTCCTTTTTGTGAAGCACACAATTTGTAAAGGGTTTTGGGTTATAGTTTCTTGTTTTCGGGAGTCCATGTTATTTGGACCATGGTATTGTAATGATGTAGCACTGTGATGTGATAATATATAAATGATTGAAATGCTATGTTTAGACATAATGACATAATATATGGTTAAGGGAAATTCTTTGTAATCTTTATCTTGTAGCGAAGGAAAGGCTCTTCAGTTGGGTGCTCAGAGACCTGGGAAGAGTCTGCAGCTTAGTGCGTAGACCACCTGCAACTTAGTTTGTAGGTCGAGACTGGTTGTATTCAAGGATTCATAATAATAAAGAAGAAGTGTTGTGGATGGGTGTTCTTATCTATTTTTTGTATGTGTTTTCTTAATATTTGTTGTTGGGAAGTAGTTATTACAGTTGCATGTTATGTCAACATAGTAATGGTTTATGGATTTATGTGACATGTTTCTGAGATTAATTGAATGTGGCGAAGTAATTTATGAGTTGTAATCATAAGATAATAGAATAATACCACATCTCCTTGTCCCTCAAGGTTGCAGAAACCTGGTTCTACATCCACCCATAATCACTTCGGGTGAGACCGTGATATGCTTGCAAGTTGTTGCTGAAAGGGCCGATGATAATGGGTTTTGTTGGTGCGTAGTAAGATCAAACTTGGGTCAGCCCAAACCAAGCCAACAATGAGGTCCATTTTAGTGGAAATAATGGGAAACTTCCTAGTAAAATCTCTATAATCCTTAATACAGATTCTACAAGAAATAAAAGCATTGAAGATGAACATATTAGAGACTAGAAATGAAGAAGAGCGGGAGTAAAAATATGAGGATATTGTGATACCCAAGAAGATTTTAACTTGAGGCCCAATTAGGGAAACTCAAAAGAAGAGTGAACCATATGAATATGGAGGAGGATATGTTATATGTTGAGCATGTTCTTAATTAATATCTAACATTTGTTGGATTTTCTCAAACACTACAAAGAGGGGCCATTTTTTTTTAATTCCTTCTGATTTTTTAAATTCGTGTCACTTGAATTGGAATAAAAAGTATATCTCCTTGAAATTTTGTAGGGTCTTGGGATATAGATATGCGAGTATGGATTTGAAATCCATTGAATATGATCTCAAAGTTCTACATAGGGTGAGATGAGGTAATTTGTGGTTTTAAACCAATATCTATAGCCAACAACATGATTTTGACTCTAAGGACTTTAGTAAAGCTAGTTATCTACTTTTAGTGGAAGCGTGCCCATGGTTCTGAAATTGTGTTTGAATAGTATTTTTACCAAGTTTGACAAGGTATTAGTAACATATGCAAAGAAGGCTACTTTCAAAACTACCTCTCAAATGTGTAATCAAAATTATTTTATTAAGAAATTTCCTAAGTGCACCCTATTCATAACTAAATGCTTGTTTCCTTGGTCATGCTCCTAATTATAAAATTAAATATTACATATTAAGGAGTGAAGGGATAAACAACGAGAAGAAGAAGTTGTGCTTGGCATCCTAGAAGGTGGATGGTAAAGAGGAATAGAATGAATATGGAATTTCAAAGCCGCATGCTCTTGACAATGTAAGAAAATGATAAAGAACTGAGAAAGGAAAACAATTTTGGTGTCCTAAAAAGCGGATGGAATGGAGGAACAAAATACAACTGGACTTGCAAGGACACCTCTTAGGCTTGATTATTTTTCAAAGGAGTGGGGTCGTTAACTCATCACAAGGTTCAAAAATCACTCTTTTACATTCTCCAAATTACTAGTGTTTCAAGACTAGAAATTGATTTAAAGTCAAGAACATTAACCACTTACAAGATTTAGGGTTAACTTACTTTTGTTCTTCTTGTTAACATTTAATAACTAACAAAACATTGATAAGGGAGCCACTCGCTCTCTCAAATTAAGAAAGCAAACATTAATCAGGAGGTCATTCACTTTCCACGATTAAGAAAACATTAATAAGGGGATCATGGAGTCTCTCAATTGTATGTAGTGTTTCAAATTAGTAAAACATTAATAAGGAGGTCATTCACTTTCCATGATTAAGAAAACATTAATAAGGGGATCACAGAGTCTTTCCCAATTTTATGTAGTATTAAAAATTAGTAAAACATTAATAAGGAGGATCATTTAATGTCATTCTCTAAATTTCTAGTGTTTCTAGTTTCCATATTCAAAGATCACTAAATCCCCCCATTTGGATGGAAGAACAATAAGTGGGATGCTATCATCAGGATTGTGCAAAGTTCCATTAAGCTTGGAAGCCCCTAGGGATAATCTAATTCCCCCAAAAATGACTTCCATCCTCAACTTTCCCCCATAAAATTTGAACCTAAAACCTAGTAGAAACTAAACCTCCCAAAAATAGCTTCCATCCTCAACCCTTCCCATAAAATTTGAACCTAGAACCTGGTAGAAAGTAAACCCCAACTAATCTGCACCTCAAATATCAATCTCTCCTATTCTTTCAATTTATTGTTTTAAGACTTAAAACCAAACTACTCTAGTAAATGGATCACTAGCTCTCATGTCCCTGATTATGAGGGTTTCAAATTAATTAGATTAAGAGACAAAGTCAAAGACACCTAAAAGACTAAAGTTTATCGATGTAATCCAAATTTTCAAAAATCTTTGCCAAAATAATTTCTAGATTATTTTGTGAATTTTTTTTAGACTATGGCATTTCCCTTTTGAGTTCAGCTACACCTACACCATCAAAACTTTGTCACTAGGCAAGGGATGAAAGTGATGACGGTGCATGAGGTATACACTTACGTCACCTGCCTGCTGGAACCTATTGCTTTCACCAAAAGCAATATCCCTATTAAAAACTTCATAATCGATTCGAATCCAGAGGTAGGGATACCCCACGTTATAGGATCGGGTGGCCACCGGAGGGTCAGGGTCCAGGATTTCTATTTGTTGTCGGTCACCTACGCTATGGGTTACAATTTCTATGAAACGGCATTATCAACAGACTTCACAATTTCTATCAGACGCCATTGGCAACAGAATTCAAGATAAAATATAATCGAAATTGTGAAGCCCAGTTGTCGCCACGTTACCATATCTTGATTCCATAAATAAAAAAACTCGATTTTGTGCGTTGCCTTCCGAATACTTAAACCCATTGGATCCAGAGACGTGGCCTCCCACACATTTCTTAATTCAGCAGGAAAGTCCTCACCATATTAATTTATTCCATTTTTACGTCTCGTCTCTATATAAAAGCGTCTCCTGCACCAAGAGCTCCAGCGTTTCTGTTGCCATCCCAACAAATATAATACAGCAGGCAAGAGATTGAATCCAGTAATTCTTTTTTGAGAGATGGGAAGCTTGGACTATGGAAGAAGGGTTACGGGATTTGCAGCTCAGGACTCCAGTGGCCATTTGTCTCCTTACACTTATATTCTCAGGTACATCTATACATTGTATTCTTTTTCATTTGCAGTGATAACTAGTTTGATAAATAAGGTTTTTATTCTTTTTCATTTGCAGTGATAATTAGTTTGATAAATAAGGTTTTTATACATGGTATTCTATTTCTCTTGCAGTGATAATTAGTTTGATAAATAAGGCATTGTATTATATTTCTTTTGTAGTGATAATTAGTTTGATAAATAAGGTTTTTAGACCAAGTGGAATCTTAATAGTTAATAAAAAAACTTTTTCTTAAGGTTTTTTATAATCGTTGTTATAAAACCAAAGACACTCGTGAATTTCACATTGAACATTTAACCAAAGGAATGACACATGCACTTTTGCACGCACTTAATGATAATTAGTTTGATAAATAAGGTTTAGAGACAAAGTGGAATCTTAATTTATTATTTTAACAATAATATATATGTTTTTCATAATCATTGCTATTATATTTAAAGGGATCAATTATTTAGAAATAGCCTAGATTCATATTTAAAGGATCAAATTTTTAGAAATCAGGCTAGAACCTAAATTCATGTTTAGAGGGATTAAATCTTTGGAAGTTTTCAATTTCTACTTTCTGGACATTGTTTTTTATTAATTAAATATTTATTTTTTTGGAATTTTAAAAAAATATGTTTGAACTTCACATTGAACATTTAACCAAAGGAATGACACATGCAGCGTGTGATAATTAGTTTGATAAATAAAGGTTTTAGACAAAATGGAATCTTAATTTAATAGTTAATAAAAAAGACTTATTATTTTAACAATAATATATTGGTTTTTCATAATCATTGCTATAAAAACAGCCTAGATTCATGCTCTAAGGTATCAAATATTTAGAAGTCAACTTAGAATCATGATCATATAGATCAAATCTTTAGAAGTCTTCAATTTCTAATTTCCAAACATTGTTTTTTTATTAATTAAATATTTATTTTTTTGGAATTAAAATAAAACATGCGAGAACTTTACATTGAACATTTAATCATGAACATTTAACCAAAGAAATAACACATGCATTCACTCAAACTGAGCTATAACATAAGAGAATTAAAAGAGAAAAAAAATGATGAAAAAGCTAGAAAAAACCATTATCATAAAATAAAATAAAAATAAAAATAAAAAATACTAAGCTATAAAAAATTACAATTTAATATCTGTAACATTGATTAAATCTAATCAGTTATTTCTAATTTCATTTATATAGCTAGAGGACATCTGTAGTCTATGAATGCCCAAGAATAAAATTGATTAAATCTATCATTAATCAGTCATTTCTAATTTCACTTATATAGGTAGAGAACATTTGTAGTCTATGAATGCCAAGAATTTATTTGGAGGTGGGTTAACAAGTTGAAATATCTGAGAAAATAGTCATTTCACTTATATAGCTGGAGGACATCTGCAGTCTATTAATGTCAAGAGTCTGTAGTCTACTAATGTCAAGAGTCTACTTAGAAGTGAGTTAATAGGTTAGCTAATTCAATTTCTTGAGTGGAGATATCTAAGGGAACATATTTTAATGATAAAGTTTGAGTTATTACTTACTTCATTGAATTAAAATGGATAGTTGATCCTTTGGTTTTAGCAGAAACACAGGCCCTGAAGATGTGGTGATCAGGGTCATTTACTGCGGAATATGCCACACAGATTTGCATCAACTTCGAAATGACCATGGCAGGTCTCATTACCCAATGGTAGCTGGGTGCGTATATGTAATTTGTTTGAAGTTCATATGATAGCACCATTAATATATGTGAAGTTTCTCTGTAACAGTTATGTGAGTTTTTTTTGTGGCATGCAGGCATGAAGTGGTGGGAGTTGTAACAGAGATTGGTAATGAAGTAAAGAAATTCAAAGTGGGAGAACATGTAGGAGTGGGTTGCATTGTTGGGTCGTGTCGCAGGTGTCAGGCTTGCAGTGATAGAATGGAACAATACTGTAACAATAGGATTTGGAACTACAATGATGTTAACCCTGATGGTACTCCTACTCGAGGAGGATTCGCTAGCACCATGGTGATTGATCAGATGTGAGTTTTTAACAAGGAAGTGTAATATTATTATTGGGTTGAAGTGTAATATTATTATTGGGTTATTAGTGAAATGTGGTCTTCATGTTTCTGTCTACTAGCTAATATTATAATCACTAAGTATATTATAATCACTAAGTCTCTCTCTTCAATGTCTTTCTCTTAACAAATATGGATTATTTCATATAATAAGTTTACAAGTTTAGTTAAATAAACTAAGTTGAAATGGATATAATAGTGATTGCTTTTATTTAATCAAATTTTTAAATTTAAATTAATATATAAATTTAAATGAATTGTTGTGGAGAATTTTGGAAGAAATTATATAAAAGAAATTTAACTATCCAAAGTTTTAGGTGGATACTCTATCAATTGTCAATGACCAGTTTTTATAGAGAAGAATACAAAGTAGTTGTTAAGAAATTAGTAATAAATTAATGAAAGTTAAAGAAATAAATTAATTAGGTTAAGAGACAAAATGTATGAATTAGATAATTTAATTAATTAATTTAGTTTTTATAGAAAAATATACAAAATAGTGGTTAAGGAATTAGTAATCATTTAATGAAGGTTAAAGGAATAAATTAATTAAGCTAAGAGACAAAATCAAATGTATGAATTAGATAATTAAATTAATTAATTAAAATATAATACAAAGTAATGGTTAAAAAATTAATAATAATTTAATAAAAATAAATGTTAAAAAAGATAAATTAATTAGATTAAAAGACAAAGTGAAATGTATAAATTAGATAATTAAATAAAAGACAAAATTGAGACCTTGAAAATGGAGCACAAAAATAAAATAAAAACATATTTAAAAAGGAGTCTAACCATAAACCTAATTTTATAAACTAGAAATGCAAGCTAATATATATGAGTGATGAAAATAGAATCACTTTAAATATATAATTAAAAAAACCTAATACATCATATCATATATATATATATATATAAATATAATTTATGTAAGAAATTATGTAAAAGAATTTCTAATCTATTTAAAGTTTTGGGTAGATATTTATCTATCATCAATTTATAAAAAAGAATACAAAGTAACTATTAAGAAATTAATATTAATTTAATAATTATATTTATTAAATAAATTAATTAATTAGATTGAAAAAAATAAAAAAATATATCAATTAGCCCATTAGGTATCTTCAAATCCGTTAAACCAAAAAAACAAAAAAATATATAAATTAAATAATTAAATAAATTAAAAGAAAAAGACCATCCCATATGATTTTGATTTTTTTTTAAAATAAAAATGATCATATTTTTAGTTGGTAAATTTGTTCAATTTATTTGACAACAAAAATATATGGCAGGTTTGTGGTAAGAATCCCTGAGAATCTACCGCTGGAACAAGCCGCTCCTCTTTTATGTGCAGGGGTTACAGTTTACAGCTCATTAAAGCAATTGCTCATACAGGCAGGCCAGAGATGTGGGATACTGGGTTTAGGAGGTGTGGGGCACATGGGTGTCAAGATTGCCAAAGCCTCTGGCCTTCACGTGACCGTGATAAGTTCATCTGAGAAAAAGAGGGAAGAAGCTCTCCAAGTTCTGGGAGCGGATGCCTATCTTGTTAGCAACGATGGTGAAAAAATGCAGGTGGGTGAATTAAATTAAGGATTGTTTTAGATTTTTTTTTTCAATTGAAAAATTGTGCTTGGAATAACTTACGGGCAGGCATAGGTAGTTCCGTTTAGGATTGGATTACAAAACTCGTAAGATCAAATTTTTTCACTAACTATTATATTGGACCATATCTTTAGGATTATTTCTTAGAACCCAAGAAATCTAGATTTACAGTATCTTGTAGTTAAATTTAATTTGAGTGTTTATTTTGGGAATATTTAGGAATTGGATGGACAAAAAAAAATTTACTTTTATTTATTTAATTTCAAAATATTTTCAAAATAAAAAAAAACATATTTATATGTATTGCAGATTTAAAAAATATCTTGGAATTTGACAGTCACAAAATATCAAATCAAATCAATTATTTGATAAATAATCTAGTAACCAGTTCAGAAATAATCCCAAAATCTACAATCAACATAAATTCATAAATAAAAATAACTCTTATAATTAATCTCTAAACTTTTTCAATTCTAATTATAACTTTGACTGAATCCATTCCTTGGCAGGAAGCAGCAGAGAGTCTGGATTTTATACTGGACACCATTCCAGTTTCTCATCCTTTGGAACCATATCTTTCCCTTCTAAAGATAAATGGAAAGCTTGTTATTCTGGGCGTAGTGCCAGAGCCATTGCATTTCATTTCTCCTCTCTTGATACTTGGTAATTTTTTTTTAATTGTATATAAAATTAGAATATTATAATAATATGATTATGATTAAGTTAGATATTAAATTAGTGTATTAGAAATTTTGTTTTGTTTTGTTTAGAGGATAAAAAAATTTCAAAGATTTTATTTATAGTTTGATATTAAGTTGGTGTTAGTAGAACTTTTGTTTTGTTGTTTTGTTTATGAAACAAGAAACCCTTTTGATCAAAGATTTGAATCATTACTAGATTTTTTTCAATACAAAGATTCTACTTATAGTTTGACATCAAATTGGTTTTAGTAGAACTTTTGTTTTGTTGTTTTGTTTATGAAACAAGAGACCTCTTTTATCTAAAATTTGAATCATTATTAAAACTTATGAAAAGTATACATATTTTATCTTTTTGATTTTGTAAACTAGAAGAAAAATTTAGCTTTTTTCGAAAAAAAACATCGCTTAAAAACAGTAAGAGACAGATTAAAAATGTTTATGTTTTAAATGACATATAACTCTTTAAGGCGACCAACAAACCTAATTTTCTACAATCATGTTGAAACTAAAAATTATAAATTTCTGTGACTTACATTTTGATTTATGAATAAAAAATAAAAAACATCTCTAAGTTATATATATATATATATATGCTTAAGAAGAAGCACATATCCCACTTCAACTGTAATGTAATAAGCTGAACTGATAGTGTAATCTGAAATGGGTGATGGGTTAAGCTCGCCTATTCTTAGCATTAACTTATTTTGAACCTCAATCGCAGGGAGAAGAAGCATAACAGGAAGTTTCATTGGCAGCATGGAGGAAACACAGGAAGTTTTAGATTTATGTGCAGAGAAGAAGGTTTCATGCATGGTTGAGATTGTGGGTCTTGATTACATCAATACAGCCATGGAAAGGCTTGAAAAAAACGATGTTCGTTACAGGTTCGTCGTGGACGTGGCTGCAAGCAATCTGGATAAGTAGTCATCAGAATGGCTGCCTGCAGCAAAAGAAGTTCTGTTACTGATTAGGAGTATATAGAAAAGCAGGATTGAAGCAATGCTGGTTGCTCAGTTTCACTTGTGAGGACTTAAATACAGATATGGCATATTGTGTGCGGTCCTCCATGTAATAATAATTGTGGGTTGGTTTAGATTTTTATTATTTTATTTAAAGTTTAAAAATAATGGTGCACTATAAAATTTGGGCAAATCATTTTAGAAAAAAATGGAAATTGACTATTTTTTTTTTTTTAAAGCATGGAAAATTAGCCCATCCACTAATATTAGGGCCAAAAATTTTGGCTGATTATGATTAAATATTTGATAATTTTTTTACTAATTTAAATTTATTTATTTGTATTTCTTAAATATATATTTTATGTTAGATCTAAGATTTTTGTGATCCATAATTTAGATAAATGTGTTTCGGATTAATCACATTATTAGAATTTCATTAGGACCAAATCCTAATGATGTGATTAATCTGAAAAACATTTATGTATAATATATATTTTATTTTAAATGGTTAAGAATAATATTATTTTTCCTATTCAAGTTTAATAGAATAGTGATCATATTATTAATACTATAGTATTCATTTTTTATATTAAGTGGCTGGTAAAGTTTAATATGAGAAATGTTGTAGTGTTTATAAATAAGTGTAAACATTTACATATTGGTCACAATAATAAGAATAATAGATAATTTATATATAATTTTTTTTATAAAGTCCAATTATAATGGTTAGGAGTTTTTGTGACAGATATGATGACTATAGCTCATATTGATGACTGCAGTAAATATTTGGAGAATGGTAATAATGGAAACAACATACAGACACATAGGTATATGATTTCAACCACCATAAATCTATTTGTATTCCCAATCCAAAATTACTTATCTATTTATAAAAAAAACTCATATTTTGTTCTAAGGTAACAAACATAACAAAAACAAAATATAAAGTTGTATTTGCACTAGATACACATTGAAATATAAATTATTATTATTATTATATTATAAAAAACTTATATTTTCCAAAAACTACAATTAGTTACTAATTAATAATTAAAACACACCCTTATATATGATCACCAAACATGCAGCTATAACAGAGCTTGTGTTTTTCCTCTAGTGGGAATAAATAAATTAATATGTATAATAAATTAATATATTATTTTTAAAAATTAAATTAGATCATTTTCTTTTTCAATATTATTTTAAATAAATGAAATTTTCATAAATATATATTTGTATATAAAAAATATATTTATATTAAAATTTTCAAAAATATATTTTATATATAAAAAATTATATTTAAATAAACAATATTTTTTTTAATTATATAAAGTTAATCTCACTAAAAATGTTAAAGCTTATTATCATTTCACCCACTTTCAATATATGCTAGGAATCATGACTCACATCAAGCTATTAATGCTTCTATTATTTGGCTATAAAAAAAAAAATCCATCCTTTAGTTTCCAAATTTCATATTAATATAGTTATTCTTATCTTAAATATTAATATAGTTATTCTTATCTTTACAAGTTTCATGTATCATCATTTCACTTAAATATTCTCTCATTGTTTCGAAATTTCATGTTATTATAGTTATTTATAGCCTATAGGTTTATATGTTTCATGTAATGTAGTTGTTTGAAAAAGTTCAGAACTGTTGTGAATACATTAGGATATTTAAATGTTTACTAAATAAAAATATATATAGCATATAAATATTTTTTCAAACATTTCAAAATGCATACGTGCTCTCTTTGTGAATTATTATCTTCCAACGGTTCAAAATTTAATTTGAGTGGTTCGTATTCAAATCAATACCACGGCATGAATTATAGAGAGTTGTGAGGAGCACACGTTTGGAAAGTGATGACCACCAAGCAGGTAAGAGAGGAGTTTTAAGAGTTACATAGAAATCTGTGGACATTCTAAAGCACTGCTAGAACCATAGGAGATGATATGTATCACTAGCAAATAGATATTATGGGGCCTATTAACAACACATTTAGTGGGAATTTTTTTTGGAATAGATATCTAAATCCCCATAGATTATCTATTCATGCTTCTAAAACATGCCTCTTAAAGACAATCATCTAGACACAAACTCTAATTGTAATGTTTGTCTTGAGATTTTGAAGGGAAAACGGTATCTTGCACTAACAATTTCCAAGTGAGAACATGGTAAAGTCTTAGACTCGCAAATAAAATAAGCTAGGAAGTAAATGACTCTTTTTCAGTTTACTAATTTTTTTTCTATAATAATTAGAATATTTAAATGATTTTAGTGTTGTACCAAAGTCATGTGATAACTATCCAAATTCATATAAAGGTTTATTATATTATTTGTTTTCTACATTAAAAATTGGATCATAAGCATATTTTTATCAACACATTTGTTTGAAACGTTATTTAAGTATATTTTCATAATTTATATGGAAATTTTTTAGTTTTAAAAGTGAAGGAAGACATGTATACAATATATGGAAAGATTTTTTTATGTAAAATAGCATAACACTTTGTTTCTTACTTCTTATGTGTGAATTTAGATTTCACTCCCAAATTGTTATATATATATATATAGTTAAAAAATGTAGCAAGAAAGGTTTAATTTGACTTTAGCCTAAGTGAAATTGAGTAAATCGAATTTCCACATCAACGAGACAACTTGGAGGTAGTAGCTACTGTGACATGGCTTTTGTCACTGAGATTACTTAGTAAATTTGAGTTAGATGGCTTGGAGTTCATTCATGCATGTGTGATTCCTAAAGTTTAGTAATCTAGTTCAATTGTTTTTAGTTGTATTTGGTTAACTGACCTCTATAGAGTCAGTTGAAGGTCAGTTGTGCAATGGGACAATAGTCTAACTCGAAAATATTTTAGTTAATTGATCAATCAACCCAAAATAGCTAGTACATGCAAGGGATTCAAGTTCATCAGTTGAAGTGGAGATGACAAGGCAATGTAACGACAATTGCTAACTAGTTTGAGTGTACAGGTGTTGCATGAGATCTAGAGATCAATCCTTGGGAATTGCGCAATCAATTTGGAGGAAATTCCTAAATAATAGAGGCTAATTTCCTCAGTAATTTCGCAAGGAAATAGGAGGCTTGGTGAGATGATATTTAGCTAAGTGTTGGCTAGAGTCTTTCATTGAGCAAGGGAATAGTTATTCTTTTGCAGGTTGAGCTCAGAGCTGGATATAACAATTCTAATAATTTCTCAATTCAATTGATTAATGCAAAGAGGCTTGAGGGATTTTTCCCACTAGGGTTCCCCTATGCATGTTGCTCTAAATTGTGAATTTCATTCTACAAATCAATAGAGTAGAATCGTGTCTCTTACTTTTTTAGTTTGAAATATTCAGAAGTTGCTATTTCTATCAAATTTCTACATGGTATCAAAGCCCTGAAATAACATTAGAACCATTATTTCGAACTTGTCGCTCAAGTATTTCAAATTAGCAACTTCTTTGTAGCAGTTTTTCTTTAGAATCGAGAGAATGTCTTTCAATGGACTAAGATTGGAGTATGCCCTAGAGGGTAGATCTAATTTCATAGTTTGGAAGGATTGAATGGAGGAAGTGCTCAATGAACATGGTATGTTAGAATATATTAAAATTTTATTGCAAAACCCCAACAGTCGCATGCACAATAATTATCCCAATGGAAGAAGGACGTTCGAAATTCCAGGAGAATTATTCTAGAAGATGCGAGGGACCATGTGGTATCAAATATCCATGAAAATTTGACACCATTTTCTATATGTGAAAAATTGACTGAGATATTCAAAAATAACAGTGCCCATAAAAAATTGGCCTTGAAAGATAAGCTTTAAAACATAAGGATATAGAAGAATGATACTATCCCGCAGTATCTCTCCATATTTGCACAAGTTCGGGTTGAGCTTGGAGGGGTTGGGGTGAATGTTGCAGAAGATGACCTGGTGAGCCTAGCTCTTCTAGGCCTTCCAAAATCTTGGCACAGTTACTAGGACTCTATGAATGGAAGGGGAAAATTATCAAATTGGGAAAGGTTGTGTTCTGATTTGGTTCAAGAAGCATTCATGAGAAATACCAGAGATGGAACTTCATCTTTGAGCACACGATGAAGAGAATTTTTCCTTGGTTGGAAAGGGGAAGAAGGGGAAAGGGCAGAAGAAACAAAGCATCCTGAATCCAACCAAAATAATAGCAAGAATAAATACTTGAGCAAGATCAAATGCTTCCATTGCCATGAATTTGGGCACTATGCAACAAAATTTTCACACAATAAGTCTACCAAGAAGCCTTCAGGAGGAGCAGGAGGTGAAGCACTCGCTTAAAAATTCAAATTATACTTAACCTTAAGAGTATGCATGGCCAACATTGTTATGGGGAATATGTGCTACCTTTATTATGGTGCCTCATTCCATATTACAGGGTGTAAGGAATTTTTCAATAGCATGGAGGATAATTATCCCCATATGCATATCGAAATGGGAGATGATGGGAGGTACAATGCTATTGAAATCGGTACTGTCACCTTTGAGAGGGAGAAAGCCTCTCATCTTTGCCTCAAAGTTGTTATGTTTGTACCTGGACTGAAAAATAACCTTATCTCTATAGAATTTTTGAAGGATTGTGGCTATGATGTAATTTTCTAAAAGGAAAATCCTTTTTTAGGCACATAGCTACGGGGAAAGTGAAGCAGATTGTGGTTCAAGTGAAGAACCTATACAAACTTGAGGTGGAAGATTGTGTTGCATTGAGTAACAATGTTGATAAAGTGTCGAGTAGAGATGTTGGAGAACTCTGGCACTGGAGATTGGGTCATTTACACCATGGTGCCTTGAAAATTATGCAACAAATCACCACTGACCTCCCTAAAGGCTCTCTTGACCAACAAGATGTTTGCAAGGGTTGCACATTTGAGAAATATATTAAATCCACTTTCCATGACTAAATGTTTGTGGACTCGTTTCTACAGTATTTAAAACAGAACATAAGAACTATGTTATTTTTATTGATGATTTCTCTAGAAAATGTTGGATCTTCTTAATGCGGAAGAAGGTTGAAGTTTTCTCCAAGTTTGTTGAATTCAAGGAATTAGTTGAGAAGGAGATTGGGAAGAAGGTGAAGGCTCTCAGGAGTGAAAATGGAGGTGAATTTATTTCACATTCCTTCAAGTATTTATGTGCCAAAGAAGGTATTCGAAGATAACTGACAACACACCATACCCCACAACAAAATGGGGTAGCTGAGAGGAAGAACATGAGAATAGTGGGAGAAAAAATGGCCATGTTGCATTATCATGGGCTGCCATTGCATCTATGGCTAGAAGCATGCAACATCATAGTGTAATTGCAGAATCGAAGTCCTCGTAAGATACTTAGCATGATCACACCATAGGAAGCTTTCTCTAGGAGAAAGCCTCATGTGTCTCATTTAAGAATTTTTGGAGCTTCATTTTAGTGTCATGTCTCTAAGGATTCGAGGAAGAAGCTTGAGCCTACAATAGAGTTGGAATTTTTTGTAGAATAAATCGAAACTCCACATAATTACCGGGTGTATTTACCTTCACTGAGGATGAAATTTGCGAAGAGAGATGTCAAGGTCAATGAAGAGAAGGCCATGAGTGCTCTCATGAACAAGATCTGAGTATCCCACTGGAGCATCAACTTCTAGCTCCAAAGGAGGAGCTCAAGATGAGGTTTAAAAGTTTGTGGAGTAGCCATGTGTAGAGGAGCAAACAGGAGGCAAAGTTGAGGCACCCACTTAACCAAATTCTTCCAGAGAGGGGAGAAAGAGAACCAAGGAATCTGGTGGATTGTTGCAGGATGAAAGGTAGAATGTGGGAGCCCTCACATCAGAGCAAAGCAGAGGATGTCACTTGACAATTACACTAGTTACATGGCTCTCATGACAGAGCTCATTGAGACATAGCCTACTTCATTTGAGGGAGCAATTTCTCAACCTGTTTGGGTTGATTCTATGGTGGAGGAATATGAATCCATCATGAAGAAAAATGTATGGGAGGTGTTGCTGAGACCAGAATGAAAATAAGTGGTTGGTTCCATATGGATCTACAAAGTGAAGCATGTAGCGGACTAGAGCATCAAGAAGTACAAGGCTAGATTTGTGGCCAAAGGATTTTGTCAAATAGAGGGAGTGGACTATGAGGAAACTTTTTCACCAGTTGTAAGATATTCCTCAATCGTATCCATTCTAGCTTTGGCTGTATAAATTTGGTGGAAGATCCACTAGATGGAAGTGAATGTCGCCTTTCTCAATGATGTTGTTGAGGAGGAAATCTACATAGAGCAGCCAGAAGAATTCACATGATCAAGATTTTTATGCGTGTAAAATTAGGAGATAATTATATAGTATAAAATAGGCACCCCAAGCATGGTAGACCAAGATCAACAACTATCTCAGTGGATTCAGTGGATTGGGTTGAACACCAAAAGTGAAGCAAATGCGAACCTCTATCATATGTGGTAGATGGTAAGTTTCTTGTTCTTGTTTTGTATGTTGATGATTTAATTTTGACAGGTGATGAGCAGTTGATATGCTCTTACAAAGAGGATCTTGCAAGGGAATTTTAGATGAAATACATGGGCCTCATGCATTACTTCCTCGGGTTGTAAGTATGGCAAGGTGATGGGGAATTTTTTGTGTCTCATGGGAAGTACGCCTCTAAAATACTTCAGAAATTTCACATGGAGGATTGTAAGCCCATGGACACACCTAATGCTACAAACAGGAGGAAGGAGAATGCCACTTCAAGTGAAGAGGTTGATGCTACCATTTATAGGCATCTTGTGGGGTCCTTGGTGTATCTTGTGAACACAAGACGCAACATGTGCTATGCAGTAAACTAGTTGAGTCAAGCTATGGTGAGGCCTACCAAGTTTTATTATTGGAAGTTAAGGAAGAGAATGTATACGATGTTGGGGTATATGGAAAGAGTTTTTATATGTAAAATAACATAACACTCTCTTTCTTACTTGATGCATGAATTTACGGTTTTGAAATTGATATATATATATATATATATATATTATTATTATTATTATTATTATTATTATTAGAAAATGTAGCAAGAAATGCTCAATTTGACTTTAGCCTTAGTCAAATTGAGTAAATAAAATTTCCACATCAGTATGACAATTTGGAGGCATTTAAATAGTGTGACATGGCTTTTGTCACTCAGTTTACTCAGTAAATTCGAGTTAGAGGGTTTGGAGTTCAGTTATGCATGGGTGATTTGTAAATTTTAGTAATCCAGTTCAGTTATCTTCATTTGTATTCAGTTAACTGGCATCTAACTATTGTTAGAGTCAGTTGAAGATCATTTATGCAGTTCGACAACAGTCTAACTCAGATATTTTTCAGTTAGCTGATCAATCAAACCAAATAGCTCGTACGTGCAAGGAATTCTAGTTCATCAGTTGAAGTGGAGATGGAAAGGAAATATACAGCAGTTGTAAACTAGTTTGAGTGTACAGGTGTTGCATGAGATCAGAAGAACAATCCTTGGGAATTGAAAAATCATTTTGGAGGAAATTCCTAAATAATATGAGCTAATTTCCTTAAGAATTATGCAAGGAAATAGGAGGCTTGGTGAGTTGATATTTAGCTAAGTTCTTGTCAGAGTTTGTCATTGAGCAGGAGAATAGTTATTCTTTTGCAGGTTGAGCTCAGAGCTGGAGCTAAAAATTATAATAGTTTCTCAATTCAACTGATTAATGAAAATAGGCTTGAGGGATTTCTCCTAGTAAGGTTCCCCTAGAAATCATTTTGTATTTGCAGTTTTTATTATTGCATGTCTATGCATGTTGTTCTAAATTGTGAACTTCATTTCGCAGATCAATGGCGTAGAATTGTGTCTCTTGTTTTTCAGTTTGAAATCTTGAGAATTTATTATTTCTATCAAATTTATACATGGTACCAGAGCCATGAAATAATATTAGAACCAACATTTTGAACTTGTCTCCTAGGACTTTCGAATTAACATATTTTTTGCAGCACTTTTTCTTCGAGATTGGGAGACTGTATTTCAACAAATTAATATTGGAGTATGCCCTGGAGGGTAGCTCAAATTTCGTAGCTTGGAAGGATTGAATGGAGGCAGTGTTGGATGACAATGGTGTGTTAGAATATTTTAAAATTGTATTGAAAATCCCCAACAGTCGGATGCACAACAATTAGCCCAATGGAAGAAGGATGTTGCAAAGGCCATGAGAATTCTTCTGGAAGGTGTGAGGGACCACATAGTCTCAAATATCCATGGAGAATAGACACCATTTTCCATGTGGAAAAAAATGACTGAGTTATTAAAAAATAATAGTGACTATTGAAAATTACCCCTTAAAGACAAACTTCAAAATATAAGGATGCAGAAGAATGACATTATCCCGCAGTATCTCTCTAGATTTACACAAGTTCAGGTTGAGCTTGGAGGGGTTGGGGTGAATGTTGCAGAAGATGACCTGGTGAGCCTAGACCTTCTAGGCCTTCCAAAATCCTGGCACATTTACCATGACTAAAGGGAAAAATTATCGAATTGGGAAAGGTTGTGTTCTGATTTGGTTCAAGAAGAGTTTGGGAGAAATACCAGAGATGGAACTTCATCTAGAGCACAGGATGAAGAGAATTTTTCCTTGGTTGGAAAGGGAATGAAGAGAAAAGGGAAGAAGAACCAGATAAATTCTGAATCCAACCAAAATAATGGCAAGAAGAAATACTTGAGCAAGATCAAGTGCTTCCACTGCCATGAATTCAGGCACTATGCAACAAATATTTCGCACAAGAAGTCTACCAAGAAGCCTTTAGGAGGAGCAGGAGGTGAAGCAGTGGCTTCACAATTCGAATTAGTCTTTTCCCTATTAACATGCATGGCCAACACTGTTGTGGGGAGTGTTTGGTACCTTGATTATGGTGCCTCATTCCATATAACAGGGTGTAAGGAGTTTTTTAGTAGCCTGGAGGAGAAGGATATCCATATGCATATCGAAATGTTGGATGATGGGAGGTACAATGCTACTAAAATAGGTACCATCACCTTTGAGAGGGAGAAAGCCTCTCCTCTTCGCCTCAAATATGATATGATTCTACCCGGACTGAAAAAAAACCTGATCTCTATATAATTTTTAGAGGATTATGGTTATGATGTAATTTTCAATAAAGGGAAAGACTTTCTTATGCACATAGCTACCGGACAAGTGAAGAAGATTGGGGTTCAAGTGAAGAACCTATACAAACTTGAGGTGGTATATTACGCTGCATTAAGCAGCAAGGCTAATAAAGTGTCGAGTAGATATGTTGGAGAACTCTGTCATAGGAGGTTGATTCATATACACCATGGTGCCTTGAAAATTATGAAGCAAATCACCATCAGCCTCCCTAAAGGCTCCCTTGAACAATAAGATGTCTGCAAGGGATGCACATTTGGGAAATATGTTAAATCCACTTTCCATGACTGAGAGAGTAGAGCAGATGCAATCTTGGAGTGAGTCCAATTTTATGTTTTTGGAACCTTCTCTACAATATCCACATCAAAACATAAGTACTATGTTATTTTTATTGATGATTTCTCTATAAACATTAGGGGAATTTTGAGGTCTAAAATGGACCTCCTAAGAAAAATGTACAACCAAAATAAACCTTATAAGAACCAATAGGATTCAAGATGATGATGTCAACCATGGGGATGATTCACCATTTTTGGAGTAAAAAGGTAAAAATAATATAAAATAATAAAATAATAAAACTACTTTTTCTACTCAAATTTCGAGTTGGAGTACTCATTGGATGCAAAATTTAATTCTGAGTCCAAGGAGTACCCATATTGTAATTTCCCTCAAATATATGTGTGTGTGTGTGTGTGTGTGTCTTCTTGCATAAGAGTTAGCAAAGAATAACCTTTCTCTCGTGGCTAGTAGTCAAACAACAAAATATGAGGGTTAAATCCTAGAAGTAGTAATCATTTGTGTGTAATTATCAAACTTGCATAAAAGAGTAACAACAAAAACTAGGTAGCAAAAAATAGATCTAGATCACGTAACAATTACTAAACTTCATTGGCAAAAAACAAAGCTTTTATTTAAAATATTCACACCCTATGAGAATTGCTAAAGAGAGTCTCCTCTTATGGAGGGTTATTTAATGATCATTTTTCTACAGTTGTGATGATTCCCTCTCTCCAAAACTAGTTCAACGATCCAAAGACACCAAAAAGAAAAAAAAATTGAGGATCTAGTGGAGAAAACTTAAATGTGAGAGGATCAAAAGTTGTATGATGATAATGGTCATTTAAATGATAAGCGGAAACCTTTTTATGTGAGGTTAGATTTGATGTCATGAAATAATAAAATATTTATTGGATCAAATCAAAATCTAACCAATTCTAGTATTTTATTATTGTTTGTTCAATTTAACTAGTTCTAACTTAATTTATTTGAGTTAAAATCAATTTAACTAGTTCTAACTAATGGAGGAACTAGGGAGAGGTCAAGTGAATTAAATCTGATTTAATTCTTAATTCGCATGCAGTGATCAATCAGATAACTGATAATTCGCTAAAAATAGCTCATGCATGTCAATTCTGAGGAAGACCCAGTAGAGATTGGAGTTAAAGGGAAGTGTACTATCAGTTGTATAATCTAAAATTATATAAGTGGTGCATACAATCAAAGGAAGAGCCTAAAGGAACTGCACAATCTGATGAAGGAAAATTCATTCTAAATAGAGGCCTAAATCCTCATTGAACTGCGTAAGGAAGTATGATCTTGGAAGGCTAGGAAATTGACTTAGTATTGGCCAGAGTCATCCTAGGAAGCAGTGAGACAGACAAAGATAGTGCAGAGAGCTCTCAATCCTGAGAGAAGCATTGCATTATTCTCATATTCTTTGACTTATGCAATATACAAATAGTGAAGTTTTTTGGTTGAGGCTTTCCCCAGATAAATCTTTGTGTTGTGCGATTGAAATTATTTCTCTTTCTTTTTCATGTGATTTTGAGATCGTAATTGGTTTCCACAATTTATAGAGTAGCTTCAAATATATTTTTTATCATATTACAAATATCAGTTTGAATCTACATGGATTTTCTACATGCACTAGATGCATTAATTTCAGTATATATGTTTATTTCTAATCCTATTTGATTGTTTGCATTAAATGCATTGATTTCAGTGTATGCACAGAGTAATTATTAATGACATGCATCGAATTATATGTTACATCAATCATCATCCTACATCTATATTAAATATAAATGAGAAATATCCATATTAAACACAAATGGAAAACAAATAGCAAGTCAATAGAGAAATATACAAAAAGTGACAATTGTAGATGCATTGATTTCAGTGTAGATCTTAATTTCTAATCTTCTTTTATTGTTTGCACTAGATGTATTGATTTTAGTGTATACGTTAATTTTTGATATGATGTAAATAGATGGGTGATATGCATTGCTTTCAAAGTAATTATATTAATAGTGTGCATTGATTTCAGTGTATGCACAAATTAATTATTGAGAACGTGCATTGATTTATGTGTTAAAGTACTCATCACCCTAAATGTACATTAAATAGAAGTGAATAATAAAGATCCTAGATGCATATTAATCATAAAATTAGATCCATCTTAAATACAAAAGGAACAACAAAGAGAAAATCGATAGAGAAACGCATCAAAAAAATAACAAGTGAGGAGTGTCAACCAAAAATGGAGAAACAAATACAGTCTCCACAATGCGGATGCGAATGGAATAATTGAGAGGCTTGGACCTTGTGCCCACCACCTTTGAAACTAATATAATGTTTTGCATTAAAAGTGAGGGGTGCCAATGGCTACCCCCATGCAAGTATCTAAATGCAAGTGGATTGGTTTGGGAAACATCACACAAGGTTTATGCTTGTAACATGCATTCGAGGAGAAAATTTGTGTGCTCAACTAGTTAATTAAGGGCACATTAGTTCCTCTCCCCACCAGGGAAATCAATGGCTTTGTTTTGGAATTAATGCACGACTAGCAGGGGAGAACATGTTCTGTAGAGTAGGGTTACTATGCTTATACTAGTGGAGGTGTTCATCCAAATCAAACTTTCATACAAGGAAGCACACCTAGTTCATCAATGTCCTTCCACCGCAAGAAGACTACAATTGGCTCTTGTAGCAATTACCTGGAGTAAAAGTGGAATGATGAAAAACTGGAAGAGGTTTCTACATCTTCTTAGGACAACCCAAATTATTTCCTAGTCATTAATTTCAATGTGGGTTAATAGGATCTAGATTCATAGAACCCTGTATAAAATTGTCTTGTGATTGGTTATTTTGTTGTGAGAGAAACTATTGTATTATATACAAGTTGGGTCAAAATCCAGGGGGGGGGGCGTATTTCATTATCCTATTTACCATATTTTTCTATATTTTTATTGCGGGGTTTTTTTGGAAAAAATATGGCACTCATGTCAAGTTAGTAGGTTGTGTTAAAAGGCCTCAATATAAGTTTATTTTTCATTGTTTAAAGCTTTGTACTATTCCTATTAGTCGACTCTTAGTCTGGGGTTCTGTGTGGGATATCTCAAATAGCGTTCGCCCTATCACTGTCTCAACCCAAGTTAATTGGTATAGCTTCACTAAGAGGTTCAGAACCGAAATTTGTATGGTTTGTTTTCATGTACCTATCTATAATGTAAACACAAATTGGCCTCTAGCTTAGGGCTCCACTCACACTAGGAATGTTCATAGACTTAGTGTTTTTGCATGAGGGTTATGGTGAGGTTATCCCTATCTTGTATTTTACTCGTGGATAACCTTCAGCAATTGTATTATGCAATATTGTTTTTCTTGTTTTTATAGTTGGAATATTCCTTTAGCAGGTGCTAGGTAGAAAACCTGGCCTTGAGCTGGTGAGTGTATTATGAGCTGGAAGTCTAGGGATGTTTCTCAGTTGGGTGTTAATATATGTTCATTGACCCATGATCGTGCTTTTCTAGTATCAAAATCTACTTTCATTAGTTAATTAATATGCAGAGACAATGAGTGAGGAGCCATAGAGGAGGGGGGTGGATGAGGCCCTCAGGGTTAGAACGAGGATCAACAACATATTAGAGAGGTAGAAAAATATTTCCGGTTGAAAATCCCTGAAGAAATTAGAAATTAGATGCAACACTTAGAGGTAATGGCTGCCAAGGATCAACATGCAATTTCATATTCTGGGCAGTTAATTATAGATCCAGGTTAGGCTAGGGATCATCGTAAGAAATATCTTCAGGCCTTGTTCATGTACTGGGAAATTAATACCTTAATGGGAATAATTTAATGGAAATACAGGTTGATCAATATGGCATATTTACACATTTGACTGATGTGAAATGAGAGCAACGAAACATGAATTTTCACATGGAGAGAATAAATTGCCATTTGGATTTGATCGAGTAAATAATCCCATGTTTAGAATTATCACTGGCACCTCCATGTTCCAATGCTAGCTACCCTGAACATGTTAAATCCTTTGAATGATTGTGTTTAATGGTTCTTATTAGTATTTTTTTTCATAGTAAGTCCATAGAATCTTTGGTGATGCTACTAGAGTTGTACCTCTTTAAATTTTGGACTTGTTATTCCATTGATGGGTGGTCAAAAATACTTAGTTTCCCACTGGGTGGGTTAATACCACCCATCATAATGATGCATGGTTGTGTTTGAAAGACTAATGTATTGATGTTTTGGTTAATATATGGGGAAACCTAGCTTAAAAAAATGTAGAAACAAATATAATCACAACAAAGGACAATTGAAAAACAATAAAATTAGATGAAATAAAAAATTGAATGGAAAATAGTATATCAAAGAGCATATTAACAAATAAGGGCATAATAAATGAAAATTGAAGATTCTCGAGATAAAATAATACAAGAAAATGCACAACAAAGAGGAAATAGACAAAAAAGGGAAAAGTAAATAACAACTCGAGAGCTTGAAAATCAAAGGAGATGAAAATTTGAAAAACAAAGAGTGTGACAAAGAAAGAAAACAATATTCAGCCAACTCAGGCATAGCACAAGATGCAGAAGAAAATCCTATGAAAAAAAAAATTATCTATGCCCAAGCTCAACTTGTAACTCTCACTCATATGAATTTTGCACATCAAACATTTTGTGAAAGTATTTATCGATTAGCTCAAGTTCAAATATGTCATGTGTGTGGGGAGTCATATACTAGAAGTCAGATATTTAGTATAAATATAGGTTCAATGTGGACGAGATGTAGAAGAGAAGCAATTCATCAGATAAATCTTAGAAATATTTAACATATTTAAAATGATCACATTAATAATATGTTCAGTAATTTGTTTGGCCATGCATGACTGAAAGTAACCTAGATCCATATAAATTATGGATATATCAACTGCTAAGAGGGATCGAATATCTTGAAGTGAAAACCTTTCTAGGAAAGGTTTACACCTCAAGATATTTTCTCCCTCTTAGCACTTAATAGATCCAAAGTTGAGATGAATCTAGAATGGTTTCGATATTTCCACCAATTTTAAGAGAGAGTGTTTAACTCTATGCTTGCAAATTTTTAAATTTAAAATTAAATTAATTATATTTTGTATAAATTTGATAGAAATTACAATTGCTCAAGATTTTGAACTGAAAACAAAAGACAAAAATTATACTCTACTAATATGTAGAATGGAAATCACAATTTAGAACAACACGCATAGACATGCAACAAGAAAAACCATAAGTACACAATGATTTCTAAGGGAACCCAACTAGTTAAAACCCCTCAAGTCTCTTTTCATTAATTAGTTGAATATACAAACTATTACAATTGAATTCTCCAGCTCTGAGCATAACGTGCAAAATAATAATTTCTCTCTTTGCTAAATGAAAAATTCTAGCCACACTTATCCAATTTTTGCCTCCTCCGGCCTCCTATTTCCTTGCACAAATATGATAAATATTGGGCTCCTAAACAATAGGGAATTCCCTATTTCCTTGTGTAATTCAGGATAAATTAAGCTCCTAAATAATAGGGGAATTCCCTATTTCCTTGCGTAATTCCCAAGGAATTGGTCACCTTCTTAACTGCAAATCTTGTACACTCAACTAGTATACAATTGATCATTAAAATGTGCCTTTTCCTCCACTCTAGCTAGGAAATTCAAATTACATGCATGTCTAGGATATTTTTAGCTGATTAACTCATTTAACTGAGGGATCACTAAGTTAACAATAGTTCTACTACTCAACTAACCTTTAACTGACTGAATTAATTACTTGAGCTCAGTTAACTAAGTTCAACTGAAAATAATTGGACTAGATTGCTAAATTTTAGAAATCACTACATGCACAACTCTAATTATAGCCTATAGCTCGAATTTAATGAGTTAGCTAGTAGACAAGGCCATGTCACTCTAGCTAACTTCAATCGAAGTCATCTTAGTGATGTAGAAAATTCCCATTGTTAAAGAATACCTCGTGCCCTTGGTCTTCAATCCTCAATTTTTTCATCAAACCAAGTTTTCTTGCATCATTGTTATTTTCGAATAGCTCAGTGAGCAGGGATAATTTTAAGGATGGAAAATTATCTTAAAGTTTAAAAAAATGGCGAATCTCACTAGTCCCTAATATGAAAACTATAATTTTTTTATTAATGTATTTGTAAAATTATTCAAATTTATAATGATATTATATATATTTTCTATATAATGTAAGCGATTTTTAACGTAAAAAAAATTTATATTGTAAAATTTGGGTGAATCATTTTTATAAAAAAATGGAAATTGGCGAATCTTTTTTTTGGAAAAACCATGGAAAATTAGCCCACTTGCGAATATTAGCCCCTAAAATTTTCCATGTCAATGAGCCTCTTACACATAGCAAAGTGAGTCTCCTTTCCATTTAATTTTGAGACTATATGTTCTATCACACCCTCTAGGATGATCCTCCTAGCTCTAGCAACATTCTTCTTCCATTGGGTTAACTATTGTGTATCCTACTTCTTGGGCTTCATAATTTCAATTTTAACATATTCTAACACACCATTATCATCAAGAACTATTTCCATTTGATCCTTCTAGGCTATGAAATTTGAGATAACCTCTGGGGCATACTCCAATCTCGATCCGTTGAAAGACATTCTCCTGAATCCGAAGAAAATTTGCTACATTGAAGCTGAAAATTCAAAAATATTGAGGGAAAATTTTGAAAATATTGAGGGAAAAAATCGAAATATTGGTTCTACTGTGATTTCAGGGCTTTGATACCATGTAGAAATTTGATATAAATTCCAATTTCTCAAGATTTCGAACTGAAAACAAGAGACACAAATTCTACTCTACTAATTCGTAGAATGGAAATCATAATTTATAACAACATGCAATAAGAAAAACCACAAGTACATGGTGATTTCTAGGGGAACCCCAACTGGGAAAAACCCCTCAAGCATCTTTGCATTAATCTTTTTAATAACGGAAATATTACAATTGCATGCTCCAACTCTAAGCACCACCTGCAATTGTAACTATTCTCTCTGTTGAATGATAACTTCTAGCCAACACTAAGCCATTTTCTACCTCCTCTAGCCTCCTATTTCTTTACGCAAATATGAGAAAATTTGAGCTCCTAAACAATAGATATGTCCTTATTTCCTTTCACAATTCAGGAGAAATTGAGCTCCTAAATAATAGGGGAATTCCCTATTTCCTTGTGCATTTCCGAAGGAATTGATCACCTTCTTAACTTCCAAGCCTGTACACTCAACTAATAAACAATTGATAATTAGAATGTGCCTTTTCCTCCACTCTATCTAAAAAATTAAAATTTCATGCATGTCTAGGCTATTTTTAGTTCATTAACTAGTTTAATTGAGAGATCACTAAGTTAACAACAACTATTACTCAACTTACCTTCAACTAACTCAATTAATTACTTGAGATTAAATAACTAAGTTCAACTGAAAATAATTGAACTAGATTGCTAAATTTTAGCAATCACTACATGCACAACTCTACTTCTATCCTATAACTTGAATTTACTGAGTTAGCTATTATACAAGGCCATTTCACTCTAGCTAACTTAAATCCAAGTCATCCTACTAATGTGGAAAATCGAATTACTCAATTTGACTAAGGAAAAGGTCAAATTAAACCTTTCTTGCTACACTTTCTAAAAATTGTGTTTGTTATTTAAATGAATAAAATTGATACATTATTTTTTTAATTTCATTTTAAAACACATGCATGCACACACACACATATTCATTTGAAAAATATCGCTATATTCTATATGAAGAATATATATGTTTTGATCCTCTAGAGACTATTCTTTCTTAAAAATCGTTGATATATTATTTTTAAATTTTGTTTTAATACACATGCACATACACACACACATATTTGGAAAATGCCTTTATATTCCATATGAGGAATATATACCTAGGAGGGGAGGATTCCAATTATTCCTCCTAGCCACCCCAGATAAACCTGATTCACACACACACACACATACAGTAATGGAGAAACATTTCGTACATTGTTAGTTCCTGCTAAGATAGGACTATAGAAATGAATTTTTCCTGATATCAATTTAGCATTGGCCAATGCAAGTTATAATACTTAATTTTAAAAAATACATATCTATTTTTCAATATTATTAAAAAATATTTTTTAAACATTTTATTGGACCATAACTTGAATGTCTTATTATAATATTTGCACAAAACAATTCCATGTGGATAATCTCCTCACAATTATTTTGCCACAATTTATGGATACAATTGCAATATTCATGCCATGATTTTTAGATATTTATGAAATTATTTTTATTGCTAAGCTTTACATAAAAACTATCGATAATTTTAATCCTTGAAAATATCTCATATTTAGGTAAATAACATGTTTACCATCTTCGCCATGGATGGTGCATAGAGGAGAGTTCGCCCTTCTTAGATTATGATGATAGCCACTCACTTAAATAAAAAAAAGGTAGGATACTCTCCAAATGGAAGCTTGCATTGGTGCATGTACACTACACTTAGGAAACTATGAGGATATGCCTATGGGAACTTGTAGAGCATCTAAAATTGATGGTGCGGAACTCAGGAGAAGGAAAATATGTCTGGAATTTGATTTACAGGGGAACGGAAGGGACCAATTTGGTCCTCTTAAGATAGGTTCTTCAAAAAGTTTTTGTTTTAATGAATCAAAAACTAGTTGACATGAATAACACCAATAAAATTTACAGTCGTTAGTAAGAAATCTAAAGTGGGGAAGTTATTTTTGTAAATTTTTATATGAATCCTCTATAGTCCAAGATAACTCCTTACATCCTTCTGATATTTGGGTACCAAAATTTGGGTAATGACTTTGATATTTATTGATTCAACTTTAATACCGATACCTAAAATGTGATGCCCCATGTTATCACCCATTAGATTGTGAAACATTTCTTAATAGGGTCATATAGGTCACTCACCAAATGGATAAGGTCTCCTAAACCATTTCAAGGTGGTATAGGAAAAATTTTGCATTTTTAAGCCTATCCTAAGTTTTGAGATCACCTTCATTTATGCCATTCCAAGGTGGTATAGGAAAAAAATTTCATTTTTAAGCATATCCTAAGTTTTGAGATCACCTTCATTTATGCCATTTCATGTCAAATCAGTCCCATACCATGTCAGTTGTCATTCCCCATGCATTCAAACTCAAAAAGGATGAATCTGCCAGTTTTTCAAATTTTCGTAGCGTTTTACACAGGAAAACAACAGAAAACGCTACGAAGCTACCTGATAATTGCGTAGCCAATATGAGGATTTCTTTGTTTTTTTACTTTTGAGCAGACAACCTCAAGGGAGGTTTCTGGGCAAACAGAGAAGTATTCTCTGAAATTGAGAGAGATTATTTTCAAGCACATATCAAATAACATTAACCTCTTTCACTTTTCTCAAAGGTTCTACAAATTTGGAGATTTAGAGATGTCTTTCAGCTCTATTTTCATAATACAGAATTTTCCTGTTTTATACATGTTTTTATAACGTAGATTCTGGACAGCTTGAGATGGATTTCAAAAACCCAAGAGAGGTTTTTCTTCAGAACATATTGACCTACAAAAACCTCCTTAAGTTTTGCAACATCTATCAAGGATAGGGAGATAAGAGCCCATATTTGAACCCTATGTTTTCAGAAAAAACAAAGTCATTTTAGTGATGAATAAAATTGTTAAAGGTGAAAATGATGTTTTTTGAAGAGGGTAAGAGGAAATTTTGCATGATAATATTTTATTATATCACTTTTCAGACCTACAGGTGAAATTTGGAAGAAAAAGGATAATTTTGAAATTTTCTTCACTTTAGGAGTTTTCGTAGCGCCAGCCAGGCTTGAAGCCCAAAAAACGTTACTAAATTTCTGAAGATGACTTTTTGATAAAAAGGGTGGTTAAACTTGAAATTAAAGCTTGGGAAAATTTTGTATTATCTCTTTAAACATATCAAATAGATCCATGATATAAAATAGATCTAAGATGTGGTGGAAATTGGTAAATTAAATTTGCTACCAAAAGTTGCTACGAAACTGCCTTGTTTTCCCCTGTTTTGGCAGCAAGTTGAATTTTGAAGGAATTGTGGTTTGAAGTGTGGTTCAAGGTCATTTAATCGCATGTGGAGGTCAAGTATGGTCAATAATATATTTTTATGCAGGTTTGGTCCACAAAGTTGTTTCAGCTCATCTTCAAATTATCAATTCATCGAGGAGGTATTTCATCATGTATGATGGCAGCAGCTCCTTAAAAGTAGGAATACATGTTCCATGAAGCCCTCCTAAAATTTTTTAAATTCTAATGGCAGCATAAAGTCAAATTGATTGGAAAAAAAATTTCAAACAGAGGCGTTACGAAAAGTTGCTACAAAATGAGCGCTACGAAATTTTCTATACATGACTATTTTAGAAGTCAACTTCAAGTTTGATTTCTGACCAAATGAAAAATGATTTTGGAAATATGAAAGAGATTTTTATTCATCACGGGCCTATCTACAAAAACCTCTCTCAGTTTCTGAAAATCCATCAAGTTTTGGAAATTATACACTCATCTTTGAAGCCTATTTTTCAGAATTTTCACTAACCAGATTTGTGAAAAAATTGTAAAATTCGACTTGGAGGAGGTCCAGCTCACCATCCACGTGGCATAATGACACATAAGCACTCTATTACACTTAGAAAAATTTTTGGTTGTAGTTGATAAGGGTTATTAAATTTATTTTTTGAACTATTAATGAAAGAAGAATCATTTTTGTATTCAAACTCTACAAAACAGAAATATCCCTAGGAAGTCTCCAAGTGATGGAATAATGTTTGAAATAGGTCTCTGAGGTGGGAATTCGAAGCTATCAAGGTGGAAAATCATTTGTATGAGTCCTCACTCTATAAATGATATAGTTTTAGAGTTAGAGGGGGTTGGTAGATGGTGACTTGACACTGCTACAATTGTAATTTCTGATATCAGTAATATAGATAGACTTTGTTTCTGATTCACTTGAGATTATTGGAATGTTTCAATGAGCTTATGTTTTATGTATCTCTTTATCTTAATTACAGTATCTTGAGGTTGAATTACTCAAAATTTATGTCACACATGCTCTGACTTCCTTTTAACATTGAGCTACTGAATATTTATGTGTGTTAGTATTGTCTTTCCATTGAAACAGTAAAAGCCTCAGCTTCCACAAGTAGATTCATTTGTCATTGAATTCCTTCTTACTGACTCCATGAGCCCAATGGTAGTGAAATCTATCCCATTTTTCACCTATAATCAAATACATTAAGATACTCATAGAGTTAGCCATCTGATTTAAGACCTAATTGAGCAAATCATTAGATAAATTGAGAGAGCCCTCTCAGACTAGAGAGGCTAATTTCCAGTTGCAAGTGGTTTGAAAGAGTTGCTCCAATTTGACAATTGAAGCAGCCCAACAAGACTCAATTTGGTGATAACACTCCAAAACAATACCTTCATTAAACATCATAAAACATGTTTCATTGGTTAAATAAAAGTCGGTTTCTTGAAATCTAATAAATACTTTTTCAAGTTTCTCTAAAGCTTCTTTGAAATAATTTCAATACAGTGTGAAATTATCCATATATACCTCAACACAATCATGAATCAAGTCATAGAAAATACCTAGTACTGCTCTTTGGAATCTAGCAGGGGCATTGCATTGTCCAAAAGGAAGTACTTTGTAAGCATATATTCCCCAAGGACATGTGAATGTAGTATTATCTTAATCTTATAGTGCTATTTGAATTTGATTATAGCCATTGAAGCCATCAAGAAAATAAAAATACATTTTTTGTGCTAACGTTTCTAAGACTTGATCAATAAAAGGAAGTGGAAAATGATATTTTAAAGTAACAATATTTAATTCTTTGTAATATATATAGACTCACCACGTACAATTCTGATTTGGCACAGCAACCAATGGTGAAACCCGGTAGCTATTTTATTAATTGTTATTTTTGGAATTCTTCCAAGTAATTATTAATGTTTAATGTTTTACCTGAACTAATTTCTATAGGAGTACTGCCAAATTTTTCCATATAATTCAATCATACCATAGAATGATGTGATAAAAAGTATTATATTTTATAATTTCCTTGAAAACTTATTTTTAACATATTCACATGATAACTTTGTTTTTCAAGATATTGATTAAAATCATATTTATTCACAAGATGTATTAGTTGATTTTCTTCATCACCTTGATTAAAAGAGATTGTTTGTGAGATATTTATAATGAGTTATACATCTTCATATTATTTATGTTCATCATCAATCATTTCTCCATTTTCAAATTCAGTAATTTCATTAGCTAGAGGATAAAATGTAAAAATTTTGGTTTAATTACCATTAGAGATTATAATATCACCATATATACAACTAATAAATTCATCATTTGTGGCTAACCAAGGACTACCTAATATCAATGGATGACAACCAAATTATTCTAGCAGCATGGTGTTGGCATTGATGTCAACTATGGAGCTAGTAGTGTTGCCATTGATGTCAATAAGCTTGATGAGTTGAGGACATGATGATCATATGGTTAGGCTAAGTTTTAGACGTGTCTTAAGGCGTGTATAAGCCCTAGAGGTGCCTAAAAATAGGTTACACTACAAGGAAAAGACCCTCTAGCGGAGGTTATAAAGGAGGTTTTTAGTGTTATAAAATTGGCCAAAATTGTCAAAAAAACATTTGCTACAACATATGTTTATGGTTACAGAGGTTTTGGCGGAGCTTTCAATGGAAATTCAACACAACTAAAAAAAATGGACAGCTGGAGTTTATTACGGATGTTTTTTTCATCGGTGTGCTACTCTTGCTTTAACGCACCAGTGCCTACATGCAGATGGCACCCAAGGGCGGTCTCAGTCCAATGCACCAGGACGTTTAGGTGTAAAACCACATCGGGCGTAGTGTTGGTCATACAACGCATGGGGCCATTCTAACTGGTCTTAGGATTTGTACGGTGCCCATAGGTCGTATCAATGCACTGGTGTGTATACTTATAAAAGCACCGGTGTGCCGTATCACAGAAAGGCACCGAGATTTATAATTGGTATCGGTATTCGTGTGGTGCCCATAGATCGTAAAAATGCATCGGTGCTTATAAATACGTAAACCTCCCCGTGCACAGTATCACACAAACTCACTGATATTTATAACTGGTATCGGTATTTGTGTGGTTCCCATAGATCATACAACAGCACCAGTGCGTATATAGACATAAATGCACCGGTGTACAATTACTGACACGCACCGGTTTTCATTTTGTATTTTTTAGAAACATCGCCCTGTGACAGTCTAATTATTGTGATTGTTTTAAATTCATTATTCATCAAAATTCAACACATATTATAACAATATTCATATCAATTACATTTTTATTAATGCATTTGAATGTGATGTTTGGATTAATTTGTTATATAATATCATAATTATTGTGGTTTTTTTAAATTCATTATTCATCAAAAGTCGACACATATATATCTTATAACAATATTCATATGAATTAATTTTTTATTAGTGCACTTGAGAACGACAATGGAGAACATAATAGCGACAATGGAGAATGCAATAGAATAAATTTATATATATATATATATATATATAAGACAGTCTCTATCATACAAAATGGGATAGTTATTGGTATCCCTTTGTCTTTCAATTGGGACACTATGTCCATTACATTAAACAAAATGTCTGATTTCAAAGACATATATATTTCAAAAAATAAAACGCCTTGCTTTGATATCCAAACATAGTGATCATCATTCTTCGCTTGAACTGTTGTCACTGCTAGAGCTACTTCCATGACTTGGGTTATTTTCAGGAATGTTTTGTTCACGGCGTTGATTGTTTTCTTCTTCTTCACCTTCCATCTAAAAACATAAAAATAAATTGAAATGAGTGTATAAACATTGGTGAGAATAATGAAAATTGCAATATTAAATAATATACATCAATGTAAATTGAAAATAAAAATGACGTACCATAGCAAAAATTGCCTCATAAACTATACACATTCTTTCAAAACCATGTACCATGCCATCTTTCAAAATTTCTTCTGTTGGCGCAGTTCCATACTTTGTTTCTTGCAAGTTTTATACCCCATAACAAATCATATATTTAATATAAAATATGTTTTTGTTCTATTAATTATAGATGGAGCTAAGTAAAACAAGATTGATAGATGCTTACAAATTCCACAATTAATTTCGGATATGCCAACATATACTCACAACACATATTTAACCCAATTTCAATCAATTTGTCTGATGGTTCTTCTTTGTATGTTAGCACCTGTTTGAAGACATTCAATGATGATTTTTGTAAAACAACTTAAAAAATACAAAAATGAAATCTAGTTAAGTTGTTATAAGGAAGTAACAATTACTCACAAACTTAGAGATCAACCCTTTTCTTCCTTGTCGTCTTGTTTTATGTGTTGAATTGGTTCCATTTTCTTTTCTTTTCTGCAAGAAAATTCTTGAAAATTAATATTTAATGCTAAATTGTTTATTTATTGTACCTAATGATCTAAAAAATCAATGATTACATATTACATTTGAAGCACGTTGTTGTTGAGATGGCTCTTCCTACGATTCAATTTTGTCCATTTCTTTGACCATCTTCTTGTATGCCTTTTTGGACATTCCTACAAGCATATTTTTGATATCAGCTCGTTCATCTTTTGAGATTTTCATAATCTTCCTGAAAATGTAACATGACAATAAAATGTTTATTTTTTATATTGATATATGAAAAGTAAATATAACAAAAGTGGTATTTATAAATAATTCTAGACAAACATTTAAAGGAATATTACTTTTTCATTCCTCTTTTTTTGTACGTTTTTGCTATTAAAAGTCTGACATGTCTCATTGACCAATTCTCTGGAAACTCTTCCTGTAGTTAGATAAATTTTGGTTCTTGAAATCATTGGATTGATTTTTGAATTGTAAGTGGAAAGAACGTCTATACATTCGTTCCACTAGATCCCTCAAACTTTTGTAAAAGTTTTTCCCCTTTTCGTTAACTTCCAGCATCACTGTAGATGAGCTAAGGAGCAATTCATTTTCATTTGCATGTTATATTTTTTTTCTTTTCTTAGAACAACATTCCTTTTATGAGTTGTTGGTCCCTGTAGAACATTAAACAGATGTGAATTAATAGACTATTTGACACATGTTATCTAATAATTTTAAGTATATTATTAATGATAATTAAAAAAAAGAAACTCATATTGGATCGATAGTATTTTTTCATTCACCTGATTCATCCTTTTACAATTTTTCTATTAAGCTTTTACGCTCTTATGGTCCTAGATCAGAAATAATCATATCGAGCTTCGTCATTTTGTGGCTCTGCATGATACACAGTAAACAATACATATTAGTTAAACTTACATATAGTTCAAAAATAATATTTCTTATAAATAATTTACAAAGAAGTTGCCTTTTTTGTTTTTCTTGATGTGTTATTAGTATTTTTGTTATTTAATCTCTTGTCAGTCATTTCTTTATCAATCTGAAACCTGTACCATATCATTCATTAATATATTTATAAATAAATTCTCAATTTTTCAGGTACAAAATAAACCTCAAGACACCAATGTGTCTTTCATGAGGTACGCACCGCGGCCAGTGCGTGGGGGTATTAAAAACACACCATGCAAAATAGTATAATAGACCGCATGGTGCGATGGGTATTATATACGCACCGCAAAAACAATGTAATAGACCGTACGGTGCTATCCTTGTAAAATGGAGCACTGGTGCCCTATTTCAAATATGGCGCACTGATTTAGAAAAATTGTTTTCAATTATTTTATTACACAGTACTTGTGCAGTGCGCTATGTAATACAGTGCACTGGTGTGCTAGGATACGCAGGGCACACCGATAAAGAAAAATCCATTTTTTCCAAAATTTCACGCAATGGCTGAATGGATTGGGATCCGACTATTCAAGTTGTCTCGTGGGTTGGATGTCAATCTAAAATGAAAATCCCTAATTCTTGAATCATGGGAACAGGGAGAAGAAAGGGAAAAAACAAAAAAAATGAAGGGTTTAGGGTAAAAATGGATAAAACTGCAGAAAAAGTAAAAAAAATAATCAAATTTAATCACGCGATGGTTTGAAATTCTATGATACAGGGTTTGAATCACCAGAGGTTTGGTTTATGTGTCTGAATACTTCTGTTCGAACGTATTTTGCTGCTCCATAGTGCCCTCATGCTCTCTTGCTCCAGGTTTGTCTCCTGCAAATATATGGCTGAAAATTTTAGCAAAAATAGTGAAATAATGAAAAATGTTTAGTATTTAAAGAATTATTTTATGAAATTAGATTTTCGAAAATATTTTGCTGCCCATTTTTTAAATTGCCACTTTTTTTTTACTTAAAGAAAATAGAATTGTGCTTTTTTATTTGCATTTATTCGTGACCAGTGTTGAAGTGTTGTGAAGCACCAGTGCATCTGAGTAATACGACACACTGGTGCATGTTATGATGATAAGCGCACCGGACTGTATAAAGTTGTTTTTTTTTATATGTAAGATCATAATAAAATAATGATTTCTAAAGTACATGAATTTATTTTCATTATTTTCTAAACTTTATTATGTTACAAAAATTCATATTATTCTAGATTTGTTATTTTACAATTATTTTCAAATTTACAAATTTAAATATTTTAATAAAATCATTTCACATTAATACAATTAAAATTTTACAAATATTTTACATACAATTACAATTATAATTTTAATTTTACATACTATTACATTTACAATTTTACATAGAATTACAATTACAATTTTACAAATATTTTACATACAATTACAATTAAAATTTTACCGTAAAAATTTTACATACAATTACAGTTAAAACTACAACTACAAATACAAATACTATTTTACAATTTTACATATAATTAAAATTTCAATTTCAATCACGACATAATATTTAAAAATATCATGGTCATTTAATATTAAATTAATTAATAAACATCATCATGATCATGATAACCATCGTACAAACATCATATTCGACTAAAAAACACATTCAAACATCAAATTAACATTATATATTAACATCATCACAACACAAACATCAAATATACATCTCATGTCAAATAACTCATGCTATCACATATACACATCTATCTGCAAGCTAAACATTAAATGAGCATATCTAACATTACTAAAAATATGCACATCAGAATGATCACCAACATGTAAATTAAGTACAACTGCAACATGAACATAAAATACATGGACTATATATATATATATATATATATATATATATATATATATATAACTGAATAATGTTAAAAATATACAACTGTAATATAAATGTCATGGATGAGCTGGTGCTAGTACAACATCAATAGAAGTACAATTGGAGGCATGCTCAGTAAATGGTGCAACCTCGACGATCGATGGTCGAGCCTGCTCATGATCATGACTAGTACTGATGGATGCATCAGCTGGTGGTAGTATAACATCAATATAAGTAGTAGTAGTTGAGGACTGCTCAGTCAATAGTGCAGCCTAGACGGTCAATGGTCCAACCTGCTTATGATCATGACTAGTACTGATGGATGTTGCAGGCTACTGACTGGATGTGGTTGATGGTCTAGCCTCATCTCCATGATGTCTTCTAGATGCTACTAGTGGAGCCTCATGCTCACTAGGCGCGGCACGAGGCGAACGATCATGAGATGATGAGATGTTGCTCACAGACTGTCCATCACGTGTCGCGGCTTGACTACACCTATAACGTGCAACAGTCCTCCTCAGCCACGTAACAGTTGTCATAGCTCCTACGAAATGTCGTATCAGACTGTACATATCACGCGGCATGCCTCTCCACATCTGTAATAGCCTATCATCGGCATGTATGTCTCTGTAATGAGCGAGCCTTATGCCTGCCTCAACAATCAATGAACTGAGTTGGTTTCCCAACTCCATCCTATATCTAGTCTTAGGTCGACCGCGTCAAGCAAGAGGATGTCTCTCTACACCGGCCTCATCATGATCATGATCCTCAGCATCGGCCATGTCCTGATCGTCATCAGGATCCACACCTGGATCATGTGGTGGTTCCGGCATATCCTTGCCATCAAAAGATCCAATGTCTGCAAAATATATACAAGTACACAACAATAATTAGACAATTTCATTACACAATTTAATAAAAACAAGTTGAAGAACATGTTAGAATAAATATAAATAAAACACTAATATTACCTCTATGATATGGCGACTCATCATCTGTGAAGAGGATGTTGGCACACCCTTGCCAATCCAATCCAACATAAAGACATGAGACCATAATGAAGGGATGCAGCAGATCGTCAACACTGGCTAGTAGTCCAATGCATCATGCGATATCCTAGCTGGAAACATAGTATCTCCCCTCTTGGGCATCATCTACCCCCACATGTGCATCCGGGCCTCCAACATCGGCCTACGAGGCTATCGAACAAAATTAGACCTCATCTCTAGAAACCTCTCAAAAAAATAAAAATAAAACAGCTCTGAAGCAAAAGGGAAGCTAACCCTCCCTTGTGCATGAGCACGAAATCTATCTAAGGTTGTACAAAACTATTGCAAAAAATGGCAGACCACCTGAAAAGTCGTGGCTCCTGTACTAAAGAATCAACATAATATAAAAGCAAGAAACTAATGTGTTGCCCATCATTGGTGTTGTGCGAAATGGTTGAAATGATAAGTGAGAGGCACTGCACGTCTTGTCTACCAAATTCACCTATACATAACTAACCTCCAGGTACCTAAAACTCTGAAGGAGACAGTACATGTGTCCAATGTATCTCTGGGATTAAACTAACTGACTCCCTACTACACAACCAGCTGGAACCTCTGGGAATGAGGGGAAATCCACCCCTCTCCTCGATAGTCCTGTAATAAAATAAATATCCTCCTCAGTGGGTGTGTACCACTGGTCAGGACCAACCTAGAAAGCCTGTCGGTGGGCATTCCACCTGTGGATAAGATATCTCAAAAACACACTATCGACCTTTAGGGAAGTAGCCTCCTCATAGAACTTGAGGAGACCTACATGCCTTAGGATCCCCTGGGTATCTGCTATAATAAGGCGAGGGTATGCATCTCTCTCCCTCTCTCGTGCCTCCCACTGGCGAATCATGTCATATTGTTCTACTTGTTGTTTTTGTTCCTCCTCTTCTCTCTGAAACATTGACATATTAAATAAAAAAAATTATTGAAACAGACATGTATTTAGGAATATATATATATATATATATATATATATATATATATATATATATATATATATATATATATTGAAACAAACGAGACGATCGGTCGCCAATAGTAACACACCGGTTTGGTGCGACTTGTGTTTGTAGCCCACCGATGGCGGTGCCCCAAATCAGTAGTGGTGCCCAAATGAAATACAAAAGCTTCTTGCCCTCGGTGCGGCTGAATTTTATAAACAGATTAACGATATACGATATCGAATAGTGGTGCGGCTGAAAACTGAAAATATACGCCCGGGGATCATATAGTCGTGTCGATTATGACTACAGAGCCATAGTCGACGATGCGGTCTTTGCAGAGCCACACCATTATTGCCGAATTCGAGTACGGTGCGCTAACGGTCAGAGAGATAATTCCATTAATACTGTAGCACTATTGTTCCATGATCAACGATGCGCACAGCTAAATGAGCGCACCACATTTTATTTTTTTAATTTAAAATAATGTGGGGCACCTTTTGCTACCACCCCGGAAATGGTGCAGATACCATTAGCACCGCTATCTAGTGCGAGCCAAATGGCTCGGGTGCACAGCACGAAAAATAAAAAAAATAAAAAATTTAAAAAAAAATTAAAAAAAAAATAAATAAAAAAAAAAAAAATATATATATATATATATATATATATATATATATATATATATATATATATATATTTAAGGTTATTTCAAATTCTAATCCACTAAAAAGCTTAATTATGGAAAAACTAGAAAAATACCTGTACATTTCGCCGTCGAGGAGGCATATTGGCTTTAGAATTTGCAAAAGAAAATTTTCCCACCATTTTTCAAAATGCAAGCTAGAGATTGGTGGTCAATGCATAGTAGCAGTGTGTGTAATGGGTGCAATGGGAGCGCCGATGTTAAGATGGCTCAGAGAAGGGGAAATGGCATCGGTGCTTGAGAGCTCTAGAGCACTGAGGAAAGTGAAAAATGCAGTTTTTTGGCCGTAATTTTTTTTTTATTTATTTAACCTGGTTCCGGTGCGCGGGGTTTTATAGGCGCACCGGTACGCTTACTTACAATCGCACTAGGCGGTGTCATATTTGGCGCGTTTTTATGATGCACCGGGGCGGTTCCCTAACACCACACAGGGATGTTTCATTTTTGGCACGATGTTTTGATGATTCAACGAGGCGAAATATTAGTAAAGCACCGGTGCGGAATAGTCGTAAAGCACTAGTTTTTTGGCCGTAATTTTTTTATTTATTTAACATTATTCTGGTGCATGCGTTTTATAGGCGCACCAATGCTCTTGGATAAGAACGCACTGGCACGTTTATGTTTTGGTACAGTTTTTTATGATGCACCGTCACGGAAGAGTTGTGAAGCATCGGTGCGTTACCGTAATAGGACACCCCGGGCGGGTGTGTCTGTCGCGCACGGTGTCCAGTGTGCCAATGTTTTGTGTGCACCAGAGATTTTTATAGTAGAGCACACCGGTAATTAAGAGCTCAGGAGCACTGAAAAAATGAAAAATCCAGGTTTTTTGCCGTAATTTTTTTCTTTATTTTACCCTTTTCCGGTGCGCGTGTTTATAGGTGCACCAATTGGTTTGTGTTTTGGCGCCTTGTTTTATGATGCACCAGTGTGGTTTCTTAATATTGCACCGGGCGGTTTCGGTTTTTGCGCGGTGTTTTATAATGCACTGGCGTGGAAGAGTTGTGAAGCACCAGTGCTCTACAATAATACGACACACCGGGCGGGTGTGTACAAAGTGCACGGTGTCCGGTGTGCCAATGTTTTGTGCACACTGGTGTTTTCGAGTTTCAAGAGCACCGGTGCGATGTTTAATGATAAGCACACCGAGCGGAAAACATCCACAAAACCCTCCGCCCACCAACCTCCTCTAGTAACCTCCGCTAGAAGTGGATGTATGGGGTATTTTTCTGTGGGGTTCCTCAAAAACATCCTCTAGAGGGTCTTTTCCTTGTAGTGCTAATGAAGATCTAGGTAGTGTTGGGTAGTGAAACTTTGAATTTAATATTGTTTACTACAATCACACGATCACGCTTCCTTCAAAGACTAGCACTAAGGTAGTGCCACACTTTTGCCACACTCTTCCCGCAAAGTTTTTTTCAGGGTGATATTTATGTGCTAGTGGCACTCCTGTAGCTGAAAATCACAAAATTTACCAAGGGTCAAACCAAAGCAATTTCCAATGGTAAAGCCTGGAATGTTTGATTGATTCAATCTTAAAATGGTTATGATTGCTCTAGTCAACAATTGATCGCTTGATTCGTATGAACACATTAACTCCATGTGATCATTGTAGTGGATTTAGTTACTAACAATCAATAATTAGAATTGTGTGTTGAACTAGTCATGGACTATTTTTTTGGTAATGGATCGATTCATTAAATTTGTTGTATTTGGTCTGTCATGACTTTGATGGGATTAATTGTTGAATATTCCATGTGCAACACTATTCAATGGTTCAAAGATGTGAGAATTGGAGTTACCACGTATAGTATGCACAAGAGCTAAAGGAGTGTGCATGCTCACTTCTAGGGGTTGATTTATTATGTAGAGGTTGTGTTCATTGACAGAGAGTGATGGGCCTTTGAAATTAGACATAAATTAAGGCCCATATAACGTTTCTTAGGCACATAAAATATATATTAAATATCTCCTTCTACACTTAATAATGTCTTTTTATGTTTTAATATGTTCTTAGGAAGGTTTAAAGATAATTGCATATTTGTGCCTAATATTATTTATTTGTGTAGAATATTGTGAGAATATTGGGCATATTATGAAGATTTGGAGAAGGAGATAATTAAGGGACTTGCTCCCTACTACTGAAGGATCAAGGTTTGAGAATAAATGAACAAAATATCATGAAATAATTGAGAAATTCTGGAGAGATTCTGGAACTCCAATGATCGAGAAAATCTAGGAATGTCTTCCGCGTCATTTACTACAAACTCATAGTGTTGGGAATCAGATACATTATTTGATGGATTTTGGAGGGGAAAGCTTCCTCCTTTCAAGGAGAATGATTCCTAATCATTTTTATAAGTACCAATTCGAATTGGCCTCTAGGGGCATGTATTGTTTACTCTTATGGCGGAGAAAACTTGTTTTCTGGCAACTCCACTTTCTTTTCTTAGAGAGTTGTACTTGGATTGATTCAATAATGAATATTGGTGTCGTTTTTAGCTTCTAAGGTTGGTTTCTTCCGTAGGACTCTGATTCCTCCTTGGGCTTGTCCATCCCAGGAGTCTCAGATCCCTCTTGCATAGTTCCTTTATGTTCTTTTCACTTCTTATTCCCATGCATCTCTTATTTTTGTTTTGCATATTTATGTATTTAGCATTGTTTCTTTTCTTGCTGTAGGATTGCGTTAAATGATTGAAGTGAGTCCTTTTGTAGGTTTTTTATAGGTTCAAAAGCATTATTCATCCTCGGAATAACTTTGTAAGGTCATCTTAATCATTAAGCTACTTGATTTTGGTTACTAGTTCACAAATATTTTCTAGAAATGCCTTGTAGCGAAATAGTAGTAAATTTCTGTTATTTTCTAGAAGGGGTTCATGAGATCCATTCGACTTGATTCCACTTGTATTAGGACGTAATAATGTTAAATTTGATAAAAAAAATTTACCCCATTGCATTTTCACTTGATTAGGTTAGGCATTTGATAGATTAACTAGTTCACTAGTTCTTGAATTTCCAGATTTTATAGTAAATTTATGTTATTTTTTAGCACGTGTGAACAGGGGTATTTGGAGTGATTCCACTTGGAATGGATACCTAAGAAATAATACTTAATAACAAAATCCGTCGAATCCCATTTTCATTTGATTTACTTAGGCATTCAGTGAGTTATTTCCAAAACAAAGTTTCCTATAGAAAAACAAAGTTTCCTATAGCACTCTTGTAGCATGTGTAAACTCGACCAAATTTGCTCCCAAAGGTTGTTTTTTGTCTCTTAGGCTTGAATCCTGACCCCTAGGACCTAAATACACGATTGAGGAACAATAAACACCACTTAGGACGTTCATTTTTTCAAATTAGATTAGGTATTTTTATTTGAATTCATGCTCTTAGGATTTTAATTACAATTTGTTGTTATTTCCTAAGATCAATTTATTTTCAAAGAAATACTTCCATTTCTAGAATTAGTTTAGGCTTTTATTTCATGAAATTCCCTCCATTACATCAAATCAACAAAAGAAGGACATATTGTATGTTGCACATATAGTTTCGATACCTCTTAAGTTTGTATGAACCCTGGGTTGATAATTAAAGTCAATAGCCTCGGTAGTTGCAACATTCTTGTTGCAATACTAAGGATCATCAATTTTTTGCGTCGTTGTTGTGGAGGTGTCAAAGTATGCATTGTTTTCTTCCCTAGTTGATTCATTTCTTTTCTTTCTGCCAAATATATATATATATATATATATATTAAAAATACTTCTCCAACACCAAACCCCCCCCCCCCCACACACACATTTGATCACGTGGTGTAGTATGAACCACATCAACATCCAATTTTGCAGATAAAAGAAGAAGAGGTGGCAGAAAAGGTAGAAGAAATGGATGGAGATGATGACAATGAAGAAGATATTCTTGGATTTCCCATTCAAGATACTGATGTCAGTGTGCATATGAAGAACATCCCTCCATATTTCCTTCCCAACTTCCATGGTATAACGTGAGAGGACCTGGAAACCTTTCACTTTGAATTTGAAATACTTTGTAGATCTTATGGCTACTTTTCACACACTCAAAAATTGAGATTGTTTTCTGCAACATTGAAGGATAGAGCTCTCAAATGGTTCATGAGTTTAGGTACTAATTGAATAAGGTCATGGAATGATATGAAAAAGATATTTCTAGAAAAATATAAAGATCGTGATCTTAAGGAAGAAATCTTTAGAATGGATCAAAAACAAGATGAGACCTTTGAAGACCTAATAGAGAGGTTCGTGTATACTGTTAAGAGGGCCAAATTGCATCATTTAGGATTTGACACACTAAAAAATCTCTTACATAGAACAATTAGGGATGAGTGGATTGATCTCCTTGATCTCATGAGTAAAGGAGATCTTTACCAATTATGAAGAAATTTGTGAAACATGCAAGAGCATATCAAGAGGAAGGGCAAGAGTAAGTAAATAAACATCAACATTGGTAAGTCAAGATGAACTTTGAAATTTACTTGATAACTTTAAAACATAAATTATTAGCAATCTAAGTGAACAAGGAGAAATGTTAAGAATGAAAAATGAGAAAAAATAAGATGTTGATATTTCTCTTATCCATGTAGAATCATATGGTACTAAATGTCTTCCATCATTACCAAGGTTTAAGGAAGTGAACTAAGAGGACAATGGAGCAAGTCAATCACCAAAGAAACTATGTTATGTAGCTCCAAGAAGACCATGGCAGCCTAGTCAACTTGATATGATGCAAGGACCTACTTCACAATTTCAATATTATTCACATCCATCTCAAAATAATTGGAAGACACTCCCTCCTTGGCAACCTTGGCCATCTCAACCCCAAAACCAATCTTGGAAACAATGTTGCCAAGGACCTTATGTGAGAAATCCATAATATCATCCTCAATATCCTCCATACCCAACTCCACGCTCTCCCTACCATCCACCTCCACCACAACTAGATCCATCTCATAGACCCAGTCCCACTCAACTACCTGTACCACCATTTCCAAACCCACACAATGAAGTATCTCAGCCCACTTACAATGATGAGGTACAATATTACGAAACATATCATCTTGATCTAAATGGTGTTCATCTTAGTTCAAGAAAGGTATTGCAAAAAAGATATTTTATTGATGTCATTGAAGGACAACATCTAGAAGAAGAAGATTCAAGTGAGGAGTTCAAAGAAACAGGGGCTGCACTTGATGAAGAGCAGACATAAGAATCATATATTGAGAAAGTTCCCTCGTGTTTACCATCATATCCTCCAAGTGTTCAAGAGGATAATTAGCAAAAAGTGGAAGATGTAGAAATTATACAAACAATATGTATATTAATGGATTCAATCTGATCATTCAATCTACTAAAGAAAGATATTGAATCCTTCTACAAATCAATTATGGAAAATAAACACAATCACCAATCACAAGAAGTAAATAAAGAAGCAAATCAAACCACAACACAGATATTTTCCCGGGGAAAGCTTACTTCTCAAAACCCATCTAACTTCTATTGTATATTCACCATGGAAATCATGAAACAATTGTAATGCACTCTTCTCACAAGAGTCTTCTGCACTCTCACAACTATCTCACACTGACCCAGACAAAATCGACCAACACTTAGCCATATTCCTACCTCTAATAAGCATGTCTTGCTTGCGCGATTCATGTGGAATACAATCCCTATTCTTTAGTAATTTCAGCCTTCAAAAATTGCACACTGCTCATGGGAAATCCAATGGATCTCTTGTTGCATGCGGGCATCCTACTAATGATACAACTTATAGCTAACATCCCTTTAACCTTTTTCTCAACTGGGTATCCACTGGAACTGACATGCATACAGCTATTAATAGTAAATCATTAGTTGCATGGCAGATCACTGCATGTGATTTAAATCTGATTTAATTCACTTGATCTCTCATTAGTGCAACAAACAATTACAACTAGTTCAACCGACTTTAACTCAATTAATTGAGTTAACTTATTTCTCATGCATTAAACTAATGCACTAACTCCAATTCGAACTCCATAACTAATAGAATCACTCTGCATGCCTCCCCAACCACCCTCAACTCGGAATTCATGAGCTAACTGAGTTTATCACACTCAGTTAACTATTACAAGTGATTATGAGATAAGATTACATTTTATTGTCCAATTTAATTAAGGGAAAATTAAATTAGACACACATTTCTTGTTGACTTTTCAACACTCTCTCTCAACAAGAAAGGGATTATCTGCCACCCTGATCCTGCCTATATGGTATTCTAATTTTCTCCTGGAGAGCGCCTTCGTCAGAATATCTACATCCTGATATTTCGTGGGAATGTACTGAAGTAAATGATAATGTGCCTCTAAACACAATCTCTGATATGGTGGTACCGGATGTCTACGTGCTTGGACATATCATGGAATACCATATTAACCGAGAGTTTAATGCAACCCTGGTTATCACAATGTATCACCGTCAGATCCATCTGAGAACCAAACAAACCAAACAAAATATTCCCCATCCAGATGGCCTCACATGCAGCCTGAATTTCTGCCATGTACTCTACCTCTGCTGAACTGAGTGCCACAGATCGTTGCTTCCTGTTGTATCAAGAAACTATTGTCGATCCTATGCTGAAGATCCCTCCTGATGTGATATTTCTGTATGATGGACTGCCTGCCAAATCTGCATCCGTGAAGCCTTGAAGCTTCACTCCCTCTATTTGTTTGTACCATAATCCATACTCTGTAGTGCCCCTGAGATATCTCAATACATGCTTCCTCGCCTTCCAAAAGAGCTTGGTTGGCTTAACCATAGCTTGACTCATCTAGTTAATTGCGTAGAAAATGTTTGGTCTGGTGTTCAACAAGTACATCAGTGAACCCACTAGCTTCCTATAGACAGTAGCATCCACTACCTCTCTTGAAATAGCATCCTCCTTCCTCCAATTTCTTAGAAGAGGATTCTTCATGGGTTTACAGCTCTCCATGTGAAACTTACTCATAATCTCTTTGGAAACATTTCCTTGAGAAACAAATAGCTCACCATCCCACTGCCATATTTCCAAACCAAGTAAATAGTGAAGGAGTCCCATGTCCTTCATTTCGAACTCCCTTGCAAGATCCTCTTTGCAATAATTTATCAACTGCTCATCACCTATGAAAACTAGATCATCAAAATAAAGTAGGATAATCAAGAGCTTACCATCAACCAAAAGCTGGTACAGGTTCACATATGCTTCACTTTTAGTTAAGCCCAACCTGGTGAAATAGTTGTCAATTCTAGTGTACCAAGTACAAGGTGCTTGCTTCAGCCCATACAGTGCTCTCTTGAGTCGGCACACATGTGACTCACTATCAAAGATCTTAAAACCTTTTGGCTAATCTATGCACACTTCTTCCTCAATAAATCCATTAAGAAACACAGTTTTCACATCCATCTGATGTATCTGCCACCCCATCTGTGCTGAGAGTGCAAGGATAGATATAATCGATGATTATCTCGTAACTGATGCGAAAGTATCCTCATAGTCAATCCCCTCAACCTATGAGAATCCCCAGGCTACAAATATAGCCTTTTACTTCTCCACACTCCCATCTACCACTTGCTTCACCTTATAGATCCAATCACTGATTTTCCGACCGGTCTTGGGACAACTTCCCATGCACTGTTCTTGACGATGGAGTCATATTCCTCAACCATAGCTTCAACACAAATTGGTTGCTGCATTGTTTCCTCAAAGGAGGATGGTTCTGTCACAATACACTTGCTCATAAGAGCCATGTATCCAATAAACTTGTCTGGAGATTGTCTCTGTCTGCGCAGTGAAGTAGGTGCTCCTACATGCTCTGTCGCATAAAGCCTCAATCTATCAACTTTTGTGGTGCATCTTCTACCAAGTCTAGTGGATGGCTCTACATGAGTTTTTTTTGCCACTCCATGATCTTCCACATGTGGTTGCTCCACATATTGAGGTTCATTCTTTGGAACCAAGAGTTCCTCATCTCCATGCAAATCCAACTCCCTCTCACGGGACAATCGCATGGCTTTCTCCTCGTCAAATTTTATATCCCGTCTCACAACAATCATCCTGTTGTTTGGAAAATACACCCGATAATTGTGGGGAGTATCAGTGTACCCCACAAATATGTCAATCTCAGATGTTGGTTCGAGCTTCTTCCAAGAATATTTGGTCACATGGTAATAGACAAGTGAGCTAAAAATTTTAAAATATGAAACATCAGGTTTCTTACCAGAAAAAGCCTCCTCTAGTGTACTCATGCCAAATATCCTATGAGGACTGCGGTTTTTCATAAATACCATTTTGTTGCATGCCTCCGCCTACAGATGCAACGATAGGCCATGATCATGCAACATCACTCATGTCACACCCACAATTGTTCTATTCTTTCTTTCTGTGACCCCAATTTGTTGTGGGTTATGAGGCACAATCAACTCTCTCTGAATTCCTTCTTTGCTACAAAAGTTCTTGAATTCATTAGAGATGTAATCACCACCATTGTCGCTCCTAATAGCCTTCACATGCTTCCTCGTGTCTTTCTCCACCAGTTCTTTGAACTCACAAAATTTTGAGAACGTCTGATCTTTCTTCTGCATGAAGTAGATATAACACTTTCTAGAAAAATCATCAACAAAGATCACATAATACATGTGCTTTGTTTTCAAAACTGTAGAGAATGGTCCACACATGTCTAAGTGAACTCTATCAAGGATTTACATTGTTTGATTCTCCTACTCATGAAAAGAGGCCTTTGCATACGCCCCCATGGTACATCCCTTGAATGTGTCTATCTGTGCAAGAGTACCCATGGGAAGACCCATAGAAATCTACTGAATGGCCTTCAAGGCTCTATGTTGTAGATGGCCCAATCTCCTATGCCATAACTCACCCTCATCTCGACTCACCACTTTGTCTGCCTTACCCATCAATGTTGTGTAGTCATCTACATCAAGTTTATAGATATTCTTCACACAAATCCCAATCTTCTTGGCTTGTCCTGTGGCTTTGTGTCGAATGAAATCTTTCCCTTCACTGAAAACAACATCATAGCCTCTATCCTCCAATATTGCGATTGAAACTAAATTCTTTTTCAATCCTGGTACATGCATTACATCTTTTAATAAGAAGGGTTTACCTGGGTGTCTCTGGAAGGTACCTGTACCATTCCCAGTAGCACTGTACCACCCGTCATTGCCCATTTCGATATGCATCTAGAGGTTCTTCTCCTCCAAGCTACTAAAAAGCTCTTTGTCTCTTGTCATGTGGAAAGATGCACCACTATCCAAGTACCACATTGATCCCATTGCACTTGACACCATGCATGCAATGAGCGAGAAGTCAAACTCAAATTGCAAGGCCAAAGACTCACCAGCTGCAGATCCTGAAGCCTTCTTGTTCTTCTTCTTTTGTGGACAATTAGTGGCATAATGTCCATGTTCGTGACAATGAAAACACTTCACTATGGACATGTCACGCTTCTTGCCTTCTTTTCCGAACTCAGATTTGGAATAGGATTTAATTCCTTTCCCCTTCTTCGCGTTATCAGCAAAAGCACAATTTTCTTCATCATTTGTCTTAGATGAAGATCCATCCTTGGTATTCCACATGAATTATTCTTGCACCAAATCCGACCAAAGTTGTTCCCAATCTGGCAGCTTCTCCCTCCCATTGACAGATTCCTGATAACTATGCCAACCCTTGGGAAGGCCTAGAAGAGCTAGGCTCACCAAGTCATCATCCATGACAGTAATTCTGACGCTCCCAAGCTCATCTCGACATTGGAAAAACTTGGTTAAATATTTCGGAACAGTGTCGCCTTTCTCCATTTTGATTTTCCTGAGCTTATCCTTCAGTGCCAATTTTATATGATCATTTTTTCTCTGAAACAGATCTTTCAAAGCCTTCCACATTGCATATGGAGTCGCTTTTCCATGGAGACTTGAGACAATGTGGTCTTTTACTCCCTCCAATAATATCCTCCTTGCATTTGCAACCCTCTTTTTCAAAGCATCAAGATTTATGGCATCTGCTATAGTGTGTTTGGGAATGTCATTATCAATGAATTATTTCAACCCATTGTCCTCCAGAACTGCCTTCATCCTGTCTTTCCACGCAATATAATTGGAACTGCCCTCGAGTGCATACTCCAATCTCAAGCCATTGAAAGCCATATTGATCTTGATCTGCCTGTCACACCAAGAATACTTTTGCAAATTCAAATGCTATTCAGTCACAAACTCAACCTTCTCCACTATAGTGATTTCTTGTGCTCTGATACCATGTAGAAATTATAGAAACAATATGTATATCAATGGATTCAATCCAATCATGCAATCTACTAAAGCAAGATATAGAATCCTTCTACAAATCAATTGCGGAAAATAAACATGATCACCAATCACAACAAGTAAAGAAAGAAGCAAATCAAACCACAACACATATATTTTCTTGGGAAAAGATTACTGCTCAAAACCCCTCTATCCTCTATTGTATATTCACCATGGAAATCATGAAACAATTACAATGCACTCTTCTCACAAGAGTCTCCTACACTCTCACAATTTTCTCACACTGACCCGGAAAAAATCGACCAACACTTAGCCAATTTCCTGCCTCTAATCAGCCTGTCTTGCTTGCGCAATTCATGTGGAATGCAATCCCTATTCTTTAGGAATTTCAGCCTTCCAAAACTTCACAATGCTCATGGGAAATCCAATGGATGTCTTGTTGCATGCGGGCAGCCTACTAATGATACAATTGATAGTTAACATCCCTTTATCATCTGTCTCAAATGTGTCTCCACTGGAACTGACATGCATGCAGCTATTAATATTAAATCATCAGTTTCATGGAAGATCACTTCATGTGAATTAAATCTGATTTAATTCACTTGATCTCTCACTAGTGCAACAAACAGTTACCACTAGTTCAATTGACTTTAACTCAATTAATTGAGTTAACTGATTTCTCATGCATTAAACTAATGCGCTAACTGCAATTCGAACTCCATAACTAATAGAATCACTCTGCATGCCTCAACAACCACCCTCAACTCAAAATTAATGACCTAACTGAGTTTATCACACTCGGTTAACTATTACAAGTGATTATGAGATAAGATTACATTTTATTGTCCAATTTAATTAAGGGAAAATTAAATTAGACACACATTTCTTGTTGACTTTCAACAGAAGATTTGAATTTCATGGTAGAAGAAGACATGACGAATGATCCCAATGAGCAATAAAACCAAGGGCATCAAACCTATATTGAAATATGGTTACAGACAATCATTAAGTTGTAGCATTACACTCTTCTTCAATAGTACTTGATACAATCTTAGTCAAAGCAATTCATCTCTCATATTTAGGTACATGTCAAAGCATGGATTTCAAGTGTACACATGATTTTATCTATCATCTTGATGTGCACATGGCTCCATTGGAAGTATTCCTATACTTGAAAGAGGTTTTTTTTTTTTCAAGTAGAGTAGGATAGAAAAAAATTCAACAAAAATGGAAAAAGAGAAAAAAAAGGAAAAATAATAAAATCTCAGGTGAAAACCTCTTTTGAGATGTCTGAGATTGGTTCTCTGATTGAAAAACTCCATGATACAGTCAATGGTTTTGAAAAAAGAGAAAATAAGAGAAAAATAAAATATCCTTGGTGAAAACCTCCTTTGAGACACCAACGCGGACCTACTAGTTGAAAACCTCATTAAGGCAGGGAGTAGGCCTAAAGGAAAAAGGTGAAAAAATGAAAATAAAACAAATGTATTTGCTCCATGTATCTCTCTCTAATGAATTCAGGTTCTCTCCAACCTTTGCAAGCAGCAAAAAAAATAATTTGGCACAAAAAGAAAAAATTAGTCAAAACCCTAGTCAAGGGAGTTCAAACTTGGACATCCTCCTCCTTTTCTCAGATACTAAAAAAAGACCTAGGTCATGCCAATCCATCACCCTCATCCATTTCCAAAATCCACCCATCATTTCCAATTTTTTTCATTCATTTTCATCGTTGTCCTAAAATTCTACAAGAAACCTTGTTTTGCTACAGGCAACTCCTAGTTTTTAGCAGAAAAATTGTTTTTATTATATCTCAAAAAATGTGCTTCCATTTTCTGACCTGTTTCATGAGGATATGCATATATATTATAGTAACATGCTCAAGAAATTTCAGCACATTCAGATGCACGATTTTCATCGTTGTCCTAAAATTCTACAGGAAACCTTGTTTTGCTACAAGCAACTCCTAGTTTTTAGCAGAAAAATTGTTTTTATTATATCTCAAAAACCATGCATCCATTTTCTGACTTGTTTCATGAGGAGATGCATATAGATGATTATAACAAGCTCAAGCAATTTTAGCACATTTGGATGAATGATTTATGAGAAATAAACCTCCATCGCCTAAAACCATTTTTAAGTTTTCTCAGGATTTGTGCATCCAATGGCCGAGATATTTTATGGGTAGGTGCATAAGGATGATAGTAATATGCTCAAAAAATTTCAGGTCAATACGATATATTTTTTGAGAGCTATGCCTAAAACAAGTCTGCTACAAGGGGGTTGTCTTGAAATAGTTTTTAACAGAAAATTGTTTTTATTATATCTCAAAAACTGTGCATCCATTTGCCAAGTTATTTCAGGGGGATATGCATATATATGATGGTAACATGATTAAACAATTTTAGTAATTTATTAAGCCTATTTTGTGAGAAATTGACCTCCATCGCGTACAACCATTTTTAATTTTTCTCGCGCTTCGTGCATCCAATGGACGTGATTTTTTATGGGGAGGTGCATAAGGATGATATTAATATGCTCAAAATATTTCAGGTAAATCCGATCTATTGTTTGAAAATTATGCCTAAATCAAGTATGCTACAAGAGGGTTGTCCTGAGCAGCTTGTATAGTCACATAAAAACTCAGCATTAATAAGACTCATACATAAACAAAATCATCAACTATAACACTCACATCATGAACATCTCATCAGAAACATTTAAGTTGGGGATGTGAAGCAGTAGCAACAACAACAAAATAAACCCTAGAAGACCTCCATATTCAAGGCTATCAGCAATAGGACCTCCAACAGATTATCACATGCAGCTTCAGCAGTAGCTTCAGAACCACCAAAGACAGCTTCAATATCACCTGCAAAAACAAATCAAGGGTAAGGCTCAGGTATTAAATCATCTAAACCTTTCTTCGAATCTATTCTAGCGAAAGAAAACATTAAAAGTGTGAGAAGGAAATTTTTTTAAAGCCAAAATCTGTAGCAGAGCAACCTCGACTTTATCTAGCAACCAGCTTCACTTTTCCACCAAGATACGGGCACAAGTGGGAGAGGAACAAGAAAAAAGTGAAGAGGACTTGAGAAAGTGGGTAGTAAGCAGATGGTTGTGATGGAAGACAAGGAGTTCCAAGGTGTAACTGAGGGCGAACTTAGTTAATAAAATAAGAACTTTGAGTTTATTTTGCATGCAATGAAAAAATAAAAATAAAAACTTTGAAAAATAAAATAAAAAATAAAAAAAAAGAGAAAAAAATTGAAAAAATAAAGAAAGAAAAAAATGAAAAAATAAAAATAAAATAAAAGGTGGACCCACCACCTCTTGGAATGTGAAATACAATTGATACAGGAAAAATATAATTGCTACAGGTGAAATAGGGCTGCAACAGGCAAAAAAAGATTTGCTACAGGAAAAACAATGGACAAATTTTGTTGATCAAAGGTGGTTTTCCTCCTCTCTTCTCTCTCTCCTCTGCCTACACACTCCATGAACCACTCTAGCATACAACCATTCATTCATTACACCCATCAAGTAGGAAAAAAATCCTTTTTTTCTCCTACCTGTAATTGCTACAGGCAAATCTAGCTGCTACACGATTCCTGTAGAACTACAGGAAACTCCTGTAAATGCTACAGGAAACTCATTCATGAAGGAAAGATATCTCTCAAGGATTTCTGAACTTTAAGGAGAGCATGATAATTTATGTTTTGCATATACCTACCATTCCCAACCCCTTATTTCACTCCATGCATAAGGATTCACTCTCTAAACCCTATGTTGCACCATTAGCAGCTAGATCATCTGAAACTTGGCATGATGCCTCTCCACTCACCTATCCAACACTCCACTCATCCCATTACTCCATTCATAGCCTCCACAAACCATCTCCCTCCATTTATAAGCAAGTTGAAGCAAGAAGAAGACTGCTATAAGAATTGGAAAGTTTCCTATAGCAAATCTATGTGTGTCACAACAAAGCCAAAAGATGAAGAAAAGTTTATGAAGATGGCTTCAAAGGACCACCAGCAGACTCCAGGAGGATCTTCGTTTGGTGCGCTCAATACATCATTAGAAAGATCTATCTGAGGACTACAAATTTTGAGTGAGAAACATCGGTCTATAAACCCATGTTGCATTCGATTTCCCCAAAAAATGTTGTTTAGGGCCTCAAAACAGCTCTGAAACTTCAGGACCCGAAAAACTGCTAAAAATAGTAAGTTGTGTTGAAACTAAACTATTGAAATAACTTATGGTGGGGATTCAAATGGAATAGGTGAGTGACCACCAATATCCACCTGGATCATTAGGGCCCCAAAACGGCTCCAGGAGTGCAAGACTCGAAAACCTACTAAAAATAGTAAGTTATGCTGAAAGTGAAAAACTGCAAGAATTGATGGTGCAGATCCAAATGGAATAAGTGGGTGGCCACCAATATCCACTTGGATCATTCATCCCTCCTTAGGAAGCAATGGTCCCCATTGCATTAAGTTCCTCCATGAGAGGCAAATTCTACTGAACTTGGTATTGGATTTGTCGAGGATGCCGCGGACCTGTTGGCGAACGTGTTAGATGTAGATGTGCCGCCGGTGGGCAGTCGTTGAAGGATCTGGGAAAATTTATCCATCATCGTGATGCAGGAGCATTAGGCTCATAAAATCCTTTGTATTTTAATAGACATAGGTATCTAGTGATTTCAAAGAAGATTGGTTCATTAATGTAATTATTAATGTTTTGAGTGATTTAGAATAAGAATTAATTAGATATTGAGAGGAATTTTGTAAATGTTCCCGAATGATTGGAGAACATGAGGGAAGTAGGATAGTTGAGATTCCATAGGGAATGAGAGATTTAGGAACTAATTATAAATCTTAAGATAGAATTAGTTTCATGATTTTATGGGATTAGAGAGGATCCATAGGGATAAAGGATAGATTTTAGGACTTTGAGGATTTGGAGGATTTTGTTGAGATGATGGAGGATCTAAACCTAAATTGGCTCAGAAAATTTTGTATAAACTGAAAAGCCCCAAAGGCAAAAAAATAGTAGAGTAGTAGGAAGGAGAGGATTGAGTAGGTTTTAGACAAATAGGGGTTTTTTGTAAGCCTACGGGTAAATTTGACAGAAAGGCCATTGATCAGAATATCAGGCCAGAGAGGAAATATTTTGTAATTGTTTGGTTGTATATATACATCGAAAAATCGATCCTAAAGTGTGTGATTATGTGTTGAAAGACTCAGCTTATATCTCATGTGAAAATAAGAGTTTGGCATAGTAAATATGTGTGCACGTAATTTGAATCAAATCGAAAAAACTTGGTTGTTATGAGACTGTGTATTTTAAGAAATTGAAGATTCAATTGGTGATTTAATTCTAAAGGAATTTCGTATGCCAAGATTGAGCATCGATTACAGGATGAATCGATGCTTCTAAACAAATAACTCGGTCCTCAATTTGTTGTAAATTCTCATTGCGCAAAGGCAGAGAGAATACAGAATAAGGTTCAAATTAAAATTTCCGAGAGTTGAAGTGGATTCGATGTGGAGTGACAAGCGAAAGGGTGCAGGGTTGAATATGAAAGCGAGAATAGAAAGAGGATTCCGCATTTGGGCATGACTATTGTGGGCGCGGAAAGGAATGAAAGTAAGTACAATTGTTGGACAATGAGATCAACGAACAAGATTAAAGAAAATGGACGGACAAGATTCAGTCATGAAGATCAAAGTCAATGGAAGGATGGAACCATGAGTAAATGGCGAAGATGGAACAGTGAAGGTGGTTTTGAAAACCAACCGGTGGTTTTCGCGCAACTTTAAAGTGGAAGAGGTAAAGTCTTAAGTGAACGCGATAGCATTTAGAAAGTGACACGTGGAAAGTGAAAACCACTTATTTCGCGACTTTAAACCATCAAAAGGCGTGCAACTTTGTTACGCAATAACCGTTGGATTGTTGATTTGGAGTGCGATGAAGCACCAGCCGTCGGATGTATGAGGATTGAACGTGAAATGGAATGATCTTACATGTCTGACCATCAGTATAAAGGTACGTATGGGCCATATATGATTTAAAATAGAGCCTCGACATATGTGTGGTTTGTTGACCAGCGGAAATGGTAAGTTATAAAGTGTTATGTTAACTTTATAACATAAAGTTTAAGCTTTGACGAATGTTATGGATATGTGGGGTGAAATAAATTTTTGGACCCGAAATTATATGGTTTTTTATCCAAATTCAATTACATAGATTGATGTGATTAAGAATGGATATTTCATATGGGTTTTAATTCATATGAGGTTTTAACCATAGTTGTAAAGTATGGAAATGTCCTTTTGAAGGTTGGTTCAGAACAAATTCCGCGTGATCAATTGGGTTAAAATACAGGTGGATATTGCATGATATTTGAATAAAATACCTTTGTGGGTCCAAATATTTGCTTTAATGACATTTGGGTTTTTAAACCATAGTTGTGAGCAAAGAATTTAATTCTGAATTAAATAATTCTACTATTTGGTTTTTGAACCAAAGTCAAAGTCGGAAATATAAAATGTCAAGGTGGGTATTTTAATATGGTTAGTAACCATAATTTTCAATAAATGAGATAGCTTCCGCATATGTGGAAGCCTTTGTTTTGAATGTGACATGCATTTTTACATGGAGAATGAAATTATGGGTTTTTTCTGCTGTGGTAGCATCATTTTTGGTATCAGAGCAGGAAACAGCTCTTTTGAAGGTCCAAGTTTGTTTTAATTAAATTGGAATTAGAATGAATACATGTGTGGTGTAGAAAATAAAAGGAGATTAGATTTTGAATCTGATGGATTGCAGCACATCGAGATACAGTGCAGGTGAGAGATGAAACAAGATCACACAAAAATCTTGAAGATGAGTTGATAAGTGTTATTTTAACTCTGGTTTGAATATTATGTTTGCAGAATTTAGGTTGTAGGAAGTTGAAGAAAATCTCAGCAAAAGAAGATCACAGTTTAAGAGCAGTGATAAAGGAAACTGGTAAGAGTTTCTGAATAAAGTGTGGAACAGAACCCTGAATAATTCCAACAGAGGTTGGATAAAAAGGACAATTGTGTTCTTAAAAGGTGCATATGAGTTGAAGCCTAGAAGGAGTAGAGAGGAATGCTCAAGAGGTTGCAGAAGATAGAGAACCAGTGCTTGCCAAAAGACCAAATCCAGAGAAAAGGATTGGTGAGGTAAGTTGTAATAAGGAGGACTTGTTATTGCAGAGGCTTTAGTACAACTCATGATGAATGAGTGAGGAACTCATGAAGATATAAATGGAGAAGAAGATGACTACTGATAGTCATAGAAGAGATAGCAAAGGTTCTGAAAGAAACCACAACAGAAGAAAGGAGAAAGAAGATGCCAAGGAAAATGGCATATGGAAGTAGTTGACTGATGAAGAATATGACAAAGAGTTAGCTGAGATAAGAGAACAATTTAATAAATTGAAAATGATGATAGAAGAAAACTAGAGATATGGTTGGATCATGAAGAAGAAAGTAAAGTGGCAGAGGCTACAACAGAAGAGAGAACAACAAATGAATATGCAGTTAGCAGAAGAGCTAAGAAATCTTGAACATATGATGAATGTGCAATTGAGATGTGAAGAACTCAAAGAAGCTGATTTGAAAATGGAATTTTCTAGTTGTGAAGCAGAACAGAGTGAAGTTATGGGTACATATGAAGAATGGAGATCTGTGAAAGATCTTATGAATTATTGTGAAGATTTAAGACAACAAGAAGTTTACCTTGCTGAAGAGGGAATTATTGATGATTTCTTGAGTTGTTGGGCAAGTTCAGATCAGTTGGATGATATAAAGTCTTGTATTTTTTAATCTAATAATTGTGATGTGATTACAGGTTTTGCAGAAGAGGATAAGCAATATTTTGAAGTTGTCAAAAGTATGGGAGAGTATCTTTCAGTAGATAAATAATTTGAATTAAAGAATGATGAAGAATGTCTCTTGAATGAGGAAAGCAGTGATGCATTTATATTTGAATTTGTTACAACACAGGAAGAATTTCTTGTGAAAGAAGGAGATGAGATTCAGTCGGAAGCACTGATTTGTGAGGCAACAGTTGAGACTGTTGAACCTTGTGGTTTACAAACTAAAAATTTGTGTATAAATGCAGAAATTATCAGTGATGATGAAGTACTTAAGGAATTCCAAAAATAAATTTCATTGTTGGAATATTTGTTGGAAAACTCAGAGTATGACAGGGAGATTGCAGAAGACAGAGTTCACTACAGTGAAAAAGAACAGAAAGACATCATGGAAGTAGATGATGTGGAAGAAAGACTTGTTGACAGTCTTGAGAATCTTTTAGAGAATTCTTTGGGAAGATTGAAACATCATACTGATGTGCTAATAAAGGAGGAAATTTCAGAGCAACATATTGAAATTTTTCCAGAGGAAAGAAAGGCACTGAGGCCTTATGGTTTTTATTTTAATAATTGTTTTGTGAATTCAGGTTTTGTTGTAGATGTTGGATAAAATTTGGCACAGTTGGGCAGTCAAGTAAAGGAGAAGGAAGAAAATTTTGTGGAAATCTTTAATCCATGGAATAAAGAAATTAAACTGAAGAATTAGGATTCAATACAGGAAGAGAAATCTCAATTTCAATATTGGGAAATGCAGAATGTGAAGATGCAAAAGTTAGAGGACAACAACAACAAACTAAAGAAAAGAGATGAAGATGGCAGTAAATGGAAAACTATGTATCAGTCCAATGAATTGTTGAAGGGAGAAGACACAGAAATTTTCATAAGTGACAATCTGAAAGAAGTTATTAATTGCAGAAAACAAGAGGGTAAGGATGACAGGGCGGCAGTAAGAATAAAAGTTCAGCAATCAAGAGATGAAAGAAATCAGCAATTAGAAGATTTATTGGACAGAGAAATTGAACTGATAAGAAGGATAATGATAAAAGTGTCTCAGAAGAAGACATCAGCAAGAAAGAAAAGCAGCAACAACAGAAAAAGGAAGACAGTAACAGACTGTGAAAGTACAACCAGTGGAGCAAAGCAGCATAAAGTGTGGAGACCTGGAGAAAAGAAACAAACAACAACAAAAATAGATGATAAATTACAGTAAATTACAGAACAAGGTCTGGGATCCAGGGAGACAAAGATTAAAAGCACATGATCAGGAGATCATGATTATTTTTAACCTTGGGAGTCTGATGCAGGAGCATTAGGCTCATAAAATCCTTTGTATTTTAATAGACATAGGTATCTAGTGATTTCAAAGAATATTGGTTCATTAATGTAATTATTAATGTTTTGAGTGATTTAGAATAAGAATTAATTAAATATTGAGAGGAATTTTGTAAATGTTCTCGAATGATTGGATAACATGAGGGAAGTAGGATAGTTGAGATTCCATAGGGAATGAGAGATTTAGGAATTAATTATAAATCTTAAGATAGAATTAGTTTCATGATTTTATGGGATTAGAGAGGATCCTTAGGGATAAAGGATAGATTTTAGGACTTTGAGGATTTGGAGGATTTTGTTGAGATGATGGAGGATCTGAACCTAAATTGGCTCAAAAAATTTTGTATAAACTGAAAGCCCCAAAGGCAGAAAAATAGTAGAGTAGTAGGAAGGAGAGGATTGAGTAGGTTTTAGACAAATAGGGGCTTTTTGTAAGCCTACGGGCAAATTTGACAGAAAGGCCATTGATCAGAATATCAGGCCAGAGAGGAAATATTTTTTAATTGTTTGGTTGTATATATACAGAGAAAATTAGATCCTAAAGTGTGTGATTGTGTGTTGAAAGACTCAGCTTATATCTCATGTGAAAATAAGAGTTTGGCATAATAAATGTGTGCAAGTAATTTGAATCAAATCGAAAAAACTCGGTTATTATGAGACTGTGTATTTTAAGAAATTGAAGATTCAATTGGTGATTGAATTCTAAAGGAATTTTGTATGCCAAGATTGAGCATCGATTACAGGATGAATCGATGCTTCTAAAAAAAGAACTCGGTCCTCAATTTGTTGTAAATTCTCATTGCGCAGAGGCAGAGAGAATACAGAATAATGTTCAAATTAAAATTGTTGAGAGTTGAAGTGGAGTTGATGTGGAGTGACAAGCGAAAGGGTGCAGGGTTGAATATGAAAGCAAGAATAGAAAGAGGATTCTGCATTTGGGCATGACTGTTATGGGCACAGAAAGGAATGAAAGTAAGTACAATCATTGGACAATGAGATCAACGGAAAAGATTAAAGAAAATGGATGGACAAGATTCAGTCACGTAAATCAAAGTCAATGGAAAGATGGAACCATGACTAAATGGCGAAAACGGAACAGTGAAGGTAGTTTCGAAAACCAACCAGTGGTTTTCGCACAACTTTAAAGTGGTAAGCGGTAAAGTCTTAAGCGAACGCGATAGCGTTTAGAAAGTGACACGTGGAAAGTGAAAACCACTTATTTCGCGTGACTTTAAACCATCAAAAGGCATGCAACTTTGTTACGTGATAACCATTGGATTGTTGAGTTGGAGCGTGATGAAGCGTCAGCTGTCGGATGTATGAGGATTGAACGCGAAATGGAATGATCTGACGTGTCTAACCGTCAGTATAAAGGTACGTATGGGCCATTTATGATTTAAAATAGAGCCTTGACATATGTGCGGTTTGTTGACTGGCAGAAATGGTAAGTTATAAAGTGTTATGTTAACTTTATAACATAAAGTTTAAGCTTTAACGAATGTTATGGATATGCGGGGTGAAATAAAGTTGTGGACCCGAAATTATATGGTTTTTTATTCAAAGTCAATTGCATAGATTGATGTGATTAAGAATGGATATTTCATATGGGTTTTAATTCATATGAGGTTTTAACCATAGTTGTAAAGTATGGAAATGTCCTTTTGAAGGTTGGTTCAGAAAAACTTCCGCGTGATCAATTGGGTTAAAATATAGGTGGATATTGCATGATATTTGAAGAAAATGCCTTTGTGGGTCCAAAAATTTGCTTTAATGACATTTGGGTTTTTAAAACATAGTTGTGAGCAAGGAATTTAATTCTGAATTAAATAATTCTACTATTTGGTTTTTGAACCAAAGTCAAAGTCAGAAATATAAAATGTCAAGGTGGGTATTTTAATATGGTTAGTAACCATAATTTTCAATAAATGAGATAGCTTCTGCATATGTAGAAGCCTCTATTTTGAATGTGACATGCATTTTTACATGGAGAATGCAACTGTGGGTTTTTTCTGCTGTGGCAACATCACATCGCATTCCTCTATTTCTCGAGGGCCTCCTCGAGCAAGATTTTGATAGGATCTCCTGCTCCCTCGTCTTTCTTTCCTTCCACCATGGGGGGTCGTCGGGGTTTGCGAGGCTGATCTTGCAACGGTTCAACCAGATCGAACCCTAACTCCTTATACCCTGACCACGTTGGAGACATGCAAATAAAAACAGAGAAAGAGCAAACCGCTCTGATACCACTGATCTGGATTTATGCAGGAACACAACATAATACACATATAACCATAAACATAGAGATGCAGCGGAAATAGAACTTAATTTTATTAAAACAAATGACTGAAATATGCTTACAAACATAATGGAAATAAACAGCTAGGGCACTGGTAGGTTTATATCTGAGAAGAGATGTGGTGGCTACAGGCCTCTGAGCTGTGTTACAAAACTGAAAGTTGTTTACAGACAGAATGGAAACAAACGAGCTAGGGCACTGGTAACTTATCTCTGAGAAGAGATGTGATGGCTACAGGCCTCTGAACTGTGTCACAATGAGGCCCAAAGGCCTATTTATTGTTGAGAAACAATGGAAAACCCTAAACATCCAAGAACCTAACCCTAGGAGATGAAGCGCCAAAACTGTGGGTCCCGTTTGGGTAAATTGGTGTTTCAACTTCCTGGGGATGTAACTTTGGCATATAATCTTTATTTGACGCACTCAATACTTCGTTAGAAATATCTATCCAAGGAATACAAAATTTGAGTGAGAAACATCAATATATAAACTCATGTTGCTCCTGATTTCCCCAAAAAACGTCGTTTAGGGCCTCAAAACAGCTCCAAAACTTAAGGACCCAAAAAAACTACTAAAAATAGTAAGTTGTGCTTAAACTGAACAATTGAAAGAATTGATGGTTGGGGTTCAAATGGAATAGGTGGGTGGCCACCAATATCCACCTGGATCATTAGGGCCCCAAAACGGCTCTAGGAGTGCAGGACCCAAAAACCTACTAAAAATAGTAAGTTGTGCTGAAAGTGAAAAACTACAAGAATTGATGGTACGGGTCCAAATGGAATAGGTGGGTGGCCACCGATATCCACCTAGATCACCCCATGGACTCCTATGTATATAAATGAGGTTTTTTCATTTGTATCATCCAATAATTGTTCATTTACGTAATGTAAAGGAGGTTTCCCCCTCGAAGTGGCTTATTTCTAAGGCATTGATATCTCTTTTCTTCTATTTTTGGAGTTGGTTTCATAACAATAACCAAATAATTTCTTTACTAGCCTATGTAGCAGCAACATACTCTGCTTCTATTGTTGAAAGTGCAACAACACTTTTCATTTTTGAAATCCAACTGATAATTGTTCTACCTACAGTAAATACATACCCTGTAGTGCTCCTCTTGTTATCTCTATCACCTGCCATATCTGCATCAACATATCCCTGTAGAGAAATGTTTGAACCACCAAAGCATAATGCTTGATTTTTGGTACCTCTCAAATATCTAAGAATCCATTTCACAGCCATCCAGTGTTATTTTCCTAGATTGTTCATGTACCTTCTTACAACTCCCACTACATGTGCCATATCAGATCTTGTGAAGACCATTGCTTACATTAATCTTCCAACTACTGATGCATATGGAACTTTAGACATATAATACATTTATTCTTGGGTCTTGGGGCACATCTCCTTACTAAGTTTGAAATGGCTAGCCAAATGTGTGCTAACTAGTTTTTCATTATGCATATTAAATATTTTCAACACCTTTTGTATGTACTCATTCTGAGACAATGTTAATTTGTGATTTTACATGTCTCTAGTTATTCTCATACAAAGGATTTTTTTTGCAACTCCAAAATCCTTCATTGCAAATGAATTTGATAATTTTCTTTTGAACACATTTATTTATTGCATGATAGACCCTGCAACAAGCATATCATCTACATACAATTACAATATAATGTAGTTACCATCATTTTGATTTTTCAAAAAAACACAATGATCAGAGTGACATCTAGTATAACCTTGTTCATAAACCTGTCAAATTTTAGATACCACTGCCTTGGAGCCTGTTTTAAGCCATACAATATCTTCTTTAACTTGCACACTAATTTTTCCTTCCCTTTGACCTCATATCCTCGTGGTTACTGCATATGGATCTCTTCCTCCAAATCTCCATGGAGAAATGTTGTCTTTACATATAATTGTTCAAGATGCAAATATTCCGCTACTAAAAGACTTAAAATAGTTTTGATTGAATTCATCTTAACAATAGGAGAAAACATTTCATCAAAGTCAATACCTTTCTTCTATGCAAACCCCTTCATCACAAGTCTAGCTTTGTACCTCTGTTTTCCTCCATCTTCTTCCTTTAGCATGTAAACCCATTTATTCTGCAATGTTGTTTTATCTGCAGGCAACCTAAATAAGTCTCAAGTCTGGTTATGTACTAAGGATTCCATCTCTTCTTTCATGGCTAGCTCCCACTTCTTCCTAGTTTCAACCTGCATTGATTCTTCATAGCATTCGAGTTCACGAGAATCAGTCAACAAAGGGGGTCTACTTATCCTAGTGGATCTTCTGACACCACTTTCAAGTGTTTGAGGTGCATTTTTCTATTGTTGTGGTTGTTGTTTTTGTGGCTATTGATTATTATTATTTTCAGGCACCTTTACTTTTTTTGTGATCTCATCAAGAACTGTGTATTCTTTGTTTTCTTTTTCATGTTTCTTTTCTTGCAAATGATTATTATACAAGAACTTTTCATTGAATATTACATCTCTGCTCCTAATTGTTTTGTGATTTTCATAATCATATAAGCAATAACCAAAATAATTGACATCATATCCAATAAAGGTACATTTATTTGATTTTGCCTCAAGCTTTGTTCTATTTTCTTTATTAATATGGACAAAGGCCTCACAACCAAAAGGATTTAAAAAAGAGTAGTTTATTTTTTTACCTTTCCATGCCTCCTCTGGAATACCACCATCCCAGGAACTTGAAGGCCCTCTGTTTATTAGATAAACAACAGTATCTACAGCATCTGCCCAAAATTGTAAAGGCAATCCTACATGAAATCTCATGCACCTTGCATGCTCCATGATTGTCGTGTTCATCCTTTCTGACACAGCCATTTTCTTGTGGTGTTCTTGGAACTGTCTTCTCTCTGCAAATTCCATGCTCTGAACAACACCTATCAAACTCTTTGATGCAATGTTCACCTCCATTTTCTAATCTCAGACACTTCAACTTCTTTCTTGTCTCAATCTCAACCAAAGCTTTCCATTTCTTAAAAGTATCAAATACATCAGATTTATTCTAAATACAATAAATCCAAATTTTTTTAGTTGCATCATCAATAAAAGTAACATAATAACGAGAGCCACTTAGAGGTGATACCTGAGCAGGTCCCCATACATATGTATGCACAAGTTCTAATTTTTTTCTCTTCTTTTCTTTCCCAACTCTAGGAAATCTGAATCTCTTCCGTTTTCCATAAATACAATTTTCATAGAAATCCAAATCAACATTCTTCAAACCCAGCAACAAATTTCTTGAGTGAAGAATCTTCATCCCCTTCTCACTCATGTGTCTGAGCCTATGATGCCATAATGTTGCATCTGCTCCTTCAGAAGTTAAAGCATTAACAAATTTAGAAATACCATTGCATAAATATAATGTACCAACCTGTTTGCCTTTTGCTATTACCAGGGCTCCTTTAGTGACCTTCCAAGTTTTATCTGTGAAAGTTGTCACACAACCTTCACCACCTAACTGCCCTGTTGAAATCAGATTTTATTTCAGATCTGGAACATGCCTTACCTCCTTTAATAACCATTGGTTTCCATTCTGTTGTTTTACAAGAACTTTACCCATTCCAATGATTTTACAGGGTTTATCATCATCCAAACGAACATGTCCAAAATCTCCTTGAACATAGTCATGAAAATATTTATTATCAGGTGTGGCATCAAATGAGGCCCCTGAATCTACCACCCAGGAATCAACAACACTTTCTAAAGAAATAATCAAAGCATCTTGTAACACATCACCTCTCACATTTGCTTCATGATTGTTTTCTTGTTGTGTGTCTCTTTCTTTTCCCTTCCGAGATTTACAGTCTTTCTTTAGGTGTCCTTTCTTTCCACATTTCCACCACACTATCCCCGATCTGGACCTGGATCTTCCTTTCCTTGATTTACTGCAATATCCTAAGCTCTTTCCTCTTTCCATTTTTCGTCCCCTAGTCTCTGAACCCAAAGAATTACCTGATGTCTCGCTAGAGCTTTTCCGTCGCATTTCCTCGCTAAGGATAGCACCGACAACATCATCAAACTTTAAAGTACTAGATCCATAGACATAGTTACTAATGGACATAAATAAGCCATTCCAACTTTCTATAAATAAGCACATAAATAACAGAACCCTAACTTCATTATCAAATTTTACCCCTACATAACTTAACTGACTGGTAACCGTATTAAATTCATTTAAATGGTCAGCAACAGATCCAACTTCCGACATCTTCATATTAAATAAACGTTTCATAAGAAATACCTTATTTGAGGTTGAGGGTTTTTCATATAGTTTCGCCAACGCCATAATTAAACCCTATGTTGTTGTTTCCTTCGAAATATTGAAGGCTACCGATGTTGCGAGGCACAGTTGTATTGTTACAAATGCCTTTCTATCGATAATCTCCCATCCTACGTCTGTCATACTCGACGGTTTCTTTGTTTTTCTACTCTACAGTAGGTACAGATCTTTCTGATACATATAATATTCCATCTGCATCTTCCACAGAGGGTATTTTTGGCCGTTAAATTTCTCGACCCTAAACTTACCATCGTCCGCCATTGCTCCCACTCAAACTAGGAACCCTTCTTTCCTGCGAGTTTATCAACCAAATTTACATTCGACTCTGATACCAGTTGTTAGAAAAAATACATATTACAGAGCAATGGAACCCATAAAAATATGCGGAAACACAAACACAGAAACCTATAAACAAGAGAGACACAAATATATGTGGTTCACCCAACTTGGGCTATGTCCATGGAAACAACCATTCATTCCTTTATATTATCCAGCAAAATGAAGAGACATAGCCTACAGTAGATTTGTTGTAATATCCTCTACTCTCTCACACAGTCCCCCTTGCTATTTATCACTCAGAGAATACACTCAATACACAACCATAACACAATTCCTCATACAACAGAGGGGTTGCCTTCTAGGGAAAAAAACCCTAAAGTAAACATAACTTCTATCTTCAGATCATCCGTCTAAAGAACGGCCCAAATTGACTACGAAATTACAATATTTTACAAGGCAATTTTACATTTGTTTTTAGCTTTGGGGGCACTGCCCCTGAAACCCCCCACTAGGGGGGGGGGGGGGGGGCTCCAAAAGGTCGTCACCGCTCCCCCCTGGACCCCCCTAACAGCGATCAAACGACAGGTGGCATTGTCGCCCCGTTAAGAACAGGGTCCAAGCAGCGATACATCTAAATAAGGAAGATAATCAGGCTCCACACCTAACAAAACCCATGCCAGTGACATAAAGAGAACCAAATGCACACATGCATGTACCATGCATGCCAAAATTAGCAAGGAAATCACACATGCAAATCGATACCTATAAGTAATCATGTTGTAGCTTCTTGATCCTGCTCTTTCGTTCTTGATATTTGCTTCCCTTTGCCTCGTTTTTCCTTCCTTTGTTTTTCTTGATCCAATGTTAGAGTGCTCCAAGAATGATCTAAGTGTCCAAGAGTGTGATAGAGAGCTCCAAAACTAAATTGACAAAAAGATTCCAACTGATCCTTAGAAGCACTTTTATTAATGAGGCCTCTATTTTCTTTAATTTCTGCTACTTTTCCTTCATTTTCCTCCTCACATGCAACGTCCGACCCTTTACCTTCCTTTTCTCCTAATTTCCATTATTTTCATAAATGAAATTCCACTTAATGTCATTTGTCTTTCCAAAACCTTTCCCATTGCCTTTGCAAATTTCCTTAGCCATAATAAACTAAATGAACACCCACACTAGGATGTTTTTCCAAACATTCAGCTTGGAATATGTGTCCCATGACCTTGGTTATTATTTTTCCTTTATTAACTTTATTTACATGAACTTTTGACCAATGTTGTTACACACAGGCCCTCGATCACAATACAAAGAACTACATTAAAAAAAAAAAAAAAACAACAACAACAACCCCAATGACGTGGCACACTTTCTTGTCATTTATCAAAATGTTATTTGTTGGAAAAAATTTCTATCTCTTGAGCCCGTCTTCCCAGCTGATTTCCTTTTTACGATTTTGTTTTTTCTCTAGGGTAGAGCCTTCTGGGAATTTTTTCCTTTCCGATATTTTTCTTCTAGGTAAGTGCCTTACGGGCTTTCCTTCTGGGATCTTACCAGGTTATTTCTTTCAATCCATATGGTATTTTTTCTTCCAGGAAATTCCTTCTTATCTTTGTGACTACCCTGTCTCCCGACTCCCCAACTCCTAACTTCCCGGCTTGAATGCCCACACACATTTCCTACTTTTTTGGTCCCTGACTCTCGGCTTCTCGGCTTAAACCTTTGCACACTACTTTTTGTTTCTTCCAAGTTTTTGCTTCCTGGGCCACTGTGCTAAAACTTTGTCTCATTTGGAAAATTCACCAAACTTAACTTACTCCAAATTTTCTTCACCAACTTTAGCTCTGCAATATTTGACTTTGGGGTCATCAACTTTGACTAGCTATAACTTTCAATCCAAGAGGCCACTTTTAAACTTCCTTATACCACTGGAAATATATTTTAGAGCTATATCCATCCGAGTAGGTACCAACTATATTTTAATATATATTATGAGCTATAAATAAATTCAAAGTCTCTACATCATCATTATCTTTTCCTTAACCATTCTTTGAGTTGTTCTTCATTCTTATTGCATTCTTATTTGATGTTACCTACATCCTAATCATGTTTTCCATCAATGAAAACTCATTTATAACACATGAAACGATCCAAAACGAACAAGACTCATCTGGTAAAATTCATGTTGAATACATTTCTTTTATGACACAATAATCCCATAAATAATCAAAATATCAACTGCCTTGTGAGGAATTTCAGGTAATGTAAAATTAAAATCATCCTCACATACATTGATATGGGCAGGATCCATTGAATTGTTGAAACAATTAGGAATTTGGCTCTAAGTAGGTTATCTTATCATCCAACCTGCCTTCAAGTGTTTTTTATAATGACACAAAAGGAAGAATGCATAGATCTATAAATATTAGAGGTTGAAGGATAAATGATATAATGATTTAGTTTACCTCAGGCCCTCCTTCTAGTGTCATCTGTTGATGGGCATAAATTACCACTCGTCAATAGGAGACAACCCAGATCGGGGTTCTTTAATAACCCAAGCTATTTGGGATAGTTGTTCTTGATAGGTTTTACGACTCCGTTAACCAGTTATTTCCTTCCCTTACAAGAAGGAAATCGTTAAAATTCTTTCTAAAAACCCTACAGTTTTATTTACAAATACACAGTGTAATCGTTGACGTTAATCTTAAACTATGGAAGTGATATTTGATAATATATGTAAATAATTTTAGATTCTAAAACTTTTTAAACAAAAATGAGCTTTATGCAGGTAACAATATGGAACAACAAAATACAATACAACTAATCTTATCGCTCCATCAAAAAAATTTCTAGAAATCACAAATTGTTTTTATTGATTCACATTAAGATATTATTAAAAAAAAATTCCTAATTAAATACATCTCAGCTAACCCCTGTATCTTGGTGATCAGAGGGAGATCTCCCTAGCAAACGAACAGTAGAAAGCACGTGGAGGGCATCCATCATCACATGGAAAACACTTGTCCTCATTACTCAACATGTCCCCTCTCCTTGGAATGTGTGGACTACCTTGTCAATTGTGGCTTTTTATTCTTCAACTTCCTTGCCTCTCAATTATTCCTTCTCTGGTCGCATGCCCCCACACTCCACGCTGCTCCTTCTGAACTTAACCATGTGCCTCCCTCCTCTTGAAACCCAATTATAAGCAAGTAAAAAGGGAGAGTTCATCGCCCAAGTAGGGGTAAAGGTCATGGAAAACCCCCAACCACCTTGGATGATGCCTCCATAGCCATTCTATTTGACCATATTACACCTAAGTGCATCTGTAGAAACGTGGTGGCCATGGAAGAAGAGGAGACTTGCCTAGGGCACTCGTCCCTTTGGATCTCTGTAACCTCCTAGCCTGGAAACTAAAGGACATGGATGAAGAAAAAGCTAACGCTACCAATAGGATTGTGGAGCTCTCTACACACTTCAGCCACTTGTCCTCCTTATTGAAAATATTAGTCAGGGAGCTTTGTATTGACTTCCCTCCCAACGTCCCTTCCCCTATTATGTCTCCCTTGCACTCCCCTCATGACATTTCATCCCCTCCCCCCTTTGGAAAAGCTCATCCTCCTCCCTCTATGCCCCTTGTTTCCCCGTAGGTGAATGATACTCCCCCTCCCTCTCCCCCTCGACCCAACCCATATGGGTGTTTCGTTCTGGAGGAGCTCCCAGAAACCACCAAAATTGTGTAGGCTCATGGTAGTACCCTGCCTCGTGGACGCTCTAGCTCGACGATGGTTTGTATTCACAGTGGCACGCACTATCTGTTGATGACTTGAGCTACTTAAGGTTATTTTATCCTCCTTCATTTTGGTTGATGGCTTGCATAATGATCTCATTTTGGCTCGATGAGCACCAATGCAATAACACCCTTCTTTTCTGTCCTAAGAGTGTCAAGATTGATACTAAGGAGCGCCCAGTCTCGCTGCAATTCACCACCCTTCCTATCCCTCTATCAATTGTCCAGGTGCCACTTGGCTTAGTTCTCCTTTGAAACTCAAATGGCTACATATTTTTTGTAAACTTGCTGGAAATTGTAAAGTTTGGTTTCCCCTTTCAGGGTAGAGATATTTTACTTTGGTTTCCTCACATTGAGACAGAGATGGAACTCATGGTGTATATGATGTATATTTTTTCATGATTTAATATAATTTAGAAATGCTTGCTTACAACAACAAAAAATATGTCTAAGCTAAGGAAATAAGATTAATGAGGGGATTATTTTGTTTTCTCATTAAATCAAATTAATCATCTATTCAATACGAACTAAATACATTTGTTTATAATAAATGAAAGATAAAAAGCTTATCAAGAAAACAAATAGTCTAATTATTAATTATGTTTGCATCCATGCACATATATGTAGCATTTTTCAATTAAATAAATTCATTTCATGAACCAAAAATGCCATAATATTTAAATTAAGTTATATTACTGAAGATGACAATCATAAGAAAAATAACCCGATTTGAAATGCAAAGAAACAGAATTAATTAAATATAAATAGGTGAATCATAAGATTAGCATAAGCCCTATGATACACATCAAGTGAGTGATGATGCCTAAACCTCAAGATCTCCTGAATCATAGTCAAGGAAATTGTTGAAATCCCAAAATATGACAATGAAATATAGAAATAACGAAATTGTGTATTATATTAAAACATTTAATATAAAACTTACAGCTAAAAATGAAAAGTTTCAATGTTACCATATGTTTGACTTCTTCTACCTGTCTCCCTCCTGTAGGATTTGGCTTCCCTTCCCCTTTCTTACCAACCATTATTCCCCCATTTTATAATGATAAAAAAGTTCTCCCTATAAGAGTTTTGGTGTTTGGAATCGATTTGCAAGTAAAAAAACTCGAGTTGTGTTTGGTGTTTGGAATCGGTTTGCAAGTAAAAAACCCTGTGTTGTATTGTGTGTGCATCCACTATGTGTTTTTGCGAGAACGTAGTCATATTTTGACTGAACTTCATGTGAAATATAATAGAAAATTTCAAGTCACATGGTGGACATATGAGGCAAGTGAGACATGTAATGGTGAAGTGGTTATGTAGCAAAATAATGTGGCATGGAAGTGACCTTAAACTGTATGACAACTTTGATCATAACCTCCAAGCTCGACTCTCATTAGTTTCTGTTGTCACACATAAGACTATGTTAATCGCATGGGACTATAGTAATCGAAATGTTTCTATAACATTAGTTCATGTCTCCATTAACCTAAACTTTTTAACCTCAAAATTTACAAAAAAATATTGCAGCCTGTATTTATTTTTTAGGACCAGTAAAATCACTAGAATCATTTATGATCTTATTTGACATCTTCCTTAAGCTTTGACATCTTCCTTAAGCACGAAAGCTATAACCATGAACAATAAGATAATAAACTCATATTATTTCATTTGTATTTGACCACGGTAAACTAATGCTAGCATTAGTTCATGTGTATTAAATGCTACAGCCACCGGGTTACATACCAAATGTATTCTCATATGTACCTTGAACTAGGTTTCCTATGGTTGTTGTCATGTATAGAACTAGGTTTCATATGGTTGTTGTCGTGTCTAGAGGAGGTGGCTTTGTTGCCACCTTCCATCCCCATAGTTATAACATGTTGCAGTTTCTCCTTGTGTGTTGTCTTCTTGCGTACCGGGAAATTCAAGTGGTCCAATTTACGATAATGGAAGAAGCTATTGTGGGTGCTCAAATAATATCTCGGGCAGGCCGGAAGGTCCTTCAAACAAGAGCTCGGGCAAGTCAAAAGGTCCTTCAGCGAACAGTTTAAGACGAAATCTAGCGGGGACGAAATCTAGCAGGGAGTTGAAGATCATGGCTTACCTTTGGAGTCTGATAGCGAAAATTAGAAAATTAGAGGAACTAGCATGGAAATCTTGTTGTCCTATGAATTCTTTTAATGATTTCATTGAATTAGTGTTGCAATTCTATGGAGAATTGCTATTCAGGGAATATGATTGTGACCCAACACTGGCTCTGAAGAACCTGGCTATTCAGAGGAATATGATTGTGACCCACCACTGGCTCTGAAGAACCCTGTGTGAAATGCCTCCAAAGCGGCGGAGGTCCCAGCGACCGTAGCCAACCCTGCAGACCAACCAAGCATGTCGGATTCTTCGAACTTGCTATAATCAGTATCGTACCTTCAATCGCACCTTGTCGATCAATCATTTCCTATAACTAGAGTGCCTGATGCCTGATGAGTGGTAGGTGTCTGTGTGGCGGTAATATTAGTGCTATGCGGTAATATGATCTAAGGAATCTAAGCGAAGGACCTAACCTGTAAGGAAATCAGGCATCCATGCAAGCAGAGGTGGGATGGCAACCCAAAACACGCACGAAGCTCCCTTCAAACCGCCAAGGTATTGATGGCTTTCGAAATGGAAAGTGGGCTTCTTGAGCCATAGTTGGGTAGCTTCTTTAGGGTGTTTCTGAGCATTGGTGTGATCATCATAAAAGGCAATATCAAAATAAGTCAGTGTAAATTCCAGCTCCAGGTGCAGATGCAGAGGCAGCTTCTGGACTAGGCAAAGAGCAGATTCAGGTGCTCACTTAATTATTTTGTCTCTTGATCTTTTTGTTGAACGAATCTAGTACTATATGAAGCTTTTTGTTCAACTGAGTCTTTGTCATACCTGACTATAGACTTAGTGTTGGCTGCTTCAAGATATCGATCTACCAGTAGACATGCACACACCTTGGATGTTTACAGATACCCTAGTAGACATACTCATACCTTGATTTTAACTGGCCTGCGTTGTCATGGCTCTTTGAGTTGGATGATCTAGTATGGGCGAATGAATTTTTCGTTGGGATAACCTGGGAGTATGCAGTTCGACAAGTTATGTTGGGTTGTTTCCGCCCAATGACCATATAAGACCATGGACTGGATCTGAGCAGTGAACCAGAGCATATTTTTTATGCAATGGGATAGGGTGCACGATGTCCCCTGTGCCAACCTTATATTTGGGCCCGCCTTATCAATGTTTGAAATAGTTACTCCATAGCAAGTCACTTCCAATGGTTGTGTTTTAATGATGGACTTTCCAGTCGAAAGATAAGGAAGGGAGTAGGAAATGCTAGTTGCAAGGAAATTTTGGGTATGATCGGATTTCTGATCTGAGACACAGATGAGTCACAGATGTTAGCATGATACAAATGTTAGCATGTTGTAATGTTAAGTGGCCTGCTTTAGTGCTTCCATGCTATGTTATGGAGAGAGATGTGAGGAACATGGCCCTCATGTAAGGCCCACAAGGTGGATCAATGTTGTTTTTAACTTTAAAGAAACACCTACCCGGGCCTTGCTCAGGCATCAATGTTGTTTTTAACTTTAAAGAAACACCTACCCAAGAAACACCTACCCGGGCCTTGCTCAGGCATCAATGTTGTTTTGTTTTTAACTTTAAAGAAACACCTACCCGGGCCTTGCTCAGGCAACTCTCACCAGTTACCGATTACCCTAGCGATTACCCTAGATTAAAACCTACGTTGGATTTCGATTTTGATGGCATCTTAACTGATTTCTCTATAATGGCCTAAGAGGCAATAGGTATGTTTCTCTTTCTACCCTTCTCCTGTCAAAGATAGCTCCTCTCCTGCCTTATTTCTTGACAGGTTGGGTTTTGCTCAGGATTTGGGTTCTATTTGGACTGTTTTCCTACGAAAACCACGGATATAATTGTTTCTTGTGTGTATTATTAAAACCTAGCAATCCGCGGCATGTTTGTGGACAAGCTTTGGAATTAGTTAGGGTGAAATTTCCGTTCGCAAACATGTTGTAGTACAGAAAATATGTTGGGAATAGCCATGTCGATTGTTCGTTTGTGTAAATGGATCCCACTGGTCGTTATGGCAGAGTTAGTCTGCAAAACCCTTTTCTTTCGTTGTCTTTTTATAAAAATATATATATATATCTTCTTTTTTAAAAATCCCTTTTCTTTCTGTTTATATTTTTGGTATTATTTTTATTATTATTACTCGTTTTTTAAATTCGATTTTGAAATGGTTGAATTTTGTTCTTGAATTTATGTTGTTTCGCATATGCTGAGATTTTTGGTGTTGTGGAGTTGTGGGTTCGAGTCACTTTGAGTCACTTCTCAAAGGATTTTACTGAGTTTGAGAATATTTTTTTATAAAGGCTGAATTCTTCATCGCCTGTCAAACTCGAGTCACTTTGAGTCAATTCACCAGGGATTATATGTTTTAATGTATGAGAATATTTTGTTATAAAGGTTGAATTCTTCATCGCTTGTCAAATTTTTTGTAGTATAATGAAGTTCTTGGAAAGGGAGATTCCAAGATCGTGTATCCTTGAACTTGATGTTTATGACTTTTGACAGGATTGTGATGAATATCCATATTTTGAAAGCATGTCTTATGGGTTTTCAATTGAATAAATAAATGAATATTATCATATAGTGTTTTAATTTTCCCTTGTACCAGATTAGTCTATGGGGTCTCAAATCATATAAGCTTTTATGCATTTATTAGCTTATTGCTATGCTGTAAAATGTTAGCAATCAGATTGTTTATCCCTGCCAAGGACTTCATGATTCAGTAGTGAAGACAGTGGCGTATTAGGTCACTGACTGATGTTAAATTACCCCAAAGGTACAGATAAGTTGGTTAGAACCAGTCGCAAGACCTGGGCAATTTTGACAGAAGAGTACCCCTATTGTGGCAACTATTCCACATGGAATATGCTTGTGTTTAGTGGTTTAACCTTTGAGGGCCAGCGCGTAAAAATATGTTGCTTGTGGTGCCCGACCTCTTTGTGCCAGTTGTAATGCCTCTCTTTGATATTAGAACGTAAACACTTGAAAATTGCTCATATTTTGTTCATATTGATTTTCTGATCGAAAATTGTGACTTGCAGCTGTAGTTGGTGAAATGCTGCCCAAAATTTACTTCAAAAAATTGATCAATGTAGCTAACTGCTTTTCAGAACAGTTTACCCTTTACTTTTGTCATATGTAAACAAATTAAATAAGTACAATTTTTTATTCAAACAAAAATCATGCTAATAGAACATCAAGCTTATAAAATTGACCACACCAATGCTCATACACCTCCAGCTTTGATAAACAAGTGCTTATGTCAATGTACCATTGAAAACGAAAGTTATATTGATGTTCAGAATCATAAATATTCCTATGATATCTAAGTTAGCTTTAGACATTAAAAAAATACATGTGCAATTCATATGTAGTTTACAATTAGAATTGTTCCTCACTTCATTGTTGCACAGATGAGAACAATTTCAGAATGACTTTCTAAACTCATGAGTTTTATCCACAAACATCAGAGTAGTTGTTTTCATTCTTCTAAATTTCAAAGGCACTGACAGGGAAATATTTTCCAATCCCAGTACCACTCTTGAAGTAAATATTACCACTGGATCGGTCATCAATGGACCTCAAAGTTCATGATCCAAAAGAGTATCTCCTTGCTCTTCTTTCCAGTCAGATTCTTCACCTTGTGTTGCTCAACATAGGCACTGATCTCTGCACAATACTGGATTGTTTTCCCAATCTTTTTGAATTAGTGCTCAATCCTCTTCTTCTGCTTCATCCACACAAATCCAGTTTCCCTCACATATCCACATTCTTCAACCTCCTCAAGAGGCAGCAGGACCTTGGGAATACCTACCTCTGCAAGCAATTGCTTGGATTTCTTCTTGCAAATTTTACTCTTGTGATAGATTTCTACACGAGAGATCTCAGTGATCTTGAATCAGCAAAGGCATTGTTTATTGAGTCTCAAAGTATTCATAAATCGGGATTATGATAGATTTTTGCACAAGATATCTCAGTGATCTTGAATCAACAAAAGCATTGTTTATTGAGTCTCAAAGTATTCAAAAATCAGGATTTGGAAAAGGGTTACTGTGAAGCAACAAGAGGGAAGTTATGGCATCAGAAGGTCCACTTTCCTCGACTGATTATAAACGATGGGAGAAAGCTGCTTGTGTTGGGGTAATGCTTTAACTAACTCATATATGATATACCATTTACTCTTAACATATTCATAACTCTATATATGAGTCTTTTTGGTTTGTTTTTGTTTCTAATAATTTATGGAGCTTCCTACAAAAACAATGCAAAAAATGACTACTGCAAATAAAGTATTGTCGTGACAGTTTGGAGTCACGACGAAAGGGTTTTTTAAAAATGTGACATGGATTGAGATAGAATTTTTTGTAGAATGGATAAAAGTCGGAGTCTTCAAAGGTTACATTTGATGGCCTGGGCTATACCCAAAAGGGCAGAGTACAAGATTCAGGGGAACTTTTGTTATTAGACTAAAAAACAGGTTAATATGAATATGATTGTGAGTTTGGATCATAATGAAGCTAAGTAGATATGTTAGGAATCAGTTTCTGCGAATGGACACCATGTATATAACTCTAAATGCTCGACACTAATACCATAGTCATATATTGGTTTGCAGGAAACATTATCCCCTCCTGTTTCTGGGAAAATGTTCAAGGCCTTGTGAATATGGAAATATCAGGCTACCAGGCATTCGAACTAGGCAGCTGGAAATGTATTCAAAAACTTTACTCATGTTGGAGAGCCATCCCTTGTTCCTAATTGGTTGCTCTCCATAGCCATTGTTTGCATTGTCCTCCAATTATTCCCTCCAATTATTCACAGTTCCCTTGGTACCTAACATTCTATCTATTAATTTATACATTTAATCAAAATTATTCACAGTCCACGTTTAAAGTTTTGGAGGGGAAATGGGGAGATGCGAGCAATGGAAGGTTTTCTCTACAGAATATCATAGCAAGGTCGTTGTGATTGCAGTGATGCTGCCATATTTTGCAGACATAGGATTATTGTTGCATTAGTATGCATGCCTTTGGACTTAGTTCTTCCTCTAGTCTTTTATAACATAAACTTCAAACATTACATTCAAAGAGGAGTTTGATATTTTGGATTAACACCATCATAGTTGTCATTTTTTCAATCTTTCTTCAGCCTGGAAAAATCCAGTATAACACAAATTGAAAATCAGTAAAACACAAATTGAAATAAGTCAATTAGATCCCTACTTTATGGCATTTAAAACACCCTTTGCATGCTAAATTAAAATCGGACTTATTCCTCAAGTAAGACTCGAACATTTTAGTAATTCCAACTATGCTTTGATGTGTTATAGAAAAATACATAACCTAGAGTACATTCGATCAAGCAAAAGCATTTGATTTAGTCATGTTGTAGCATGACTGTTCTTATGCATTTAAATCTTTTAAATCTATGTGTGTTGTTTTTTATAATTTTCTTATTATTATAAAGGACAGAAATGGAATGGCATTTTTGTTTCTTCTAAGAAATTACAGAACATTGGATTAGTTTGATTGTAAGGTGGCATGCTTATGTTTGTAGCCTTATGATTGTTTGTAAAGGTGGCATGCTTATGTTTGTAGCCTTATGATCTGATATATTCATTATGTATGCAATTGGAGAATGATTGAGATTAAAAAAGTTAATTGTAGACCGTTTATCACAGTGCATATCATGAGGATCCTTACGTAAAGGAATTTGGTATCAAAATTAGAGACAGTCTTGCCTCTATTAAAGCTCTGTTTTTGCCTCCGGCCTGGGTAATCTTCAACTATTCAATTTAGAGTAAGCTCTATTATTTTGTTTCCTTTTTATGCTAATTTTGTTTCCTTTTTATGCTAATCTTGTTTTGTGTTACAAAAAATGTCCTCTTTTAAAGCTATTATTTCACACGGGTTGATCTCCAATTTTGTATTTTTCACACAGGGTTTGATCTCAGAATTAGGTTATGAAGAAGGCTCATCATTCAGACTGACTTCTTGTTTATTGATTGGAATGTGGGATTTCTTTTGCAAACCCTGTTTCTTTCGCAAGTAGGAAGTTGTCAGGGCTTGATCTCAGAATTAGGTTATGAAGAAGGCTCATCATTCAGACTGACTTGTTGTTTCCTGATTGGAATGTGGAATTTCGTTTGCAAACCCTGTTTCTTTCGCAAGTAGGAAGTTGTCTCAAGTCGAGCGCAACTATACCACCACAGAGAGGGAAAACATGAACTGGAAGACAAGACTCAGGAAAATTGAGAATTTGCTCCAATTCTTGGCAATTTCCAATTTCCCATAACAAAGAAGCAAAGGTTAAGGTATTTAATCCTTCATGGCAGGAGATATACATTGCCAGGAGTGTTGGGAGATATACATTGCCAGGAGTGTTGGGGGTTAAGGTATTGGGTTAAGGTATTTAATCTTTCATGGCAGGAGATATAAATATATATTGCTAGGAGTGTTTGAATTGCATTTTTGATAGTGGAAATGGATTCAGCACTATCAAAAACTTTTAGGGCATCCAAAATACTGAAATTTAACAACTATAAACAAGATTCTGATAAATGCATCCAAAATACTGAAATTTAACAACTATAAACAAGATTCTGATAAATCTTTGCCAAATTGCACCCAAAATACTGAAATTTAACAACTATAAACAAGATTCTGATAAATTTATCAAAATCTTTGTCGAATTCTGAATTATTCTGAATAGTGCATTTTTTAAAATAAATTCTTGGTTCACACGTCATTTAATGGGTCGAGGAGTATGCCAATGGGATGACGTGGAGGTGAGAAATGTGAATGTGTGGAGTGCAAAAAATTAGGTTGGTGCATGTTCAAATGCATTATGTTGACCTGCAATTTAAGAACCTTTGGCACTTAAGAATTATTCCAGAAGGATTGTAAAATAGAATCTGGTTTCCATTAAATTTGTGCGTTATATGACATGGAATAAGTTTGTAAGCTATCATGGTCTTCAACCGATTGGTCAAACAAACTCATCCAAGTTTTTAAAAAATCATCAAACTCATCCAAGTTTTTAAAAAATAAATAAATGATGCTCAATAATGCGCTTGGTTAATGATAGTTATTGAGTTGAGAGGTTCATTTAATGATAGTTATTGAGTTGAGAGGTTCATTTTACAGCGTAGTATGAGGAGATATGTAATTTTTTTGGTTATTTTATAGCACAGTATGAAGAGATGTGTAAGTTTGTTATTGAGTTGAGAGGTTCATTTTACAGCGCAGTATGAGGAGATGTGTAATTTTGTTGGTCATTTTACAGAGCAGTATGAGGAGATGTGTAAGTTTATTGGTCCATCCATACCTATTTAAAATAAAAATAAACATTATGTTCTAAATAGAAAAATAATGTCGACTATAATTAAAATAATGAATATGCTATGAAATAATTAGAAGCAAAAAAATAATGAATATGCTATGAAATAATTAGAAGCAAAAAAATGAGTGAATCAAATGTTTAAATCTTATAATTTTTAAAAATATTTCAACTATAGATTTAAATAAATCATTTGAAGATCTATATTAACTAATTTTTCTTGATATCAACTTCATCATATATATTAAAAAGTTGAAATTTTAATTTAATTTTATATATATTTTATTTAGTATTAAAAATGCAATTTAAACAATGAAAAATAACATATTATATTGAAAAAATTTGATTCCTCTCAACTTATGTATCTCAATTGGTCAAACTTAAACGGTGGTTTAAAAAAAATTGACATTTGTATCAAAGACTATGTTGTTCTCCGAGATTTATGACTTTATATGAGCCTGCTAAACATTATAACCCCTCGTAGTGTGTATTGACATATGAAGATTTGGTTCAAATTGTAACGTAAGTTGGAGTTATCATATTAGTTAAATCATATTGGTTTTAGTTCTCATGATAAATGATTTATTATATTTACAAAGTATGCAAGAAATATATATGGTTGCAATATGATTTAGTATATTAGTTTAATCGTTTGTATATATGCATTATATAAATATGTAATACATATTTATTAACTTGGTAATGATTTTATTTTTGTTTGCTATTTACAATACATAGTAATATATATTATATAAAAAAATGCAATATAATATATAATCCAAATTTGATTTAATTTACATAATTTTTATTTACAATAAATAGTTATATATTTTATATGATTTAATTTGAAACCAACACGGCACCTAAAGAGTTTTAATGACTCATAATGAAGTTGTCATTGTATGACGTCTGGTGATTATAACAACTGAGAACTATGCAATCTTTAAATTGGTGGAAATCTCTTGGAGACGTGGGAGCAAATGGGCAATCGAAATGGATGAGCAAAACCACTCAAGACCAAACAAAAAGCGATAACCTCAAGGATCATAACAAAAGATGTGCCAAGAGATGATGTTGTAGAGGAATAAGATCCCTTCTATAGGATGTACTATTTGAAATGACTTTTACATACGTCATTGGTTGTGATATTTGCAGCAAGATTTTGTCCAATTTTGATGTAAGTCCTAGGACATAAATTGTTTAGTTAGAGGTATGTAATGACTTAAATTAAATCCAATGATCATGAAATGATCCAAAAGGAATAAGACTCACATGGGAAAATGCACGTCAAAGACATTTCTTTTAGGATGCTATAATCCCATAAATAATGAAAATAACAAAACATCAAGCTAAACATTTAAAGGATAAAGAAGCGTAAAATCTAGACAATGATGATGGGAGAAACCATCAACCAATCAAGTGCAATCTAAAGGGGAAAGTTCCCAAAATTTCTAATGGGGGGCCTTCATTTTGGCCAAAATGTAGGGGAGTTGTTTGTGGGTTGTTATGCAACCAGATCACAAAAGAGAAGAAAAGATAGATCAATGACTTGAAAATTAGCCTCTTTGAGGGGGCAGCCTCCTTTACATCACATAAATGAACAACTCTTGGACGATACAAATGAGAAGACCTCCTTTGTGTATATAGGAGTTTAAAGGGCCACAATATAATGAGAGACTACATGAAAATAATAATGTAAGAGCACAACATTAACAATAGTGGGATTTTATGGGGCAGAACAAAAAGAAATATGTGGGGTACATGGGCAAAACAATAACAATAGGAGGCAACCTCCTTTACATCATATAAATGAACAACTCTGGGATGATATAAATGACAAGACCTCCTTTGTATATATAGGAGTCTAAGGGGTCACAATATAATCAGAACCTACATAACAAAAATAATGTAAGAGCACAAAAATAACAATAGTCGGCTTTTATTGGGTCGATAGGCCCTGATTTTGACAGTTATTTTCAGCTTCTGATACTTTATTTATTTTACTAAGCATCATCTTTGTATATACCTTTCAACAGAGCATTGTGATTTCCATATTTATCAACTTCCCTTACTTCTGACATTTTTGGAATGTGACAACAGTCACAATTTTGATGCATATGCTACACAGCATCTACAATATGTAATTTTCTTAAATTAATGAAAATTATGATTTTTCTTTGGGGGGAAAAACAATAGTGGGCTTTTACAAAAACAATATGTGGAATACATGGGAACAACAATAACAATAATGGAGCTACACTAATAATAAAAATAAATGCAGTGCACTAGCATTATAGGGACCTAACATGCCCCTCTCCTCCAAAAAAGTGTTTTCCTCATAACTTGAGTAGTTATGGTTGTTTCTATATAAAATTATCATCCTCCGTTGTGGAATCTTCAATAGGTAATTTCTTCCACATTATTAGATACTCCGAAATTGATCGAATACATAATTGTTTGGTTCTTTTTTCCATGACTGCTTTAGGCTCCAATATGATTTTTCATTCTTTGTCAAGTTTTGGCAATATTTTTTGAACTGGAAGCTCGTCATCGATAACCTTCTTGAAGCATGAAACATGGAAAACTAGGTGTACTTGAGAAGATGCAAGAAACTCCAATTTGTATGCCATAGTACCCATATTTTGTAACTCTTTGTAAGGACCATAATACTTGGGTGATAATTTATTATCCTTCTTAGCTTGCTTGAAGGACATTTGTTTGTATGTTTGTAGCCTTAAAAATACCTATTCGTCTACATCAAAACTTCTTTCACTACGATGTTGATTTTCCTATTGTTTCATTCGATTTTGCACTAGAGTGAGGTTATCTTTTACGATTTGGAGTGGTTGTAGCCTTAAAAATACCCAGCGGCCCACATCAAAACTTCTTTCACTGCGATGTTGATTTTCTTGTTGTTTCATTCGATTTTGCGCCAGAGTGAGGTTATTGTTTAAGAGTTGTTGATGCTCGATGTGATCTTCCACTACTTGAACCTTAGAATTTTCTCTTAAATATGATGTGATGGATAGTGGATGATATCCATAGAGTGGAAATAAATGGGGTCATTCTAGCTAGAGTATAGAAGGAAGTGGTATACCATCCTTCAGCTAGATTTAAACACTTGATCCAGTGTGTTTGTTCATCAAATGCAAAGCAACAAAGATATCCTTCCAAACATTTCTCCACAATCTTATTTTTCTTGTCAGATTCAGGATGATAGGATGAGCTATGAGCTAATTGAGTACCAAGACAAGAAAATAATTTCGTCCAAAAATTTCTAGTGAAAATGGGATCTTTGTAACTTATAATAATCTTTGGGTTTCCATGTATCTTTTTTAATTATTTCCATAAATGCAGTAGCAACGGTACTGGCTTTAAAAGGATGAGATAATGCATAGAAGTGTGCATATTTGGTAATTCTATCAATTACCACCATGATGGCACTCTTTCCTTATGACTTGGGTAAAACTGTGATAAAATTCATTGAAACCTCCTCCCAACGCTGACTTGGAATGGGTAAAGGTTATAACAGACCTGGGGTCTTAATTGTCTCAACTTTATTTTGATAGTAAACGAAACATTCTTCCACAAATTTCTGAATATTAGATTTAATTCAATTCCAAAAAAAGTCCTTCTTCACCCTGTGGTAAGTTTTTTAAAATATTGAGTGCTCTCCTAAGGGGGAGGTGTACAATTCCAAAAGAATCTTTTGTTTGAATTGAGAATTCTTACAGAGATATAAGTGATCTTTGCACCATAATGAATCATTTTTCCAAATAAATGTATCAGATGTATTGGGATATTGCTGCAAATTTTGAATGAATGTCCACACATCTTCTTTATTCTTCCATTCATCCCTTGCCTCAATTATCCAATCAAGTTGGATAATAGAAATGGAACATAGCAATGCTTCCACTTCCTCATTCTTTCTTGAGAGTGTGTCTGCAACAACATTTTGCTTCCCTTTTTTGTAGATGATTTCAAAGTCATAACCCAACATCTTTGTGACCCCTTTTTGTTTCTCTTCTATATATATATATATATATATATATATATATATATACCAAAACGTATTTAATACTATCGTGATAATTTTTTACCTTGAAGTGTCTTCCCATTAGGTAAGGTTGACATTGGCTTGGTGCATGTAGTATTTCCAACATTTTCTTCTCATAAATAGGTTTGACTAAATACTTTTCTTTATTTAACGACTTTCAAAAGCACTGGGTCTTCCTTCTTGTACTAAAACAACACTAATTCGATTTCCTGAGGCATCACATTCCACAATAACTTTTTTTTTAAGTCTGGTGTAGCTAAGACTGGTGCTTGGCACGTTGCCTCTTTAAGATTTTCAAAGCCCTTAGTTGCTTCTGAAGTCCAAGAAAATGCATATTTCTTAATTAATGTTGTTAGAGGCATTGTAATTCTCCTATAATTATTAACAAACCTGTGATAATACCATGTCAACCCGAGAAATCCTTGAATATGCTTTAGGGTTATGGGGATTTTCCCTTCCTTAATGTAGCTAAGACTGGTGCTTGGCACGTTGCCTCTTTAAGATTTTTAAAGGCCTTAGTTTCTTCTGGAGTCCAAGAAAATACATATTTCTTAATTAATGTTGTTAGAGGCATTGTAATTCTCCTATAATTATTCAATTAAAAGTTCGGCCGAACTATGTTTTACACCGACGGCTCATTAAGTCTAACGACTTAATAGTTCGGCCGAACTATTGTATAACTTTCCGTCGGCCGGAAAGTTTTGTGTAGCCCCTACTAAAAACACATTTCGCGGCAATATAAATTGTCGCGAAATCATTCACAATTTTCGCACATTTCATCTGATTTTACAAAGATCTTGGTTTGGGTTTAAAAACTTTTCTTCAAAGTTTGGATTTAAGAGCATTTCTTGGAAGCAAACTGATTTTACAAAGAATTGTGTTGAGTTTAAAGAATTTTTTTGGAAGACATTTCTTGGAGGCAGCCTGATTTTGCAAAAAATTGTTTTGAACTTAAAAAAAATTCTTGGACGTATATTCAAAAGACATTTCTTGGAGGTATGTACGTGTTTTGAGTTTAAGTAAATCTTTTGAGCTTCGTTTCATTTTTATGAGACATTTTTCTCTCGAATTTTTTAAAGTAAGTGTTTTGGATTGGAGTATTTTTTGCAAAAAATTTACACTGAATTTTTTTAAATTAAATCTTTTGTGATATTTTTTGTAATCGAGTTATTGTCTAATTTTTTGAAATTCATACCCTATTATCATGGGAAATCGAAGAACTTGTGCGAGAAAATATGATCGAAAAATAGACTCTCAGGAATGTAGAGAAGAGACGAGACAATTTCGCAAAATAAAGTTAGAAGCCCTCTCAAATATTGAAGAGGAAAATCAACCTCAAACAGAAATTGAAGCAGGTATGTAAATATAAATATTATGATCTATTGATATATTTAAAATTTTCCTAATGTAAAATGTGAATCTTAATTTTTATTTGATAAATTAATTTGAAAAATATTTTGTTTAGTGTAAATAGACAGAGATATTCCTCAAAATATTGAAGAAGAAAATCAACCTCAAGCAGAAATTGAAGCAGGTATGTAAATGTGAATATTATGATCTATTGATATATTTAAAATTTTCCTAATGTAAAATGCGAAGCTTAATTTTTATTTGATGAACTAATTTGAAAAAAAATTTGTTTAATGTAAACAGACAGAGATATTCCTCAAAACATTGATGATGAGATACAAAATTTTGAAAGAGATATTGAACCAATGATTGAAGATGGTGAAAATATTGAAAGAAATCCAAATAAAGAAATTGAATCACAAGGTATATATATATATTAAACACATGCACATATCATTGAAATTATAGATATATTTATTAATTTATTTATTTATTGAATATGTACTATTTTTTCGAATATGTACAGATGAAATCACTATCGATAATGAGATGTTAGAAAATGTTGACACTCACACATATGGAGATAAAAAAACCTGACCATGTTATACGATATCGTGTTAACTGCATTTTTGAAAAGTATTTCTTAAATGAGCGGGTGACAGTTCAGGCTCAAATGTTGAAAGGTTTCCTATCATTAAGGAAATTAAAAGAAGCTACGACACTATTGGGTATTCGAAAATCAACCAAAGATAAAAAAATGAAGGAAGATGTGATAAAAAATATGAGTAGTGCTATAAAGTCAATTACGAGATCTAGAGAGAAAGATGTTTCAATTGTACGTAGAGGAATACAGATGGCAATGGTTTCATCAAGTACTCAAGAGAATCGTTTGGTAACATCTATGGCACGAGCACTGAGAACCTCGCGAAAAACTTTGCACAAACATCGGAAATTTCGGCTGCAAATAGATGTAAATGATGAACTCGCTTGTTGGAGAAATATTTGTAGGAAACCATACAAAGATAGACTTGGAGAAAATGTTAAAACAATAATATATGAATATTGGAAGAACAATTCACGTGTTTCACCAACTGCAAGGCATGTGATGTGAAGAAGAATAACACGAAATCAGTACGAAGAACATGAAAAATATTTCTTGGAAACCACTCAGATAGAGTTATTCAACAAGTTCAAAGAAGAGAATCGTCAAATTCATGTTTCACTCAATGCTTTTGTTCAACAAAAACCATGGTATGTAAAACCTATCACCGTACACGACACTTGTTGTTGCCGTTATCATGTGGAATTTGAGTTATATTATGACACATTCCTTGATTTCGGTAGAACATTATGGAAGGATTCACCTTCTCCTTCCACTATCCGTGAATTCATATCTCAAATTCTATGTGAAAGAGAAAGCGATGAACTATTTTACAAAAAGAAATGTGTTGGTGGTAAAAAATGCGATGATTGTGGAAATTTGACTAAATTTAAAAACAAATATCGTATTGATATAAATGATCAATCATTTTCCAACATGAAAGTGAAATGGAAGAGATATGAATATATCGATACATCGATTCAAGGTGAAAATAGTGTTAAAAGAATTGAATTACTAGAAGATGAAATTTTTCTGATAGACTTTTTGAGAAAGTTTGAGGCATAAATTTACAAATACACCAAGCATTCCCATAGAGCTCGATGGAAAGACTTGCAATTCAAAAAATATCGTGAAGTTTTTCCACCAGGGACCATTTTGTCAGTAATTGATTTTGCAGAAAACTACACATTTGTTCCACAAAAAGAAATTCAGAGTGAATACTATCATTCTGACCAAGTCTCCATGCTCTTTCATATTCTATATAGACATGCTGAACAAAATGTCGATCATATATAAAGCACAAGTGAAAATCGACATATCATTAAAGAATATCACTTTTATATTAGTGACGATTGTACACATGATACATGTTTTGTACAACATTGTTTTGGAAAAATTTATGATTCATTGAAAAATTGTGGAATAACATTCAATGAACATTGGATATGGTTAGACAGATGCGCAGGTCAATTCAAATCTGCATGATCATTCTTTTTGTTGTGTTGTCTTCATAATAAAACCTACGTTAAACATTGTTGGACTTTCTTTGAGACTGGCCATGGAAAAGGAGAACATGATGGTGCAGGAGCATGCATAAAATGAGCACTTCGAAGATATCAAATGAACCACTCTACAAGTTGACTTGTGAACGCTGAAGAAGTTGTTCAATGGTACATTGTTGCTCTAAGCCATGAGAGAAACCCATCAAGAGAAGTGCAGAGGTACATTCAATTTAATTTATATTGGAAATCTAATTTTAAACATTGTACATTTATCATGCAATGATTATCTTTGATTGTATTTTGATATCATATTTACAAATTCTTCTTCTAATTTTCCATATAAAGGTTTTTCTGGCATATTGGAATTGAAGACGTATATAGATCAATTGGAAATGACATTGAAACAATAAAAGGGAATCGAAAATTGCATTCAATTCAAACAAAGTCGTCCATAAATGTGTTTGCATTGGATAAAAGAAAATATTCTTGTTTTTGTGATGTTTGCATAGACAACACAAAATCCAATGACGTTTGTGAAAACAAAATGTATGTGAACGATTGGAAACATACACAGCTAAATACAAAGGGAAAAATTTCTGTTGCAATGTTTGAAGAAAGGCAATCAGAGGAAACTACAATATCATCCGATGGTGATAGAGTTTCTGATCTTGTTAGAGAAGGTAACATTTGAATTACTTTCTAATGATTTAAAAATCTAGAAATAAATTTAAATATGTATAATTTTGTTAAGTTTATTTTATTGTGCAGGAGATTTTTTTTTGTAATTGCACCTATTGACAACGATGAAAATGTGAAGTATTATTTGATGCGTTTCACTGAAAAAAATGAAATTATTACAAAACTATAATGATCATGGATTTCAATATGACAGAGGGTCTATTATACTGAAAGGTTATTTTTTTAGACAAACTCATCAAAGTGGAGACTTTGTTTACTTTGAAGACTATGAACCTGATTCCATAAGTTGTCAATATAGTCACTTGGTGTGTGTAGCACGTATAAAGTTGATAGAAGTTCAATCAAAGAAAAAATAAAAAATTAAGAGATGGAAAATTTCAAAATCCGATCATGAACGGATTATTGAAGATGGAATTCCATTAGAATTTTTTTGAGTGAATTGTACAACAATTTAGTCTCTTTGGATTAAATATGTTTTAGAACTTCCAGTACTCAACTAAAAATTGAGCTGCTTATGTTATTTGTGCAAGTGTTTGCACATGTACAAATTGTTTTGGTACAAGCACGTGCTCTAGTATCAACTGAAAGTAGCTTTTCTATACATGTGCATTGATGAAAAATGTTATATATATATATGTTCTAGAATGAAATTAATTGTTCTAGTTTTACTATGTGCATTGATGAAAAATTATTTACGTACTCAATATATATGTTCTAGAATGCAATTAACTGGAACTAGTTTTACTATGTGCATTAATGAAAAACTCGCTGGATTTTCTGGTAAAAAGTATGGACACAATGTAAATAAATCATCTGCAGTATAGTTTTTTATGAAAATTCCTTTCAGATAAGAGACTCGAAGCACTTCTCCGACTTTTGGTGGGATTTGACCCACGTCTCTAATCCCGATTGAAAATCTAGTACAAAATCTTCTTGTCCAATGGTCGGATATGTTCAATGTGCATTGATGAAAAATGTTACTTGTCTTGGATAGATATGTTCTAGAATGCACAATTAATTGTTCCAAGTAGTTTTTCTATGTGTATTGATGAAAAAATAGTTGGATTTTTTGGTAAAAAGTTTCAACAATGTAAATAAATCGACAAGGCTACCTATTTGAGTGCATTAACGACATTGACCCAAATTCAACAAACATATATATGTACTAGACTTATATTTCCAATCAAAATTAAAGGGATAATTTGTACATATATCTACTTTAAACTCTTTTTTCAATTAGAGCTCAATTGATACATGGTTAGTTGCATTGAAAAGCTATGTTCTTCCTATTGGAAATTTTTTCATTCAAACAAAAATACATGGAGAGATCAAAAGCAATCTTAAAATTCCAAATGTACTTCAACCATCCAAAAGGGATTTTTGCAACATTACTTGACATGCCATGCCAATTATAGTGAACAACTATCCAATAGAAACATTTAACATTATATACCACATGTGCCAAATGTAGATTGAAACCATCCAAAACTTTAAAATTTTAAAAACCTTTGATAATATATCATGCAACATTAAAACATTAAACATCACATGCGAAATGTAGATTGAAACCATTCAAAACTTGAGTTTAAAAAACTTTTGATTATATATAGATCGTTACTTCACATGCCATGCCAATTATAGTTCAACTAGATCCAATAGAAACATGTAACATTATATACCACATGTGCCAAATGTAGATTGAAACCATCCAAAAATTTAAGTTTTAAAAACCTTTTGATTATATATCATGCAACATTAAAACATTAAACATTTAAAGTTCATTAAATATCACATGCAAAATGTAGATTGAAACCATTCAAAACTTGAGTTTTAAAAACTTCACATGCCATGCCAATTATAATTCAACTATCCAATAAAAACATTTAACATTAAATATCACATGCCAAATGTAGATTGAAACCATCCAAAACTTTTAAGTTTTGATTTAACAAAAAAATATAGATCACAACATTACTTCACATGCCAAATGTACTCCAAGCATCCAAAACTTAAATTTTAAAAACAAAACAAATTATAACACATGTCATTACATAACATGCCAAATGTAGTTCAGATGACAACATTAACTTATAGATGACAACATTACTTCACATTCACATGCCAAAAGTACTAAAACCATCCAAAAATTAAATAAAACAAATTATATTAACAATGTAATAAATTATGTCTAAAAATTGTAAATTTCACAAGTATCAAACTGTATCAACTTTAACAAATTTTAAGACCATCTAAATTTTCAAATCAAATCTACAAATCATGTCCATCAAATAGAGACGGACCTAGCGTCTTTCCTATTAGGGTCTCAGTCCGCGCCCTATCATGTGAATGGGAAACCTACATACACAATGCACATGTACTTGAACATTAAAATTTGATGTTTTAAAAATGAATGAGAATATATATATCTAGAACTTCATGTAAAAAACAAAATATAACAAAAAAATCATGCAATACCTCATAAGGTTCCCCCTCCATTTGATGAACAAGTTCTCCCATAGGAACATCTGCAGCGGTAAACTGTACAATATACATGTACAGTTATATATATATATATATATATATATATATATATTAAAAACTTTCAAATGAAAATGCACATGTACATATATAAACTTATTTTCAATAATATTAAAAAAAGGAACTAAAGACAACTTGTTCAAATGTTGTGGATGTTCCTATCTCCGTCGCTAGAGTCCGCGAATTAAAGAAATCTTCTATAGGAACCTAAATTCAAAAAATTTTAAATAACTCAAAATATAGATCTCTCTCTCTCTCTCTCTCTCTCTCTCTCTCTATATATATATATATATATATATATATATATATCTCAATTTTTAATGGAACTTTTTGAGGTAGAATATATATATATATAACTTTTAAACATAAATTTTAAACTTGTGAAAAATTGTCCATACTTGTGGCTCATCTCCCAAGGAAGTAGAAGGTACATCTCCCAAGGAAGAAGAAGGTACCGCCATCCCAAAAACATTAGACGGAATCGGTACTTGTTAAAACATTTTATCAAATTATATATATACATACATGTACATGTGTGGCAACAATTATTTATTTTAAAGTCACTTAAAAAACACTAACATTTTGCCAACATATCTTGATGGTCAGACCCATCTGCGTTGTTTGAACCAGAGGTCCCGAACGTGATATTAAGATTTTCTTCACGCATCATGTGTGAGAACTGCAAATGGTGTTTTAACATATAATCATAAATTTTTGTTATATTAATGTACACATAGAAATAAATGTATACATGTACATACACATGTATTTATTACAAATTTTACACATGTATACGTAAAAATAATTTCAAACCCTAAGGTCACTAACACATACCATTCTGGTGCCCTCTTCCTCACGAAAATTGAGGTCTTGCAAAACATTGTGACAATTTTTTGCATATGTTCAAAGATCTTCAACATTCATGTTGTCAATCTCTTCATTTGTACAATAAACAAAATTGGCACGTGCATTTTCACGTGCTCTTTGTCGATTTAAACAAAGATTGACTCCACCCAATCCGTTATGAACATTGTCGATCATAACATCCCTTGCTTCTCGACTTATTTGAGAAGTCACATCCATCTTTGATCACAGAGTTTCGACTCGAAATGGTTGACTCACCAATGGCGGCTCAGGGTGAGGCAACTCCACATCTCTCTTAGCGCTCTTACGGTCATATAATCGACCTTTCCCTGGGCCAAAAAATTCTGATGGAAGGTCATTGTAGTTGGGTTTCATACCCAAAATTTTTTTTGCATAAAACATTTGTGCAAAATAAACAGGAACCTTATCATTCCATGGAAGCCTTCCATAGGCCGCAAGATGCCTATCATAGAAATAACGAGCTATGTCTGGGTGCTTGAAATACTGCACCTTCAACATTTTTCTTTTTGGCCCTTCCTTGTAATTAAACATTGACTTGGCCACTTCTTTTGTAACTTTTTGTTTTACGTCCTCCCATTTATCAGGACCCATCACTGTTTCTTTTCTCTTTCTCATCATTTCTACAAATGAATCAGACGTTGGCCCAAGATTTTTGTACACATTTACCATTTCACTGAATGAATGTGTAACTATTTTAAGGCTTTGTCGACTCTCAGCAGGTAGAGACAAATCCACGAGATTTCTTTGCAATTTTGCATGAAGTCTTTCACACCTTTGTAAGGTGCATTCCACCATGTTGGTTTCCCATGGTATATCAGTAATCTCGGTCGGATAAGTTGTGCTAGGTTGACAACCTTCTTCTTGAATGTAGCGGGCTGCCCTGTGTCTATTTTGACCACTAGTTCGAACATTTTTGGCCTCTACATCAATATATATTTAAAATTTCGTATATTAGAAAAAACACGTGTAAAAAAAGTTATACAAATTTAATGAAAAAATATTGAAATTGATGGCAACCTTGACGTTGTTGGTTAGCATCTTCTCCAACATGACCCTGCTGAGAACCAGACCCAAAATGACCCTGTTGAGAACCAGCAGTTGTTGATTGGCCTTCGGGGGAATAAATATCACCCCCTTCATGCAACCTGCTACCACTCATACCTCGATCAGTTGAACCATGGGCACGCTCCATGGACGGAGTAGAAACCCTTCTCCTCTTACCTCAAAATTAAAATATGAAACTTATTAACAACTAATTTAACTCACAAAGTTAATAAAAAATCAATTCCATATGTATGCACATCTATGGAAATTTAAGATTATATTTAAATACCGTGAACATCCCCCGATCCCTAAACCTCCATATGGGATTCGGCTGATCTTCGTTGTTCATCCTCCATGATATTCATCTATTGGTCGAAATTTACACAAAATAGATTTCAGAAAATCAATTTGTAATTTAGTGTACACAAATTATGTAGAACACAACTTTCAAAGAAATAATTGATGTGTGCAACTAGATTTAATCGAAAAAGAAATTATAAAAAAGATAAGTTCACCAAATTGCGCTTTACACAGTGGCAGCACACTTGGTATAAAATTTACCACTTATATACACTTTAGTTTGTGCGAGAAATGACACATGTACATAGTTTACCTTAAAGTTGTTGTGTTTTATGGATATTAAAATGAAGAACTTCTATTTAGATCCATTCCAGAGATTGACTGTAGGGGCATTTACTAGATATGTCACCTTTCATAAAAGATGAGATCTAGAGGCTACCTGGCCCTTTACAGACTCTTCCTATAGAACTTGTAGAGGTAAACACTAGAGGCATTAACAATATCAAAGAACATTTTCATGCTAAGACATGGGAATGTGTCTCTTTCCCTACGCAAAAAAATAGTTCAAGGTAGTTAATCTTCATAGACATGTCATCAAGCAGGTCAATGTGATCATCCCCAACTTAATTTTCATGAAATTAGGCTTGGAATCCTCTACAACCTGGTGGATGGAGTTGAATGGGAACTAGGTCAAGGCATTTACAAAATACATGCTAGTGAATAACACTTACTAGGTTATGCCAACAAATAAAGTGGGAGAAATGTTTTCTCCTCGAGGTTATCCAATTGGGTGTGTAATACCAACTTCACCCATTTCCTAACAGGTTTCTCTCTTAGGTTACAAAGTGTCTTCCACCTTATTAGTTATATATTTTTCAATTTCTGGTGGATTCCTTGAATTTTTTCTCCTACCATCTCCCTCTCTCACTCCCCAAATTATTGTCATCAAACATGCCCCATTAATGATCTGGAGCAATGTTTGCACCATACATAGAATTGTCATTGCTGCTAATTGAAATTGGAGAGTCATGTATACTAGATTGCTTGCTTAAGTGTCTCTTACTTGGACAATATCCTGAGATGCGTTTGACATGATGGTCATATGAGGCTGGAAGCTACTTGGTGTAATTTTCCTTAAATCTTCAAAAAAACAGAGCAAAAATGTCATTTTCAATCATTTTTTATTAGCTTTTGCATACAGCAGATGTTATCACAATTGCAACACAATCATGTTCCATGAGCATGAATTATGAATGTTGCAAGCCAAATTGCAAGGAAATTTGCATTCATTTAAGGCAAAATAAGGCTATGACATTAAGGTCCATGCTAGAAAAAATTATGCAAATAAGGTTGCTAAGTCTTGATACTTACCATGTGTTTCAAATCCATAATGAAGGTTGGCTTTGAGAGTGTCCTCTCAAAGCCCTGTCTTGAGATGAAATTTAATTCAATGTCTCTTAGAGTTGCAAGGTGGAATTGATAGAACTATTTGATTTCTTTACCATAGATGGATATCTCCTTTCATCTATACCTTTCTCTACCATCTTATTTCCAAGTGAAATGGGAATTTTCACATTTTGAATTCCATTACCATGTAGTTTGGTAGTCTGCTAGCTAGACCTATCACAAGTAAGGTTGTCATACCAAACTATTTCTCTTGCTCAACTCAGTGACCATGACTCTCTTTCACACTGCTTACCATAAGATCTTCAATTGTACATGTCATGCAAAGTTGGGGGTTCTAGGTCTACACCTATTAGGTAAAGTTGTATTTTATGGCATTGTGGTCCTTAAATTTGGAGGTGTTCCACCTGAAAAAGTAAGCATTAAATATGAATGAAAAGGATCTGTTTTAACTTTGATATAATTTCCTCGTGGAATTACTGAATTTCTCGACGACATCATGCTATCTTTGCTCAGAGAAGAAGGTTTTGGAGGAGAAATTGAATTCTTTTGACTTATTTTTGGCATTGAAGTTTGAAACAGTAGTTTTGATGACTCCATTGATGACCTTGCTGAGGAATTTGATGCACACAATATTGAATTTGAAGATAGTTGAGAAGACGTTGAAGAAGTTGTAGATTTTGGTGTTGTCACTGAATGTTTCTTTGTTGTTGGACTTGATCAAGACACAATTTAACTTTACAAGCAGATTGAAGACCTTGAAGAGGTTTTAGATTTTGTTGTTCTCGCTGAAGCTTTTTGTCTGGTTTTGTTTCTTAAACCATCATTTCCATAGGACATTTTTGGTGAATAGATTCTTGACCTTGATGAGAGGATATGATACCTTGAAGAGGCTACATATTTTGGTGACGTCACTAATTGTTTCTCTATTATTATGTTTGTTAAACATCTCGCTTAGGGCGAGGCAACTCCACCTATATTGTACAGTTTATGGGACAGAAATCAATATGTAGAAATATTCACTTGGTTTTTATAATTGGATAGAGGAATGACTTAAAATTACCTTGTATGTCTTCTCGTTTTAGAGCTCAAATTTTTAGGAAGGATTTAAGTATCCACATTTCAAGAATCACTAGAAGAGGTTGATAAAGAATATAGGAAGACAAAAAACTAACCAATGGTGTAATAAATGGATTTCTTGGGAGGTAGATTGGCATATGGAATTTTGGTAGCTAGAACTTTTCCAAATAATTGAATGTATTTGAAAACCAAACCTCTAGTTTATTTTGGTTTAGACAAGGTCTAGAATTTGAAAAGTGAATTCCCTCTTTCTTCCTCTTACATGTCCAATGATCGGAATCTGGATTGAGGGAAAAAAATTTCCAAAATAAAAATTTTGCTTTTTATTTGTTGTACACATGAGTTTTTAAAAGATAATTAACTCATAAATTTCTCACAAAATACACTTAAATCTTGACACATAAACCCCTTCCCAATTGGCTAACTTTAGACGATCCTAAACACATTTTTATTTAACTAATGAGGGAGATAGCCCAACAAAACTATTTTGTCCATATTCAAATCAAGTTGGTATCAAAGAAAAATTTAGCTCATTTTAGTCAAGGTTAGTTAGAAGAATTAGCTATTGGTTTCTGTCTTCAATTTCCTCTCAAAATGAATGTGTACGTGCTTTTGAGAGACACACTAGAGGAATAAGGTCCAAATTTTTTATGAATATGTGCTATGAAAGTAAAGGGTTAAAGGCAAACATGTACAAGGCATAGTTGAGTACAGGGCATAGTTGAGCCAAATGTTGTTGAGGAAGGGCCTAATTATTTGGGTCTTGGTTATGGAAAACATGGAGAATGCTCCAAAGCCAAGGAGGCACATGAAGTTGTTCCAAGAAGGTATTTTATTTCGTGTTCATTACCTCAAGCTTGTGAAGTTTGTTTTCATGATGAATGGAAAAGTTTGACACCCACTTTGCAATAAGATGTTAATAATCATGCAGCTAATGAGAATGTAAAAGAAGAGGATGTTGAAAGCTCTAGAGTCATTGAATTCATTTCTAGTATTTAGAGGAGAGCCACTACCTCATCAAATTCACCTCCTCAAGAAGGCGACAACGGTGAATGTTCAAAGTATAAATTTGCCTCTAATCAAATTGCTTTTGATTATGATAAACATGGTAAATATTCACATAAGATTTGGAAAAGAACTTGCATGTTCCTTTTGTGGTTTGAATAATCATAATGTTTATATATGTTGGAAGAAGATATCCATGCACATGAAACTTTCTAAATAAATGAGGCAAAAATTCAAAGGCCCATTGGACAAGGAAAATGATGTTGAAAATAAGTTGCAATTGTTTATTACTCATTGCCATAAGAAAGGTCACCTTGTAGACAAGTGTTGGACTTTTTATCCAACAAGTCATCCACAACATTTGAAGAAGGTGGAAAGAGATAATGACAAGAATGGAAAAGAGGATTCCATAATCGATGAGGGTCAGGATGATTCACATGATGATGAAGTGCAGCTAAAAGAAGTGCCATTGAAATGGTTTGGTAATGAATGGTTAGATTTCTTATCCAATTAAGGCCTTGCATGTATTTTGATGTTTCATGAATTTCTTTGCAAATTCAAAGTATGGTGCATGTTGCATGAAGCAAGATGTTGAAGGTAGAGTTATGTTGACACACTTAAATGCAACAAATATGGAAATTTGTACATGAGCTATTATTTGACTTGAGAGTCAGTTGTTTGAAGAGGCATGTTTTGTCGACTTGTGTTTGGTTGATGGTTTTGTACACCAATATGTAAGAGTACATGGAGATATTCTCATGATGTGAATTTTTTTTCTTTGAAGGAGAAAAATGATATGTCAGCGATCTATGTTTCTTGCATGATGTGTTTTTTAGTTTGATGATTTTGTTTGTGACAAGACGTCACAAGATTTTGGGAAGGTCCACTCTTGAGTGAGAGCCTCATGATTACAACCTAATCATGAGAATCAAATGGGAGTGCATCCTTATTCTTGGCTTAGTGGCATGAACCAAACATATTGTGTATTAAATGAGGAATTTTGCTCTCCCAATCATTTCTAAATCACCCATATCACCAAGAAAACATGTTTTAAAAGAACATACTTTGGTAGGGGAAAGACCTTAGGTCCTTTGATTGTGCACATGTGGTGTGAAAAATTGAAATTGACAATTTGCAAAAAAGTGAAATTATGAATGAAACCACACAAACAAAAATCCCAAAAGTGGTAAATGATTTAAATAGACCTAATTAATTATTTACCAACATAAATTCTTCAACTTTTAGCAACTAAATGATAGGTAAATAAATAAATAAATTTGTAATTATGGTTCGAAAGTTACATAATCTTAAGAATCCAAAAAACAAATTATTTTTCAAAACGTATTACTTTCAAAGTATCAACAAGGAATGTACAAGGGTGTTCAATGAATTAACGCTATTTATTTAAATTCCATTATGTATATCTTACTCATAATTTTAACAAATTATTAAATAATGATCTAGATTGGATAATTATATTATTTGTCATATATTTTGATGCTTATAAAGTGAAAAAACTGAAAGATTCAACTTGTAGGGTCATTTTAATGGTGGGTGGAGAATTGGGGTCTAAAACCTTTTGGAGTCATTTTGAGGTATTAAATGACATTTCTGGGAGTCAAACGATTATCCCTTGTGCCGAAATCTTGACCATTATTCTACACTTAAAGACATATCCAATGGTGCAAGAAAAACATCAAATGAAGTTCATTCAAAATTTATGCCTTTAGTAAGTTGACCTATCATGTTGACCACCATGGTATGAGAGAATGACATTTTAGCCCCATTACTCATGCATGGCAAGCTAGCTACATGTGGAATTTTAACAAGAATATAAAAGGTCTAAAATCACAAACCTTGTTAATGGTTGACGGAGTCAAATCTTACACCTAGTTGGCTATCACGCTATGTTAAATACTTGGCCACTAGGAGGAATAAGAGTTCCATTTTGTGTTGTTGTATTTTGTTCCATAGTTGAAAATACAACTAGGAGTGTGAAGTTAGAGAGAAAAATGTATGAAGTTAAGTTTTTATAGCAACCTTACACGCTAAAAGTCTTAGCCAACTCTAGAGAGATTTACCTCTTTCTTTTTACTCACATATTTTCCATACCAGAAAAGAGAGAGTAGAGCATGTTTACATTTTAGTGTTGTTTTTCTCCCATAAGGATTTCCTAGGGAAAAAGGAGTCTAGGGCATCATTACTTTTTAGGGTTGCTCGTCTCCCATAAGGATTTCCTAGGAAAATAATTGTGTTGATTGTCTAGAGATATGTATGTATGTGTTTCATTATGTTCTCTATTTCTTACGTTGTGTTTCATTATGTTTTATATTTCTTACATTTCTGCCCTCCTATTTTTCTTCCAATCAAGGTTTACAAAGTAACATGAGAAGCAACATGAGACTTGGAACAATCATTTTCATTATCTATATGGAAGGCAAGAAGGATTATATCCCCTTAAGCTTAAGCTTATGTAGTTTGTCAATTTTTGTCATATATTTTTTGGTAAGGGTAAATGTTTTTTATCTATAGTACAAGTCATGAGTTCCCCAATTTTACCTTATGTATGATTCTAGGATTACTACAATTTGTGTTGAAGATGGCAACAAGAAACAGTGAAGGAGGCATCTTGAAACATCTTTCCTGATCCTAGTTGGAAAGTAATCACCTAAACTAGGTGGGGGCCACACAGGTGATTTTTGTCGCAAAGTCTATTTTTAGACATATGGATCATGGTCTATGAGTTGCAGGATGCTATTTATGGATGGTTGGTCAAGTTGGTAAAAATAGATGGACCTCTATTTTTAGACATATTAGCGAGTCTATTTTTAGAATACTAAATTAAAAATAGATCACTTAATATTATTAGCTCTTTTAATAATATTCCTGACTATAAACATTATCTTATCCCTCGAGCACTTCGCCCGAAGCACGGGATGGGCACATGCAGACCATTGTTGTAGAATTGCTATTCGAGTTTGTTTTCGCTATTGCATGGTTGACTTTGGGCTAGAACCTGCGTGGCGTAGTTTGGTGGGTTGATGAGACAAATCAGATTAAGTTGTGTTCGCTTAACTTAGTTGAACTAGTTGTATTTAGTCTAACTCCATAACACATCTAGTGATGAGTGGTGTGAATTAATTATTAATTAATTCACTAATTATTAACTCATAATTAATCAAAGAATACATCGCTAACCGGCAAAGGTATGGACAAGCTCGTTGAGACAAGTGTTAGAGGTGGGTGACAGGGTGAGTCTACTATCAGTTGTGACTATAACTGTGCATGAGATTTACACACACATTGATTGAGATTGCCAATGAGGATTTCGTAGTACAAGCCAAGGGGATTTGAACTTGGATCTTATTCCTTTCCATCTTTGATTGCGCAGTAGAGGCAGGCTAACTTGTGGAGGAGATTTGAACCTGTGACTTGTTCATATCTAAGCTAGTTAGTGTGTAACAATTGGAGATAGTGATGAGAGCTTGTGAGGAGTTTGTGCTATGTATTGTTACATTTTCTCTATCATTATAATATACAGATAGTTGGGGGTTTTCAAAATGTAAGATTTCCCATTACATATCGTGTTATATGTGTGCTTGATTATGTTTTAATGTGCGCATGCGACCGCTTCTAATTCCGCAAATTGATGACTAATGGTAGAAGAGGTTATGTATTATGCATGAAGCTCAAATAGTGTGTAATCAGATAATCTTGAATAACTCATCTATTATTCAAATTTCTACATGGTATCAGAGCGAAGTTGATCATCGGATCTATTACAGTGATTACATTTTATTTCGGTAGACAGAGTCTGTAAGAGGGCCAGGTAGCCTCTGGATTCATCCTTTCTTTGAAAGGTGAAAAATCCAATAAATTCCCCTATAGTCGATCTCTGTGCTAGAAATACTTTGTTCTCACAGATCGGAAGCGGTTGAGTTTTGAGCTAGTGGAATTTGAATTTGCAGCAGTGTTTTCTTGGTGTCGAAAGTTGAGATGTCTTTCAACGGATTGCAATTGGATTATGCCCTTGAGGGCAGCTCGAATTATATTGCATGGAAGAACAGGATGGAGGCAGTGTTAGATGACAACAGGTTGAAGGAGTTCATAGATGCTGAAGTCCCAAAGCCTACTGATGCTTCTCAAGTTGAGGCTTGGCAAAAGAAGACAGCAAAGTGTCGAAGGATTCTGTTAGAGGGCGTGAAGGACCACATTGTATCTAGCATACATGGAAAATATTCTCCATACTTGATGTGGAAAGCGTTGACAGATTTATTCCAAAGCAAGAGTGACCAGAGGAAGTTGGCGCTCAAGCATAAACTCAGGAAAATAAAGATGGAGAAGAATGACACTATTCCGGTATACTTGACAAAGTTTGTCCACTGCAAGGATGAGCTTGGGAGTGTAGGAGTTATTATGGATGATGAGGAATTGGTGAGCTTGGCTCTCCTTGGGCTTCCGAAGAGTTGGAACTCCTATCAGGACTCTGTCAATGGTCGGGAAAAATTGCCAGGATGGGAGCGAATTTGGTCGGATCTTGTGCAAGAGGAGATAAGGCGGAGTACCAGGGATGGATCTTCATCAAAGGCATCTGATGAAGAGGATTGCGCTTTGGCTGCCAAATCAAGGAGGGGGAAGGGCAAGAAGAATGCTTCTCAATGCGGTGCGGATGGTAAAGAGTGTGACATGTCCAAAGTGAAGTGTTTTCACTGTCATGAGCATAGGCATTACGCCACAAATTTTCCACAGAAGAAGAAGAACAAGCAAGCTGCTGGAGCTGCAGCTGGTGAGGCTCTTGCCTCGCAATTTGAGCTGGACTTCTCATTGATCACATGCATGGTGTCTAGTGCATTGGGATCAGGGTGGTATTTTGATAATGGCGCTTCCTTTCACATGACGGGAGATGTGAATCTTTTCAGTGACTTGGTGGAGAAAGATCTCCAGTTGCATGTTGAGTTGGGCGACAATGGACGATATAATGCGACTGGCATTGGTACCATAACCTTTCAGAGGGATTCAGGTAAACTCATTATTTTACAAGATGTAGTGCATGTTCCAGGTTTAAAGAAGAATTTGATCTCAGTCGCAATGTTAGAGGATAAAGGGTATGAAGTTGTCTTCAGTGAAGGAAAAGTTTTCCTTCGGCACAAGGCAACAGGACAAGTTAAGAAGGTTGGGATTCAAGCAAAGAATATCTACAGACTTGAAGTAGATAGGATGTCTACAGAGCTTCCTATTTTTGGGAAGTGCAAGAAAGACATGCAATTGATGCTTGAGAGGGAGCAAGTTTTGCATGCAGGTAATAGTGAACCTCGGGATGTGGAGCAGCCACAAGATGAGGATCATGGAGTGGAAGAAACCACTCATGCAGAGAAATTTCGTGCCAGATGGGCAGAGGGAGTGCATGCAGCTATACCACCAGGTGAGAAGTGGGGCGATATGCATAAGTAATCCCAAGAGGAGATTTATGGGCAGGATTCATGAGATGGTGTGGATCTCATGAATTGAACCTGGATACGAGGTGCCCACAGCCCAGCAGTAGCATGATCAGTTGGAGTGATGCAAGCAGATCAAAGTGACAGTGTCGGATACTGGAGCACGAATCAAAGTTGACAACAACGGCAGAGTGCATGGGTGCAAGAGTTCAACAGCGCAGTGGTTCCTGATGACATGTGCAATTGGGCCTAGCAGAAGTCGAAGACTTTGATGATAGATGCATCAGACTGATTGAGTTGTTTGGAGCCTATTCAGTTTCAGAGGAGTTGCATGGCGCTTGTGAAGGTTGCAGGGCGAATGCATGGAGTTGCATGTCGCATGCAAAGACAGTCCTTTCTTGTTGAGAGGGAGTGTTGAAGATGGCAACAAGAAACAATGAAGGAGGCATCCTGAAACATCTTTCCTGATCCTAGTTGGAAAGTGATCACCAAAACTAGGTGGGGGCCACACAAGTGATTTTTGTCGCAAAGTCTATTTTTAGACTATGTCTATTTTTAGACATATGGATCATGGTCTATGATTTGCAGGATGCTATTTATGGATGATTGGTCGAGTTGGTAAAAATATATGGACCTCTATTTTTAGACATTGGGCAGTTTCTATTTTTAGACTGCCGGGCTAAAAATAGAACAGTCAAATATTATTAACCCTTAATAATATTTAGACTATAAACATTATATTATCCTCTTGGAGCACTTCAGTTTGATGCTTGGATGTAGCACATGCAGCTGACAGAAGGAAATACGCTTTTCCTATGGGTTAGTTGAGCTATTGCATGGTTGACTTCAGTTAGAACTCATGTGGCAGAGTTTGGTGGAGTTGATGAGACAGTTGGTGGAGTTGTGTTCGGTTTAACTTAGTTGAACTAGTTGCATTTAGTCTAACTGACAAATACACTAGTGATGAGTGGTGTGAATTAATTATTAATTAATTCACTAATTATTAACTCATAAATAAACTAAAGAACACATCAGTTAACTGCAATTCATGGACAGTTCAGTGGAGACCAGTGTTAGAGGTGGGTGAAAGGGTGAGTGTGGCTATCAGTTGTGACTATACTTGTGCATGAGATTTGCACACACATTGATTGAGATTTCCAATGAGGATTGCGCAGTACAAGCCAAGGGGATTTGAACTTGGATCTATTCATTCTTCATATTGGATTGAGCAGTAGAGGCAGGCTAACAGGTGGAGGAGATTTGAACTTGTGACTTGTTCATATCTGAGCTAGTTAGTGTGTAAAAATTGGAGATAGTGTTGAGAGCTTGTGAGGAGTTTGTGCTATGTATTGTTACATGTTCTCTATCATTATAATATACAGATAGTTGGGGGTTTTCAGCTGTAAGCTTTCCCCATTACATACTGTGTTATATGTGTGCTTGATTATGTTTTAATGTGCGCATGCGACTGCTTCTAATTCCACAAATTGATGATCAATGGTAGAAGAGGTTATGTATTATGCATGAAGCTCAAATAGTGTGTAATCAGGATAATCTCGGTGAATAACTCATCTATTATTCAAATTTCTACAATTTGTACTTTGTTTTTTTATTGTGATGATGCCCTGTCTCAATCACTTGGACATCTCTCGATGGGTAGTTAAATATTTATAAAAATACTTAAGTAATATTTATCTATTTGTATTATGTGAAATGTAAAAAATGGTATACTATTTTTCATAAAATTGGGTTGAGTTTATCATATATTTCGATGAAAGTTGATTAAATATGACATGTTTTCTTTAAAAGGATCTAACAATTTTGTTAAGGTATGAATTTGCAATTTTGTGTGACTCTCTATCAACCTTCACTTCCTCATTTCTAGAAAAAATCTACTTGCTCATTCGTATACCCACTTTCTATTCAAATGCATGAGTTTTGAACTCTCGGTAACTATGTTTTTCCACGCAGAAAAATTATATGTCACATTTTATACTAACTCTAAATATTATTTTGAAGTTTGGATTACTGTTGTTCTTTTATATAATTTAACATTAGATATAAGTTTAAATTGAAAGCTACTTAGATGAAATATAGCTTAGATATGGCATTTGCAAATTATTATCAATTTATTGAACTAAAGGACATAATTATTACACATGTTTAATTTACATTCAAATGCTTCTTTGATTTATCTCCTATAGCTTAATGTAATGCTAGATATATAATTTAAGTTGAAGGCCCATGAGATAAATATGACTTCTATGTGACATTTGTATTGAATCATCTATTTGTTGTGTTATATGAACATAATTGGTACACATATCTAACTTGCATTACTAATATGTCATGCTTCTTTAATTTATCTTTTATAGATGACCAGAGCATCCCTTTTTAATCTATCCCTTTTGACTTCGGATTTGTGGGCAATACTCATCCGCATATTTTTCTATCATAAAGCAGTGAGTAAAATTGTATTCCATTTGTGTCAATGTTAAGGTTAAGCACATGGATTAAAGTTTTATATAAGATACATTGCCACGGTGTACATTTATATCTAAAGAGTCCAAAAGCTCATTCAAGACCATATGTTTTGTTGATGTAGTTTGATTGGTTATATTGCATTGCTTTTGCAATTGTTGATGTGGGCCTTACCATCTAGTGATTTTAGGTAAAAAATTATTTACATGGAATTTTGAAGTATCCTAGAATGTTTATTATTTATCACTACTAGCTTTGGTGATTTAGTTGTTTGTTTTGATGCTGCTTGGTTACCCATATTTAATAGTTGTTCATGTTTAATTCATTGTTAAGGCTTTTTATTGGCCTGTCAGGATGTATTTTTCTCAAATCCATAATAGCTAAAAGAATGAAATTTAAAAGAGAAAAAGAGAGGTCATATGGAAAACAAATTGTTTGCAAGTGTTCTTTTGAACCCATAGAACTTGCAACCCCAATATGGATACAATACTAAGTAATACATAGCCTCCTCATCTAACTTAACCAGGGATTTTCAATACTATATTTGAGTTGGCTAGCTCCATTTCAAGATATTATAATGTTAGATTATTATTTCTATAGATTTTGATTATGGTAGTAAAATGTTACAAAAAACTGGAAACTGCAAATAATATTATTCTAGATATATGTAAAAAGGACATGGTAGAGAAGATCAAACAATATTAAACTTTTCATAAATAGTTTAGATAAAAATACATTTTCTAATTTTGATTGTAAATTCCAAGGCTTAAAGCAATAAATTTTCTAATAATTTTTTTTAATTAATAAATAAAAAAGAAACATTTTCAATCAAAATCACATCCAACGTATAATAAAAATAATAAAAACAATTTAAAACTTCATACACTATGACATTACTATGGCAAAGAGCATAAAAATATACAAGCAAAAAATCCTTTTCTATAATAACGGAGAGCTTCAAATATACAAGAAAAAAATCTTTGAGCCTCCTTGTATCCCAAAGAAAGAGTTGCTCAAACAATCATATTTTAAACAATTAAAACTTGGAGAAAATCATCTGTTTTTGAATTTCAATTATATAAAAAATTAGTCAAATATAAGACAAGAGTTACTCATACTATAAAATTTTAAATAATATTAACTTAAAAAAAAAAAAAAAAAAAAAAAAAAAAAATGGAAATGAACCAAAAAAAAATATTTATAAATTTCATTTACAATAACTTAAATCCATATTAACACCTCTAGATAAATCTGAAATTAAATTAAATCTATATTACTTAATTTAATAGTTTAAATTCCTATTTGTGGTGTGCCAAATAGAAATATTCAAAGCGAAAGTTACAACTTACAAATATTACTCAAATATATCACAAAAGGAAATAGAATAACAAACATAATGGACAATATGAACCAAAGTATTATACCTTTATTGATATGGATGGATTCTTAATTACAAACATTTGCGTAAAATATGATGAAGCTTTGGGGGGACTTTAATGAAACACTTTGTGGACAATATCAAAAGAGTTAAGAAAGTGGCTGCTAACTAGTCTAAAAAGAAGGCAACAGAAGATAAAAAGGATCTTTTAGAAGTAGAAGAGGTCATTTCTAGGCTTTTTGACAATAATGTAAATGCAGTTTTTACTGAAAAAGACTTGCAGTCTTTGAAAATTTTGGAGGGGAAAAAGCAAGCACTTTTAGAAAAGGAAACAGTTCAATGAATACTTCAAAGTAGAGCCATCTAGTTCGTTGAAGGTGATAACAACACTAATTTTTCCAGAAACATGTAAATCATAAAACCTGCAGCTAAGCTGCAGATTTGGAAACATATTACAGCCATGAAACAAGACTTTTATAATTTGATTAAGGAGAGGCAGATGTCCAAGTTGTCATGGAGAGAATTCAAATCCCTCCATGGTGTCAAGAAAATGGTATAGAAGAGGGTAATGAGCATGCTGAAGCTGAGAGTTATGTGGGGAAGCTAGAGGCAAGCGTCATAGATAGAAAAAAGAAAAGAAAAGAAAAGAATATGATCCAATCCTGCAAAGTAAGCGACCTAATTGCACACTCTTTTTGCAATTTTTGCAAAAGAGTCGAATGGCTCAACAAGTGCTCCAAATAACATGGGAGAAGATGGGCTATCCACTATAAGAGTCTTTTCATTCATGTATGTGCAAAAGTGGAGCAACGATAAATGGATGACATCAAAAATCTGTAAAGAAGGGATGAATTGTACATTCAATCAATGTAAATACAGCATACAAATTATATATGTTCATATCACGTTTCCGCCCAAAGCATATATTCATCAATATGGATGGTATCTTACATCGCTTCATTTGTAATGAGCTAAGTTGTTTCTACAAATGATGCGTGTACACCCCAAGTGCAATAATAATACCAAACAAAGTAATTAGGCCATGGAAAAGATAATTTGATTACGACTGTTAAAATTGGTTTTTAATTTTTTCTGAGCTGAGTTTGCAATACCATCGTCAGCTCCTGAGTAAGGGTAATATGTGAGTTTTGATTGATGGATGAAGTTTCTACAATTTAACACTTTGCTAGGTACTATAATGATGAGAATGAGACACAAACTGTAAAACAGGAAGCACTGTAATGATGAGCATGAGACACAAACGCCAAACTGCAACTTGCAATAACTCTATATATAGATTCCCAGAATATATGAATTATAGATTCCCTGAATAAGTTTTGTTCGAGAAATTATTACAACGAGTATGCTGAAGGCTATTACCAACATAATCATTGAAGGATGTAGATCAAATTTACCCTTAAAAATGCTTAGTTAGCATCCATGTGGTTATAATGTTTCAACCATGAAGAGATTGTCTTGCCTATGACTGCATCCAATGAACCACCTAAATATCAGATATTTGAGATCCATCCATCATCACATTAGACTTACACTGTTCAAGTGCCAAGTGCTTAGATTTTAAACATATTATTCTAGATCTGATATATTTGTGAGTGATGAAAACATTCCCAATCATGAGACCTACAAATTAAACGCTTAGTTTAGCATTCATGAGAGTGATCCTTATATCATAATCTTTCCATAATTATTTAAATCAGCATAGATTTATACCAGTGGTGATGGTTGATTTATGATGACTATGAAAAGTCATTTAGACTTTCAAATTTCTCAGAACTTATGTCAGCTGTTGAGTCCTCAAAAAACCACCAAATTATTCCCACATAATTAAGCCTAAATGAAAATTACTTTATTGTTTAACTCTCCAGAAATTCTTGTGCAGAGTCCTGAAGTTTGATGAGTTCTTTAAAGTTAAAGCAAGTCGTCTAACTTTCAAAGGGATATTGTGTCGATTTAGTATATAGGAAGTATTAGGATACAATAAAAACGAGGTTCCATAAATCACATCCAAAAAGGCCTTAAACCAAAATTCAAGCCCCGACGTTTTTTTAATACACAACACAAAAAAAATTTGACTGTCATAAATTCACTGAAAACGTAAATTGATAGTCAAATCTTTCAATGCCAAACTGCAAGATCTCTTGTAAATTTTTTTAATACGCAGCACAAAACAAATTGACAGTCATAAATTCAATAAAAACGTAAATTGACAGGCATTGAAAACAAACACCCGACGAAGGGAGTCATACAAGTTGCAACATACCCGACGAAGGGAGTCGAACATACCTGACGAAAGGAGCAACAGCGCGGACGGGAGGAGCAATAGCACGAACAGAGCAGCAGCGACAGTGACAGAAAACTCACGAATAATGAAACCGGTAAACAAACCAACTTCACGGGCGATTTATTTATAGAAAATAGTTCGGCCGAACTTTTTTTAGAAGTTTGACCGAACTTTTGTTGTCGGTTTTCCAATATCTGGCAAAAATTCTGTTTGCCCGCGCCGTCAGTGTGCCGTCAATCTAAACAGAATCACGAGTTTGTCCGAACTTTCTAAGAAAGTTTGGTCGAACTATTACATAGTTCGGCCGAACTTTATAAAATGTTCGGTCAAACTATTGCCGAAAAAAGTTTTCGGCCCCCGATTCTCACAAAAGTGTAACCCAGCTTCACGTTTCTGCCCTTAACAAACCTATGATAATACCATGTCAACTCGAGAAATCCTTGAATATGCTTTAGGGTTGTGGGGATTTTCCCTTTCTTAATTTCTTTAATGTTGTTAGGGTCTACCTTAACACCCTCATGAGATACAATAGGACCCAAATATTCCACCTCTTGTACTGCAAAGAAATATTTGGAGGTTTTTGCATATGATTGTTTCTCCTCCAATAGTTTGAGCATCCTATCAACATGTTGTAGATTAGTATATCATGAAAAAATACTAACAAAATTTTTCTAAGGAAGGGTTTGAAAACGAAAGTCATCAAACCTTTAAATATGGAAGGTGCATTAGTAAGGCCAAAAGGCGTGACCAAAAATTCATAATGACCTTCATGAGTTATGAATGTTGTTTTGAGAATGTCTTCAGATTTCATTCTAATTTGATGATATCCCAAATGAAGATCCATCTTGGTGAGTTAAATTGCTCCATGTAATTAATCAAACAATTCTTCAATGATAGGAATGGGAAATTTATCTTTAATAATTAGCTTATTGATCTCCCTATAATTCGAACACATGCACCATGATCTATCCTTATTGTGCACCAAAAATATTGGATCAGAGAAAGAACTTTGACTAGGTTGAATCATACTGGCCTATAGCATTTTTGCAATCTAACATTCAATTTCACTCTTTTGAGAATAGGGATATCTGTAATACATGATGTTTGGAGGAACACTTCCTAGAATCAAGTGAATAACATGGTCATAATCATGAATGGGTAGGAGGCCTTTGGGAGTCTCAAATACCCTAGAATGGGCATCCAAGAATTTTTGGAGATCTGGAGAAATATATTATTTTGATGTTTGAATCTCTAGTGAGCATAATTGTGCAATTACACCCTATTGTTCTTTCTTCAAAAGCTTTTTCGTGCCATTAGAGTTGATTATATTCCCTAGTTTCCTTGTGATACTCCTTAATTAAATTTCTTTTCCTTCCCAAAAAAAAATTCAAGAAGAGTTCTAGAAAATTAAAATCTATTGTCCCTAAAGATTGTAACCATTGGACTCCTAGTACAACATCAACATCACCCATTGGAATGGAAATCATTGGACTATTCAATACATATTCCCCAATGGTTAGCTGATATTAACACACTTTCTATTGCAATTTATAGTTCTTCCATTTGCAACCATCACTTGACACTTTGGTGCTAGATATAGAAAGAAATTCAATTCCTTGGCTATATTACAATGAATAAAATTATGGGTACTACCTGAATCAATCAGCATTATTACCTTCTTCTTCTTGATATATCATTATATCTTTAGAGTTTTATGATAGGTAATTCCCTCCAATGCATTACAAGATATGGTCGAATTCATTTTTTATTTCTTTGGGGTTGCTTCCTAGTGTATATCCTCTTCTTTTAATGTTTCTTGTTCATTTTATTCCTCCTCTTCACAATTTATGTAAAATAATTTATTCTCATCACACTTATGAAATTTTGTGTATTTTCTATCACAACTGTAAAAAATCCCTTTTCTCTTTTTTCCTCCAATTATTGTGGTTTCAACCTTGTAGGTTGTAGAAGGCTAGGAGTAGCAACACTTCCATCTGTATAGTTGTGAGTAGTAGACTTTATTATTGCCATAATTTTTATTTCAACTTTTTTTTCCACCTTTAATGCCTTCTCGAATGAATCATGTTCCCAAAGGTGAACCTCATGTTGGATGTTATCCTTTAAAGTCCCTATGAAGATATCAATCCTATGCTCCTCAAGAATATCAGTTACCTTGATATTCATTTTTTGAAAATCCTCAATGTGCTCCACCATTGAAACCTTTTGTTTGATATTTATCAATTAGCTAAAGAAGGTTTTTCTCTTTGTATCCTCATAATGTGTTATCGTCGAAGTGTAAAGTGATAAATGGTTTACGAGAAAAAATCCATTGACACCATACAAACAGATTAGGTTCTAAATATAAAGATGCAATGTGTACCTTTTGTGTGTGTTGCACATCATGTAGATCAAAATATTGTTCCATTTGTAATATCCATGTTACCAGATCCTTTCCATAAAACTTCCTCATATCGACCTTTGGAATGTGGTTGGTCTTTAATCCAAAGTTAGAGTCTCTAAAATCATGATTAACAATCATTTCTTTCTCATCATGAGTTTCATGGAATACCTTTTCGCCATTAGGAAGCATTTATTGGAGCAACTTTGTCAAACCTTCCATGCCTTCTTTTAATCCATCCTTCAAATCTTTCGTGTCTTCTTTTAAACCATCCATCTTAGCTTCCATTTCATTTTTTGTTACTCTTTGCAAAAGCGAAATTTGTTGCACTTGGTCACGTAATTTTGATATATCATGTTGCATTTATACCTCTTATACATGTGTCATAGTAGAGCTTTCTAGTAGCTTACTGGAAGTATCCATTTTTTCATTTCGAGGCATATTGGAACCAAATAATGATATCTATAGTTTACTATGTGCTTTGAATTACTTCAGACTGATTTTTCAAATGAAACTTATGCAAATTTTAAAAAATACACACCTTTTTCTTCTTGCTTTTTATAACTTGATATTGAAATAGTTGTACCTATGAAATTTTGGCATCCCAAGGTCTAAAATTCGCTCTTATGGTATCACTCTGAGTCTTATTTCCAATGCCATAAGTCAGACCAAGATTGTATTCTTCAATATAAAGCTATTTCAAATCTCCCATGATGACCTGATTATGGATGGGTTCAATAGAGCGAACTTCTACGGGATGACATGTGTCTTTGTTTCAACCTTCAACCTTGAAATTAATACACGAGAAACTATATTTTGTCCAATTTCAGTCACTTTTTACAGAATTCAAATCAGATGCTTGAGAAGAAAGCTATATTGATTTCCATAAGTCACTTGTTTGATACTGAATTGTGGAGCATGCAGAAACCCTAACTTCTTCGAAATATAGTGAAAAAAAACATCTGAAATTTCTACACGAAGTTCACCAATATTTCAGCTCCACATGGTGAAATTTCAGCTTCTGAAGCTTTGTATAAAAAAAATTATATCAAAAATTCCAAGATGGCCTTCTTGAAGCAGTGAAACCCTAGAATCCAAAGCTCTGATACCAAATGTTATGCAACCATATCACAAAAGAGAAGAAAATATAGATCAATGACTTGAAAATTAGCCTCTTCAATGGGGAAACCTCCTTTACATCACATAAATGAACAATTCTTGGATGATACAAATGGAAAGACCTCCTTTGTATATATAGGAGTCTAAAGAGTCGCAATATAATTAGAGCCTACATAACAATAACAATGTAAGGGCACAAAAATAACAATAGTTGGCTTCTATGGGGCACAACAATAACAATATGGGGGCTACATGGGCACAATAATAACAATAGGGGGTTACACTGACAATAACAATAAGGGGGCTACACTAATAATAATAATAATAATAAAGGGGCTACACTAGTATTATAGAGACTTAACACGGGCCAACAATATGCATGAAAAAAGATCATATAAAGCTACAGGACATTCAAATAATTTTAGCCAATAGTTTCATATACCAACATTCCTACAACCATGCAACATTTTTTAGAGCCATACATTAAATTTCAAAAGGAAATATTTAACTTCACAACTCTCAGATAAATTCAATGGCCAAAATAAAGGTGGGAATTCAATTTTCCACCCAACCTTAGACTCACGGTAGTCAAAATTACTTGAATTAGTCACCCTTGAGCCACATCCATGATCTAAAGGAATTTCTTCAAAAATTTTAGGAGGATGTCATACTAAGATCAAAGAGGACAAGGATTACTTGTAGAATTAGGCAGTTTATCAACTCTTTAGCAAGCATCCAAAAAGTGGTTTCTTAGCCAATTCATGGTGAGCACTCATTCCCATTTTCCTCAAAATTTCTTGATCTCCTCCGAGTCACAATTTAGCTTCATAGTGAATTTCATTCCCTCCACTTTGTAGGTCTTTTCAACACTTCTCATGTGCTTCCCTAAGAGGAAAATCCAACCCTAGCATTGTTATGTAAGTGATTTCTCATAATTTCTCAAGGGTGTCTCTTCATGCCCCTCTTGGACTCTTCATGTTCCTCTTCCTCCTTAGATCATGGATATGTGGTCCCACTCTTTAGGGCATTACATAAAAATATATTCATTTATAATTCAGAGTATTATTCCATTAGAAAAATCATGGGAAAAGCATACAAGGGGTGTAAAAGCACCATTTTATCCCTTAGATGTTAACAATCATATTGATTGATTGAAACAACACAATTTAAGTAAAATAAATGATTGCAGACTGATGTAACTGAGACCTTCAGTGATTTCTGCCATTTTCACCTTCTATGCCTATGCTTGTTCCATCAAGATTTTATCAATGAGGCTATCGCTCTCATGACAAATTCCAAAGTCTATCTCTGAGTTTCTCGCTCTCGCTCTTGGGCCAAATGCCAAAGTCTAGAATTCTGATGATAATTTCAGAACTGAATGGTGATTAGGGCCATACACTGTATTTTTTTAGTCCCTCGAAATTTTGAAGGATTATGTGGTAAGCCACTAATAATGTCCTGAGGCCTTCAGTGATTTCCAATTTTGTTGAGGCCCAATATCTTGAAGGACTATGCGGTAAGCCACTGATAATATCATATTTGTTTATTTTTGTCTCAAGATTTTCAAAGAATATGTGGTAAGTCACTTTTTTATCATGTCTAAGTAGCTTATGAGATGACTTTTCATTTTTTTTAGGGCATATAGTGCTCGTTCTTGTTGTGGAAGCTCTTTTCATTATTTTTCTTGTGTCTTTGTGTGCTTGGGTGTTTGAGACTTTGCATATGTGTGTCTAAAATTTAATCTCACTCCTATTCTCATTGTAAGTTATATAGGAGGAGGATTGGACCAAAAGGTTTCAATACAAATTTTCTTGTATTATCTTCATTTCTTGTTGTGCTATTTTGATGGGATGAGATGGGAATTTTCCCACCAGAGCTTCCTCACATTTGTATGCAATAGAGGAGAAGAGAAGGCTAGGTCAGACTGCATTAGGGAGTTTCTACAATATTTTTATTATATCTCATTCATTACCTTCATTTTTTGTTTTTTGAAGGGATTAGAAGTGCAATTTTCATATCTACTCTGATGGGATAAGATGGAAATTTCAATAGTTTCGTCACATTTGTATCTAATAGAGGAGGAGGTTGGGTTGGACCGAATTGGAGGTTTTTAATGATATTTTTCCTATAACTCATTCGTTTCCTTTCCATTTGTTGAGATATTTTGATGGGATGAGATGAAAACCACTCTGGTTTCCTCACATTCACCACACCAAGAAGGGAAGAATTGGTTTCATAGATGGAAGCCAATAGATATGATTCACCATCCAAATTGTCATTCTACAATGGGTGTTTTCAATGAAAACCTCCTTCATCTAATGAATCAAATTTCTAATCCAACTATAGGAATGTATTATCTTCTCTGTATGGCCTTGTTTGTCTTCATTAAAAGTATTTTTCCATTTTGGGTAAAGTCTTTGTGTCTCTCTATCTTGCCACATCCTCTTGTAAAATAATTTCTTTATGCTATGATGTCATAAATTCATGCATGGATGTGTTGAAAATATACATTAAGCCTTCTTATTTCTTCTTTTTTGTTATGAGGGATGAAAGGATGGATGCATACCAATCCTCCTGAGAGGAAATGACAGGGAGCATCTGGGATTTATCCATGCAGACATCTGAGATTTATCCATGTGGATTGTGTGAATCTTCCCATTGTCCTCTGCTTCTACTACAACTGAGGTGGCCACTGATATGAAACATAGGAACATTAATTATGCTTTCATTATGCAACATTTTAAGAATTAGTATAATGTTGAACATGAAAATGGAAAATAATGAGGTCACTAGGCAAAGAAATTTCCAGATGTCACATTTTATTTTGAGGGGGACAGACGAAAATGAGGCTCTACGATTAGTTGGGGTGAATAGTGCCTGCCCACCCCAACTCCATAGAGAAACACATATTGGCATAAATATTATTATATAACTAACTTAAATATAATAAAATTATATACTTTTTTTTTTATAGACAAAAAACAATTAATTGTACATATGAGAAAATTGATGTGCTCTCTCTCTCTCTCTCTCTCTCTCTCTCTCTCTCTCTATATATATATATATATAGAGAGAGAGAGAGAGAAAGAGAGAGAGAGAGAGAGATATAAGGACAGGGTCAGCCCATCTATTATATGGAAGAACGATCTACCCACAATGGGATGATATCACCAGGATTGTGTGAAGCTTGCTTGAGTTTGGACACCCCTTGGGATAGTTTAATTCACCCAAAAGTTGCTTCCATCATCAACCCTTTTGCATGAAGTTTGAACCTAAAACTTGGTGGGACTAAACCTCACTCAAAACTAATTGGTCTACACTTCATAGGTTTTGTTCTCCATATACAACTAATATGAAAATATTATATATATTTTTAGCGTAAGGCAGTATAAACTATATATTATTATTTTTAACCCACATCTTGTAAAACTATACTAATTGATGTACCATACTATGTAATAAACATGAAACCACTCATATTCACAAAGAAAAGCACACCAGGAGCATATAGTAATTTCCCCTTAGGGGAAATTATATTAATTAAATCATTCCCCTGATGCTACATTTAGTGTACAAGTGGTTCCTTTTTATAACTATAGGTGACCATAAAAATTGCATTATAAATAGTTAATTAGTTCTAAGTATTTCCTCAACCATCTCCAATAATATCTCCCTAACTATCTACTATAATATCTCCACACTAACTCTGTGATTTTCTCAGCAAATATACATGCCTACTTTCACTCATATTTCTCCATATCTCATTCCTACGTAGACTGAATCTATAACTAGTATATATTATCACATTTTTCATCATGTTATTCATTAATGATTTCAAATAGGAGTTTTTCATTCATGTCCCATCTTTAATGAGGATTTTTTCATTAAACTAGTACTTTCTCCATCTTTACCTTTATTGTCCTTTCTCTTCAACTTTGGTTTTCCTCAATATTTGGTCTTCTTCATTATTTGTTGTAATCCTCCTCTATCTTGTACCTACAACATGAACATTGTTGAATTCCATAAAAATAATCACCATACACCAGAATACATTGGTTATCAACAATTGTATCTGAATATTCTCTAGGAAACTCCTCGTACTTGGTTCATCAACCATTATTCCATCACAAATCTACATGCTGGTACCTATTACTCACCCTGCATCACCATCATAATTTTCATCGTCCTCATTCAATTGGGTTTCTAGTTCACATGTAACCCTGTTGTTAATTCTCCTGCATCATACTCCTAAGGAATAAAAACTATTCATGAACTCTTGTCCATGGGTCCTTTATCTCTTGAAAACTTTTACCTCATCGGTTTCTCTGCTCTATTGTATCATTAATGATCATTCTTCTCCTACACAAGCCCCTTTTCCATGTCTTTAAATCTACCTAACTGCATCCTCACTAAAATTGGTGATTCTAAAAGGTGTGGATTACCTCAAATCGACAGTTTTTCCCATTTCATGTTTCTCTCTAAATGATCCTATATCCTTTGTTGGTTCAAAAATAGTACATGATGATATATATCTTACATGAGTGGTTTTTACCATGAATTCTATGGATTTATTTTGTCTCGTCGGTATTTAATCAAGTACATACAATTTACAAATTTCATTATATGACCAATATCATTATTAGAGGTCATTATCAAAGGACTATTCGTTAGGGATATTATGCTTGATGGATTCACTACATGTACCTCTCAAAACTCACACAAAATACTTATACCTTGCTTCTTTGTTTCTTTGATGTGTCCATCTTATGCTACTTCATTATTTTGATTTCTTGCATCGTTTTCCACTTTTCTTGCCTCTTGTTTACATATGAGTCCATCAACTTCAACTACCTCTATGTCTTCTTCTGTCATGGATTTGATGTCTTCTTTCATTTTTTCATGACTTCCTTCTCAACCCTTTACTTGATTATTCATAGTAATCTTTTTGTGTCCCTCTATGAGCTTCTCCATGCTCATTGTGAGCTACAAATATCCTCTACAGTAACAAATTTGTTTCACCCTGCTACATAATAACTCACCAAGCTCCTTTCTTAAAATTGGTCTTTTGGTATTCATGGTTCCTTCTAATAGAACCTTCTATGCTTCCTCTTATCCTCGGTCACCATAGCTATAGAATTTTGCACCTTTTCATTTTCTCTCAAGAAAATCACTTACTACTTTCTCTAGACAACTCTACCCACATTTGCAATTGTGGAGTTATCTCGGCAACTTCTACTCAATCGTAACTAGAAGTTGTTCTGCTCTCTATTATAGATTTCTTGTTGTAAGGGTTTATGCCACAAATATTATTTCCTTCAATTCATCTTCAATAAGTATGCATCCTTTTCTTTCTAAATTAGTTTTCTTTAATTCTTCTTCCATTGAATTTTTTTTTCATATTCAGCTTCTTCTCCCTTCATAACTGCAATATTTTTCATTGCTATGAAATTTCATAGTCGTAACAAGTGTTTCATGCTATATTGTGCATTTTCCAAGAAAAAAAATTGATTTCACCATTGATTTCAACTCTTCATGTGTTCATAACTTATGGTACTTACAAAAAAACAAAACTTGCCTATTGTTGAAATGGCCAGTTCCAACACAGACACAGCTTTGTGCAGACAATAACTAGACTGTTCTTTCACCCAGTCTTGCAACAATGATGTTTGACTATGACTTTTCCAACTTTACTGTGATATTTTTCATTATGATTCTAATGTAGTTATTAGGCCATAAATATATTCTTTAGGTGTAGGGTAACATTGAGCATTCATTCTTTATATACATCAATTACTTCTTCATGACTTTTAGTTTTTTCTTGACTTCCAATGACTTCCACTCAAATAATTTCATCACTTTGTTGCACTTATGATCGGGGGTATCAAAAAGTACTAAAAATGAATGTGCTCTAAAAAGTATGAAACTAGTTCCAGATCATAATGCTTGTTGTTCTGAATCCAATGCCACTTGAATCACTGAAAATCGATATTGTATGCTCAAGTTATGATGTTCTAATAATTTGGCTCAATAGCTAAAAAATTTGCAGGTGTGTTGACTAGATTGCTGATTGGGCAGTCTATATTGTTGATGTCAGCATGCTGACTGGGCATGCGACTGGGTATAGGACCAATGTGGGCTCAACAAGTGTTTCTTTGTTATTTTTCCACTTCGTCGCATTTGATTGGGTGATGTCAATTTTGGAGGTCCAATTAGAGGCTTCCATGTGGCACCTCAGTGTTGGATAAAATTTTATGGTTTGGCCTACAAGCCTCAGTGGGTTCGAACGTCTGATCTACCACAAACCACCGTAGAACTCCACAAATGTGCCATCAAGTTTTACTTAACATATTATGGTGTCTGGTTTATGTTAAATAGTTAAGGTTTGCGCCATGGGGAATAGGGGTAGTACATTATCCCTAGCCCCTGGTCATCACACTCAGCATGAGACCGTAGCGGAGGAGATGAGGATAGGATTTGGGACCAGTCCTTGGACCTTGGTCATATAACTATTCATCAGACTATGGTGGAGTTTTAGGGAGCTGGCGGAGAGGGCAAGCTATAAGACTAGCCCGAACTCCTGTGGCTGCTATATGACCTCAAGTGGGTGTTAAATGGGCAGGGAAGAGCATTGGACCCTAGATCTAGTCCCATGGCACCACATATAACCATTGGCATAGGACTCAGGGATACAATGGTAGGGGAAGGATGTTAACCCCAGCCCCCAACCCTATGGAGTGGATATGACCACAACCAATGACGTCGGGTGTGGAGAGGCGAGGGTGGGTGATTAGCCCATCCTCCAGCCACATGGGCCACGAAACCATCGGCTAGGCCAAAATTCTAGCACATAGGGTTATTGGTCAAATTAATGATTCGACAAATTGCACCAACTTTGACGCGAATCTCATAGGCGCCAGGCAAATTTTTTGCTCAACGGGCAGCAGAAGGACAAAAAATGTAGATCAGTTAACCAATTTTGATAGATTGTATAATGGTTAGCATAAAAAATTTGGAGAGCCATAACTTGATGAGTTTTTGGCTTTTTCGAGCCTAACAAGAGCCCAGATAAGGGTTATGGGCCTTCTGAAGCCAATGGGTGAACTCTGTTATCAATTGTTGTTTTGTGTTGTTGTCTATGCTCATTTTTCTCTGTTTATTTTCTGCAAACTGATTTCTAAACACTAAAATTTATGTGATTTTCCAACTTAATCCATTGCCCATAAGACATAAATTTACTTGCAAAATTTTCAATAAACCTTCAAGTTATTAAATTCAGATCAGTTTGGTATCAGAGCTCTGGTTATTTTTAAGGTTTGATTTTGTTTGCAAGTGTTTTCTGATGCTTACAAGGTTAAAGCTGAAAAGAGAATAAGGAGTGCTCGAAGAACCAAATCCTCAAGTTGGTTCAAGGAAGTCACAAACGCCTCAAACTTCACCTGTCATGGCACATGAATAAGGACATGAGATGATGTCTAAGGATGAGAAAGCTTTCAGGATGAAATTCTTTGAAATGTTTGAAATGGTGAAAGTTTTGTTTGAAGAAAGGAATACAAGGTTGCAAGGAGAGAGCTCAAATACACCAAAGCTAATGGAGGAAATGGGAGTAAACCACCACCTCTACCTCCACCTTTTCCTCCTCCTTCACCTCCATGTTCACCTTCATCTTCATCTACTTCAACCCCTTCACATACTCCTCCAAGGTCTCCAAAGGGACATACTAAATATCCTTTTTTAAATCTTGATGTAAAATTTGAATTGCATATGTACAATGGAGAGGTAAATGCTGAAAATTTGGATAATTGGGTTCGTCAAATTGAATTTTATTGCAGGATTCAAAGGATCAAATATTATGAGACCAAAATCCAACTTGCTTCTCTAAGATTGGAAAGTGCATATCTCATCTAGCAAGAGGCCATAACTCAAGAAGACTTAAAGAAAAATGGTAAAATTATCTCTTCTTGGAATGATTTTGTAGCTTCATTAAGAAGGAAATTTTATCCATTAGCTTATATGCAAAAGGAAATTGTGGATTGGAAAAATTTTAGACAAGCTAAAGGAAAAAGTGTTCAAATTTATACTCAAGAATTTAGAAGAAGAGCTTTAATATTGGGTATATATTTATCTTCACAATACACTCTCCTTAAATTCATAGGTGGATTACATAGCTATTTGAGACATACAATTATCATGTTTAACCCTACCAATATATATGATGTATGTGTTTAGGAAACTCATTTAGAAGCAAGAGGGAAAAATGTTCCTTAAGAGAATAGAAATAAGCCATTCAAATCTGGAGATAAAGGAAAGGGGAAGTTCAAAGGCAAGGGGAAAAAGACTGCTTCAGTAAAGAAAGAGGGAGAAAATCTCGCTTGCAAAAATTACTCAAAGGAAGGTCATGATGAATACCATAGTTGGAAATTACATCCAGAGTTAAGACCCAAAAATTTTAACAACAAGGGGGAACAAAATATTGTTACAACAACTCAACGAGATCTAGGATCTCATTCTGATGATGAGACCAAAATCATAGCCATGGGATTGAAAGGTAAGGATTCTATTTCAAGTACTGGTTTTTCTAGAAAGTTCGTTGGAACTCAAAATTAAAAATAAAGAATTGAGTTGTTACATATTAGAGTCATCTAAAAACATACCAAAGTAGGTACTTTATTTTATAATGGATCTCAATCCAACCTTATTTCAGAAACCATTGTCAAGAAACTAAACTTGGAAACTATCCCTCATCCTAAACCTTATCCTTTGGGTTGGGTATGTGACAATCCTAAATTGCAAGTGACAAGAAAATTCAAACTTAAGTCTGCCATCACAACAAACTTTACTGATGAGGTAGAGCTTGATGTTTTTCCACTTGACATATGTGTTATTGTTTTGGGGAGTCCATACTTATATGACAGGAAAGCCATAGTTTATCGCCATGAAAAAAAATATCGTTTGTTTAAAGAGGGAATTGAGTATATTTTTAGATCACATCGCAAGAAAATGAATTTGTCTCTTGTAAGTGTTGGAAAAATGAAGAGGCTTGTAAATGCTAGTAAGAATATTGTATTGTTAATTATCAAACCCAAAGATATAGTTGAAATTCAAGCCTTTGAAGGATGTGATGTAAAACTCAAACATGATTTGATTGAATTTTTTAACACACATGACAAGATGTTTTAGGAACCTAAAGGATTTCCTCCCAAAAGAGGAATACAACATGAGATTCAATTGTAGCAGGATGCACCTCTTTCGAATATTGGCATGTATAGAATGTCAGTTACGGAGAATGAAAAAATCAGGAAGAAATTCAATAGTTGCTTGACAGAGGGATCATCAGACCAAGTACATCTCCTTATGGGTCTCCTAATTTTTTGGTTTCAAAGAAGGATGGTACATGTCACATGTGTATGGACTTTAGAGCTTTAAACAAAATCATGGTAAAGAACCACTAACCACTTCCTCATATTGATGATTTACTAGATCAATTAAAGGATGTTGTTTATTTCACTAAGTTGGACTTGAGAAGTGGTTATCCTCAGACCGGGATTGTTGAAGGTGATATTTGGAAGAATAATTTCAAAACAAAACAAGGTTTTTTATGCTATTTGGGCTTTGTAATTCACCTGCAACATTCATGATAGTAATGAATGATGTTTTGAGATCATTCCTTGATGATTTTTTCATATTCTACTTAGACGATATTCTAATTTTTAGTAAGACTTGTGAAGATCATGTAAAGCATGTTAAGCAAGTTTTATATGTCTTAAAGAAAGAAATATTGTATTTGAAGATGTATAAATGTGAAATTGGGGAAACCGCTTTAGTTTATTTGGGTCATATTCTTGGAGGGGGTGAGTTGAAGATTGATCCCTCAAAGGTTGAATTCATTATGAATTGGCCTAAACCCAATAATGTAATAGAGGTTAGAATATTTTTGGGAGCATCTCAATATTGGAGAAATTTTATTGCTAACTTAGAATCTATTGCAACTCCACTACATGCTTTGACAAGTGTGAAACAAGTTTTTAAGTGGGGAGGAAAGCAGCAAAATTCCTTCTATGCATTGAAAGAGAAAATCAATACAACACCTATTCTTACACTTCCAGAACTTAAGTAGCCATTTGAGATTCAAACCGATGCAAATGACTATGCCATGGGAGTGGTTTTTGGAGAGCCCTGGTATTGCACCAAGAGTGCTGCAACTCCCAAGGGCTTCCCTACATTACTTTATCAACCCGGGGTTCGTACAAACTTGGAGGTGACAGTGCTATATACACATTAGATGAATTATGTTCATGTCATCCTCTTCTGCTTTACGAAAGGGTGCTATTTCTTAAACTATGATAAAAACTGAAAAGTAAATTGCTAGAAGGAAATGACAGAAAGGAAACTAACTTAATTTGCAGAAAGGAAATGATGAAAATGAAACTAATTTAATGTGCAGAAAGGAAATGACAGAAATAAACTAAATTAAGTTGCTGAAAAGAAATGACAAGAAGGAAACTAAACTAAAGTGTTGAAAGGAAACTAATTTAAACCACACTAAACTTGGCCAACCAGCTAAACACACCCTACTTATCTTATGATCTATCTACCATGCTTATATCCATGCAGCTAAGCTATCCATGACTTAATTCTATTTGAGAAAGTATCGATTTGCAGATTGGAGAAGAAAGCGCGAAAGGTGCTAATGGAGGGATAACACATGAAACAAGGCTTAGAAGTGAAAAGAGGGGCTTAAACCTTATTAAAAATTTATTGTGGTGCAAAAATTCTTTGGAGCAAAATGATTTAAAAAGTGTGATGGAAAAGTTGCGATGGAGGGTGATTGAAATCGACATTTGGAGCAGTAAATGTTAATAGGAACAAATTGAAAATTGTGATTTGCAAAGTACGATGGGTAAAAACTGCGAAGTGCAAAATGCAATGGGATAAAAACTGTGAAGTACGAAATACGATATCGCAATCGCAATATTGCAAATTTGGAGGGATAACGGAAGTGTTGTTCATGAAAAGTTTGTGAAGTGCGAAGAGTGATGGGTGACGTGGTGGTGGGACTAGCGGCGGAGTACGGAGCGATATCGCAATCGACAGACATGAGCGGTAAGTGTTAACGAAAAAATAAAAGGTTATGAAATGTGATTGAAAAAAGGTAAAAACTACAAAGTGTGAAGTGTGATGGGACAAAAGTTTCGATTTTCGATTTGCGATGTGGTAAAATTTATGAAGTGCGAAATGCAATATAGTAGTTCTCAACATCGCAAAGTTTGAGGGGTAGCGGAAATTTTGTCCAGGAAAAGTTGTGAAGTGTAAAATGCACTGGGTGATGTGGCAGTGGGATTGGCAGCAGAGTACAGAGAATATCACAATCAACGTTTGGGGCAGTATGTCTTAAATGGAACCAAATAAAAGATTCAAAATGTGATTTATGATGCAGCGGAGTTATCGCAATCGGTGAGAAGGAGCGGTAAGTCTTAAAGAAAAAGGGAAAACAATGCGAAGTGCGATGTGCATTGTGGCGGAGTTATCGCGATCGGCGAAAAGGAGCGGTAAGTCTTAAAGAAAAAGGGAAAACGATGCGAAGTGTGAAATGTGATAGTGGGAATTTTGAGGAGGAAAGGCGAAGGTCAAACTTTAAATGTTTTTCAAGCGTTTTGAGAATAAAAAGAGCGACAACTGCAATGAAAGAATATGGAGGGAATAGAGCATAACCTAGGTGGTTGGAAGCAAGAAAACAAATATGGAAAATGAAGCAGGAAGAACCACGGAGCTGCTCTGGGATTTTTAGCAATAATTCTTGCAATCACCCTGCTAACTTATGCACAAAGTAACAGAAAAATGCGTAAAAAGACAGTGCAAAGGAAGACCAAAAAATGGTATTGAAACTCTACTTTGAATCTTAGAACAGTGAACGGCAATATGTTTTTGGGTATGTGGGACGGTTCGTCCTCCTCGATCTCTATTGACAGAGATGATAAGGGGGTATTGATCCACAAAATTTTGTTTTTTCTTCTCTATTGTATTACTCACAAGAAAATGAAACCTACAACAACACATTGAAAGAAAAACTAAACAGCAAATTGAAACATAAACGAAATTATCAGAAGCGGAACTAATGGAATGACAAAAAGCAGAAAACAAATACAGCAGAGAGGTTGAGGCACATGGATTTAACCCACGAGCCTAGCTCTCTGAAACTTAAATTAGTAAAGTGAAATTAGTCTGCTCATTTCATAAAAGAATAGCCTCATACATTTCTGAAAGTTTGATCACTGAGTAAAATAAAAAGATCAATAGCTTGCAACAAAGTTCCGACTAGAATCAATCCCTTCCTAGCTCTATCTCTAATCTATTTATTCTATAGGGAAGCTACCAATAGCTCCCTAGAAAATGGTGATTAAGTCCACTTGACTCCAAGTAAACAAAGATTGGGTGCACTCCTCTTTGAGTTGCTCGGTTGCCTCTAGAATTCGAATTCCTAGAGAGAATCCTTGGGGATCCTTAGGCTGCCTTTGGAATTCGAATTATTGGAGAGAATCTTTGGGATCCTTCAGCTGCCTTTAAGAGTTAAGGAGGGTGGAAAATCCTCCTATAATTTCTCTTTACTGTCTCCTCCAAGTCTTTATGATAAAATCCTTATAAAAATGCTAATAATTCATGATTTTCTGCACTCAACTTCATATTAGGCACTCAGAGTATGTTAGCCTTAATCACCAACTATACTAGCATCATGAAACCAAATAATAATAAAAATGTAAGAAATAGAGATCTAAGAAGGAAAAAAGGTGACCATTAACCCCTCCAATTATGTCTAATGATGGAGCTCATCATCACCCCCCTACTGAATGGTTGCTCATCCTCTAAGAAACTAATCCTCGTCCTGCATTTCCTTCAAGGCTTTGACAGCCCCCTTGATTTCCTCAGGAAGAAGTGTAGGAGTTTTCCCAAGGGAGTAAAAACCATTATTCTTTTCTGCATGCTCCTATTCTCTATCTTGTGCATCTGTGTCCTTTTCATCATCTAGCCCCATCAACAAAGGTGGGCTGAGCTTTAGTCCCAACCATTGGATCTTTTTGGCCTGCATGGACCTCTTGTATAATGATGCCCTTTCCAATGAACCCCTCAGTCTTTATGGAGTATGCTACTCCTTGTTCTTGAGGCTGTGAGGGAGGTTGTTCCATCTCCTCTGACTGGCCATCATGCACTCATCTTCTATCTGCCTAGAAACATCATCAAATTGCCCATTACCTGTGTTTGAGTCTGAAGGTAGCTTTCAACTAGTGCAGGGTCCCTTTCAATCTCTCAACGGTTAAGGATGACTCCTCTTGGGCTGAACAATTCTGGTATGACATATAAGGCTTCTCTATTTCTTCTTCCCATGACCCTCCATATCTCTTTCGCTCTAGTGTCCTCGTTCATCATCCAAGATACTAAAGCCATCAAATACATATCCCCCATTGTAGGATTGGGGTCCCAAGTATCTAGATTTGTCAGTACAAGGTTATGCACATAAAACTCTGCCATATTTTCTTGATCAGTCATGTTAGCTTGCTTGTAGAAATCCATGAATTGCCTACAATCTTGGAAAGGTAGTGATCCATGGGAGGCTAGAGTTTTGATCTGAAATAGGAGCCATTTCTCCTTGAGGTATACGACATATGAGTCAGAAGGGAATTTGTGACGAAGGGATTCTATGCATAAGTATGTTGTGGTGGATACTTGTTGCCCTTTTTGCTGCAATTGCTTCTTCAGTGTTACATTCTCTACCTATACCTTCTTTAGTTGATCCTTCAGAATTGTTTCTTCGATTCTTTCCTCCTCCCTTGGTGATTCTTCAATGGTAATCGGGCTCATGGGAGGAGTTTCTGGCTCTCTCTGACTTATCCTCTAGCTCTTGTCAGCTCTAAAATACATAGAGTTCTACCTTTTTCTCTTTGTGCTCAAAGGAGCTAAGGTGGCAACTACCTCTTTGTCTTGAGGGGATGCAGTGTTGTGCTATGAGTCTGCTTCTTGCTCACTTTCTGCTACCTCTATGACTTTTATTGCCATCTCCTCTATTTTTCCTTGGCACTTTGTCTCTTCCTCTCCTTCTTCTGGTTGTTTGGGTTGCTACAAAAGCTTCCCTTGGTCCCTTGCTATTGTGTCGGATATGTGGTATACTTCAGAAGCTAGCTCGACTGCTGGTGATGTTGTTTTGTTGTTGCACGTTGTTCAAATACGCAGCCCACTGTTGGTATTGCGATGATGTGGGCTCCCTTTGATCTCTTCCCCTCAAAATTTCTCAATTCACTGGTTTGGATGAGATGAGATCTCTTTTTTTATTAGATTGTGCAACTAATTTCGAAGCACTTATGTAACTCGGCTCAGCTCTAGTTCCTGTTGTAGAGAGTTGGACCCTCTTCTTGTTAACTGGTTGATACTACGTGTCTCCTCCCCTCATTCTCCTCTACTCCACTTGATTGCCTTTTTTTTCTTTTGCATGCCAGATGGCATGACTTTGTAGTTCTCCCTAGTCATACTTCACGATGGTCGCTAAGCTAACTGGCCACTTTTCTGCCCCTTAAACTCTAAGTCTGCAAATTTAATTATTTTTGGCTATTATGGATGCATAGCGAGGGGTGAGAAGATATACCTAAGTTTACCTATTGTTGTCAAGGCATTTTCAGGAGCTATAATTTGGAGATAAGCCTCTTATATTATGCGTTCTTCACTATATTCATGTTCTTTGAGTGAGCAGCTTTCTGAATGAGCAGCTTCCCGAGTGAGTTTCTAGTATTTTCTTTTTGTTTATTTTCATTGTAGATGTTGTGTGGGGTGTTCAAGATGCTGTGGGTGGAATTCTCGCTCTCCTGGAATCTTTTATGTAGCTTTCCTTTTTTTTTTTCTTTACAGTCCATGAACAACTTTATTTTTGAAGGAACTTCCTGATGTTGTAGCAGTTTGTGGCTTGCTTTCTTTTGCTACATTGTGCTCAAGAATGGAGGAATATGGTGTATGGAGGTGATGGAAGTGAATGATGGGATGGATGGTAAAATAGAAGGGGAGAGAAGATTAACGCTTCCCTGTGTTTCCAAAAACCATAAATAACCTGCAAAACAGCAAACACAAAAAACACATAGATGTAGATGTAATTTATTTATTTATTTATTTTATTTTTATTTTTATTTTTAAATAAAGTGGGTTACCTCCATGGAGTTTTTCACCCATGGATCTTTATTCCCTTTTCTTCTTTTTTTCTCTTTTTTTTTTTTGAGCAAGTGAGTTGCCTCCATCGAGGTTTTCAACCCACAAGCTTGCCTTGGGTGCCTCAGAGAGGTTTTCACCCATGGATTTTTTTATTTTTTATTTTTAAGAGGTGTGGGAACTATGGAGTTTCCCATCACATACATCTCTCTGCTTATTGAATTTATGAACTCTACCCTTGACAAAGGCTTCTTGTAAATTTTAAGTCTGTGACCATTTACAAGCAAAGGGATTCCTTCCTCATCTATGATTCTGATTTGAACTGTGCCATTATCAAAACATTTTTCCATTGTGTAAGGTCCAACCATCTTTTCATCAACTTGCCTTTGAAATATTTAAACCTTGAATCATATAACAATGCCCAATCTCCTTCTTAGAAGGTCTTTTCTTTGATGTTCTTGTCATTCCAGACCTTCCTTTGCAGTTGAACTACCTCCGTGTGAAGAAGTGCTTGCATTCTGAACTCATCCAATCCATTTAGTTGCAGCAACATCTCTTTTTAGGCGTTTGATAGATATTGATTTAATTCAACTGCCATTCTTAAAGTATTGAATTCAAACTCAACTAAAAGTAGAGCCTTCTTACTATAAACTAGTTCTTAAGGAGTGAATCATGTTGTTGTCTTCCAAGTAGTGTTGTAGGCCCAAGTAGCTTCTACCAATCTATCTGCCCAATCTTGTCTGTTGTTGCTCACAACCTTGGTGAGGATGCTCTATAAAGCTCGGTTAGTTATTTCTGCTTGGCCATTCACCTGAGGGTGATAGGTAGTAGAAGTTCTATGCTTAATCTTGTGCTTCCTCAAAATATTCTCAATGAGGTGAGAGGTGAATTGTGCTCCCTGATTAGTGACTATTTCTCTGGGTACCCAAACTTGTAAAACACATTCTCCCTCAGAAATTCTACTACTTTCTCCTCAGTTGCTACCTTCACTGCTTTTGTTTCAGCCCACTTTGTCAGGTAATCAATGCAAATTGTGATATACTTTTTTTTTCCGGATGGTGGATCGATAGGTCCAACAAAGTCCATGCCCCACTTGTCAAATGGCTCAAGAGCCACCTGAAGGGTGCAAAGGAATCTCATCCCTTTACGTGGGTTTCCCCATCCTTTGGAACTGGTCACACCTGTTGGTATATCTTCTGGAATTTTAGTGAAGGGTAGGCCAATAGTATCCTACCTGCAAAACTTTGTAAGCAGTTCTCTTTGCAGAAAAGTGGCCTCCACATGGGTTGTCATGACATTCAGAGAGGATATCAAAAACTTCTTCCTCCCTCACACATCTCCTTAGGATTTTACTAGGGCCTAGCTTGAAAAGGTTTCTCCCAATCCATGTGAAAGGGGCGCTTTTTTCGATGATTATGCTCCTCTCCCTGAATGAAATATTAGGAGGGTGTCTCCCAGCAACCAAGTAGTTGGCTATATCACTGAACCATGGTGAGAGTGTTTATATAGCAAAGAGATGCTCATATGGCAGCTGGTCATCCACCATTCCTTCTTCACCTGCAAGGAGAGTTAACCTGGACAAAAAATCTGCAAAAACATTCTCCTTTCCAAGTTTATCAACAATAGTCAATTCAAATTGTTGCAAAAGTAACAACCATCTAATTATGCTAGCATTAACATCCGATTTATTCATTAAATACTTGATGGATACATGGTCAGTGTGAACAAAGGTCTGATATCCAGTTACATAATGCCTGAATTTGTTCAAAGCATGGACAATGGCTAACATCTCCTTCTTCGTAAAAGTATAATTCAGTTCAGTATTGGACAATTTCTTGCTAATGAAATAAATGGCATAAGGTATTTTTTCCTCTAATTGTCCTATTGTTACCCCTATAGCTTTGTCGGATGCATCAGTGTGTATGTGGAAAGGCAAAGTCCAATTTGTACCTCGGAGGATGGGGGTAGTAGTCAACTTTTCCTTAATGAGCTCGAAAGCCTCTTGAAAAGGACCAGACCAAATAAACTCAGAATCTTTAGCCAGTAACCCAAATAATGGCAAAGCCATCTTGCTGAAATATTTGATGAATCTTCTATAGTAACCAGCTAAGCCTAAGAAACTCCTAACATCCTTCTGATTTTCAGGCGCAGGTACCCTTTTGATGATAGTGGTTTTGTTCGGGTCTACCTGTATTCATACTTGGGATATGGAGTGTCCTAATACAACCCCTGCTTTCTTCAGGAAATCACACTTTTCTGGGCTCAAGGAGAGATGCATCTCAAATCACCTTCTTAGTACTTTACCCAAATTGGAGAGAGCTTCTTGGAAGTCATCCCCATATGATGTGAAATCATCCATGTAGATTTCGATAGAGTCATGGACTAACTCAAAAAAGATGCTCAGGATAGCTCTTTGGAAGGTAGTTGGGGCATTGCACAACCCAAAGGGAAGGACTCTATAAGCGAAGGTACCATAAGGGCAAGTGAAAGTAGTCTTATCCTGGTCTTCAGGGCTGATTTGAATATGATTGTACCCACTGAACCCATCTAATAAAAAAAATAACTTCTTCCCCACAAGGCCATCCAAGACTTGGTCTATAAAGGGCAAAGGGAAATGGTATTTCTTGGTGGCTTTGTTAAGTTCTCAATAATCAACACAAATTCACCACTTCCCATTCTTCTTTGGGACTAGGACAAGAGGAGATACCCACTCACTATCGGATATAGGATATATGAACCTTTCATCCAATAGTTCCTGCAGCTCTTCTTTGATTATGTCCTTTAGAGCCAGGTTCATCCTTCTTTGGGGTTGTCTCACAGGCTTTCATATTTCTTTGATGTAAATATGATGTTTGCACACTGAAGGATGCACCCCTTTCATGTCCTTGTAATCCCAAGAAAACGCTTCTAGATTCTCTTTCAAAAGCTGGCATAGCTGCTTCTCTTCTTCATTTGAGAGGTTTGGGTTGATTTTCAGAGATCTGGATAGGCCAAACTCAATATCCTTGGTGGATTCAAAGGTTGACTCAACTGAGTTCACTTCCATCCAAGGTTGGCTTTCAGACTCTTTAACTAAGGTTTCAAGAGGAATGTTAGTGGAGGATTGGTTTTGAATGGCATGGTCGATGAGCTCATATTCATCGAGTTGCCCCCCTCTAAGAATAGCATCTATGGTACACATAGGGGCAGTGTTATATAACTCATCTTCTTCATCCTCCAACCATATAGGGAGATCATGATCAGTGGAAGGCTGGGCTAGAGGATATAACACTAGTTGTTTAGACACAGGCCCATTTTTTATAGTCATGTTTCTGGCCCGACAAATAATATAAGCATCTATAGTGGCTAACCAAGCTCTCCCTAAGATGAGGGGGTAACCATTAAAATTGGTTTTTGGTTGCAAGACCAGGAAATATGTAGGATACTCCCAAGATTCAATGGTAACCATGACATCCTCAAAAATTCCTTCCGGAGTTACTATTGATTGATCTACAAGTTGCAGAATTGTTGTGGTTTTCCTCAAAGTCACTTGGAGGTTAAGTTTCAACATAGTTTCCTTAGTAATGATATTGATGGCAACCCCTAGATCAATCAGAGTGTTGGGGACTATGACACCATCTATATGCACATCAACAACTGGACTACCAGGGTCCAGGTACTTTGGAAATACCACCTTCCCCAGCATTAGGTCAGACAGTTGTCCTACCACATTGATGGTGGGGGTATCTCTCTTCCTTCTCCCAGGTTTCTTGAAGAAATTTTATTTTATGAGCCTATTGTAGATAGGGGCATCGTTAATGGCCTAGAGAAGTGGTATATTTACACACAAATTTTCCAATTCTCCTGGTATTTCAGTCTCCTCTGGGGTGTGTTGACTAGGGTGGATCAAGCACTCAAGAAAAGGAGGTTGTTGGATCTGAGTGTTACCTTCTTCCTTTTCCTCCTCAACCTCTACAAGTGGAGATGGAGGATGGTTGTCTGGGAGTACTCTTCCCAACGTGAAATTAACCTCTTGTGTCTCCACAGCATAAGCTGGATAGGATGTTTCTCCACTGGGAGCCTGTTGTGCCTGTTTGTTGTTCGAGTTCAAATTGGGTTGTGCAGGTATAGGTAGCCTAGGTGGAGCAACATGGGTGAGCTGAGGTTTAGGTTCGGGTGGAGGCATTAGAGTAGGTGCTTGATTTTGTTGATGCCTCCGCCATTGGGATGGATTGTTCCACTGAGGTTGTTGTGGAACATACTGCTAAAATGGTTGGTTTACTAGCTAAGGATTATATGAAGGGTTGTAAGGCCAAGTAGAAGGTGTAGACCAGGATAGAGGAGTGGGGGTGTACCAAGGTTGCATGGGTGCGCTCTGATTGTTGTGATAATAACAGTAAGGTGCACCTGGCATACCTTGTTGATATTGCCTAGGGCCTTGAAACCTTCTCTTGTTGATGAAATAGATTTGCTCTGGCATTGCTTCCCCACCTTGATATACTGCCTTAAGTCCAATTAAGGAGGGACACTTTTATGTGGCACGATTCTCCTCACAGACTAAGCAAACCTCTATGAAATTCAGTGGACATTCATTTCTCATGTGCTTCTTGGTACATCTAGGACAAAATATGGCCAGGGTTCTCTCTGCTTCCTCTTGCTTCCTTTTGACCTACATTGTGTCCATTTGCAAAGCAAAGGTGTGAAGCATGTCACTCTTGAAGTCCTCTAGCATGTTTCCATTCTCATGTTTTATGAAGGTGGAAGATGAATGGGTATTGGATGTACTTTGGCTAGCTCTTGCCTTCTTCCTAAACGCCCTACAATGGTTCTGGAAGATAGTTTTGATTATTTCATAGGGTTGTTGGTAGATATCTCCTCTTGATAGCATAGTCAAGGTTTTTATCACCTCTTCATTTATCCCTCGAATAAGTACAAGTTTAAGTGATGCAGGATCAAGAGTACAGTTGGCTCTCTTATAATTTAATTGAAACCTCTCTTCATAGTCCTCTAAGGATTTATCGGGTCCTAGATTCATCCTAAATATTTCATCCTTAGTTTCCTTGGACCTACAGTAATCTTTGTATTTGTTGTTGAAGGTATCTTCCATCTGTGTCCAGGTAGTGTTGCTATCCCCAGGCAAACCCAACGCAAGGTTGCATCCTTAAGGGTGGATGGTAATATCTTCAACTTCTGATCATCAGAAGTGTAGTCATAAGTCCTACAAACAATAGAAAATTCAAACATGAATGTGTTAGGATCCTCAGAGGTAAGTCCATGGAAGTGTGGAAGAGTTGAGGGGCTTATGTTTTTCATCTTAGTTTCCTCATCTGCCTCTCTTAGGCGAAAGGCTCTCTGGATCCCAACCATGGCTAAGATAGGTGAAGTAGGTCCCTCAGTTGAAACAAGGTCTTCTTCTTCTTCCCCAATAGGATCCTCAAAATACACATAAGGCTCTCCTATAGGGGGTTCAATCTCACTGCCACTTAAGAAGAGTGAAGGGTAGCTAGGAGGTGATGTGGGGGTTTTAGGTAAGATTTATCTTTGAGTATTCCTACTCCTACGAGGCATGAAAGTTAGATATTTTTGTACTTTTTTCAATATTTCTGAAATGATATGAAAATAAAGGAAAGTAGAAAAGAATCTTAAAACAAAATCAAAATATCTACTAGACACTTCCTTGGAAACAACACCAAAAAGTGGTGAGCCCTGGTATTGCACCAAGAGTGTTGCAACTCCCAGGGGCTGCCCTACTTACTTTATCAACCCAGGGTTCCTACAAACTTGGAGGTGACAGTGTTATATACACAACAGATGCATTATGTTCATGTCATCCTCTTCTACTTTACGAAAGGGTGCTATTTCTTAAACTATGATAAAAACAGAAAATTAAATTGCTGGTAGGAAATGACGGAAAGGAAACTAACTTAATTTGCAGAAAGGAAATGATGGAAATGAAATTAATTTAATGTGCAGAAAGGAAATGACGGAAAGAAACTAAATTAAATTTCTGAAAAGAAATGATAAGAAGGAAACTAAACTAAATTGCTGAAAGGAAACTAATTTAAACCACACTAACTTGGCCAACCATCTAAACACACCTTACTTATCTTATGCTCTATCTACCATGCTTCTATCCTTGCAGCTAAGCTATCCATGACTTAATTCTAATTGAGAAATTATTGATTTGCATCTTGGAGTAGAAAGGGAAAAAGGTGCTAATGGAGGGATAAACACACGAAACAAGGCTTAGAAGTGAAAAGAGGGGTTGAACCTTATTAAAACTTTATTGTGGCACAAAAATTCTTTGAAGCAAAATGATTTAAAAAGTGTGATGGCGGAGTTGCGATGGAGGGTGATCACAATCGGCGTTTGGAGCGGTAAAGGTTAACAAGAACAAACCAAAAAGTGTGATTTACGAAGTGCAATGGGGCAAAAACTGTGAAGTGTGAAATGCAATGAGATAAAAACTACGAAGTGTGAAATGCGATATCGCAATCTCAATATCGCAAAGTTGGAGGGATAGCGGAAGTGTTTTTCAGGAAAATTTTGCAAAGTGCGAAGTGTGATGGGTGGCGTGGCAGTGGAGTACGGATTGATATCGGGATCGACAGACAGGAGCAGTAAGTGTTAACGAAAAAAGAAAAGGTTACGAAATGTGATTGTGAAAAGGTAAAACTGCGAAGTGCAAAGTGCGATGGGCTAAAAGTTGCGATTTTCAATTTTTGATGTGGTAAAATTTGCGAAGTGAAAAATGTGATATCGCAGTTTGCAATATTGCAAAGTTTGAGGGGTAGCAGAAATGTTGTCCAGGAAAAGTTGTGAAGTGCGAAATGTGCTAGGTGACATGGCAGTGGGACCGGTGGCACAGTACAGAGAATATCGCAATCGACGTTTGGGATGGTAAGTCTTAAAAGGAACCAAATAAAAGATGTTAAATGTGATTTTTGGTGCGGCGAAGTTATCGCAATCGGAAAAAAGGAGCGGTAAGTCTTAAAGAAAAAGGGAAAATGACGCCAAGTGCGATGTGTGATGCAGAAGAATTATCGCAATCGGCGAAAAGGAGTGGTAATTCTTAAATAAAAGGGGAAAACGATGCGAAGTGTGAAATTCGATAGCGATAATTTCGAAGAGGAAAGGCAGAGGTCAAACTTTAAAGGTTTTTCATGCATTTTGTGAATAAAAAGAGCGACAGGTGCAGTGAAAGAAGAAGGAGGGAATAGAGCGTAACGGAGGTGGTTGGAAGCATGAAAAAAGAGATGGAAAATGACGCGGGAAGCACCACGGAGCTGTAAATTTGGGATTTTTAGCAATAATTCCTACAATCACCCTGCTTAACTTATGTGAAAATTAATAGACATATGTGTAAAAATACAGCGCAAGGGAAGACCGAAAAATGGTAATGCAACTCTATTTTTAATCTTGGAACAGTGAACATAAATTTGTTTTTGGCTCTGTGGGATGTTTTGCGCTCCTCGAGCTCTATTGATAGAGATGAGAAGGGGGTCTTGATCCAGAGATTTTTGGTTTTTCTCCTCTATTCTATTACTCGCAAGAAAATAAAACCTACAGCATGTTGAGATTCAAGAAGAAGATCCTAGTGAAAATTATGCACCTACACTAGTATGGAGTCTCAGGTTATTTTTAGGTGGATGTATATTTATAGATGCATGAGAAAATACTATTTATATATGATGTCTATTTATAGATGCATGAGAAAATTCTATTTATATATGAGGTCTATTTATAGATGTATGTGCAAGTTCAATCTATAGATTGCATGTCTATTTAGAGATGCATGTGCAAGTTCAATCTATAGATTGCATGTCTATTTAGAGATGCATGTTGGCTATTATTATCCCTTAATATTAATTGGACAATAAACAATAATATATTCTCAATGATCACTTGGAAATAGTTAACTGAAGTGGAAAATCAGTTAGCTATAGGAAATTTGAGTTCAGAGGTTGTTTGGTGGGACATGCAAGTGGACTTAGTTTTGACTGAGTGATTCGAAGTTGTAACAGAGTTGGAAGTGTAGTTAAGAGAGTTGTAAAGTAGTTTAACTCAATTAAGTGAGTTAAAATCAGTTGTGCTATTTGTAATTGAAGATACACTAGTGAGATATCAATGAATTAATTATTAATTAATTCACAATCAATGGTATCACATGCAACTGAATATTTACTACTGTTAACTACATGCATGTCGGATCCAGTGGAGACCCAGTTGAGATGTAGGTGAAAGGGACACTTTGACTATCAGTTGTGACATTAGTGGGTGCACACATGTAACCACACACACATTGGATGTTCCCATGAGGATTTTGCATTCAAGGCAAGCAGGATTCCATTCATTCAGGGATTTCTATCAGCTGGTATTGCGTAGTGGAGGCAGGTTGTTTGGAGGCAGTAAATTGGCTAAGGAACTTGCCAATTTTTGTATGACGGTGTGAGACGATTGTATATTGTATTGAGAGCTCTTGGATTGGAGCTCTATATGAGATTTTTTCATGATCCATGATATATACATAATATATTATAGTGCGGTTTTTAGCTTCATTCTTTCCGGTAAAAACATCTGTGTTATGTGTGATTGATCTTTCTTCATCATATTGCAAGTGGCGATTGTGTTTTTAAATTCCACAAAGATTTTTATAGAAGCGATTATGTATTTAACAGAGGCATATAATTGTTAGATCAGGAGAATCCACACAATACATATTTTGTATTAAATTTCTACATGGTATCAGAGCACAAGAGATTTAAATTTTGAAGCAGGAGCTAAGTTTGTTGGTGGAAAGAATTCGAATTTGGAGAAAGACTTTCTTGGTGCTACAGTTGAGTTAACATTTAAATGGATTTCAATGGCTTGCGGCTAGATATGCACTCGAGGGAATCTCGAACTACATTGCTTATAAGGACAGGATGGAGGCAATGTGCAAAGATAATGGCTTGAAGGAATTCATTGACAATGATGTTCCTAAGCCCACTTCGACAGATGTTGCATTACTTGATGCATGGCAAAAGAAAGTGGCAAAGGTGAGGAGGAATCTGTTGGAAGGTGTACAAGACCACATTGTCTCAAGCCTTCGTGGGAAAGCCACACCATATGCTATGTGGAAGGCTTTCATGGATATTTTCCAAAGTAGCAGCGACCATAGGAAATTGGCGCTCAAAGATAAACTCAAGAAGATCAAGATGGAAAAGGGCGACAACATTCAAAAGTATGTCACGAAGTTTGTCCAATGTCAGGATGAACTGGGGAGTGTGGAAATAACTGTTGCTGATGATGATTTGGTGAGCTTGGCTCTCTTGGGACTTCCTAAGAGTTGGCACAGTTATGAATACTTTGTCAACGGATGGGAAATTTTTTTGGATTGGGAACGATTGTGGTCAATCTGGTGCAGGAGGAGTTCAGACAGAACACCAGAGATGGCTCTTCATCAAAGCATGATGATGAAGAGGATTTTGCTTTGGATTCCATGGTAAAGAAGGGGAAGGGGAAGAAATTCCATTCTAAATCTGAGTCTAAAGGAAAGAAGCTGGATATGTCCAAGGTGAAGTGTTTTCACTGCCACGAACATGGGCATCTTGCTACTAACCGTCCGTAGAAGAAGAAGAACAAGAATGTTGTTGGAGCTGCAGTTTGTGAGGCCCTTGCCTCGCAATTTTAACTTGACTTCTCCTTGATCGCATGCATGGTGTCAAGTGCATTGGGATCGGTGTGGTATTTGGATAGTGGCGCTTTCTTCCACATGATGGGAGATAAGGATATTTTCGGTTACTTGGAGGAGAAATATCTCTAAATGCATATAAATATGGGCGACGATGTAAGATACAATGCAACTAGCATTGGTACCATTACCTTTCAGAGGGAGTCAGGTAAGCCATTTCAATTGAAAGATGTTATGCATGTTCCAGATCTGAAGAAAAACTTGGTCTCAGTCACAATGTTGGAGGACAAAGGCTATGACGTTGTTTTCAGTGATGGAAAATATTTCCTGTGACATAAAACAATGGGTCAAGCCAAGATTATATGGATTCAAGATAATAATCTATACAAGCTGGAGGTAGATGGCTGCACTGCCATGATGGACAAGGCAGAAAAAGTGGTGAGTCGGGATGAGGGCAAATTATGGCACAGGTGATTGGTCCATCTTCATCATGGAGCCTTGAAAGTCATGCAGCAAATATCTACTGGAATTCCAATGGGAACACTTTCTCAGGTAGATCATTTCTGTTGAAAATGCAACAAGATGATGGAGCTTAGTGAAATGAAGTCGCCTTCACTAAGTGGGCCTGCAGGCTATTTTTGGCGCAAAGTCTATTTTTAGACTATGTCTATTTTTAGACATATGGATCATGGTCTATGATTTGCAGGATGCTATTTATGGATGATTGGTCGAGTTTTTAAAAATAGATGGACCTCTATTTTTAGACATTGGGCAGTTTCTATTTTTAGACAGTCGAGCTAAAAATAGAACAGTCAAATATTATTAACCCTTAATAATATTTAGACTATAAACATTATCTTATCCTCTTGGAGAACTTCAGTTTGATGCTTGGATGTGGCACATGCAGCTGACAGAAGGAAATATGCTTTTCCTAAGGGTTAGTTGAGCTATTGCATGGTTGACTTCAGTTAGAACTCATGTGGCAGAGTTTGGTGGAGTTGATGAGGCAGTTGGTGGAGTTGTGTTCTGTTTAACTTAGTTGAACTAGTTGTATTTAGTCTAACTGACAAATACACTAGTGATAAGTGGTGTGAATTAATTATTAATTAATTCAATAATTATTAACTCATAAATCAACTAAAGAACACATCAGTTAACTGCAATGCATGGACAGTTCAGTGGAGACCAGTGTTAGAGGTGGGTGAAAGGGTGAGTCTACTATCAGTTGTGACTATTGGCTGTGCATGAGATTTTCACACACATTGATGGAGATTGCCAATGAGGATTGCACAGTTGGAGCTAGTGGGATTCGAACTTGGATCTCATTCATTACTCACTTGGATTGCGCAGTAGAGGCAGGCAGACTTGTGGAGGAGATTTGAACCTGTGACTTGTTCATCTTCACAACTAGTTTTGTGTGTAGCATTGAGATAGTGCTGAGAGCTGTGAGAGCTTTTTGATATGTATTGTTACATCTTCTCTATCATTATAATATACAGATAGTTGGGGGTTTTCAGGTATTGCTTTCCCCATTACATACTGTGTTGATATGTGTGCTTGATTATGTTTTAATGAGCGCATGCGACTGCTTTCTATTTCCGCATATTGATGATCAATTGTAGAAGAGGCTATGTATTATGCATGAAGCTTAAATAGTGTGTAATCAGGATAATCTTGGTGAATAATTCAGCAAATTATTCAAATTTCTACAATTGCAAGGGTTGCACCATGGGGAAGTATGTAAAGTCCACCTTTCATGTAAAGGAGAATCATGCTTCGGTGATCCTGGAGAGAGTTCACACAGACATGTGTGGACCATTCTCGGTTTCTTCAACAGCAAAACATAAGTATTATGTTATTTTTGTTGATGCATTTTCTTGTAAATTTTGGATCTTCTTCATGCAGAAGAATAATCAAACATTCTCAAAGTTCTATGATTTTAAGGCATTGGTGGAGAAAGAGTCGGGGAAGCAAGTTAAGGCTCTGAGGAGCGATAATGGTGGAGAACACATCTCTAATGAATTCAAATACTTCTACAGCAAAGAAGGAATTCGAAGAGAACTCATAGCACCTCATAACCCACAACAAAATGGGGTAGCGGAGAGGAAGAACAGAATGATTGTGGATGCAGCACTAGCGATGTTGCATGATCAAGGCCTACCAATGCATTTGTGGACGAAAGCATGCAACACTACGGTTTATGTGAAAAAACATTGTCCTCGTAGAGTACTTGGCATGAGTACACCTGAAGAAGCTTTCACTGGTAAGAAACCAGATGTTTCACACTTTCAGATTTCAGCTCATCTGTTTATGTGCATGTGACCAAGAACGCCAGGAAGAAGCTAGAGCCGACTACTGAAGTAGGGATATTTGTGGGGTACACAAAAACACCCCATAATTATCATGTGTATTTTCCTAACAGTAAGATGATTTTTATGCTACAAGATATAAAATTCAATGAGGGGAAAGCCATGCGTTTGTCACTTAAGAGGGAGCTAGACTTGCATGCAGAGGAGGAACTGTTGGTTCCCAAAGATGAGTCTCTAGATGTGGATCAGCCACGGGAGGAGGTTCATGGAGTGGAGGATTCCACTCACGCAGAGCCAAATATAAAAATTGGCAGAAGGTGTACCACAGAAGCTGATAGGTTGAGACTTGATGTTGTGCAAAATGTAGGAGCCCCTACTTCACAGCGCAAACAAAGACAGTCTCCTGACCGATTTATCAGGATACATGGTTCTCACGAGAAAATGTATTGTGAGTAAGCGATCTTCCTTTCAGGAAGCAGTGCAGGAGCCCACATGGGTAGATGCAATGGTGGAGGAGTATGACTCCATTGTCAAAAACAGTGCTTGGGAAATTGTTCCAAGGCCGGTTGATAAACCAGTGGTAGGTTCAAGATGGATCTACAAGGTAAAGCAAGTTTTTTATGGGAGTGTTGATAAATACAAGGCCATATTTGTGGCCCGAGGCTTCTCACAGATCGAGGGGATTTATTATGAAGAAACCTTTGCACCTTTCGCAAAGTATTCTTCCATAAGGACCATCCTTTCTCTCTCAGTGCAAATGGGCTGGTGCATTCATCAGATGGATGTGAAGACTATGTTTCTCAATGGGATCATTGAGGAAGAGGTGTACATAGAGCAACCTGAAGGATTTGAGATCTTCAGTAGCGAGTCGCATGTGTGTCGACTCAAAAGAGTGTTGTATGGGCTTACGCAAGCACCCCGTGCTTGGTACACTCAGATAGACAGTTATTTCACCAGACTGGGCTTCACCAAAAGTGAGGCAAATGCAAACCTATATCAAATTGTGGTGGAGGGTAAGATTTTAATCATTGTTCTTTATGTTGATGATTTAATATTGACTGGTGATGAGCAGTTGATACACTCATGCAAGGAGGACCTTGCAAAGGAGTTCGAGATGAAGGATATGGGCCTCCTTCATTATTTCCTTGGATTGGAAATATGGCAGCGAGATGGTGAAATTTTTGCGTCTCAAGGCAAGTATGCAAGGGAGATACTGGGTAAGTTTCACATGGAGGGCTGCAAACCCATGGATACTCCTCTTCTGGGAAACTAGAGGAAAGACGATGCTACTTCTGGAGAGGTAGTGGATGCTACTGTCTACCGAAAGTTAGTGGGTTTGCTAATGTATCTAGTGGACACGAGACTGGACATTTTCTATGCAGTTAACCAACTAAGTCTAGTGATGGTTAAGCCTACCAAGCTCTTTTGGAAGGTGGAAAAGCATGTCCTGAGATACTTGAGGGGCACATCTGAGTATGTCTTATGGTACAGACAGACAAATGAGGTGAAGTTGCATGGCTTCACGGATGTAGATTGGGTAGGCCCATCGGAAAGAAAGAGCACATCAGGGGGGATCTTTAGCATTGGATCTACAATTGTTTCTTGGTACAGCATGAAGTAGAGATCCGTGGCACTCAGTTCAGTGGAAGCGAAATACATGGCAATGATTCAATCTGCATGTGAGGCTATCTAGATGAGAAAGATCTTGGTTGGTTTGTTTGGTTATCATTTAGATCCAACAATGATTCATTGTGATAATCAGAGTTGCATTAAAATCTTGATTAATATTGTGTTTCATGATAGATCTAAGCATATAGATATTTGGTATCATCATATCATAGATTGTGTGCAGAGGAAGATCATGTTGCTTCAGTACATTCCTACAGAAGATCAGGATACAAATATTCTGACGAAGGCGCTCACCAGGAGCAAATTCAAATACCATAGAGACAAGATCGGGGTGAAGGATAATCCCTTTCTTGTTGAGAGGGAGCGTTGAGATTCAACAAGAAGATCCTACTGAAAATTATGCACCTACACTAGGATGGAGCCTCAGGCTATTTTTAGGTGGATGTATATATATATATATATATATATATATATATATATATATATATATATATATATATATATATATATATATATATATATATATATATATATATATATATATATATGCATGAGTAAATTCTATTTATAGATGATGTCTATTTATAGATGCATGAGAAAATTATATTTATATATGAGGTCTATTTATAGATGTATGTGCAAGTTCTATTTATAGATTGCATGTCTATTTATAGATGCATGTCGGTTATTATTATCCCTTAATATTAGTTGGACAATAAACAATAATCTATTCTCAATGAGCACTTGGAAATAGTTAACTGAAGTGGAAAATTGGTTAGCTATAGGAAATTCGAGTTCAGAGGTTGGTTGGTGGGACATGCAAGTGGACTTAGTTGTGACTGAGTGATTTGAAGTTGTAACAGATTTGGAAGTGTAGTTAAGAGAGTTGTAAAGTAGTTTAACTCAATTAAGTGAGTTAAACTCAATTGTGCTAGTTGTAGCTGCAGATACACTAGTGAGATATTAGTGAATTAATTATTAATTAATTCAAAATCAGTGGTCTCACATGCAACTGAACATTTACTACTGTTAACTACATGCATGTCGGATCCAGTGGAGACCTAGTTGAGATGTAGGTGAAAGGGACAGTTGACTATCAGTTGTGACATTAGTGGGTGCACACATGCAACCACACACACATTAGATGTGCCCTTGAGGATTGTGCAGTCAAGGCAAGCAGGATTCCATTCATTCAAGGATTGCTATCAGCTGGGATTGTGCAGTGGAGGCAGGTTGTCTGGAGGCAGTAAATTGGCTAAGGAACTTGCCAATTTTTGTATGGCAGTGTGAGACGATTGTATATTGCACTGAGAGCTCTTGGATTGGAGCTTTGTATGAGATTGTTTCATGATCCATGATATATACATAATATATGATAGTGGGGTTTTTAGCTTTATTCTTTCCCGGTAAAAACATATGTGTTATGTGTGATTGATCTTTCTTCGTGATATTACAATTGGCGATTGTGCTTTTAAATTCCGCAAAGATTTTTGTAGAAGCGATTGTGTATTTAACAGTGGCATATAATTTTTAGATCAGGAGAATCCAGACAATACATATTTTGTATTAAATTTCTACACAGCAGCACACTGAAAGCAAAACTAAACAGCAACTTGAAACATAAACGAAATTATCATAAGCAGAACTAATGGAATGACAAAAATCAGAGAACAAATATAGTAGAGAGGCTGAGGCACATGGATTGGGCCCTAACCCACGAGCCTAGCTCTTTGAAACTTAAATCAATAAATTGAAATCAGTCTGCTCATTTCATAAAAGAATAGCCTCATACATTTCTGAAAGTTTGATCACTGAGTAAAATAAAAAGCTGAATAGCTTGCAACAAAGTTTCGACTAGAATCGACCCCTTCCTAGCTCTATCTCTACTCTATTTATTCTATAGGCAGCTACCAACAGCTCCCTAGAAAATGGTGATTGAGTCCACTTGACTCGAAGTAAACAAAGATTGTGTGCACTCCTCTTTGAGTTGCTTGGCTGCCTCTGGAATTCGAATTGTTGGAGAGAATCCTTGGGGATCCTTCGACTGCCTTTGGAATTCGAATTGCTGGAGAGAATATTTGAGATCCTTCAGCTACCTTTGAGAGTTAAGGAGGGTGGAAAATCCTCCTATAATTTCTCTTTGTTTTCTCCTCCAAGTCTTAATGATAAAATCCTTATAAAAATGCTAATAATTCATGATTTTTTGTACTCAACCTCATATTAGGCACTCAGAGTATCTTAGCCTTAATCGCCACCTATACTAGCATCATAAAACCAAATAATAATAAAAATTCAAGAAAAAGAGATCTAAGAAGGAAAAAAGGTGACCATTAACCCCTCCAAATATGTCTAATGATGGAGCTCATCAGTTTGATGCAACATGGTAAGCCTATCTGTTATCATTATGAAACCTTTACCAATGCAGTAATTAACTATCAAACATATGATAAATAGTTGTATGCTTTAGTGAAAAGTGTGAATAAATGGAAACATTATTTGATGGGTAAGGAAACAATTATTCACACTAACCATCAACCTTTGCAATATTTGCAATCACAAACCAATCTACAACAAGTGAGGCATTTTAGATGGATGGATTTTATATAGCAATTCCATTTGGTAATCAGGTATAAGAAATGTATATATAACAAATTTTTTGATATGTTATCTAGACGAATTGTTAGTGCAACTATCATTTTTAAGCATAATTCTATCATGCATGAGAGTTATGTTGAACAATATGCTAAAGATGAAGATTTAAAAGATGTATATGCAACTTTGTGTCAAGGCAACGAAGTAGAAGAAGTAGATTATCATGTTTATGATAAATTGTTGTATCATCTTGGCAAGTTATGTGTTCCACAGGGTGAAAGAGTCAACATCATAAGGAAAGTGCATACTTCTCTTATTGTTGGCCACTTTGGTGTAGGCAAAACAGTGGCACGATTACATATGTATTGTTATTAGCCGCGCATGAATGAAAGTGTGTCATGATATGTAAGAGGATGTTCTTTGTGTGCTACTAGTAGGCCTAGCAATAGAAAGTTGGGATTTTATACTCCACTTCTTGTTCCTTCTCGTCCTTGGGAAATTGTTTCTGTGGATTTTGTGTGAGGAATACCTATGTATAGGAAATTTCATGATTATCTTAATGTTGTTGTCGATCGTTTAAGCAAAATGTCTATTTTGATGCCTTGTAAGAAGCAAGTTATAGCTGAACAGATTGCACAAATGTTCTTTCAAATTGTATGGGTGCATTTTAGGTTGCCCACTTCTATTATATCTTATATAGATTCTCAATTTGTTAGGAAATTTTGGTCAAGTTTTTCGCGAATCATGGACACCAAGTTGAAGAAGAGAAAGATATTTTATCCACAAACCAATGGCCAAACGGAAGTGGTAAACAGAACAATAGTACATCTCCTTCATGTTTATTGCACCAAACATCCTAAACTTGGGATGAACATTTACACTACATCCAACATGTTTACAATAGGGAAAAGCATTCTTCTACTGAAACATCTCCATTTGAAGCATGTTTGGGATATTTACCAAAATCCCCCTTAGATTTTATCTTTGGGAAAGATGTTGCAATTGAAGGACACGTTGACATAGATAAGGCCAAACACTTCATTGAAAGAGTTCAGTTGGTGCATCAAATGGTACAACAACAATTGGAAAAGATTCAAGCCAAGTACAAGAAAATACATGATAAGCATCATGTGGACCACAGATTTCAAGTGGGAGATGAATTTTGGATTTACATTAGCAAGGAAAGGCTTCAAGGAGAAGGTAAAAAACTCAAACTAATCATATATGGTCCCTTTAAAAGCTTGGAAAAGATTGGTAATAATGCTTTCTAGCTAGATTTTCCTCCATATATGCAATTTTATGCAGTTGTTAATCTGCATAAATTTAGATTATATGAGACTCCTTTGGTTTAAGATCAAGGAGAGAATGTTTAGATTCCAACACTAGAAAATTTATCTCCTGAATATCTTGAAGAATTGCAGTAAGATACCATTCTTCATAGAAAAACAAGGACTTCACAAAGAGGTAATATGGAGTACCTTTATGTGGGGATGAAGGGAATTAAACCAAGTAAGGTCAGATGGATTTATATTGGAAGGGTGAGGGAGTTGTACCTCACTTATCTATTGATTGAAAATAATATTTTGGTGGTCAAAAAGGTTCTAGCGGGGAGTAATGATCGAGGGGATCAAAAAGTTCTCAAAAATGAAGGTGCTCGAAAATACCTGAAACTAGTTGAAGGTTGTAGTTCTCATTGTTCTAAATCCAACGCCACTTGAATCACTAAAAACCGATATCGCATGCTCAAGTTATGATGTTCTGATCATTTGGCTCAACAGCTAAAAAATTTGTAGTTATGTTGACTAGACTGTTGACTGGGCAGTTCATATTGTTGATGTTAACATGTTGATTGGGTGTACGATTAGCTAAAGGACCAATGTGGGCTTGAAAAGTGTCTCTCTATTATTTGTCCACTTGGTCGCATTTGATTGGGTGATGTCAATTTTGGAGGTCCAATTAGAGGTTGCCACGTGGCCCAACCAAAGGTCGCCATGTGGTACCTCGGGGTTGGATAAAATTTTATGGCTTGGCGTGCAAGCCTCGGCAGGATCGAACCCGCGACTTGCCACAAACCACCACCGAACTCCACCAACATGCCAACAAGTGTTACTCAACATATAATGGTGCCAGGTTTATGTTAAACAGTTAAGGTTTCGCCATGGGGGAGGGTGTTAGCCCTAGCCTCTGGTCATAACACTCAGCATGAGACCATAGTGGAGGTGATGAGGATAGGGCTTGGGGACCAGCCCCTGGCCCTTGGTCACATAACCAGTCACCGAACCGTGGCGCATTTTAAGGGAGTTGGAGGAGAGAGAAGGCTATAATCCTAGCCCCAAGTCTCGTGGTTACTCTATGACCTCAAGCGGGTGTTAAACGGGTTGGGCAGAGCATTAGACCCTTGCGTCGGTCCCATGGTGCCACATATAACCACCGGCGGAGGACTCAGGGCTACAACGGTGGAGGTAGGCTGTTAGCCCTGACCCCTGGCCCTATGTAGCGAATATGACCACAACCAACCGTATAAAGTGCAGAGAAGCGGGGGTAGGCGGTTAGCTCGACCCCCAGCCACATGGACCAAAATATCATCATCTCTGCCAAAATTTTGGAGCGGGGGGTTATTGGTTGAATTAATGATTCGATAAATTTCACCAACTTCAATGCAAATCTCGCCGACACCCAGAAAATTTGTCGCTCGGAGAGCAGCAGAAGGGCGGAAAATGTAGATTCATTAACGAGTTTTGACAGATTGTAGAACGGTTAGCAGAAAAACTTTGGAGAGCCATAACTTGATGATTTTTTGGCCTTTTTTAGCCCAACAAGATCCCAAATAAGGGTTTTTTAGCCTTCTTAAGCCATTGGAAACATTAATTTTTCACTTTGAGCATTGTAAACTTATGTAATTACATATTTGAGCACATAATTGAAGAGGCCAAACATTGGAAGCTGGACTTGGAGATGTAGCCCGGGAGGGGTGAACTACGTTATCAATTGTTTTTTTGTGTTGTTGTGTTTGGTTCATTTGTCTCTATTTATTTTCTGTAAATTGAGTTTTAAACACTAAAATTTATGTGCTTTTGCAAATTGATCTATTGCCCATAAAACATAATTTTACTTGCAAATTTTCAATAAACCTTCAAGTTCTTAAATTCAGATCAACTTATAACTTAATTATAAGAACATTGATTTAAAAATATCTTTATTCACAAAATGACTCCATTACATACCATTGACTATTATGTTTGTCAAACTTGACTTGACTTGCATCATTACATAAGCAAGACCTTTTAGACCATAGTTTCATTTGACTTATCTTAATAAATTCTCAACATTTAACTTTCCAATTTCAATGACTTCATTATAATGATTCTCAACTTTGACTCCATAGTTAATTTTAATCTCAAATTGCAATCTACAATTTTGACATTAAAAAAAAAAAAAAAAACCTTTATTTTTAATGCCCAAAATATAATTTGTTTTTGACCTATATCCCAACCAATATATCCATATATTAGCTTTGAATAGATGATAATAACCAAAATTAAAAAATAAATACCTCAATAATTTAGCTATCGATCTTCTTCTTTTTTTCACTATCATTCTCCTCTCACTCGTAAATCAAGCCTCTAGATGGTGATATCTTCAACTTTTTTGAGGTTATAGTCAATGGAAAATTAGATTGCCTCACCCCTCATCATCCATGCTAAATAAATTCAACACCATGACTCCCTGCAACAACCATAATTTGTCTTTGGAGAACTTATACCATAAAGAGGAAGATGGCATACATGCCAAACATGATCATTATTGGGAAGGCATTGATACTATAAAGCACGATAAAGAAAAATATGTACAAAGGAATGACCTAAAAGTTCATAATTGTGCTCCTAGACGTCTCGAAATGTATTGTGATCATATTTTTCATAATTGAGGGCCGGAAAATTCCACACAAGCCTCGAACACACGGAAACCAAGAAACTTGAGACATGCGGGTGGATGTGGAAACTTGATTCAACTTTCCAAACATTTCGAAACACACTGAAAATTCAATCTTCTCAATCATTAACCCTGTATATCCTTCTCTTTGACACCAAACTATTTTTATACAACATTGTGCATTGAAACAAGCCAACGTAGAGAGGTTTTCCAAGGTCAAGTGAACAAAAATTTTCTACATGAATTAATGAAAGACAAATTATTCCAACAACTTTCTAATGAATCGTCCCCATAATCCTCAGTGAGAGTTCTTCTATTTAGTGCATATTCCTCCTTCTGACTCCCAGAGCATCGCTTTGATTTAAAATTAACAACATGGTGGTTCTTATCTTGCCTCTGCATCTAAAATAGAATCATCTCACTCGGCATGTTTCCTAAAAGTTTTTGTCTACCTGGTAACAATTTCATCCGAATGACCATTTCTTGAAAGAATATGGTCATTTAGTTTTAAAAAATATGATCATGAGAATGTTTGAATTTTTTTTTATGGTGGAAATGGATTAAGCGCCATTAAAAACTCCAGGGCATCCTGAATATTAATAGTTGTAATCTGGATTTTCAATAATTTCCGCCATTTTTTCAAAATCGTTACCGTAATTTCCATTGTTTTGCTAAAAGAGGCCATGGAATTTCTAAAAATGTTGATCATGTCTCGACATGCCTTTATTTCACGAACAACTCTACCACTTTCATCTTCGACTGACAATCCATTCTTTAAATTTCAAGTTGAACTCATATTTGTAGCTAATTCTTAGCCTTGACCTATATCCAACTTTCACACGTCATTGTCTCTACTTAGAATTCCAAGTAATGGGGTCAACCCTCCACGCTCACCAAACTCACGATTCACACACCACTTCTCATCTACGGGAATCTCCTTGACTCACGTGGTTTCAAACAATGCCCATAGCCTCTCATATTCATACAGCACTTATTTCAACTGAGCTCTAAGGTCTTATACCAAACGATGTACCAGGGTATGCAATGGAAATGAAACCACTCATATTCACTAAGCAAGGAACACCAAAGCATACTGTAATTTTCCCTTATGGTAAATTATATTAATTAAATTATTCCCCCAAAGTTACATTTAGTGTACCAATTGTCCCATTTTATAACTATAGGCAGCCATTAAAAAATGCATAATAATTAGTTAATTAGTTTTAACTATTTCCTCAACTATCTCTAATAATATCTCTCTAACTATCTCCTATGATCTCTATACACTATATATGTTGAAAATGCAACAAGAAAGTCTCAATTTTGATTTTTCCCTTAATTAAAATTGAGGAAATTTGAAACTCCACATCAGCAAACAACTTGGAGGAGTTAACTAAGGTGACATGGCTCTTGTCACTCAGGTAAGAAAACTCAATTCGAGTTAATGAGTTGAAGTTCAGTTTACTTGAGTTGATTCCTAAAAAATAGGAGTATAGCTCAATTAATTCGATTTAGGCACATGAATTTCAGTTGTGTGCATTGGGTTCCTAAATTTAGGATCCTAGATTGAGTTAATTTCAGTTCTAGCAATTTAATTAAGTTAAATTAAGTTATGGTCAATTAAACTAGTTTCAACTATTGGAGAAACTAGTGGAAGGTCAAGTTGTGTAGTGTAACTTCAATCACACTCAGTGATCATCCAGATAAATAATAAAACAGCCTAAAGTAGCTCATGAATGCAGATAACTCGATTTACCTTGTTGAGATGGAGATTCTAAGGAAGTGTACTATCAGTTGTAGACTATTCAGAAGTGTACAGATGGTGCATGTAGTCAAAAGAAGATCCTAATGTAATTGCACAATATAGATGAGGGAATTTCCCAATTAATAGGGCCCTAATTCCCAGAGGAAGGACACAAGGAAATAAGAGCTTGGAGGCTTGAAAATTTGGTTAAGTATTGGTCAGGTTCAGTTAGTCAAGAAAAGGATAGAAGATACAGGTGCAGGGTGTGCTCAAGCTTGAGCAAGCATATTTCATTCATCCAGATTCTTTGATTAATGAAATACAGATAGTAAGGGATTTTAAGCATTTTTTTTCCACTAGATAAATATACATGCATGTGTGATGTTTCATTTTTCATGTTAATTATATGTGTTCTCGATCGTGAATTATCTTCCACATATCAGCTTCTAGTCTTGTGATTTAGTAGATTTCATGAGCAGTTTAGAATCTACACATTCATTTCTACATGGTATCAGAATCAGATTCACAGTAGAGAAGATATTTTGAAGTTTTCATTGCAGGAGGTTTCAATTTGAAGATCAATGTTACAGGTTTATTTGGGATTGAGAAGATGACTTTCAATGGACTCAAGCTGGAGTATGATTTGGAAAGCACCACAAAATTTGTTGCATGGAAGATCTACATGGAGGCAATATTGGATGAAAATGGGCTGCTAGAATACATCAAGACAGATGTATCAAAACCCCAAGCATATGATGCCCAGAATCTTGCTCAGTGGAATAAGGATGTGGCCAAAGCTTGGAGAATCATATTGGAGGGAGTACGGGATCATATTGTTTCGAATCTCCACGAGAAAGAGACTTCGTTCGTGATGTGGAAAAGACTGACATAAATTTTCAAGAATAATAGTGACCACAGGAAGCTGGCACTCAAGGACAAGATTCGAAGTATCAAGATGTAGAAGAATGACACAATTCTATAATACCTGAGTAGGTTTACACACTGACGTGATGAACTTGGCGGGGTCGGTGTTAATGTCCCTGAATAATGCTTAGTAGCTCTAGCCCTATTGGTCCTTCCCAAGAGTTGGCATAGCTATTAAGATTCGGTAAATGGTAGAGAGAAACTACCAAGTTGGGATTGACTATGGTCCAACCTGGTGCAAGAAGAAATAAGGCGAAATACCATAGATGGGACCTCATCTAAAGAAGAGGAAGAGGACTTTGCATTAGTTAGCAAAGGAAGGAAGGAAAAAGGGAAAAAGTCCCAAGGTGAGGTTAGTTCCATCCAAGAGGACAAGAATATGGACTTGTCCAAAATCAAGTGCTTTCATTATCATGAATACGGGCATTATGCCATGAAGTGTCCACATAAGAAGGTAAGCAATAAGGATCCTACAATAGTAGCAGCAGGTGAAGATTTAGCTTCACAATTCGAGCTTGACTTTACTCTCATCGCATGCACGGCGAGCACAGTGATGGGAAGCATGTGGTACTTGGATAGCGGTACTCGTTCCAAATAACGAGGAACAAAGAAATTTTTAATGACTTGGAGGAGAAAGATCTCTAGATGAACATTGAGTTTTGAGATGATGGAAGGTACAGTGTGACCAGTATTGGTACAGTCACCTTTCAAAGGCAGTCAGTCTCCCCTCTCAAAATCAAGGATGTGATGTTTGTTCCAGGTCTAAATAATAATATTGTCTTCGTTGCAGTTTTGGAAGATCGTGGTTATGATGTGATCATCAGCAAGGGAAAGGAATTCCTAAGATACATAGCCACGGGACTCTTAGGTGAAGCAGATCGGTTCTCGATGTTAGGTGTGGAGCCTGATTATATTCCTGACTTAGATGTATTGTCGTGTTTGACCCATGTTCTTAACACAGTGGCAATGTCGCCCATTGTTTAATCGTCGTCGGGGGGGTCCAACCCCCCCCCCCCCCTTTGGCGGGGGGTTTCGGGGGCCACGCCCCCAAAGCTAAAAACAAATGTAAAATTTCCTTATAAAATATTGTAATTTCGTAGTCAATATGGGTCGTTCATTAGGTGGATGATCTGACGGTAGAAGTTATGTTTAATTTAGGGTTTTTTTCCCTAGAAGGAAACCCCTCGTTTTGTACGAGGGTATTGTATTATGGTTGTGTATGGTATGAGTATTATGAGAGAGAACCAGAAAGAGGGACTGTGAGAGAGAGTAGAGGATATTATAGAGGATTTTTTGAAGGTTGTGTCTCTTCATCTTGTTGGATAATATAAAGGAAAGATTGGTTGTTCAAGGTGGACGTAGCCCAAATTGGGTGAACCACGTATATCTTTGTCTCCCTTGTTTTATATGTTTTATGTGTTTGTGTTTCTGCATATTTTATGTGTTCCATTGCTCTGTAATATATAATTTTCTAACACTCGAGTCAAGAACTTGTATGCACTTTAGGTAGAAGATGCATGCAAATCCTTGAAGAGCAAGGCAGAGACTATAGATATGGTTCTTGAGTGGGAGCATGTTAGACCTCTAAACATGTAGCCTCAGAAGAAGCCTCGAGAAGTTGTGAAGAAGCCACAAATGGAGAAGCTAAGAGGAGACAAAGTGGAGAATTCCACTCAAATAGAGACCTCCAGTAGGGGGATAGCTTGATCCAAGTGGGCAGAGTGAGAACATGCAGCTATACCTCCAAGAGCAAGGTGGAGTGATGTAGATCCTTAGTCCAAGAGTTGCAGAAATTTTTGCAGGGTTCATTGAGGCGTTCTCCTCATGGATCATTACCATGCTACGAGGTACTACAATATTCAGTAGCAGGAGGATCAGTGTTAGTCACATACTGAGGAGTGTTGATAGTAGCTCAGCAGGCTCAGTAGCAAAGTCAGCAGCATCACAATTTTCCTAGTAGATAGTTGCGGACATTGTTGATTCAATGTTTTTTTTTATGCTTCTCAGTTGCAGATGTTGTAGTAGCAACAACACTAGTGAGAGGTGTTACATAGAGTACATTCCATAGGTGTAGGATATGGGTGGTTGATAATCCCTTTCTTGTTGAGAGGGAGTGTTGAAAATGTAGCAAGAAAGTCTCAATTTTGATTTTTGCCTTAATTAAAATTGAGGAAATTCGAAATTCCACATCAACATACAACTTGGAGGACTTAAATGAGGTGACATGGCTCTTTTCACTCAGTTAAGAACACTCAATTTGATTTAATGAGTTGAACTTTAGTTTAATTAATTTTATTCCTAAAAAATAGGGGTTTAACTTGGTTAATTTGAGTTAGGGGCATGAATTTCAATTGTGAGAAGAGGGTTCCTAAATTTTAGGATCCTAAGTTGAGTTTATTCCAGTTGTAGCAATTTAATTCAGTTAAATTGAGTTATGGTTAGTTCAACTAGTTCCCACTGCTGTAGAAACTAGTGGAAGGTCAAGTTGTGTAGTGTAACTTCAATCACACTTAGTGATCATCCAGATAAATAATCAATCAACCTAAATTAGCTCATGCATGCAGAGAATTTGATTTACCCAATTAAGATGGAGATTACAAGGCAGTGTACTATTAGTTGTAAACTATTATGAAGTGTACATATGGTGCATGTAGTCATAGGAAGACCCTAAAGTAATTGCACAATCCATATGAGGGAATTTCCTAATTAATAGGGACCTAATTCCCATAGGAACATTGCAAGGAAATATGAGCTTGGAGGCTTGAAAATTTGGCTAAGTATTGGTCAAGTTTAGTTAGTCAGACAAAGGATAGAAGATATAGTGCAGGTTGTGCTCAAGCTTGAATAAGCATATTGTATTCATCCAGATTCTTTGATTAATGCAATACATATAGTAAGTGGTTTTGAGCATTTGCTTTCCCCTATATAAATATGTGTGCATGTGTTATGTTTCCTTTTTCATGTTAATGATATGTGTTCTCAATCATGAATTAGCTTCCACAGATTAGTAGAGTAACTTCTAGTCTTTTGATTTGATAAATTTCATGAGCAGTTTAGAATCTACTCATTAATTTCTACAATCTCCAAGATTCTCTCAAAAAATATTCATTCCTACTTTCACTCATATTTCTCCATATCTCATTCCTACATAGACTTCTATAATTTGTTTACATTATCACATTTTTCATCATATTCTTCATTAAAAATTACAAATAGGAATTTTTCCTGCGTGTCCCCTCTTTAATGAGAATTTTTTCCTTAAACTAGTCCTTTCTCTATCTTTGCCTTTATTTTCCTTTCTCTTCAACTTTGGTTTTCTTTAATCTTTGGTCTTCTTCATTATTTGTTGTTTATCTTCCTTCATTTTTTACCTATAACAAAAACATTATTGAAGTCCATATAAAAGAATCACCATCCATTGAAATACGTGGGTTCCTAATTGTTGTATCTATCGATTCTTTAGGAAAATATTTCTTGTGCATGGTTCATCAATCATTCTTCCATCACAACTATGCATACATGTACCTATTACTCACCCTATATCAGCACAATCAATGTCATCATCTTCATTTTCCTTGGTTCCTAGTTCACCCACAACACTATTGTCAATGCTCCTATATCAATAACCCAGCTTACTTAACAATTATCATTAACGAGAAAATATCCATTAACCTCCATTAAATAACACCTCAAATTTAGTGTTATATGGGATATGATTAGTGTGAGAGAGCACATGCTTTTATTTTTCTTAATATTTTCCATGGGGGACCTCATTTTAAACAAAAAAATTATTTTATTGAGTAAAATATAAATGCATAATAAAGTCTCACAATGAATGAATTATATCTCAAATTCTCCATTAAGCTTAGAAAATGATGTAATATGTAAGCCAAGGTGAGAGTTATTCAATCCCTAAATTCTCCTTCTCTATAATGGACAGAGAGTTCTTCTTCATATAGAGTGAGTTGTTTTCCTCACGTAAATAAAATATTAGTAGTTCAGCCATATAAATTAAATGGTGGCCGATAAGCATCGAAATATGTACTTCATGATACATCTCACATTGCCAATATTTAAAAAAAATTTTAAAAATCATAAAAGTTAACTAAATTGTAACTATATTATTATTATTATATGAGTTAAACATATATACCTTAAAAAAACATGTAACAAGATTCTTAACGATTGATATTCCTCCTCACTTTACCATGGAGATTCTTCACATGTAAATAGGCTTTGTTATAATATCATGGACCAATCCCATGGCTTACTAATACCATAAGTGCAAAAAACCATAACTTGTGTTGATGTAGCATATTTTTTAATTATTCAATTTAATTTTAAAAAAAATAGAAATAACATAACTACTTTTGAGATATATCTATTATAATATGTTATGTGAAGGTTAAATCCCTATCATCCTCCTTATAATTATTGATAATTAAATTAAAATTATGAAACCCTATTCCAAAATAAACATGTAAGCAACTATTTTATAACTAAGTTTTCATTAACTATGAAATGAAATGAAATGATATTTTAAATTCCACGAGAATAAAAATAGTTTATGGGACCATTAGTTCCATGTTTTTAGCCTTTTGCAATTCAGTCATTTTCTTATTCAAATTGATGATGAGCTGACCCAACCTTCCAACAATCACCTAGCTAAAATACAACCGATGCTAACATATTCCCATAACTTTCTCTCATGTCTTTGAAAGCATCACATTCCAAAATGAAATGTATTGCCGATTCCACTGCCCCAACGTTCAAAATGTACACACCCGTTATTGACTATATCCATGATTGAATATGTTACAACATGTGAAAATTAACATCCCAATGAAAATTTACCCTCATCCAAAGTCTAAAAAAACCCACAAACTAACTCGGAAATTTCGGTAAGATTATGAAAAATTCCTGCATAAATGTTTGAAAATATAGGTTACGGGTGTCAAACTTTAGGATTTTGGGTGCCCTAGGGGTTTTTGATGGCGCTTAATCCATTTCCACCATTAAAAAAAAAAAAATTGATTCAAACACTCCAACTCCTTGATTTTTTGAAATTATTTTTACCACATTCAGGCAAAAAACTGAAGTTCGCACTATTTTGTTGTGTAAGTAGACAACTCCTATATATATTATTGTTTCGAGGTTTTCATTATATCTTTGGTCATAAATTACTATGTCCATTTAACATATTTCACATTCATCCATGGAACTAGTTACCTTGGAATTCATGCATGTGGCATGGTGCATGTATCCACATTACTGGAGGGTGTTTTTAGTGGACATTTGGTTGTTGACTTGGTTGGATGCCTAATTTTTTAAATATATGATACATAATTTAATTATATTAGTCATTATATAATATATACTTTTAGTTAAATATATGATACATAATTTAATTATATTAATAATTATATAATATATTCTTTTAGCTATATAATACATAAGTTAGTTTTATTTTTGGTTATATATGTGTGTGTGTGTGTGTGATATACTTATCGATACATAATTTACTTTATGCAGATGACCTACTTACTATTTTGGGGTTTTAACTACATCTTTTCTTATGGAGCACTCCATCCACTTAACATATTTAACATTTATCGATGGAATTAATTACCTTGGGATTCACACATGTGGAGTGGTGCATGTGTATACATTATTGGTTCGTGGCATTTAGTGGATACTTGGCATTTGACTTGGTTCTATGTTGTCTACAGAGGCAAAAAAATAGCCCAGACGTATATGTGTGTGTGTGTGTGTGTGTGTGTGTTAGTCATGACTAAGAAATATATATATTTGTAAATTTCATAGTGCCTTACCATTTTCTATTTATTAAAAAGAAAGCAGGTTGCAACATATAAAAACTTGGTGACCTCAACCTGCCCAAAGGAAACCAGGTCTGTTGGCCACCTTAAAGAGTTAAATTCCATCTAGTATTGAAACAGTTTCATCCATCTACTAGTCGCTATGTCCATTTTACTATGTCTAACAAAGTCTAACAGAAAATAGTAAATGCTAGCCACAAAATTCATTGGAAACCAAGAAAAACATGAATCAACTGTCTGAAGAGTCGATAGGAGCCGGGGCTTTGGCAGTAGAGCCTGGCATGTCTACTTGCTGCATAGATTGAAGCTGCCGCTCAATTCTTCCAATTCGAGCCATAGCATGATACTGAGATACTCTAATATCCTAAATTTCCCTTTTAATTTCCTGCAGAACTGACACCACATTGGGGTTTCCTTCCATTTCCTGTAAACTCAACAAGGCCTTGGCCAACACACATTTGAGAGTCTAATAAGTATGGATGGACTGGTGAAAAAGGGACAGTCTCCCTCTTGTGTTCCCTGGGTATGTTATGAAATCCATGGTGTCCTCCTGTTTTTCTATGTCTTCTTCTTTTTTGTTGCTTTCTCTCTCCCAACCCTGAATTAGATTGTGAACCTGTGGTGGGTTCCCTGTGGAGTAGATATCAAAGAGATTTTCCATGACCTCTTTTTTTGTTTTTCTGCCTCGCTTGATGGGCCCAACTGTGGATTTTGAAAGCTTTTATTTCCCTTTTCCTTTTCCTGACGTTTGATAGGTTGACCTTTTACCATTTTTTTAATCGAAAGGACAAACACTGACAGAGACTGATCAGCACCTATGAAAATTTTAAATAGACATGTATATGGCAAGAGAAATTCAATAACGGTTTGCATGGGATAACTTATGGGGCCCACAGCTTCCTTCGAAGTAGTCGATACAAAAGTGCAGATTGCCATGTTATTACTATTGAATGTGGTAGAAACATATAAGGTGAACATAGAGGAAGATAAGGGCAGGGAGCGTAAGTATGTAACCCATAACCATAAAGACGGAGGAACTGACTAATAGAATAGAGACTACGATTACCCTCCCTACTTGATAGGCCAGAGACATTATATAGAGTAGAGATAACTGGCTTATAAACATAGACCGCAACTCTCACACCCCATGGGGGTGTAGTTCCCTGACTGAAACAATTATGGTGAACAGAGTAAAGGGTAAAGACACAAGCAGGAATAATCTGTCTAGCCATACATGCAATCTCATAGGCCTGAGATGCATTGTTGTTACTAACTAGACACGAAACCATAGCCTGAGAAGAAATTTCCTTACAGACCAAATTAACCTTATTTCCTAAACACATAGTCATAGCCTGAGAATAATTTTTCTTACAAACCAGAGTGAAGGGCGTATTTTGATCAAACAGAAACCGGTAAGGGGTTCTGAAGCAGGGATCAACTAGAGGAGCTGGGAAAACCAAAAATAGCAGGTTATCTTGCATATGACTGAAAGATAATTTAAAAGACCCTTCTATCCAAGCATAACAAAGGAAATCAAAGTTATTCCAAAATTCATAAGGAGATCGGCACTTACATCGACGAATAACATGCAAACCAAATAAACCACCCATGAAATTGAGGTCGCCATTATTATGACAGTGAGCAGGAACAGGTAAATTAACAATGTAACTAACCATATACATGACATACTGAATAACCAGGCGACGTAGCAGTCCTGCGGCCTCCTTGCCCTCGGTTCCTCCTTCAATTTTTTGGCCGAAAAAAATGTATTGCCTCCTCATCCCTTCCTACCTTAACCCATTATGCATGCGTCACTTTTTCCAATGTCGATATGACATTCTTAGTTGGCGCCCAGAGTTTCCATCTGCAGCCATTATGAAGTGGCGTGCGATCAGGCTTTAGCCTTAATTACCTTGATTGACATTGTGGTGCGCGTCGCCGCGTGACACCACCCGTATCCCGTCATCCTCCAATTGGCGCCCCGATCGGGGGGACTAACAAATATATAATATATATAGTGAAAAATAAAACTAACTTATGTATTATATAATTAAAAAAACTATTATATGGATGAATGATATTAGTTAGTTTGAAACCTCAACCAAATTCTAATGATGTGATTAATCTGAAAGACATTCTCATTTGCAACATGGATCACAAATTTCTTAGATCTAATATTATATAATAATTAATATAACTAAATTATATATCATAAATTAAAAAATAGGCATCCAACCAAGTGAAATGCCAAATGTCCACCAAATACACCCTCAAGTAGTGTGTATACATGCACCACTCCACATGCTTGAATTCCAAGGTAACTAGTTCCATCAATGAATGTGAAATATTCTAAATGGGTGGAGTACTCCATGGCAAAAGATATAGTGAAAACCTCGAAATAGTAAGTTAGCCACAGACACATACTAAGAAATACAATTGATTTATATATTATATAACTAAAAACATTATTACACAATAATTAATTTAACTCTAGATCCATCTTAACTCTGATCTACCAAGCCCCGACAGGAATTAAAAAGTCTCAAGAGATTTGATCCCTCTCGAGGCTGGTTAGATGTAAAGTTAAGATGGATCTAGGCTTGTTTAATTCCCTCCTTTAAATAGGCTACATTCCACATGAATACCATGGGTTCTCATAAACCTAGAGCTTAAAAACCACATGTAACTTGACCAAGTCAAGTTTACCTTAACTACCGAACAAAACTTAATAATAATAGAATTTTTATTTTAGCATAGGGTTATTTTTATTTTTATTTCAAAACTACCTTAACTACACAACAAAAATTAATTAAAAAACAAATAATAACTTAGAATTTTTATTTTAACAAAAGGTTATTTTCATTTTATTTTATTTTTACCTAATAATGTTTATAGGGCATACTAGAGAGCATCTCTCATAGCAACATACAAATAAAAAATTAATGTGTGCAGTTATATATATATATTTATATTTATATTTGTATTCCATTATTATTTTTAACCTGCATCTTGTACCCCAACCTAATTAACAATTATCATTAATGTGAAAATGTAGATTAACCTTTACTAAATAGCACCTCCAATTTAGTGTCATATAGGATATGACAAGTGTGACTTGATATGTTTTTCCTATTCTAGTATTTTCTTTAGAAGAGTCATTTTGAACCCCAAATTTAGTCTAGTCAATAAAATATAATTCATAGAGGGATCTTTTAAGATGCAAGCCTCTTATTGAGTACAAAACTTGAGGAAAGGTTTGCATATTCAAAAATTTTATCCCTCTTAATGCTTGGTAGATACAGAGTTAATATAGATCTATGCTCGTTCTTTATTATTATTTATATTACATATAAATGTGGTGTGAGAAAGATCTAGCAGCTAAAAGAAAATTAAGATATTATAAGGAGGTCATCAACCCCACCCTAGAAGATCAAAAGTATTTATCTGTTTTAACTAGATCAAAGAATAAAATTAATATAGCCAAGATTAGAAAGAACTCTCATGAGCTCCATAGTGAAACAGGTCGTTGGACAGTTCCTAAAACACCATGGATGGAAAGGATATGCCATCTCTGTGAGAATATGAACATCGAGGATGAAAATCACTTCCTCTTAGAGTGCCCTGCGTACAACCACATTAGAGCTCAATTTCATAATCTTTGTTGCAATACTGACCTTCCTAGCCTTTTAAGATGTCAAAATTATAGTAAGCTCGGGAGGCTTCTCTCCAATCTTTTTGAGCATAGGAATAAAATCTTAAATCAAACTAAATAACTCTTTTCTTTAGGTCTGATAGACCAAATATTGGTCTTAGTGGACATTAACCACCACCATCATCATCATATAAATTTCACATATCTATATATAAAATATTATTATTATTAATTAATTTTTTTTCGAACTAGGTTAAGCCTAGGTCGAGGTCAGCCCCGATGTTGGATGGAAGAACAATCGTCCATGGGATATTATCGCCAATTGAGCATGGAAACCCCTTAGGATAATTCTAATTCTTAATTTCTATTAAAACCTTTATAATACATACAACTACATACATATGCTCAAGACATTTTTCTTTGACATGTTTTATAATTTTATTGATATAATTTTTAATGTGATATGCATAATCTATATTATATGTGCATATATAGAGAGAAAGTATTTCAAGTATTAAGTATTTATATGGTTATTAAGGAGGTTTTTAAATATCATCATTATAAATCACCATTATTTAAATTTCTTTTAATGTAATATGCATATTTTGAAGTTTTTTTATTAATAAAAAAAATTGCAATATAACAACACTTATTTGTTTTATTACTTTTTAATTGAGTGGATGTTATGTTTTAAATTTTTATTTTTTTCATCTAATGCTTCATGACAACATCTTATTTAACACTTCACAACATCTCTATAATGGAGCCTACAATATTTTATTTTATTTCAAATTTTAGATCCAATGTCCCACTATAGAATCCCCCCTATATTGGGTTGTAGAGCACTTCTCGATGCAATAAAAAAGCCTCATATCAAATGAAATACTCCATCGCATATTTTCCATTAAGCTTGCAAAATGATGTGTGATGTAACCCAAAGGGAGAACTCATCAACCCCAAATTCTCCACCTCTACAATGAAGAGAGAACTCCTCCTTATATATAAAGTGAATCTCTTCTCTCACACAAATAAAATGTTATTATTTTATAACTAATTAAATATAAAGTATAAAAAATATTTTACTAATGGAGTATTTAAAACTATCCTAAATCCATGCTTGACAATGTTATAGCATGTGGAAATTAGCATCTCAAAGGTAATTTGTCGTCATTCAAAACTAGAAGTAATATGCAATAATTAATGCTCATGAAGGGAGTGCACCACTATAATAGGCATCAATCCAAGTTAAATGCAAAGTGTACATATGGAATGCACCCTTCAAGAATGTGCATACATGCAACCACTCCACATAAGTGAATTCCAAGCTAAAGAATTACATCAATGAATGTAAGAGATGTTAAGCATATGGAGTGCTCCATAAAAAAATATGTAGTTAAAACCCCCAAAAGAGTGAGTGGACCATCAAGAAGATTCGATGAGATAAAGGTGACTTAGGGCTTTGACCATGCCAAAACTCCGAGAAATTATGTATGTGTGTGTGTAGAGAGAGAGAGAGAGAGAGAGAGAAATGTCTCCATAAATCGATAATCGGGTCAGTTATTTAAAAACCAGTTGAGGGTTTTTGTACTACCCATTTCCTCTACTACATGTTGTGTGTCATGGGAGTCTTAGACACCCAATGATCATGATCAAGATTAGTCTCTAATTTTGACGACCCCACTAGATATGTCAATGAAATCCACCTATCAGAGAAGGAATCTAGGTTAGTGTCTTCCAAAGGTTGTGGAATACCCTAAATTCAAGATCGATTTCAAAAAAATTGCCACATGCATTCAACATATGCAAGATCATGCCTTGATTGATAATTTCTAGGGTTTTGGATTTTTTAAATATCTCTAATATAGTAGATAAAGAATAAGTGGAATCCAAAGGGACAAGTAGATTTGGAATTGGGTGCCAAGGGTTTCCTCAGGGTAATCTTCAACGACTTGGAGGATAGAAACATAGTATTTGAAAATGGGCATTATTTCTTCAACCCAATGAGTCTATACCTCCAATTTTGGACAAAATATATTTAGCCTAAAAAAGGAAAAATTCGAAGCAGCTCAAGTATGCATCTACACTTTTTTCCCTCCCAAAGGAATTCTGCAAGGAAGAAACACTCATAGATCACCAAAATAGGTAGATATACCCTGTATGCAAGAATATGCATCTACATGAATATATCACAACCACTTCCAGCTTGTATTGATATATCCTTTCAATTTGGAAGCAACCTCTTAATTATGATCACATTACTTTCCATTATCACTATTACCATGAGTATGGTCACCTTTTCAGGGATTTCCCCCTAGTCCCAAAAAATCCCACCCCAACAATCAACCCCCAAAAAAATATCAAGAAGGGTTCACCAAGGTTACCCCTAGGCACTAAAATGCTTGAGCTTCCTCATCAACGGTAAAAAATGTAGCCCTATGTATTAATAACAGTTATGAAGTGTGGCATAATCTACATAATCAAGATCAACAAAATCCTTATTCAAAAAAGAGGGAACATGATACAAAAGACAAGGAAGTCCCTATGCTACAATAGTCATGGCTTAAATCTAAGGAACCTTGAAAGGTAATGCAAAGAAAGTGGAAACCCCGACACAAAGAGTGGAATATTTGTGCACTAATTGATGAAAAATCACCAAAATACATGGATTTGGATGATCCTAATGTAGAAAAGATAGCAGCTACTTGGCATGGTAAAGATACGCTCTCTATTTCGGAGTCACAAGTCCAAAAAATTTACAAATATCTCCTCAAATCCAAGCAACAGAGGCAACATGAAACCCTAGGTAACAAATCAACCACCCCCTCTTTACGTGTTCATACTTTAATATTTTAAAGATACTCTGAAAATTCTTAAGCATGACAAAAATTTGGGCAGAAAATCCAATAAATAGTTATTAGAGGAACTAGGGAAAGATATAATCAAATTTGGTAGAATTATAGTGATGACAGAGGCATTCTCCTTCAAATCTCCAAATATTCCATGAAGATTATATCTTGGAACACCAAAGGTCTCAAATGCAGAAGAAAGAAAAGACTCTTGAAAGATAAAATCAAATAGGAACAACCAACCATCATGATTTTGCAAGGGTCCAAATGTAACACTGAAGAGGTCTCTGAAATTACCTCGCATTGTTGCCCAAGTGTAAGACAATAGCTTTAAATGTCCTTGGAAATGTGGGAGGCATTGTTATGGTTTGGAATCTGAAAGAGGTTATCATCTTATATATCTTTGTGGTGTTTAAAATTGTATTACCCCAAGTTCCAATTGATAGGATCAACAGAAATAGGCTTCGTGTATATGGGCCACATAAACCAAAGAATTTTGAGGACCTTGATCATGAGGCCCCTTTTAATAATGAGGGGGATTTCAATGTGACAAAGATACTAGATGGAAAGAAGGGAGGCGCAAGGAAATTGGATTTAGATGTTACCCACTTCAAGGAGATTTGGTCAAATGTAATTCTTGAATGGGATCAATAAAAGTTAAAGATCATTATGTGTCATATTTGTAATTAAGTATATAAATATGGCACCTTAGTTGAGATATTAGTAAAATCATTTGTAAATATAATAAATATTCTTGAAATATATTTAATATAGATTATTTTATATTATCACTACTTTAAGTTCTTAAAAAACTCTCACCTTAATTAAAATCATAAAAAAGTTACTTAACAATATAAAGACTTATATATATATAACTTGTTTATCATACAATTAAAATTTATATATCACATATAAGATATATTATATATGACAACAAATATATTATTATTATATAAATAACTTAAATATAATAATATTAAACCTTTTTTTGGTAAGTTAATTATATTTCCTATATCACTATAACAAAGATATACCATCTTTACTCTGCCACACGAGAAACCAGATTTATTGATCAGTATATGAAAATGAAAAATATTAGTTGTAAACAAAGAACAACACTTATCCAAATATACCATAAAACCAAATGGAAACTACTATGGGATAGCCAAAACATGGTAGCCAAATCAGTTGTTTGATGATGTCACAGGAGCCAAATATTTTGCACTTGAGCTAGGAGGCAATGCGGTTTAAACTCACATTGGATATGATTTTCCATGTGAGGTAAACAATCTTCCAATATATCAAGGAATGTTTGTTGTTTCCACTAATTCAATTGAATATCATTCATGAAAGAAATGATGCCATTCTCACTTTTAACTCTTCCTAGCAGTGTCTTGTGTTGCCAGTGGAGAGTTCTAGAATGCATGTATTGCTTACTTCTTCCCATGGTGTGACTAGGATCAAGAAGGAAACAAGAAACATCCTTGAATAACTCTAAATCTGAGTAAGCCTGGCACTCTTAAGAAACATGATTCTCAAGCTGTTGAATATCCTTCCCGAGTACTCAAAGAGGTCACCAAGTAGTAAGTAGATGTCGCTTCTTGGCCTTGCAATTGGGCATGTGACTAATTTTACTGGACACAACCATAACCCCATGAAGAAACTACATCCCCTAATTTGGTATCAAGTCAATAGTAACCATTGAACCAACACAAAGCCATAAGCAAAGAGCCCTCGAACTCTAAAAACACCAAATAGAGTTCGACCCAGCAAAAACGAACAATGGAGTAAAAGATTTGGGATGGAATGCATCTCCCGAAAATTCCACAGACCGAAGATCAACTAAGCAACCAATTTATTCACACGAACTCAAAGGTTTCCAATAATATGAAGGACTACGAAGAACTAGCCCACCCAAACAAATCCACTGGAAGGAGCACCCGATACCCAGTTTGGGGAGAAACAAATCCCTCATGTTAAATAAAATATGAAGGAAGCAAGGCCCCCATACTCAAATGAAAAATAACAATAAGATTCACCTTCAAAAATATTTTAACGAAACCCACAATGCACAAGAAACCAACAAACGCCAAGGGACTTAATACAAAAATCCTGGAGAGATATATGTTACCAATTTGACACAAAGAAGAAGGTCCAAGGTCAAGACAGACAGAGACCTAGAGCATGAATTCTCACCTACATAACTCCACCATCCATCCAAGGTCTCTCCACCACATCCATCTTCAACCTTATTGTCTCCACCTGTTTTCATTTGAGTAACACCTCCCACAATCGTCCAGAGAACCAGGGAATCAATACCACAATGATTCACTCTCATAGAAATACCTCTTGCATGCCAATTTAAAACAAGAAACTCCCACACTACATTTTTAATCATGGATTGGCCATCGAAACGGTGGAAAACTGCCAAACACTAATAGGGGGATGAAAATCCCACCCACGTTGAGGGGAAAGCATACATAGGGCATAAAAACCTGCTTCTCTGTATATAAACAAAACATGAATAATCTAGGATGTCACTAGCCATAAAAAACTGAAATGAACCTTCACACGCCTTAGGCAAGGGGTGGTAGGCCACGCCACCCCCTTCTTAATAATCTAGAAATTCAGTGGTGTGTTGAGTGTCCCCATCCCTGGTCATACTTACCAAGTGTCATGATACCCCCACCAAGGAATATATATATATATATATATATATATATATATATATATATATAATTAATGATGTATGAGAATTTAAAATCTTCATTATTATTTTTGGCCCCTACCTTGTGATTCTATACTAACCAAACTTATTTAACATATATTATTAATGAGATTATATGGATCAACCTTCATTGAATAACATCTCTAATTTAGGGTCAATTGGGGTTATCTTGCATGGTTGGGAAAAATGGTTTTTATCTTCCCCACCCAAATTCAAATCCTTGCTAAGTGACATGATGAGATGTAATTCATTGATAAATATTATTGTAATTGCTTCATTCTTATGAATATTATTGTATTGGCTTCGAGCCTTGTGAACTCTTAAGAGTATACTTGTGAGCTAGCCCGATACCAGCAATTTCACTCTAACCCTTGGGTTAAGAGGGAGGATAATTTATTTCCTTAGAAAAAAACATGTCCAATTTAGTTTGATATGGGATATGATTAGTATAACAAAGGACATGCTTTTACTATTTTATTATTTTTCATGAGAGGATCATTTTAAACCTCAAATTTACTCTATTTAGTAAAATATAAATGTGTATTAAAGTCTCACGTCGATTGAAATATATCTTAAATTCTCCATTAAGCTTGAAAAATTATGTAATTTGTAGCCCAAGGGGAAATATCCTCAATCCCCATATTCTCCACCTCTATAATGGACAAAGAGGTCCACTTAATATGCAATGAGTCTCTTTTCTCACATAAATAAAATATTATCATTTTATAACTAACTTGTGAGTCAAACAAATATTTTAACAACTAAGTATTTAGAACTATCATAGATCCATGGTTGACCTTGTTATAACACGTGTAAATTAATATCTCAATAGAAAATTCCCCTCATCCAAAACAGTAATAATTTGCACCAAATAGTGCTCGTGAAGAGGATACACCACCAAAAATAGGCATTCAACAAAATAATTCTCATGAAGGGGGTGCATCATTAAAAATAGGCATCTAACCAAGTCAAATGCCAAGTGTCCATGGAATGCACCCTCTAATAATGTGTATACATGCACCACTCCACATGTGTGAATTCCAAGGTAACAAATTCCATGGATGAATGTGAAATATGCCAAGTGGATGGAGTGATCCATAAGAAACCATGTAGTTAAAACCCCCAAATAATAATTGGGCCATCTCCATAAAGTAAAATATATATATATATATATATATCCCCAAGGGTTAGCTCAATTAGTCAAGTGCCTTTTGTTAAAGCACCTTTGCTACTTTTTTATTTTATGTCATTCATGAACCCCAAATATTAGTGACCGCTATGTCCGCAGAATATTTGTACGAAGCATATACACTCGAAGGGATCACTTCCTATCAGCTCAATCACGAATCCTGACCCCAAGGGTGTCGAGAGAATTGAAGTCATGACCTCTCAATAAAAAAGGTGCTCTAATGATGGGGACTCGACCAATTGAGGTAACCCTCAAGGATAAAACATATTTTTTATTGAGAGATAGCAGGTTCAACTCTCTCAACACTCTTTGATTCATGCTCAGTGGTTGATCCAACAAGAATTTATCCCTTTGGGTGGATCTGCATGTTACAAATATTTCGTGGATGTAGCGGTCACCAATCTCCAGTGTTTGTGAACCACATGGAAATTACACGCATACATACACACACACACACACACACACACACACACACACACATATATATATATATGAAGGCTTTAATGTTTTGATATTGAGCAATGGAGTTCATATGTAGTGTCAGGGTTAGGTTTGCCTCTATTTTCCTTTGTTGAGCTACCATTGGCCATGAGACCGATCTCTGCACCGAAGGTATGCCATGGATTGTAAGTGCAAACCCCTGCATCATTTTGGATGAAGGGCGACGACAAAAAGAGATCCATTTTTTTGTGGAATGGATGAAATTTCATTGCAGGATGCAATTGATCTCCAAGGGACAGCAACCATGCCAATCCCTAGATCCACATACGATTGGGTTCACCTTGATCTAGAAGAAAAGGATTAGTCTTTGAGAGCATAATATACAATTGGATTAAATAGTGACGAAATTATCTATCCAGGGAGGTTGTGGAGGGATAACTTTCACGAGATGTACTCCCAATATCCTCAAAATTAAAAAACGGATTGGAGGAGGCTTTTCATATTAGGGTTTAGGGTTCATATCTAGTTGAAAATATGAAGCAAACCATTCAAAACAACCTAGGTATACCAGTGTTTTTACAAAGTTTTTTTTTTCTGCGGGGAAATTGTTGCAAGATGTCATTGATTTGAATGATTATTTCATTGAAAGTAACTCCACCATAATATTAAATATGTGTCTGAGGGGTGGGGATTTAGGTATCAGAAACCCCAATGTACCAGCCTCATTCAAGGATGCAGTGAAAGGGAAGGATACCACTCCTGTTGATTAGATCCAAAATATGTCAGGACCATACATAGTGGAACAAGTGGAAAAAGCAACAGTAACGGATGTTAAAACCTCAAATATAAAAATATAAAATAAAAATAAAATAAATAAAAAATAAAATAAAAATAAATAAAAAACTAAAAAAATCTTAAATCTAAGGTGTTAATAAGTAGGTTTAATGCCTTTTGTCCAAGCTTTAAATATTTACATCAATGTGATCTCTACTTATGTTCCAAAGGTTTCTTCATAGTCCAATTTTACACAAAAATATATGGATAAATCCTAATTGACAAGTCATGGTTCTAGGGTAGAGTTGGGCTTTTCATTACCCCATGGTTCCTAGAATTTGATGATATAATCATGGTGGGCACTACAATGTTGATGTGGGTGAGATTAGCAAATATCCCTCTCCCTTTATAGCACCGTCAAGTCCTAAAGACATTGGAAATACTCTTGGAAAATTCAAAATAATGGACTTTAACAAAACATTAATAGGTATTTTTACATTTTCTAGAATTTGCGTGGAGATATGAATTTAGCAAAGGTATACCTAATCATATCCATCTAAAACATGAAAACTTATAGTGGAGCCGGGTATTATATTATGTGAATACAACATTTAGATGTTGAATTTTTTTTCAAACGGGACACCTACATAATACATGCCCATTGGAAAAAAAGATCCCAAAAAGGAAAAAGAGGTAGGCCTGTAAGTTCAAGGAATGGCGTGTACCTGACTGTTTTGAAGAAGATGAAGAAGCAGAGGAATATATTATGGAGAATACTCCTAATATTAATGTTTAGGCACAACATGGCAGCCAAGCAGTCGAAGGATTTGAGATCAGTCAAGAGTCATGACTCATATCCAGAAGGGCATTGAACTAATAGAGATCCAAGCATTAGAGAAGTAGAAAGAGGCAACACTCAGTGAAAAGGGATTGGAGAGTATAAAGAGGAACCATGTATTTGAGAGTTCGAATTCGGACAAAGAAATCCCTTTGCAAGAAGTTGGAAATCAATTGGCAATAGTAATAAGTTATCTCAACTATGGGATTTCAAAAAAAAGTTCAGAAAAAAAGAAATGGAAAAAGGGAAAATGAAGTGATTATTATCACATTTAGCTCTAGCAAAATTATATAATTTTTTACAATTTTTTTCTTTTATTGTGCATCAACCCTATTAGGTCCCTATAATACTAGTGTATCCCCTTATTTTTATTGTTAGTGTAGCCCACTTATTGTTATTGTTGTACCCATGTAGTCCCCATATTGTTATTTTTGTGCCCTTACATTAGTATTGTTATGGCGGTTCTGATTATATTGTGACCTGTTAGACTCTTATATATAGAAAGGATATTTTGTCATTTGAATCATCCAAGAATTGTTCATTTATGTAATGTAAAGGAGGTTTACCCCTCGAAGAGGATAATTTTTAAGTCGTTTATCTATCTTTTATTCTATTTTGTGAGTTGGTTGCATAACATTTGGATTCTAGGGTTTCGATTCTTCAAAAAGGCCATGGTGGAATTTGTGTTGTAACTTTTTGTCTACAAAGATTTAGAAGTTGAAATTGAAATTATGTGGAGCCAAAATATTTTTGAACCTCATGTACGAAATTCAGATCTTGGTTCACTATATTTTTAGAGATATGATCCGAGGAAGTTAGGGTTTTTTCAAGGTCTAAAATTTCACATCAAACAGGTGACCTAGGGAAAATCGTCATAAATTTCATTTCAGGAATCAGATTTGAATTATGTAAAAATTGGTCGAAAGTACATGGACTGTTGTTTATTCCATAGCAATTTCAAGGCAAAATATTGAAACAGTGACACATGGAATCTCGTACAACTTCGCTCTACTAAACCAATCTATAATATGACAGTTCATCATGGGATATTTGGCATAACTCTGTATTGAAGAATCTAATATTGCTCTGACTGGTGGAATTGGAAATAAGATTCAAAGGGCTACAACAAGACCAAACTTCATAACTTGTATATCCGAAACTACAGAGTTACAACTATTGCAATATCGCACTCCTAAAAGAAAGAAAAAATGTGTGTATTTTTTTAATAATTGCATAACTTTTGCTTGAAAAATAAATTTGAAGTGATTTTGAAGTGATTCCAAAGGCATATTGAAGAATATATATTAGTATTGGGTTCTAAAATTCCTTCCAAACAAAATAATTCCACACCGATTAAGCCCTCAAAATTCTCTACTATGACACATGAAGAGGAAGAATTGCAGCATGATATATCAAAATTGCGGGACCAAGTGCAACAAATTTCGCTCTCACAAAGAGAAACCAAATATGAACTAAAAGGTGACATGGGTGGTTTAAAAGCATACATGGAAGCTAATATGGATGGCATGGAAGCTGAGATGGATGGTTTGAAAGAAGACATGGAAGGTTTGAAGGAATTTTTGACAAAGTTTTTGCAAGAAAGGCTTCCCGGTGGTGACAAGGTAATCCATGAAAATCATGTTAAGGAAAAAAGGAATATGAATTGTGATTTTAAAAAATCCAATCTTGGGTTTAAGAACGACCAATTTCCAAATATCGATATGAATAATTTTTATGGCAAGGATCCGGTAACATGGATACTACAAATGGAGCAATATTTTGATCTCCATGATGTGCAACACTCAATAAAGGTACACATTGCAACTTTATATTTAGAACCCAATCAGTTTGTATGGTATCAATGGCTTTGTTCTCATAAACCACTTTTGACTTGGTCAATTTTTACGGAGGAAATGATAGGACATTATGAGGATACAAAGAGCAATACCTTCTTTAACCAATTGATAAATCTCAAACAAAATGGTTCAATGCAAGAGCACATTGAGGACTTCCAAAAATTGAATATCAGGGTATCAGATATTCCATAGGAGCATCGGATTTATGTCTTCATAGGGACTTTAAATGAAAACATCCAACATTAGGTTCTCCTTTAGGAACCTGATTCATTGGAGAATACATTCATGGTGGCAAGAAAAGTTGAAAGCAAAATTATGGCAACATGGAAGTTTACCACTCACAACTATAAATACGAAAACTTTGTTTCTCCTAGCCTTCCACTACCTACAATTTTGACACCACAAAAATTTGAGGGAAAAAGCAAAATGGCTTTGTTATATTTGTGATAGAAAATACGCTAAAGGTCATAAGTGTGCTGAGAAAAAATTATTTTACATAGATTGTGAAGAGGAGGAAGAAAAGGAACAAGAAACATCAAAAGAGGAGGATATACATTAGGAACCAACCCCAGAGAAGGAAGAAATGAATCTGATGATACCTTGTAATGCATTGGAAGGAATTACCACTACTGAAAATCTCAATATAAATGATATATTAAGAAAAAAAAGGTAATAGTGATGATTGATTCTGGTAGTACCCATAATTTTATTCATTGTAAGATAGCCAAGGAATTGAATTGCTTCCTATATCTAGCACTAGAGTGTCAAGTGATGGTTGCAAATGGAGAAACTATAAATTTCTCTAGAAAGTGTCATAATATCAATCTAACCATGGGGGGTATGTATTGAATAGTCCAATGAATTCTATTCCAATGGCTGGTGCTAATGTTGTATTAGGAGTCCAATGGTTACAGTCTTTGGGGACTATATCTTTTAATTTTAAAGAACTTTTCTTGAAATTTTTTTGGGAAGGAAAGGAAGTTGAATTACGGGGTATCGCAAGGAAACCAAGAAAGATAATCATCTCTAATGTCATGACAAAGCTTCTGAAGAAAGAACAACTTAGGCGTAATTTCACAATTATGCTCACTAGAGGTTCAAATATCGAAATCATCTATTTGTCCAGATCTCAAAAATGTCTTGGACAATCATTCCAAGGTATTTGAGACTCCCAAAGGCCTCCCACCTATTCGTGATCATGATCATGCTATTCATTTGATTCCAATAAGTGTTCCTCCAAACATCAGACTTTGCAGATATCCTTATGCCAATAAGAGTGAGATTGAACGTATTGGTTGCAGAAATGTTAGAGGTCGGTATAATTCAACCTAGTCAAAGTTCTTTCTCTACTCCAGTAGTATTGGTGCATAGTAAGTATGGATCATGGCACATGCGTTAGGATTATAGAGAGCTCAACAAGCTCATTGTTAAAGATAAATTTATCATTCCTATCATTGATGAATTATTCGATGAATTACATGGATCAATTTACTTCACTTGTTGGATCTTCGCTCATGATATCATCAAATAAGAATGAATACTAAAGACATTTTGAAAATAGCATTTAGAACTCATAGGGTCATTATCAATTTTTGGTTATGCCTTTTGGCCTTACCAATTCACCTTCTACATTTCAAGGTTTGATGATTCCATTTTCAAACCCTTCCTTAAAAAAATTGTGAGAAAATTTTTTATGATATAGTAATCTGCAACAAGTCTTGGAAGGAACATGTTCAACATGATGTTGATAGGGTGCTCAAACTATTAGAGAAACAATTATATGCAAAAACCTCCAAATGTTTCTTTGGAGTACAAGAGGTGGAATATATGGGTCATATTTTATCTCATAAGCATGTTAAGGTAGACCCTAACAAAATTAAATCCATTAAGGAATGGAAAATCCCCACAACCATAAATCATCTACGAGGATTTCTCTGGTTGACAGGGTATTATCACAATTTTGTTAATAATTATGGGAGAATAGCAGCACCTCTAACAACATTACTTAATAAAGATGAATTTTCTTGGACTCCAAAAGCAACTAAGGGCATTGAACATCTTAAATAGGCAATGTGCCAAGCACCAATCTTAGCTACTACAGACTTCAAAAAAACCTTTATTGTGGAATGTGATGCCTTAGGAAATGGAATTGGTGTTGTTTTAATGCAAGAAGGAAGACCCATTTCTTTTTAAAGTTGTCCAATCAAAGGAAAGTATTTACAAAAACATATTTACGAGAAGGAAATGTTTGAAATACTACATGCACTTAAGAAATGGCGACCTTACCTAAGGGGAAGACACTTCTAGGTAAAAACAGACCATGATAGCCTTTAATACTTTTTAGAACAAAGATTATATTCAAAAGAGCAGCAAAAATAGGTCACAAAGATGTTAGTTTATGACTTTTAAATCACCTACAAAAAAGAGAAGCAAAATGTTGTTGCAGATGCACTCTTAAGAAAGGATGAGGATGTGGAAACATTGTTTTGCTCCATTTCTATTATCCAACTAGATTGGATAGCTGAAGCAAGGGATGAATGGAAGAATGGTGAAGAAGTGTGGGCACTCATTCAAAAGTTTCAGCAAGTTCCCAGTACATTTGATACATTTAGTTGTTAAAACGATTCATTATGGTACAAAGATTGCTTATATATTTGTAAGAATTTCCAACTCAAACAAAAGTCTTTTGGAATTGCACACCTCTCCCTTAGGAGGGAACTCGAGATTTTTTCAAAATTACCACAGGGTTAAGAAGGATTTTTTTTTGGATGGCCTTAAAACTGATATTCAAAATTTTTTGGCAGAATGTTTGGTTTTCCAACAAAATAAAGTTGAGAAAATTAAGACCCTGGGTCTGATACAACCTTTATCCATTCCAAGACAATGTTGGGAGGAGATTTCAATGGATTTTATCACAGGTTTACGCAAGTCCGAAGGAAAAAGTGTCATCATGGTGGTATTTTATATACTTACCAAGTATGCACACTTTTGTGCATTATCACATCCATTTATAACCAGTACAGTTGCTATTGAATTCATGGAAACAATTCAAAGCTACATGGAAACCCAAAGATTATTGTAAGTGACAGAGATCCCATTTTCACTGGAAATTTTTGGACGGAATTATTTTCTTGTCTGGGTACTCAATTAGCTCATAGATCATCTTATCATCCTTAATTTATGGGGAAAATGAGATAGTGAACAAATGTTTAGAAGGATATCTGCATTGCTTTGTATCTGATAAACAGACACAAGGGGTCAAGTGGTTACCTCTAGCTGAATAGTAGTATAACACTTCCTTCCATACTACGGAAAAAATGACCCCATTTATGGCACTTTATGGATATCATCCATTGTCCATCACATCATCTTTAAGAGAAAATTCTAAGGTTCAAGCAGTGGAATTTCACATCGAGCATCAACAACAAGTTCTCCAACTCTTAAAGGATAACCTCACCTTAGCGCACAATCGAATGAAACAACAAGTAGATCAACATCGCAGTGAAAAATGTTTTGATTTAGGTGACAGGGTATTTTTATAGCTACAACCATACAAACAAATGTCCATCAAACAAGCTAAGAAGGATAATAAATGATCTCCAAATTATTATGGTTCTTACAAAGTGTTGCAAAATATTGGTACTTTGGAATACAAATTAGAGCTTCCTACATCTTCCTAATTGCACCCAGTTTTCCATGTTTCATGCTTAAAGAAGGTTATAGGTGACAAGCTCCCAGTTCAAACAATATTTCCAGAATTTGAAAAGCAAGGAAAAATCATATTAGAACCTGAATCAGTCATGGAAACAAGAACTCAACAGCTATGAAATCGATCAATTTCATAGTATCTCATCAAATGGAAGAACTTACCCACTGGATATTCCACGTGGGAGGATGAGAATTTTGTACAGAAGCATCCATGACTCCTAAAGCGTTGAGGACAACACTTGTACAGCTACAACAATCAACAATTATCATTAATGTTACCATGTAAATCAACCTTCATTAAATAATACCTCACATTTAGTGTGATATGGTATATGATTAGTGTGACATGTCATATGCTTTTTGTATCTTCATATTTTCCTTGGAAGAGTCGTTTTAGACCCCAAATTCACTCTATTTGATAAATAAATGTACAAAACCATCTTAAGATCTATCAAACTCAAAGGGCGATCAAATATTTCAAGATGCGGACCACTTTTTGAGTGCAAATTTGAGGGAAGGCTTGTACCTCGAGAGATTTGGTTCCACTTGATATTTGGTTGATACAGAGTTAAGCTAGATCTATTATGGTTATTTATAATGTTATTTATATTACATATAAATTCAACATATCTCTATATGAGAATATTGTTGTTTTCAATTCTTTTAAAACCCATATTGCACCGAGAGGCGCTCTCCAACCCAATATGGAAGAGATGTTGTAATGTCCTATTATGTAAACATTTTGACTTGGTCAAATTAAATAAAAATAAAAATAAAATAAGTAATTATAATTATTAATTATTAAAAATAAATAAAAAATAAAAATAAAAATATATATATTGTTCCCAATTTTTGGGCTCCAAGTTTTGACAACCCATGGTTTTGTCAATGGTATTCTTATGTAATATAGCTTATTTAAAGGCGTGGAGATTTTTTTTTTTAAGGTAATATGAGTCATGAGATCATTGGCGTGCCTAACCTGTGGCTTGAGTAACCATGGCCCAAGGGAATTTAAGCCATCAAAATAACTCAGGGATTGCACCTGGCCTGGGCCATACCATCCCTTAACATGATTATATTTTTCCAATGGGGTTTCAAACCGAAGAATTTTTCACCACAAAGTGCCTTAACAGAACATCATGTCCTCATCTATTCTATAGCCAGTGGGCGTGGATATATATATATATAAGAACTGACTCGCTGGTGATTCTGATCTTCGAAAAAATTGCGCAACTCCTTCCCTGGACTTGTGACAAAACGGGTGCAACGTATATATATATATACGTTGCACCCGTTTTGTCACAAGTCCAGGGAAGGAGTTGCGCAAATTTTTCGAAGATCAGAATCACCAGCGAGTCAGTTCTTATATCATTGTAAACCCAATTTCTGCAAATTGCAATGTAAATGATGTTAGTACGATCACTTAATTATTAACAACCTAAGTAAGCCTATGATTTTGGTGACGAATTTCATCCTAGGAGGTTTTTTAACCTCACTGCATTATGTGTGTTTCTAAACACGAATAATCGACAGAGTTTTTCCTCCAACTTAAACCCCAATGCCAGGGTGGAATTCATTGAAAAGGTATTAGGTGAGTCTTAGTGTTATATCGAGTCTTTGTAAAAGTGGTTTGGGAATAATTTAAGCTCTTTAGCTAAATTATTTTATTACATATGAGTTGGTCTACGAGATCATATTGTGCCGCAGAAATGGGTAATATTTTTTAGGGTCTATAACGAATGGGCATTCCTCATTTGAGGGTTCCATTTGTAATTATATAATGTAAAAAAAACACGTTAGTGCATGGTCCCTCGCAATCAAACACCATGGCTAAAGTATTTGAGGGTGGAAAAATAATTAATCCCCTCTTGCATCAATTAATTAATTTTTCTCGCAAAAAAAAATTAAATCCTATGCCATACAATTAATTAATTTAGAGTCAAAAAATTAAAATTAGAGAAATTAATTTCTCCAAGTGGAAAATGATCCAAAAAAAAGTCATGGGTCAAAAAGAAGTTAAATTTTGGAGGTCCCCTACCAAGGTAAAAATGGATATTTTAAGAAAAATTGAGCGCTTCAAGCTTGGTGATTAAGTCGAAGTCAAAATTTTGGGGAATGATTAATAAAAAAATGGCTTTTATGATAAATTCAAAATTCCTCAAAAATAAGTATTTACAGCAGTGGAGATTAAAAGATGATCAAATATTTATCAACGTTCAAGATTATTTTGATGGGAATCAAGCCAACTAGTCGTTATTTTCCACTTGGAGGGATTTATCTATAAATAGAAGTCATTTTGCTTTTATTCATCATATTTGGTCAAAGTAAATTTTTTAAACGCTAGTATTGATCCATTGATCTGTTGGGAACATATGAATATGATAATAAAAAGACTTTGGGGTTCATTTGATGGTGTTCTTTTTCTATCGATCTGTGGTACGTGTTGGTTATGTGCTTCTGTATATCGTGCTAAATTGTTATACAAACTTGTTATTTCATTTGTCGATGATAATAACATTCTATTAGTATATTTTATCTCTATATTAAGTGATTAGATTCACCATATGTTTAACAAGTTTACCTGAAGAAATATATAGATTTTGCAGGTACATCGGCCCTTGGGCTCCAAGTTTACAGACTTTGGAGAAAAGCCGACCTTGTTTGGGTTTTAGGAATTTTTATATGATTTTCTTACTTCGCTAAAGGCTTTGGTTAATACCATAGCTTTCAAAAATACATTGATCCATTGTCATTAATTAAAAAATTTATTTCTCTCAAAAAACTATTCTTACAAACCTTGTATATTTTGTAATTATTTGTAAACAATTTTTTGTATATATTTTTTTGTAAATTATTTTCTAACCCTTGCTTGCATATATTGGGGTTCCTCGGGTTTTATTTTATTTTTTGTATATATTGGGCTTCTTGGGTATTTTTATTTTCACTTGTGTAGGTGAGATTCGAGTTATTAAAGAAGAGTTATTGGGTTTTTGAGTTAGATCTAGGCCCTTGAGGGTAAGGTCTAGTCTCCAAAATTTTTGCAAGGCCAACATCCAAGAATTTTGCAGTGAATTGGGCTAAATTGAAGATTTGAAGCAAATCTAAAGTATTTTGTAGGGTTTCAATTTTTTTAGGGCCTCTTGGCCCAGCGTTTTCTTCCTAATCCTAGTTTTTTCCCTTGATAGCCTAGTTGAATCCCTAAAAGGGCCACGTCCCCCTTGGTTTACCCCTTCCTTGAGCCTCTTTAGGACTTTTAGTCCTAGATGTAGGCCTTAGCGGCCTTCCCAACCCTCTCTGTGACCTTTTCTTAGGTTGTAATCCCATCTGCCCCTCATTTTCCCTCTGTTGCAAGCCCTATGTCCTTCGTGGCCCCTTTTCCTCCCTTGCTTGCCCTTATCCCTCCTCCATCAACTTACCGCAGCCCCTAAGGGGATATCTTCCCTTGGACGCAACCCTTCTAGGGCTTGCGGCAAGCCCTAGTGGCCTTCGTTGCCTTATTCACAGGCCGAATTGGCATTACGGCCTCCTCAAACCTTTCATTTTTCCCCTCTTATCTCATCTATATTTGATCAAGGTTTCCAAAATTATTTTTTTAAGGCTAACATCTTGTGTTTGCAGTGATTTTTCAAGTTAAAATTGTGGTTGCAAGTAGCCTATCCATTGAAGGAATCGTGAGCAATTTTTTCAAGGCCTAGTGGTTTGATCTCCAAAAACCCTTATTCTCCCCATAGTTTACTTACAACCATCCAAACATTTGCATATCACTGGTATAAATCTAATTAAGTGATATAAAATTAAGTGTTGAATTTCCTAACATATTGCTAAGTCATTTGTTGCATTTGGGCATTCACTGTTTGCCTCATTTCCTTGTTTATTGTTGACTGACATAAGCTTAACAAGGTCTGAAATTATATCAGTGGCATAAGAAAATTTTCATTTTTTTCTTTCTATCTCAAGTGCTCTAATCTAACTCAAGAGGAAACAGTAAATTTAGCATTGTTTTGGGCATATTTGTCATTGGTTAACTTATTGTTGTCAAAACACATTTACTACTATCATAAAGATTGCTTTATTTTTTTTTGGCAAGTTGTGCTAATCTATTAATTTTGAGAACATAAAAATACATATGCTACAGTTAGGGTTGGTAAGCTGCGCTTAAACAATCCATGCCTTTGTAACGTTATTTCTGGGCCATTGTGGGGGTGGAGGCTGGCCCAGACAAAACTTGAAAACGATCCTTACATTGTACGCAACAGCACGGATGCATCTGAAAGCTAGAGAGTAGAAAATTACAAAAAATCCCTGTGGGCACATATGACAAAAAACAGAGTGAAATTGAACAACTAAATGTTATTTCTTAAATCTACCTCGGGCTGAAGGAAGGTAGAGTCTAGGGTAACATCAAACCACGCTTAATCTGGTAGCTAGCCCTACCAGATCGGGAGAGGGCTCTCTCCTTGTCAATCTCAGCAAAAATATTCAGTGAGGCTTGAGATGACTTAAAATAAAGGCTGATTTTAGGCTAGGTATATAAGTGAAAGGGTTTGATTTAATTTTGGGGGTTTTTGTTGGAATCAAAGGGAAAGGCAAATTTTGGGTCCGGGAAATGATCAGTTTTGCATAGAGCTGAATGGGGCAAGGAAGGCAATTGTTTTGATGCTTCGAAATTGAATGAAATGGATAGATCGAACCGGTGAGGAGTTGAAGAGGGAAAGAGGCTTTCAGGAATCATCTTCAGACAGTTGAAAACATGAAAAATTAAACAAAACTCAAGGCAGAGCACTGCAAATCTAATGAATTCCACCTTTAATACTTGTTTGTTTAACTTAAGAAGAAAGGAGAGGGGAAATGATACACATGAAAAATCAGTAAAATTACAATCACAGAGAAAAACACACCATCAAAACATAGAGCCACATGGATCCCAAGGAGTGCTGCAAACCCCGGTCTATTCCTTTGCCAAAATGCAAAGATGAAATGTACAATGAAGCTCAAAGCAATCCCAAGTGTCCAACCCTAAAAATGACTGAGAAAATACAAGATATAGACAAGCCTAACTCATTCCCATGCCTCTAGGGGTGGAGCTCACTAGTTTAGGAGTTGTTTCAACAAGATCTAAACTAAGAACTGAAAAATAGGCAGTGGAACAGCTTGCCTCTATAAGATAGGAAACTGATTCATTCAGTTATAATTCACCTTTTGATGAATGAATCTACTTACATGAGTAAAAATGTGCCAAAATTACATCAAAGTCATGAAATTACATCAAGTTACATCAAGAGCTATAAATATGAAGATAAAAAAGTCAAACTGGCCCAAACTAGGCGAAAAACTGAGTTCCTGAGTGAAAACTAGGCCAAATTTCCCAATGCGTCGCGCCTGAAATCTCTATGCGTCGCGCCACTTTGAGGCTGATTTTGAGGGCCATCCTGGAGTCCAAATTGAGTAAAGGATAGCTCGTTGGAAAGCTCTGCCTATATACTTTCCAACCCAAGTGGAATTTCTGAATTTGGTTGCCATTTTCCCCTCCAAAAATGATTTTTCCCAACACTGCTTCCTGTGTGTCCAAAAAGTGGCAGAAAGGCCATTTTTAGGGTGTTTTTTACCCTTCAGGCAACCCAAAACTTGTCAAAATCCTTAGGTAATGGGTAGGCATGCATATATTTTGATGAGAAATCCAGAAATACAAAGTTTTCTTCAAGAGGAGCTGCCAACTATAAGCGCGCACCAAGTGGCGTGACGCGTCGGGCAAGAAAATCTGTGTTAAGGCCAAAAAATTCAAAATTGAAAAAAAAAATCCAAAATTTCTTGAAATTTGGGTTGAATGTCCACCATCAAGCACTATGCTGAGCCAAAGAAGCTTCAGCCAAAATTTGGAGTCTATCATGCCTTTTGCGATGCTTTAGTGCCCTCTTTAGCTCTGCCTTCAGGATCTTGATTCTCGCCTTGCAAACATGATTCCTCGCCCAATAATGATTCTTCATGTGCCTGAGCATGTTATTTTCCTTTTTGGCCTTCTCCAACAGCTTCTCCAGATGAATATTGACCCTCTTAAGCCAAGTCTCTCTATCAGCCTCAATCTCTCGCTCAATGGATGTCAACTCGGTTTGACTTCTTTGGGCAGCTTGCCGGTTCTCACGGATGTTTTGTAACTCCATGATTGTTTTTTGATCTTCCAACTGTTTGCTTCGCTGCTCCAGATATTTTATGATCCATTGGGCTCTTTGCAATTTGATGTTCAAGGTGTCTATCTCCGCCTTCTGCTCCTGAATAGTCTCTCTCAACTTTGAGCTTGGAGAGCTCAAATCCTCATCAATCAGTATGAAACATGTGTCTTGGCCTCCTGAAGGCCCCTCTTCCTGCATAGGCCTCTTACCTCTGTCTTGTACCTATACCTATGCTACTGATGACAAAAGCGAGACCCCTTCCACCCCAGGTGGAGATAGTACTCTTCAGGCTGCTGCAAATAATCCTCTAGTGCCTCTCTGATAAGTGACATATGCCAGCACACTAGTAGTCTCTACCTCCTGACCTCCATACTGATGTGAAGGTTCACCTGCATCATCAACAACCTCCGGAGGAACCTGAGGGGCTGTGAAGAAATCATGGGAAATTAAATCCTCCCATGAAATACCCTGCAATCCAAGCTGATGTACAACCACGATATTAATGAGTGCATAGTGATAAATACTGTTGTACTGCTGCTCGGGATTTTTCCTCTACACAAGAGTGGTCATTCTCTCGATATTCTGATACATGAAATAAGGGATGTTCATCATCCTCGCTCTGGTGAAATGCATCAATAACCTGATATGGTAGGCATAGAGGCGTGAAAACCGGCCCTCACAACTGAAGTATCTGATAATGAGTTTCATCAGAGGCGCATAGGATTTTTTTAGGAACCGGAATGGGAACACTTTGCTGAGTTGTCTCACAAAGCTAGGCCTGATATATGGTTCATAATGCACTATGTCCACCTGATGTCTTTTGTTCCACTGTTCACCCACATTCGGTATTCCGGTTGCTTGAGAGATAGTTTCCGGTGTCAAAGTGAAAGTTACACTGGCAAGGGTGACTTGACCATCATGTAAATGCAATACAAACAAACGAGCCAACTCCTGATGATAATGAATCCTAGCAATCATTTCACAAAACTGATAGCATGACTGTTGTTGGAAACATGCCATGGCAAGTGGGCAAGCATGCAATTCATCCAATGAGGTGGGATCTTCTCTCACATGTCTACCACTTTTATAAGGCCTTCTAGGTGCATGTAGCTCAGTGGTGGAATCACTATCTCGGTCATATGATGTATCAGTGTCTGTCTCCATGGTGTTCAAGGTTGATGCAAGGTCTATATTGAATTAGATAGATGAAAATGAGATTTTTGGTGCTTTTTTTTTAGTGCCAAATGTATGGTAGTATGGGAGGGACTGTGGAGGAATAGGGAAGTGGGGATAATGGGGTTTAATCAAGTGATATTTGCCTTTTTAAAGCTTCTTATTTGATAAATTTAGGGACAAGGGACAGCCACTTGATTTTTTGGGATAAACTTGGGATTTGGGGAAATTTTGCAAATGGGATAGGGATAATGGGAATGAGATGGGTATGAGTGGCTTTAGGGATGTAAGGGGATAGGGGATGGACTGTAATGATAAGATAACAGTGAGAGGGAGGAATAAACAAGGTGAGGAATGGAAAAGTTTGACACCAAAACCAATTTTAAAACTCCAACTTCAAAACCCTAAGGGGGAAATTCTCAACAAGATAAGAGGGTTTGAGTTTTGGCATTTAAATTATCATAATCAATCTCAAACAACACCAAGCATGAGTTATGAGCAATAGAGGAGTGGCTTTGACTTACTTCGAACAAGGAGCAACCGAGCAAATTTGATGTTTGAGAGGAATGGCAAAATTCTTGTGTTTCGGCACAATGCGCCGCGTAGCCAACCCAATGCGCCGCACCCCTCCTATGCGCCGCGCTGGTTCAAATTTACACATAGTCAGCTGGCTCAATGCGCCGCGCACCTCTGATGCGTCGCGACAACTACCCAGTGCGCCGTGCTCTGCAACTTCTAAACAATCTGCCCCCAAATCACTTGTTTCGCCCTCCACTATTCCTCCTTTGCTCAATGCTATCTCTTGGCACACAAATGGAGTTTTGAATTTGGAAATATCTTATATATACCAAGGATTTTAATTTTTCATTTGAAAAACCCACTTTTTAATGTTTGTAAAACTTTGACACTTTTTAAATGAACTCTGTTTTGCTTGCTTTCTTGGACTGAATGATGAGCTTCTTGCCTATTTTGCAGGGAATGAATGGCATGGAGTTTTGGCAAAGGCGACCAGGGCTGCGAATGGAGCATTATTACAACTAAAAAACTTAAAAATTACATCGCATTTATTACATAAGGATAAAATAGACAATTTTTCTTCAAAAAAAAGTTTTGAAGAGAAATCATTATCAAGCATTATGATGATGAAATTTTTTGCACTGATACCTTATTTGAAGCTTCCTCATGTGCATGCTGGCCATTATTAGACATTTTGAGACCAGATTAATAAAACCCTAGACCTAATGAGACTAAAAACCCTAAAATGACAGTTTGCCAACCAGGAGACCAAAAATGATTGTAAATGATTTTGATAAACAAAACTAGGCCAGCAGGTACAAGACATGAGAGATATGAGTGACAAGACCTTTCCGTCAGATGATCCATGCTCCTAATGGAATGCAGCTGACTGAACTAAATGAGACACCTAAATGAAATGCAACAAGAGAAATTTGATCTCTGACGGAGGGATGAAGATACTGACTCTAACACTGCACAGACATTATTCCTCATCATCATCAATGTAATGGGGCTTCTCCTCATCGATGGGACAGGCTGGGGCCTACGCGACGGTCGCTTCCACAGTAGCTTCCACTTCGGTAGCAGGGCGCTTGGGGAGATTTTCAAGAGAACAGAGGATGGGGGAGTCTGGGTCTACGCCTTCAGGAACCTTCGTCCAAACTTCGTCGGAGTCCATAATCCAGATATCTATGTCATCATCAACCTGCACATAACTATTCGGGGGAGTCGACGTGTAGTGTGAAGAGGGAGCTCTAGGAGAGGAGGTGGACCTCCTCGCACCTCGACTTCCCCTATGCGCATAATGCTTAGATGATTCTTCTCACTGCTCAGGATTGGATTGATGGCTAGCAAGGGTGGTAGATGGGGAGCCTTCAATCCATTCAAGGCGGTTATCCTCGTCGCGATGGTAACGACCTAGGAGGGCTCCTCTATGACCTCCGCGAATAGTGCGTTGGCGCATTCTGGGGGCCATTGCACACTTGGGGGAGGAGGTGGGAGAGATACTGGGGCTAGAGAGGCTACGGAGGCTGGGGGACAGATGCACACAATGAAGAGAAATAGGCAGAGGGAGCCTGCGTAGAAGGTTGGTTTATTGCTCATTGATAATATTGGAATATAAGTAACATATATACTTTCTTTTTTTTATGCTCTATATAGTAAGAATTTCTCATTGTGAAATTGCTAAAATATCTTGACAATTGGTGGATTATCTCATTGCTAATTAATATTGTTGTCTCTTGTGAGTTGCATAAAATTCAAAGTTTCAATCTAGCACTTAATAGGCTCATGCACACAAGCACATAAGCTTAAGATCTAATATCTTGTTTATCGGTTAATATTGCTCAAATTGATATTGGCATCTATTTTCTAGTATTAAGGATCTAATTGTTACATTTTAGATAAGTGCTCTAAATACACTTACCATCATTTTCATTATAATTTTATGGTTGATATCCATTTTGAATCTTTGGCATATTAGTAATCTATTGTTTAAGAGAATTTATCTTATTGTTATCTATTGTATCTTGGGGGCACTTGTGATATTGAATTATTTATCTTGTGTATAAGATTGTCTCTAAATTCATTAATAAGTATTCTTTGTGATAAGATAATCAATTAAGTAATTAACATAAAAAAATCTTAACTCAAGAACACTCACATCATCTTGCATTGAATTTTAATATTAGTCTTGCACTAATAGCTTACCTCCAAGGATAAGCTTGGTTGATAGAAAGTAGGACCACATTTCTCATCTAGCTTGAGGAGCCTAGCACATCTTTAGTGTTTAACATGATGACCTTGTAATCGTCAGAGCTACAGTCTCTGCAACACCGGAGGCATTGAGTGGCTAGAACCTAAGGGGAGGTATCCTTAACCAATCATTTGGTTACTTCCCGTTGGATTCTCTCTCACAACCTACTCTCGGGACTAGGTTCGAAGTATTTAAGAGGGAGGATACACCTAGAATAGGAGTATAATTAAAATTAATCAAGATTCCTACATTTTACCTAGCTTGTAGGATTTTCATTTCATCTAGGACATTTAATCATTCATAAAGACACGATTTTTCATCTGGTCACCTGGTATTTAATTGATACAAAGCAAGTAGTTGACTCCATAAGGCACTAGTATCATAAATAATTCAATATAATATTGTAACTTGCTAAAATCAACCAAGTGGATAGGACATTCAATGGTGTATCTCAGACTTGTTGGTTGCCAATAAGTCTTGCATTTCCATCTTCCATAGCTACTACCCCCATAGTCTATTGTTGGGAGAAAGCTAGAACGGAGTGGATGGGGATCAGAGTGACAATCCCCACCCTGATTCGTTGTCACATCGTGCATGTACAATCTAAGTAAAAACAACATATATATATATATATCCATCTTGACTCTAGATCTATCAAGTGTCAATAGGGATCAAATCTCTTGATATGAAAACCTTTCCTCAAGTTTTGCACTCAAAATAGAGGTTTCCATCATGAGAGATTTGATCCCGCTCGACGCTTGAATATATATATATCTTGACTCTGGATCTATCAAGTGTCGTTAGTGATGAAATCTCTTGATATGAAAACCTTTCCTCAAGTTTTGCACTCAAAATAGAGGTTTCCATCATGAGAGATTTGATCCCACTCAACACTTGATCGAACGAGAGTTAAGTTGAATCTAGGATGATAATACATATAGCTCCATACATATGCCTATATATATATATATCTTGACTCTGGATCTATCAAGTGTCGTTAGTGATGAAATCTCTTGATATGAAAACCTTTCCTCAAGTTTTGCACTCAAAATAGAGGTTTCCATCATGAGAGATTTGATCCCGCTCAACGCTTGATCGAACGAGAGTTAAGTTGGATCTAGGATGATAATACATATAGCTCCATACATATGCCTATACCATTTTTCTTCAACATGTTTTATAATTGTTATTTTTTAATATGAAATGCATATCATATATTATATATACATATATAGAGAGAGATTACTACAAGTATTAAGTTTTTATATCAAATAGGATGGTTGGGCGGAATGGTTATTATATTCCCCACCTAGATTCGAAGTGACACGATGAGTTATACTGCCTTGATAAATATTGTTGTAATGGTGTTGTGCCTAGGAATATTGTTGTATTGGATTTGAGCCTTGGTGAATTTTTAGTGAGTATACTTGTGGGCTGACCCGATACCAACAACCTCACTCTAGCCCTTGTGTTAAGAGGAGGCTGATTTGTTTCCAAGAAAGTCTCAAGTATTTATATGATTATTAAGTAAATTTAAACATGAAGTTTTGAAATGGCATAGTTACGAATGTAAGCCACCTATAATTTAAATTTCTTTTAATGCAATATGCATATTATGAAGTTTTTTTTTGAATAAATTGTTCAAAATTTTATTAATGAAAACAAAATTGTAATATAACTATTTGAATTCAGCCAACTTACTATTTTTAATATTACTTTTTTAATGGAGTCGACATTATGTTTTATATTATTATTTTAGGATCTAATGTTTTGCTACATAATCTTATCTAACACGTCATTACAAAATCTCCTCTATAATGGATCCAATTTTTATTTTTATTTTTAAATTTAATTTTAGATCCAACACTTTATTGATTTAACGCTCCACTACAACATCTCCCCCATCCTAGGTTATAGAGTGCATCTTGGTGCAATAATAAAGCCTCACATCAAATGAATTACTCTATCTCAAAATTCTCCATTAAGCTTGCAAAATTATGTGCAATGTAGCCAAAGGGGAAAGCTCATCAACCCCAAATTCTCCACCCCTACAATGAACAGAGAGTTCATCTTTATATATATATATATATATATATATATATATATATATATATATATATATATATATTGAGTCACTTCTCTCACACAAATAAAATATTATTTTTTTATATCTAACTCCATAACAAGTCCAAAAAATATTTTAATAATCGAGTCTTTAGAACTATCATAAGTCCATGGTTGACCATGTTATAGCATGTGGAAATTAGCATCTAAAAGGTGATTTGTCCTTATCCAAAAATAGAAGTAATATGCACTAATTAATGTTCATGAAGGGGGTGCACGACCAAAATAGGTATCAATCCAAGTTAAATGCAAAGTGTCCACACCAAATGTGCCCTCCAAGAATGTGTAGTCATGCAACCACTCAACATGTTTGAATTCCAAGCTAACCAATTACATATATGAATTTAAAGATGCTAAGTGGATAGAGTGATCCATAAGTGTTACACGTCATTTTTTCACCATGGAAAATGACAGTCAAACTAGATCTTGAGTTATACATCAATGTGTTCCAAAGCATTCCCCTGCAAGTCTAGAACTTAAACATCCTGAAGAAAATGAGAATTTTTGGTAACAAGGTCCAAAAACCTACTTTTGGTCACATGTGCACTTTCCTAGCCAATTTATGCACATATGCAGGTCTTATTATTAAAGCCTGCGTAGAAGCGTACTCTGTCTTCCAATATAAACTACGCACATGACTCAAAAAAAGTAAAAATAAAAATTGAAATATAGAATTTTTGTTGGGCGAATACATCCCATCTAAAAGTTTCAAGGTGATGCTTATTCGAGCCTAACCCCTCTGGTCATGGAGCTAATCACATTCTTCAGGGAACCCTAATCCCACCTTTAGTGGATCTCATCCTTGAGATAAGGATCTGAAACCTCCTCCTCTGGGCCTATAAATCAAACACAGGCTAGAGGGTTTGGGGGGATTACTAAATGTAGACTTGTGTTTCTCAAATAAGGTTGGAAGGCTTATCATCCAAGGAGGAGATTGTAGATCATTGGGAGGAGCCACACTTCATCAAGGCCAAGGTTGTGTAACTCCTCTATTTATGAGATTAATACAAATGAGTTTTTCTTCCCACTATATTGTCCAACAGAATTTATATATGGTTTATTTTTCTTCCATTTGTCGATTGAAGTGATATTAGGTACTATCTCCTTGATCACTAGTATGAGTTTTATTGAATAATTTATTCTTCATATGCTCTTGATCTCTTGTTGTTTCTATGTTTGCAAATCTGGTTTCCAAGCATTGAAGAGTTGCATCAAATCATAGCAGGGATATTTATCAGGCATTTCGTAAAAGGTATGGATACCATCTCTTACCATTCGTATTTATGATTCAGTATAGATAAACTCAAGGAAATATTTTCTTGATTGTTTTTTTATTACTAGAGTCATTCATTGAATCTAGGGAGATTTCTTTTGTCTGCATTAGCAATTAGTCTGCCATAAAAAATTAGTGACCCCACTCGGGAATGCCTCATTATTCATTATCTCCTTGTTTTGGTCTTTTGAACCTTGTTTATTAGCCTTGTCTGAGTGTCTGCAAGATAGTGATATTTTGGATTTTGTGATTTGTTTGGTTGAATTTTTATTTTTTCTTAAAATTTCTCAATCACTGTGGTTCCTATTTAGCAACAGAGCGCAGATATGCCAGTTTTTCCCTTAGAAACAATGCATATGTGCACTGAAATATACTATTTGCCTACGCACATGCCTAGAATTTTTGAATATTTTATTTTTCCTTTCTTTAAAGTCTGAAATTTTGGTTTTTAATCCTTCATTATACTTGTTAGTACCTTCAAATAGTCTCTGTGAGTTTGATTGAGTGTTGTGAAGAAATATTCTTGAGAATTTATTGTTTTCATGAACTAAGGTAAGGGCTTTGTCTAACTGTTTATGGATCCATCAAAAGAAAGATTGGTTGATATTCATTCAGTATCTTCCTGTCTTGTTTTTGTGAAACATATCAAATTAAGTGATTATTTTACTCATTTGTAAAATAAATTTTCATTAATGAAAGCTAGGGTTTGTCAAGAATAAGTGTTTTGATGAGATGTGCTTCTTTGTCTGAACTTGGAAACAAGAGTCATTTTTCTTTCAGTATTGAAGTTTTTTCAAAATTACACTTTAGACATTATTGATTTCATAACATTCATTTGAGAAAATTCATTTTAAGTATTTGATTGGTTTCTTATGCATTTTGGAAATTTTTTATTGTTTCTTTGTCAAAGGAAATTTTCATGGTTTTTTAGTTATTAAATGAATTGAAATCTAAATTTCTACATTTGGCTCATTGCAAAGTAGAAAAAATTATTTGTGAAAAGAGATAAAGTGAAATTAAGAGTTATTGCATTTTCTTTGAAAATTTGAAAAGCTCTTTTTTTCCCATAATTAGGAATTAATTGAAATGAAAATTGAATTAGTTTTGAGTGAGGTCTTAATATCACCAGTTGCACATCCATTTACAAGTTGAGTAAATAACAGCTTTAAAACACGACGCTAATAAAATCGATTGAATTTTTCATATTTTTATGATTCTTTTCCACCTACATTGGATCATGCTTCGGGGCTTTGGAATATGGAAGTGAGTTAGCTTTTAAAAGTTGTAAATGAACACTTGAATCTTGAAATAGGGAGTAAATCTAGTTATTATAGTTTGGCTCTGGGAAGCTCCTCTAACAAGGGAGTTAAGCACAAGATCATATCGGACCCAGTGGAGTGATAAACCTCACTTCATTAGATATGGTAAGAGTGATTTGCATGCATTACAAACGGTGTCGAAAGGTACTTTTGAATCACTTGAAAGTAAACCTCATATTAACCATGTTGAGGAACTTTCAAGGGGATTGAGCTTTGTTACTCTACCTTTGCATGTACGTCTGATCTGTGATTGCTCCCACAAGTTAAATTGTTGTAGTTGGTAACCTTAGAGACCATAATATTAGGGCTATTACTCAAGGTGACGACAGAGGGGAAGTCTCTGTTGTACCTAGAACAAAAGTTAACTATACTCACTTGGACCTTTTTTCAAGGAATTCTTCACTCCAGATGGCATAAGTGGAGTTACTTGTACTAGCTCATGTTCATTAAGCAAGTTTTCAGGGTAACTAGTTCCACCCACTCTATATTTATTTCATTTTTCACATTGATCTCTGAGACATTGGATTTCATCACCAACTAATGATTTCGCTGTGAAAAAAAAATTTGCATGGATTGATTCCTCAAATTTACTAGCGTGTATTAACTGTTTGTTTTCAATTTTTTAGATACTTTAGGTGTGAATTTTTAATATTATTTGAATTATTAATAAACATTCATTGTGGTTGATTTATCGAGTCATTTGTGTAGAATGCAGGGATTGTCCCCTAAATATACATTGAGTCAGTTGGAAAATATTAAAACTGAGAAGTCAAAATCAAATGGATCCGAGACCTCAAACCAACCTGAAACATCTACGATTGTAGAATCTGAGAAAATAGAAACTAGAGTGGTTCAACTTCAAGAAGTAGAATCAGGCTTACATCAATATGGTCAAGTAATTACCAACTTGTTCATCAAGAATATGATATCGGTGAGGTTTCAGATACAGAATACAATGAACCAGAAATTGACGAACCTAAATCGGATATCTCTGAACCTGAATCACATTCAGTTGTTATAGGCCCTACTCCTGCGCCATCTTCACCGCGAAGGAAACTTATAGTTATAACTAAACTACCTCCTGGTCTCCCAAGTATTGAATACATTACCAGAGAAGAGGAGGAAGAATTGTCACGTACTCCTATTTGTACTAGAGAAACAACAGTTTTCCCACGACTTCCTTTTGACCCTTTCCGACCTGATCCTTGGTATTTCACACCTTTAAACTATTTAGGTCAAGGTATCCCACAAGTTTGGCCTCCCTTTTACTTTTCACCGAGACAAACTATGTTAGGAATGCCTTATGGGAGTGTACCTACTGATACTTATGTGTTTTCAAGCTCTATGGTGGTTTTTCAGTTCCTGTTGGGTGCCAGTCGCTTTCTAGAAATTTTTTAGCAGGCTCTCCTTCACCTCAAACTTCTACTTTGTCATCTAGTGTATCTACCTCTATTGTCCAAGGTATGACTTCCACCCCTCAAATGCCTTTGGCATTAGACCAGCATATTAACATGGTATCTAGAAATTTATAGGTAATACTCAATTAACCCCAAGTGGTATTTAATATATGCCTAAGGGGAAACCACCTTATCCTCCACCTGCAAGATAACCTTTTATTGGGTCATATCCTACGGCTAGAGGACAACCTTTTGTCGAAAATTATCAAAAATATGGTCAAATACCTCAGGTAGGTCCAAGTCAACTTGTTGTGTCTCAACCCTTGATTGGTGATCCTTACCCAGGGATGAATACTATTTGGAACCCTGATTTTGTTCAACAGCTTATTCATGTTGCTCCACAAGTGCCAGTTTATCAACCTGTTCATCCTACTGGACAATCTATTCCATAAATACTTGTTTAAGGTATTTCAATACAACTCAAACAACCTGTCCAAGGGATTCCACAAACACCTGTCCAACAGCCTATCCAAGGAACTCCATATAGACTTGTTCAACAACCAGTTCAGCAACCTATCTAGGGTAGTCCTTAAACACCTGTTCAGTATATTTTTCAAACATATTTTTAATAATTGTTCCAAGTTCACCCCAAACACCCATTTTGGGAGTATCACAGACAACGGTCCAAACTACACCTCAAATAGTGATTATGAAAACTATGCAGGCTATTCCTTGACCATTTTCTTATCAAACTCATCCCAATTTCTAGTCTACCACACATATTCCTATGGTACAACCTACTATAAGCATTATGCAGACACCCTATCAAGGTCAAGCTTTTCAAGGCCAGCTTTTTTAGAGTCAATTCGTTCAAGGTCAGCCTTTACAAAAGTCAACCTATACAGGGGCAATATTATTTGGGCCAAATGGGTCAAATTCTACCTTATCAGAGTCAACCATACCAGGGTCATACGTTTCAAATTCCATTTCAACCACAACCTGGTATGTCTCCTCCTGATTACCCTCGAGGAATGCTTATAACAACTGCACAAGATATTCCAGGATATCCTAGGTACCCTCCTCTAGGTACTGGACTTAACCCTGAGGGTTATCAATATTCACAATAGGACTCCAATCGATAGTTACCATTTATCGCAACTTTAGATTTTCCTAATTTGTCTCAGCTAATGAATGATACAATTTAATATTATCCCTTTTCTTCAGAAATTCCTACTAAGTTTCATAATGGCATTTTGAATTTTGAAGGTAAATAATGAGAGGACACATCAAACCATGTTATCACATATCATCTTTGGTGTGATTCTTATTCACTGGTTGATGATCCCATTAGATTACATCTTTTCTAATGAACTTTAACTGGTTCGGTAGCAAAATGGTACATCGAGTTACCTCGAGCCTCTTTCCATAACTTAAACTCCTTAGCGACAACATTTTTTATACATTTTCAGCTACTTATCTGATACGATACTGGTACTGAACTTTTGACTTCCTTGAAACAATCGAAATCAACCTACATTTCTAATCATATACATGAATAGAGGTGTAGGCGTCGTCTGGTCAAAGTTTTTTTTCCAGATCAAATTTTTGCTGAGTGGTTTACAAATTCATTACTTCCCATCATTATGGAAGATGTTTACAAAGGAGGTGTTTTAATCGAAGAGCAGGTAATTGCTCGTGCCCAATGCCTAGACCTTGTTTCTACACAGTCTGGCACTTTGCATGAGAAAATCCCAAATATACCTCGCCCAACAGCTTCAAATCAATCTGACTCAACCGCTATAGGATCTCACGCCAATGATGGTGTGATTGGTTTTGTTAGCCATCAATCTAAGGGTAAAAATAAGAATTATAAAAACAATTAGATGTTAGCTATACAAGATTCACCCAGCGAAAACCCATCTCCAGAAATTACTTTTGAAATTAATGCCATAGATTCATCTAATGGCAAGAATCAACCATTCAGAAGTAAAAAGAAGGGGAAAGGAAAATCAAAACAAAATTCTTCTCAGAAAGAGAAATAAATAAACCCTTTGACAACAAGAAAAAGCCTCGTTATCCTTGATTGATTTGTGATAAAGATCGTTACACCAAGGAATGCCCACATTGGGTAGAGGTTACTAAATTAGTTAAAGGTTCTCCTACTCCTGTTTTTTTAAAGGATACTTTCCCTTCTCAAGACAGTAAGATGATTTCAAATAATCAATCCTCTTATTCCACATCGGTGGATATCATGATGACGTCTTCGCAAGTGATGGTAGCCACAAGATCTAAAGATTACGGATCTCAGGGACATGCAGTAAATGGGAATGACACTAATCTGTCTAGTCAACCTCCCACTTCAATTCCTCCTCCTTTTGAACCATTACAGATTGAAAAAGGAAATTCTAACATGGTGATTCGACCGCCTCCTAAAGGTGTTGTTCGAAAATCATCTTGTAACACTCATGTTAGAGTTTCTCAGAGCTACAACATTGTTGAAGATATAGCGATTTCTCCTTCAACAATGTCGGCACTTGAAGTGCTGCAAACATGTTCAACACAAAGGAAACTGCTATTCTCAGCAAGCAGAGAAATTGATCCACAATATTCTAACCTTATTGTCTTTGATCTTGAAATCCACATACCTAGACTCCCACATCAACTAGCATCTCAAATACCAATTTTCGTCAAAACAAAATGAGTTTTTCGCACAGTAGTTGATGAATAAGCTTCTACATGTATCATGTTTATTGTTTGTTGGAAAACCTTGGGTTCTCCAATCATCAATCAATCTCCTACCACTCTGAAAACCTTTATGGAAGATTTTTTCGTCCATATGGAATTTTGAACGATCTACCGATATAGTTAGAGGGTAAGACAGTTGTAGTCGAAGTTGAAGTCATCGATGCCAAACTCGATTACAACATTTTACTTGGTCGAAGTTGGACCTATGCTATGTCTACAATGGTAACATCACTCTTTCACATGATAATGTTTCCTCATCAAGGGAAAATAATGAAAGTATATCAATTATCTTACTACACTTCAGACCCTAACTCTACTGGTAGTATACCTTTCGTGGGGAAAATGATTGCTAACTATGAAGATGTTGGTGCAGTTTACTCAAATCTTTGTCACTCATGGGAACTTTTTCACTCCCTCCACCGAACTTTTCTTCTAAAATTTCCCAGGTTAATATGATTACATCAAGAACAATGAAACCTTCTGATCTGTGGATTTTTCCTTTAGAATCTGAGTTGACCTTGTATGGTAGTGAGATAGACACCATTTGAAATTGAGATAGACACCTCTAATTGTGCTATTGGTGTATTTCTCACCCAACAAGGGCATTCGGTGGCCTATCACAGTGAGACACTTTCCGATACAATTTGGAAATACCCCACCTATGATAAAGAGATGTATTTTTATCGTGCAAGTGTGTTGGTAATGGAAACATTACATTCTGGGGAAGGACATGGTCATCCACACAAATCACCGACCTCTTCAGTTTATCGAAACACAAGAGAAGTTGCAGAATGATCGACATCAGAAGTGGTCTACATATCTGCAGTAATTCCACTTGAACATTAAATACAAGAAGGGCAGCACTAATCATATTGTAGATTGCCTCAGTCGGCCCCCAATTGCAACACTGAATATTGTTCTCAACTCTTGTCACCACGATATCTTCAGATGGTCATAGTTGTACAAAAATGATCGATATTTCACCACCACGTACCATATGTTAGTGGAGGGAAAGAAATTTCTAGATTCCCACCTCCAGGACATATTTTTATGCTACCTGGGCCACCTTTGTGCTCCTTCAAGTGATCATGCCAAGCTAATTTGGGAGGCGTACTATAGTGGGGTCACAAGACACTTTGGTGTGAAAAAAAATGATCATACTACAAAAGTATTTTTATTTGCCAAAACTCTGACAAGACGTTGGAAAATATATCAAACTCTGCATTGCCTGTGTCATTTCCAAACCATACATCAAGAAGAAAAGCTTGTACACTCCTCTGCCTGCTCTTGGCCAACCTTGGGAATTCATCTCCATGGACTATTTGTCGGGCCTCCCTTCTACCAAGCATGGTAATGATTGTGTATTTGTGGTCGTGGAAATATTTTATAAGATGGCTATATTGGCGACTTGCAAGAAGAGTATCACAGCGGAGGACGCTGCCAAACGCTTCTTCGAATGAGTATGGGTACATTTTGGGACTCCACGGACCATTATATCAGATCGGGATAACAGGTTCCTGAGCCCATCCTATTCAAGCCTCTGGACATTATTGGACACCAAGCTCACCAAGTCGATTGCATTCCATCCCCAGACTTATGGCCAGACGGAGGTCGCCAACGGAATGATAGTGCACATACTACGTATGTAAAACTCAAAATTAAAAGTGTAAAAAAATTCAAAATTAACTTGTAAAAATAAAAATAAATAAATTAAACAAAAAAATTCAAAAAATAAATTAAAAAGGGGGGGAATTCAAAAAAAACTCATAGTTTAAAGATAAATAAATAAAAATTAACCCGAACAAAAAACATAATTCTTTTTTTTTAATTAAAAAAAAGTAAAAATTAAAATTAAAAAAAAAAAAACATACACATTTTTAAAATTAAAATTAAAAAAAAAAAAATATATATATATATATATTAAATTAAAAATAAATAAATAAACAAATTTAAAAATACAAATTAATTTTTTTTTAAATAGAATAAATAAATAAATTAAGGATGATGATTACCATCCATTAAGACCAATGCGGTCTATCGTACCTTAAGAGAGGAGAAAAAATCTAAGTTTGATTCTTTAAAATCTTGTTTCTATGGTCAAAGAGAAGGGAAATAAGTTCTCCAAGATCACTATAGGTGGGTTGGCTTAATAGGTCAAGAAGATTGGAAGTGTGGCGATGGTAAGGAATTGAGAGCGAATGTGAGTGAGAGTCGTGTAGTCTAAAATGAAGTGCTTTTCATCTTCCACCTGCTTAGAATCGCAGATCTAACAGATTCTATCATTCCAAGGGGTTTTGGGAATAGACCACCGCCCGAACTCACTCTGAAGCTCATGGGAATTAGTTCTTATCTTAGTGATATTCATTTTTTTCTTATTGATGGACAACACAGAGAGATAATTTTGATTATCAAGGATGGGGTTGATCACTTCCTTATAGTATCTTAGCTTCATTTTACCCTCCAACTCCTGATACTCCCACAACTTGTCCTTAAATTTGGAGGTAATAGTATTTTTGATATTATCTTTGCTTCCCATACTGAGCTCCTCCTTAATTCCCCGATCGATGAGCCAGGATTGGGCATCCTTATGCCACCCGCGCTTGAGGCGAAGGTGAGGGTTTTGTCTACAGTTAGAAGCAATTTTAGGGAGCCTTTTTTATTCCATGTTGTCAAGCTTCTTCTTATACATCAACTATCTAAATATAGTCGTACTTTCAAAGGGGGACAAACCAGATTCGATCAAGAGGTTAGGATAGGGAGTATTTCCCTTGATCTTAAGGCTATAGGTTATGAATTATTATTTTTAATTAATTAAAAAAAAATACATTTACTGTCGCCCTTGGGCCGCAGGGTTCGGGGTTCGGGCAGCGGGATAGTTGCCATTTTTTTTATTAATTAATTAATTTATTTATTTATTTAAATTTTTATTTTTTTATTTTTTTTAATTAAAAAAATGCTATTTTTTATTTATTTCAAATGTATTTTTCATATATTTATATACTTTTTTTATAAAAAAAACTTCTTTTGGTGATAATCATAGAAGGTCATGAATGGTCGACGTGTTTCAAACCAACCAATGTGGTTCATCTTCAGGACAAGATGAGAAATCAGATCAAGGAGACAGGTTTAAAAAGATAGAGAGAAGATCCAACTAGCCGTTAAGGAATAACAACTAGTTTGACTGAGAGAAGGAAAAATATATAAATGAAATAATTTATTAAAGTTTATTATTATTATATAATATATTTTAGTTTAATTAGTTAATAATTATAATATATTTAATTATTATGTTTCAATTTTTTAATTAGAAGATATTTGTTAAGGTGGAGTATAAATAATAAGGAAAAAATAAGGTTTAAGAAGTTATTATTTAAATACAATTTTGACCAAATAAATAAATAAATAAAAAGTCAAAGGGGATTAAGAATATTAATAATATCAAATTAGAGGGATATATATATATATATATATATATATATATATATATATATGAAATTTATCTAATGATAACTCTATGATTAGATTTTCAATTAAATTATTTTATTATTATATCAAATTAAAATCGATTTATTAGTTAATAAATATAATATGTTTTATTATAATAATGAATTTATTCTTAGAATTATATAATATAAGTATATTTTTATTTATTTATTTTTTTAAAGGAGCTTTTTAAAAGTAAAAATAAGAAGATATATAATAATAATAAAAATGATTTAAGGGATCAACAAAGGGAGATATATAATAAGAATAATAAAAATGATTTAAGGGATCAACAAAGGGTAAAAAAATAAGGGGGGAATCAAAAAAGTGAAAAAAGGGGAGGGGTGCTAAGGCTAAACAGCAACTAAGAATGAAGGGTCGGGATCCAATTAACACTCCATGCATCGTCTCTATTCAGGTTAACAAGCCTTTTCTCAATTTCTAACGCTTCCGATGATGAAAATGGTCAATCCTAGCAATCACCTTAGCTTCTTCGATGCAAATGTGATACTTTGTCTTTTCCACGTGCTCTGCTAAGGCAGAGAAGCCTGACCTACCATGCTTAAGGTCTACCACATGCTCATGAATCCTTTGATTAATGGAACGACCAGTGTCACCAATGTATGGATCCCCACATGAGCAAGGAATTAGGTAAACACCTTTATCATCCATGGGGCTTACTGGGTCTTTAATCGACTTTAGAGAACTCCGAATAGTATGGAGGGGCTTGAAAGTCGATGAAACATTATGTTTCTTAAGGATCCTAGTTATCTTATATGTAGTCCCTTGAATAAATGGAAGGCGAACCTTAGATAACCAATCACTAGAATCTTTTTTATTCCTTGGAAATTTTTCCGCTTTTTGAAAAGCTCTAAGGCCCTCAAAATTGCTATATCCATTCTTATTGAAAATTCTCAGGAGGTGGGATTTCTCTTCTTTGAGATGGTGTTCATCTGAGACTCTTAATGCTCTAGTAGCTAAGGTGTTGAGAAAACCTACCTTTTGAGTCGGGAAATGATGAGAACCAGCATGAAGATATATATATATATTATTTTTAAAAAATTATTTTTATTTCCTCTTAAAAAAAATTAATTTAAATTTCAAATTTTTTTTTTTAATATTTTAATTATCTTTTTTAATCTTAATGTTGGAACACCTAATCCTCTATGGGTAGGTGTGGAATACGAAAATTCACAATGGAGTCCAAGTGACCTTGGAATATGAAACCAAGAGTCACACCATTGTACTATAAATGTACATCATGTATAATGGAAAAATAAGAAAGCCTCACGCTTATCCTTCATTGTGTTGAGTCTCTTGTGTGTGTGTGTTTATTCTTCTCATACACCATGTGTGTGCTTCAACATGGTGTTTAACATGGTATCAGAGCGGGCAATTGCTGGCCCTGCTCCAAATTGAATGAGCCATTTGTGTTTATGGCCTGTGCATATCTGCATTTTTGCAGCATTTAGAGAGTTTTTGCAGCAGTGATTTTGACATTTTTCCGCATTCAGAATTGGTTTTGAAGAGGAGCAGCATTCAAAATCCCAGCATTCAGAAATTGGCAGCATTCAAGCATTGGCTTTGAAGAAAGGCAACACTGCCCATCTGAAGGTTTTCATTCTAATTTTTCTCTGAAATTTCTGCTTATTAAAATCTGCATTTTCAAGAGCTGCTGGAATACTGTTTAAAGAGGGTTTCTGAGAGAAAATTTTCTGAGTTTTTCATTGAAAAATCTCCGCAAGTTTCAATATTTCTGAATACTATTAAATTCTGAAATGGAGTAGATTGTTGTATATTTGGAAAAATCTGTTGTTTTGAAGACTAAAATTCTGAAGTTTCCCTCATTTCTGCACTTTCTACTGCTGTTGGATTTGTTCTGCTATACATTTGAAGAAAAAAATTATGTTGTGTATTTGGAAGAAAAATTTTGCTGCAATTCTAAAAGTCTCTATTCTACTCTGCTGTTTAAATTTAAAAATAAAAATAAAAACAAAAAAATTGGCCTTTGGCCCTCTCTGCAACTCCCCTCTACGCCCTTTGCTCTCGCCTCCTCACTGTACATTACATCACACTCAACGGCATTTCATATGCTCTCTCGACCCCTTACATCTCTCTGCCACACAACAGCCCCACTGCGTTGTGGCCTCACACCTTCCTACCTAGTTCTCACGCCTCACGAGTTCCCTCCCACTGCACCTGTTTAACCCTCCACGCACATCACTCTACTCAACACTCCCAACGCACACTCTACACACTCTCCTTAACCCGACCCCATATCCTTACACGCCCTCACTCCAGAAAACGTCAGCGCTCTTTCTATCTGCAGCTCCCTACCCACTCAAACCCCGCCCCCTTCAATACCACGCTCTCTCTACCTGCCTCCTCCCCACGGCCCTTACACCATACGATACCCACCCTCCCATCTTCCCTGTCCTACCCGTCGTCCCATATGCACATTCCACTCTCAACGAACAGTCAATACAACGACTCTACCAACGCTCATATCCCGCTCTCCAACGTGGCCATTCCCTCCCTCAACCCTCAAGGCCGCATTCAAAAACTTCAATTTTTAATTTTTTTTTTTAAATCCCTCCATTTTAACCGACCCCGCCTTATCACTCCAACCACCTCTTCCATACTGCCCCTTTTTTTAAATTTGATAGTTACTCCCCTTCCCCATGTTTCGACTTTCAAATTTTTTTAAAATCTATCCCCCCCTTTTAATAAATCTACCTCCCAATTTTAAAATTCGATTTTGAAATTTTTTTTAATTCCCCTTCCCATATAATACTCCCCCCTCCCCTCTCAATTAATTTCCCTCCCATTATTATAATCCCTCTCCAATTTTTTAATCCCCTTCCCTCCATTTCTAATTAATTCCCATTAATTTATTTTTTAATTAATTTTTAATTAATTAAAAAAAAAAAAAAGAGAGAGAGAGAGAGAGAAAGGAAGAAGAGATATGAACAGCAGAAAAGAAGAAAATAACATGTGAGCAGATGGACTATATTTAGATAAAAGTGAATTTGACATTTTATGATTTGTGGCATATAAAAGGGTGTTTTTCTGAAGAATTTTACATGAGAAGACAAGCTTGAAACAACTCTTTGAAGAAAGAATTCAGCTGCCATAAAGGCCTCTTGCATATTGTTTTTGTTGCATATTGTATTGAACTGACATTGATTTGCATCTTCATCCAAGACTTGAAGTGTATTTGAGTTGAAAAATTGTTGATTGCCCTCCATCATTTGAGGAGCATATTTTGTACTTTGAGATTTCCATAGTTGGAAATTCTTTAGAGTCATTTGTATTTGTTGTTGAATCACATTGTACACGGGTGCATTTTCGGTTGAAGCTGACACCCTTTCATTTTTGAGCCTAAGTTGTTGAAATGGCTAAAATCAATGAGGCATTAGTGTTGTTGAATAACCTCATTCATTCCAATGTTGATGACATGATAAAAATGAGCAAGGATGCTCTTTGTAATATTCAAAGTTGTTTGCTAGATGCACATGAAAAGATTGAGTTTTTGCAGTTGGAATCTCAGCTCCAACAAGACGAACTTCAGCAAAAGAGTCACCATTCTGAACCTGTTTCTGTTCAGAAGATTGAGAAGGACTCTCATCAGAAGAAAGAAGATAAAGTTGCAGATGATTCACATTCAGTTCCTTGTACTAGAGAAGATGTACATGCAGATGCAGCAGCTCAGCCTGCACTTCTCAAGCCCATCATCAGACCTTGGGAAGAGCTTGTCCACAACAAGCACAGAACTGGTCTTGGATATGAAAAGGATGTGTCTTTTCATATTCCAGACTACACCAAGCCCATCATATTTCAGAGTGTCGGATTCATGTATGACAGTTCACCTGTAGCTATTCCAGATCCTGCTCCACAACAACAACAGATTGAGAAATTCCAGCACTGTGATCGAGTTGGCCATATGAAAGATCATTGTTTTGATCTTCATCCATGCAAGCACTATGGTCGGCACACCCATTCTTCACACAGATGCTTTAGACACAAGCCTCCTGCAAGAACCAAGATTCATCCTAGATTGATCACTTCTTGGAAATGGGCATCAGCAGCCAAGAAGATGTTTAAGACACATGTCAGAACATGTTCACGGATATTGAGCAAACTTGCAGTTGAGTTTTTTCCATCATCTCACCTTGTCCCTGGCAGGGGGGAAAATGGTGGTCATTTACAAGCTTCGACGACAGATCAAGCGAGCCTAAGCCACAATCTCTCATTCCATGTTCAGATTTGTAGCCAGCAGTTCAAGCGAGCCTGAGCCACAATTCGTCATTCCGGATTCAGAGATGTAACCAGAGACACGGATGCCCATGAGCATGCCTTCGGTTGGTGGAAAACCTTAAACCATCATCTTTGGTTGGTGGATAACCTAAAACCATCACAGGTAGTAGACCTCCCTTCTTTTAGGTCGAAGGTCTCCCTTTCATATATGAGGAACACTTCCTCTAGCAGAAGCCTTCAGCTTAGTAGCCTTCAGCTTCTTGCCAGCTTTGGTTGAGTTCCAGGAAATGCTTCAAAGCATTCCAAAGTTGTTGGTAATCCTAAAACCATCATAGGTAGTAGACCTCCCTTCTTTTAGGTTGAAGGTCTCCCTTTTTTATGAGGGACAATTCCTCTAGCAGAAGCTTTCAGCTTCTTGCCAGTTTTGGAAGAGTTCCGGGAACTACAACAAGTTTTGCGTTCCAGTGTTGGTGGTCATCTTTAAACCACCTCTTTTTTCCAACATTTCAGAGAGTTGATTCAGCCCAAGTGTTGCCATGTATACTTTGCATATTTGTATTACAACTCTTTTCTTGGACTCACACATACCCCTTCGGATTAAGGGGGGATGTTGGAACACCTAATCCTCTATGGGTAGGTGTGGAATACGAAAAGTCACAATGGAGTCCAAGTGACCTTGGAATATGAAACCAAGAGTCACACCATTTTACTATAAATGTACATCATGTATAATGGAAAAATAAGAAAGCCTCACGCTTATCCTTCATTGTGTTGAGTCTCTTGTGTGTGTGTGTTTATTCTTCTCATACACCATGTGTGTGCTTCAACATGGTGTTTAACACTTAATTTTTATTGTGATTATTTTATTTTGTGATTTTTTTTAATTATGCAGTTTTTTATTATTATTATTATTATTATTATTATATAACTTTAAAAAAAAAAATGTTTTTGTTTTTTTTGTTTTGGGTTAATTTTTTTCTTTAAATTGTGTTTTTTTTTTCCTTTTTTTTACAAGTGATATTTTATCTTTAATACAATGCCTAAAAATTGTTGAAATTTTATTTTCATAAAGGTGATATTTTATCTTTAATGTCATCCTTGGATTTTTAAGACTTTTCAGAGACACGATAATAGATTATCTTTAATAGCATGCTTAAAAATTGTTGGAATTTTAAGACTTTTGATATTTTATCTTTAATGTCATGTTTATCGTTGAAATTTTAAGGTTTTTCAGAGCCATGATATTTTATCTTTAATGTCATTATTAACAATTGTTGACAATTTACCCTGACAAGAAAAAGACGTTATTCCAACATTAACGATTTTTATTTTCAAGGTGTTTTTTGCACACAAAAAATTGACGACATTATTCCAACATCAACACTATTCGTTTTCAGCCTGTTTTTTGCACACAAAAATTTGGCAATGTTATTCCGCCATCGACACTTTTTGTTTCGAGGGTGTTTTTTCAATCCTTTATTCAAGAAAAAAAAATTGGTTTTTAGCATAATTTAAAAAAATGGTGAAATTTGACCCTAAAAAAAAATTGTGTGTTCTAGAAGACACATTTTTCGTTTTTGGGTTGTTTTTTCATGTTTTTTGAATATTTTTGGGTTAGAGTTCTCGTTTGATCAGAAACTATGTTCATTGTTGGACACATGAGACATCACATAATAGCTGACACCAACATAGCTAAACACAAACTGCATGGAACATGCCACAACTGATCGAATCATGGACACACATATCAATAACACTCATCAACAGAAGATCCAACAGTATAGGGGTGTCAAAGTTGGTCAACTCCCACACCAAGTCAAGTGGCTCACTAGGGACCAAGTTCAGTAGAAGTATCCACATCTCATGGAGGCACTCAACGTAATGGGAAACATTGTTCGTTAAGGGGGGAGTATTGATCTAGGTGGATATTGGTGGTCATCTGCCTATTCCACTTGGACCCCCACCATTTTTTCTTCCAATTTACTTAATTTTAACACAATTTACTATTTTTAGCAGTTTTCAGGGTCCTGAAATTCCGATGTCGTTCAGAGGCATTAAACAAAGTTTTCTTGGAAAATGGGAAACCTTATAGCTAACAAAAAGAGCTTTCAATTGAAATTTGTATTCCTCGGATAGATATTTCCAACGAGGTATCGTATGCATCAAATGGAGATCATATGCAAAAATTACGACCCCGGGAAGTTGATGTACCAATTTACCCCAACGGAGCCCACAGACTTTTGGCGCTTCATCTCGTAGGGTTAAGTTTTTGGATGTTTATTGTTTTCCATTATTCATCAATGATAAATACGCATCTGAGCCTCATTATAACACATTTCAGAAGGCATGTAGCCACCACATATCTTCTTAGAGATAAGCTACCATCGCTTAAGCTAGTTTATTTCCATTCTCCATGTAAACAGTTTTTAGTATTTTGTTATTAATGAATTGAATTTTTATTTTAGTTGTATCTATGTGTTTCTATTTATATATGTATTTCATTTCATTCCTTCATAAATATATCACCGGATGTATGTGGAAATCCTTGTGGAAAAAAACCACAAATTCTTGTTGTCTTCTTCAATTTGACTACATAGATTTGCAATCACCAAACTACTGGAGGCACCCACCCCCAAAATATTTTTGCAGGGACCAATCATCAAAATGTGCATGAACTAACTTACAATATTCTACAACCTGATTAAGGCACCAACCTCGAAAATGTGCAAGCACAGAATTTCAATATGCTTCACACTGATTAAGGCACCAACCTCAATGGAGGCACCCACCTCCTTTTTAGTGGACCACTTTTCACAGTGTTTTAAACTAGATCCATAAGTTGAAGTCATAACCATGTCAACCTATTTGCTATTAATTAATCCCATGCAACTTCAACATGTCAAAACTTGTACATACATTCATATTGGCAATAATCATAATCCCCTGAGCTCAAACAATTATTTGCAACTCCCCTTTTCAATTCACAAAAAAATCGAACCAAAAATGATTTTCCAAAATTCTATTTTCCCTCAAATTGACCCACAAAAACATTAGAAAGATTTATTGTTCTATAAATTGGCTCTTTCCAGTGCACGTTCTACAAAATCCACCTTTTCAGTAGTTGTTCTACAAAATTCTCACCATCTTTTAGTTATCGGTTCAACAAATGGATATTTATGGGGTGAAATAAAAATTAATTTTTTGCCTACCCGACTGAGTTCAAACCCTCAACCACCCAAGGAATCACTACACACTTTACCAATCGTGCTACAGTAAACCTCAATTAATCTCTTGCAAAAAATTTTATGTTATACACCAGTGAGATCCACATCAATATGCCATGAAGGCCAAACCAAAGATTAACACCCAATCATGATGAGCCAAATTAACTAATAACTGAGAGTCACTTGAACTGTCACGAGCCAATAACATAGAACCACCTCAAACACCACGAGCCAATTACAATGAATCACGTTAAGTTGTCATGGACCAATAACAAAGAGCCATGTCAAGATACCACGGACCAATCACAAAGAGCCACCACAACTATCATAAGCCAATCATAGAGACCCGCCTCAAATGCCAAAATTTAATTACAATGAACCACGTCAGGCTCAAACGCCATGAGCTAATCATAGTGATCCATGCAAAGCTACCACAGACCAATTAAGGAGAACTACCTCATATGCAAAGAGCTAATCAAATTGTTGCAAACCAACCACAAAAATTGTGTGCCAATCACAGAGAGCTAACTCATATTACCACGAACCAATCATAGAGAGCCACATCAAATTTCCATAAGCCAATCACACCAGACTACAAGGACTATATCGAACCATAAGGGAAATCATTACTCAAACCAAGAAGATTAGGCCTTCACATGTTGAACCACAACCTCGCTAATTCATTTTGATCTCAATGGATATTCATATGTGAGCAGGGCAAGGGCTAACTTGGCATGGGGGTCGACGCTCAAGAAGGTTCATGAAACTGTTCCATGTGACTTGGACCCAACAGTCATTGGACACCCCTATGTTGGTGTCATCATGATGTCACAACTACCACATGGCACTCCCTTAGTGGTGCCATGTGTCACCAAAAATTGGCCTTATTGGCTAGTGGAAAATTCCATATCAACATGTCATGTGACATCATGACGGGTTTCCATGTCATCCTCTCCTGCCATGTCACCATCACCTGTCATGTCATCCTTTCATGCGACATAATCATTTTAAGCCAATCTGGAATTGCCATGTGTCATTGTATGTCATCTATCCATCCCTAATTTTCCAACTCAACATCTACATTAGGGTGCCATGTCGCAATAATTGGGCTACGAGGAGGTCCACATGGCATTCAACTAAGGGGTATGACAAACACATACCACAAGTCACTATAGGATTGGACCAATGCAGAGGGTGCGACCCTCGTTAACCTTCCCACACCTTGAATCTTTATCCACCTTTCATGTGAATCTCAACGACCATATCTACCCAAAAATGCTCGATCATTAACCTGGTCAAATCATGCACCATTCGACCTCGATTTTCCTCAAGGAGAAAGATTTAATCCAAATGTGCACGATATTTAATGAATTTGGTGCTTTTATTCATAAAATTGGGTTTTTTTCCTTTATTGTAGTTGTCAACTTCAAACATACATAATTTCTCATCTGGGAAGCATTTGGCCAAGTGTTATATATGGTTGGAATCTAGTAAGCAATGGAAAGCACGTCATCTAATGACATTTTTTATGTGAAATTAGGAACTGTTGCACAACTCTCTTTTGGGATGATTCTTGGAATTAATTCCCCAAGCTTAATCTTGAAGCCTCACTTGCTGAGTTTCAAAACAATATGATCTATGAGCACAAAATTTTGGTATCTAACTATTTATCCAATGATTATCTCTCCAAAGAATGGCATGTCTAGCTTTCAAAATCTGATTGTGAACCCTCACTTAATTCTCCAGCAAGCTCAGACTTTTGGTCTCTTTTGTGTAAGTGTTTTATTTCCATTTCATAGGAGAAGGATATCTCCATTGGGGTTATAGGTCAAAGGGATCATTCATAGTAAGAGATGACTATCATATATCAACAAGGCACAACACCCTCCTAAAGGAGGATATATGGAAGAAAATATTGACTAAAAAACTCTGGCCAAAAATATTTCACTTCTTATGGATTCTAGCTCGAGGGTAGGTCCTAACCCAAGATAATATTCTTCGAAGAGGCTATGGAGCATCCTCCATATGCTACTTATGTAGTTGATACTAAGGGAGTGTAGAGAATCTATTCAACATTTGTTCCCTTTTATTGAGCATCTATGACATGGTTATGAACCTTTCCAATAAATCAAATTGAAGCATTGATTGTGTCAAGGAGACTATTACTAACTAGAGATATGTTGTCTTTCGTAACTATATCATCAATAGAGCATGGTTTTTGTTCCTAGGATTCATTACTTGACACCTCTGCAAGGGAATAAAACGTCGCATCTTCTAGGATTTTTTCTCCACCTAGGAAGATACTTGGAACAAAATACTCAGTTGTCTCGAAGAGATCATTCTCCTCGACTCTTGGTATCAAGAATATTAGAATTCCTTGCCTATGAATCCTACATTATTTAGTCTCTATGTATTTTCCATGACTCATCACCTCCTCCCTGCCCCTCCTCTTCTTGACCTGCTTCCTCCCCTAACTCTTGGAACCCCCCCCCCACATGATGGTTTCATTAAACTCAACTTTGATGGAGCCTCGAAAAGCAACCTTGGAGAAGATATATTTTGAGGTGCATTTAGAAATGTGTAAAGGCTATATTATCTAATTATATGCTAGTTATATGGATCTCAACACTAACAACATGACAAATCTTCACGCACTATGCCAACGTATTATTGTCACCCATCGAGCTACATTTTCTAAAAATATTTATAACGGATTATTCCTTGTCAGTTATCCACATCATTAAAAATATCCATAATTAATAAAATCCCCACAAGCTATCCCAAAGTTGTAGATTGGAAATTTTTCTTATCACTATTTCCAAGCTCCTCTCTTCCATTCTAGTGGTCGCCCCATTGCATGTTAGGATAAATGGAAACAAGTTGGTAGATCAAGTATATAATGAAGTCTATAAAGGTTCACACACATATTCCAACTGCCCACAAGAGGATCTTCCATGCCCTTCTCTGAAGCACAATTGTCTTAATCTCACCATGAATGACTTCCCCTCCCCAAATTGGGTGAGAAGTGGCATGTCATAAGGTTGTGAGGGTGAAGATGGTGACAACTCCTTTGGGAAAGGGCTTAAATTTCCACCCTCATGCCTATAAATTTTTTCTTGATATAATGAAAGAGCCTATGAATTAATTATTATTGATGGAGTGATGCAGGGGCATTAGACACTAGCCAGCAATGTAGGAGTTTTCCCCACATGTTGTGGCTAGGAGGGTTCATAATCATTCGAGTTTGTAACAGCAAGGTGTCAATACCTTAGCTGTTTGTTACTTTTAGAACAGTTAGAGTCGGTAGAAGTCGAATAGGTTTGGATTCGATCCATCTGTCATGTTCCAGTTATTTGAATAAATTGTAATTAGGCTTTTGATTTACTAAAACGGTCCTCATAGAGGAACCGAAGAGAGAAATGTTGATGTATAAATGTAACCCCTGGATGCATTGAAGGGGGAGGAGATTTTCACAGTAAATATTGTGTGTGTTAAGCAATTGTTCTATGTTGTATATATTTCGATGTTTGTTGATTATCAGTGTAGAGTGTAGACATATTGATTCTGTGTATACAATTGCTTAATTCTGAAGTGTTTGAGCCTCCAGTGTGGTGTTAATTCGATGAAGAATCTGTTGTGTTGAACCTCTGTTTCTGTGTTAATGGTTGAAAGTATCTCTGTCTGTAGTCGTGTGTATAATCCCCCTCTGAATTTTCGAAGTAGGCCATGATGACATAGGAAACCAAGAATGGATGTATCATGCCCTTAACTTATGTGTCGAGCCATATGTGTGCACTGGTAGTATCGTTTCCATAGAGCCATGAGCTTGGTTTGAACGAAAACCCCGCCTATAAAGGAAATAGACTTGTTTTGTCCGGAGGTTAGACCCTAAGTTTGTGAACCGGAGTGAATAGAAAGGATAGTGTAACCCGACTTAAACCTTGGTCAATCGCTATTCCAAAACCGAGAGTGGGTTTGCGAAACCAAACCATCCATATCGCACCGCCTTTGTGGGGTAAGCGGTATTTTCAATTCAGACGTGATTCCATTGGTTGCCTGACATGTTGATGGGGAAAACCACCTTATCGCGTGCCATCGCGCGTTAAAGCTCGACTGTGAACCCAGCGTGATATCTACGTATGTCGTTGATCTGGAGGCAGGTTATCGAACGTTGGTCGCACTCGGAAGTAGCACGGAGGTTAATCCAAAGGTGTGGACGTTTATTTTGTTGAATCCGCGTTATGTGAGTGGGCCTGGGGCCTAAGGTTTGTTATAAATGTTTTAATTGAAATGTCGTCGAATTATTGATATAAAGTTCTGAAGGGTGATAACCTTAGTATTAAGGTTCGGCGATAGAATTCAAGTTCGGGGATATATTAAAGTTTTCCCAAGTTTGCTTAATGTATTTATTTATCAATTTCTTTGAAATTGATAATAAAATTACAGAAGAGTTGAGGAAGACTACGTGGAATGAACTGAGTTACTCCGAGAGAAAATGCTGACAGAGCTCCATTAGAGACCAGCTCTCCTTACGAGGCCCGAATTCAATTTTGTTGCTGTCAATTTGTGGTATCAGAGCTGTTTTTGAGTTGTTTTTGCAGAGAATTAACATGGCAATTCGAATTGGTAAAGGTGCTGGCAAAAGGAGACCCGTTGCCAATGCAGAAGTGTTGGAGACCTTGCATAGGTTCGAAGCCAGGATGGATGCCATGGAGCGAAGACAGCCTAGAGATCCTGAAGACATCAGTGAACCTGAATTAGAAGAAGCTTGAGAAATTGTTGAGATTCCTCCTGACATGAGGCTCCTCAGAACTGTTCTTGGGTCTGCAGTTAAGCCCAATATTGAAGTATCAAGTTTTGCAGGAGGACTAAATCCAGAGGAGCTGGTGGACTGGATTAATGAAATGAACAAGTGCTTTGACTATGAAGAAATGAGCAAAGATAAGAAGGTCAAGTTTGCAGTAACAAAGCTGAAGGGACATGTTACACTTTGGTGGGATGGAGTGCAAGCAGAAAGAAGGAGAGTTGGAAAGCAGCCTATCAAGAGCTGGACCAGAATGACGGCTAAGTTAAAAGGTAAATTCTTGCCTAGTGATTATCAGCTAACATTGTTTAGGAAAATGCAGAACCTGAGACAGAGGTTTCTGATAGTAAAGGAATACACGGAAGAATTCTATAGAGTAAGCATAAGAGCTAGGCAATTTCAAGACACAGCAGAGAAGATTGCCAGATATGTGAATGGTCTCAAACTGGAGATCCAAGATGAGATTGGTCTTCTGTCTCCTAAGACAGTTGAGGAGGCCTATCAGATGGCCTTGAAAGCAGAGGAGAAACTCCTGAGGAAGCAGTCTTCCAAAGGGAGAGGTACTTTCCGGGGAAAGGGAAGTCAGGGTGGTAGAGGAAAGCCTACTACACCTAGAGATGGAGCTAACAGTATCTCACCTCATAATGCATCTACAGAGGGTGATGCAAGAGGCAGAAGGATTTCTTACAGAGGAAGAGGAGGCAGAGGCAGAGGTAGAGAATTTAGGTGCTATAGATGTCATCAAGTGGGACACAAGCACTATGAGTGCCCAAAGAATATGGGTGCTGGTCCAAGAAATGTTGTTGTTTCCCAGGCTGGAGAAGAGGCAGCAATTGAAGAGGAAATCATACCAGAGAGAGGAGAGTCCTTGGTGGTTAATAAGGTCCTGTTGAAACCAGCCAAAGAGGTCACTGAGCCTGCACAAAGGAAGACTTTGTTTAGGAGCATATGCAAAGTCCAGGGGAAATGCTGCCAGCTCGTCATTGATAGTGGCAGCACAGACAATCTGGTTTCCACTGAAGTTATAGAGAATTTGAAGCTGAAGACAAGGGAGAATCCAACTCCCTACAGGGTGTCCTAGTTGCATAAAGGGCACCAGCTGATTGTAAAATAACAGTGTGAGATAGAGCTACAAATGGGCAAATACAAGGAAAAAGTCTTGTGTGATGTGATGCCCATGGATGTGTGTCACATACTGCTAGGTAGACCTTGGCAGTTTGACAGAGTAGCAGTGCATGATGGCAAGAAGAACACTTACAAGTTCTTAAAGGATGGGGTACATCATACATTGATACCCATGGAAGAAGGAGAGCCATCAAGCAGAGTGGTCGACCCAAAGGCCTTGTTGATGAGCAGGAAGGAATATCTACAGCAGATTGAAGAAGAAGAGGTAAGCTTTGCTTTAGTTTGCAAGCCTATATTAGTTTTTGCTTCTACAAAGATTTCTGATTTACCAATAGAAATCCAAGAGATGTTAGACAGTTATTGTGACATTGTTGTGGATGATTTACCTGATGAGCTGCCACCTGTGAGAAAGATCAGCCATCAGATAGATTTTATCCCTAGTTCAAATCTGCCAAATAAGGTAGCCTACAGAATGACTCCCATAGAAAATGAAGAAATCAGGAAGCAAGTACAGGAATTGGTGGACAAGGGACTGATCAGAGAAAGTTTGAGTCCATGTGTAGTACCAGCAGTATTGAGCCCGAAGAAAGATGGAGGCTAGAGGATGTGTACTGATTCCAGAGCAATCAATAAGATAACAATCAGGTACAGATTCCCTTTGCCTAGAGTTGAGGATTTAATGGATTGTTTGAGTGGTGCTAAATATTTTTCAAAGTTAGATTTTAAAAGTGGATATCATCAGATTAGAATAAGAGAGGGTGATGAGTGGAAAACTGCCTTTAAAACAAATGAAGGACTGTATGAATGGATGGTAATGCCTTTTGGGTTGTCAAATGCACCTAGCACTTTTATGAGACTTATGAATGAAGTGTTGAAAGAATTCATTGGTAAATTTGTGATAGTGTATCTGGATGATATATTAGTTTTCAGCAAAAATAAAGAAGAACACTTAAGGCATCTTAATTATGTCTTGAAGAAGTTGCACCAAGAGAAACTGTTCATTAACTTAAGGAAATTCTCATTCATGAAGGAAGAGTTGGTGTATTTGGGCTTTGTTGTTTCTGCAGAAGGATTGAAGATGGACCCAAAAAAGGTTAAGGCAATTGTGGAGTGGCCTTCACCCAGAAATGTTTTTGAGATTTGTACAAGTATGAAGAGGATGGTGCAGAAGAGGGACCAGCAGACAAGGAACAGATTGAGTGGGAAAATCAGCTACCTCCAGCACAACCATTACAACCACAGAAGATATTGGACAAAAGAGTGTTCAAGAAGACTAGAGGACAAGAGTACTTTCAGTACTTTATTAAGTGGAAGGACCAGCCAGAGGAAGATGCCACTTGGATGACTGAAGGAATGTTGCAGAATATAGGCAGATCAGCGAAAGAGCTCATGGACAGGAGTCCATGAAATAAAACTGCCCTCGGGAGTCTGATGCAGGGGAATTATACACTAGCCATCAATGTAGGAGTTTTGTCCACATGTTGTGGCTGGGAGGGTTCAGAATCATTCGAGTTTGTAACAACAAGGAGTCAATACCTTAGTTGTATGTTACTTTTAGAACAGTTAGAGTCAATAGAAGTCAAATAGGTTTGGATTCGATCCATTTTTCATGTTCCAGTTATTTGAATAAATTGTAATTAGGCTTTTGATTTACTAAAACGATCCTCACAGAGGAACCGAAGAGACAAATGTTGATGTATAAATGTAACCCCTGGATGCATTGAAGGGGGAGGATATTTTCACAGTAAAGATTGTGTGTGTTAAGAAATTGTTCTCTGTTGTATATATTTCGATGTTTGTTGATTATCAGTGTAGAGTGTAGACATACTGGTTCTGTGTATACAATTGCTTAATTCTGAAGTGTTCGAGCCTCCAGCGTAGTGTTAATTCGATGAAGAATATGTTGTGTTGAACCTTTGTTTCTGTGTTAATGGTTGAAAGTCTCTCTGTCTGTAGTCGTGTGTATAATCCCCCTCTGAATTTCTGAAGTAGGCCATGATGACATAGGAAACCAAGAATGGATGTATCATGCCCTTAACTTATGTGTCGAGCCATATTTGTGCACTAGTAGTATCGTTGCCATAGAGTCGTGAGCTTGGTTTGAATGGAAACCCCGCCTATAAAGGAAATATACTTGTTTTTTCCGTAGGTTAGACCCTGAGTTTGTGAACTGGAGTGAATAGAAAGGATAGCGTAACCCGACTTAAACCTTGGTCAATCACTGTTCCAAAATAGAGAGTGGGTTTGTGAACCAAACCATCCATATCGCACCGCCTTTGTGGGGTAAGCAGTATTTTCAATTCGGACACGATTCCATTGGTTGCCTGACACGTCAACAGGGAAAACCACCTTATCGCGTGCCATCGCGCGTTAAAGCTCGACTGTGGACCCAGCGCGATATCGACGTACGCCGTTGATCTGGAGGCAAGTTATCGAATGGTGGTCGCACTCGGAAGTAGCATGGAGGTTAATCCAAAGGTGTAGACGTTTATTTTGTTGAATCCGCATTGTGTGAGTGGGCTCGGGGCCTAAGGTTTGTTATGAATGTTTTAATTTAAATGTCATCGGATTATTGATATAAAGTTTCGAAGGGTGATAACCTTAGTATTAAGGTTCAGTGATAGAATTCAAGTTCGGGGATATATTAAAGTTTTCCCAAGTTTTCTTAATGTATTTATTTGTCAATTTCTCTGAAATTGATAATAAAATTACAGAAGAGTTGAGGAAGACTACGTGGAATGAACTGAGTTACTCCGAGAGAAAATGCTGACAGAGCTCCATTAGAGACCAGCTCTCCTTACGGGGCCCGAATTCAATTTTTTTGTTGTCATGGAGGTTTCTAGATGCAATCGAGAGTCTTATTAGGTTTTTAATTACCACATTCCTCCACTTTCCACCTTTGGCTTTAATGTTTTTCGAATCTTATGTCATAGCACTTTTCATGCTCCACTCTCATACATGTTTAGCGATCTTAATGATGCAACTTTGGGTTCTAGCACTCATCATTGGCACTCATCATTATCTATCCAGTGACAATTCTCCTGTAGTCTACTTAATTTGTGGGCAATTTTCTCTTCCTCCTTCCTACTTTTTTCTCAAAAATTATTAACCTCCACTACAACAAATCTCCCTTTGTTTCATATGCTCAATTTGGGTTTATTTTGATTTCTTGCTTTTGAATTTGGTTTATTGTTTGGACTTCACACTAGTCTTGATGGTTCAAATGAAGATGTTGTAGCTATGGTGAAGGAGGTAGATGTTTGTAATGGGCTCGAGAGCTCACTCACATGCTAAAACCTTAGCTCATATCTATAAGGAGTATATTCCTCCTCAAATACGAACTCAAATTAACGAGGTTGAAGTTAATCTCAAGGGTGAATGTTAATTTCTTTCAAACTATGAAGTAATTAAAGCCATGTTTGTATGGGTGTTGGATGTTGGGCACACCCGTGGTAGGAAAAATAAATATCTCTCTACAACTAACTTGTACTGACATATGGAATCTTATTTGGGTTGGATCCTCCTCGACAAGAATGATGAAAAGGAGGATATTATTTTAGTTTTGGATGACATCATACTACAACTTAAGGAGATGAATGAGCACTTGATGCATATTGAAACAATTATTGATCCTAGTTATGATCCTTATGGCCCTATTCTTGTTGCTCCTAGTCCAATTGACATGGGCACCTCTCATTCTATTTAATTTGATATGTCTCTTTATTGACATAATTTTTTATGTTTAGTAATTTTTTTACTCGGGATGCTACGGTCACTGCTTCTAAGATATACATCCAGCCATGGTCCTTATGTATTATTGAAGTTTCTAGAATTTTACAAATTTTAAGATATTATGGTATTAATTTGTTGGACATTTAAATTACACTTTTGGGCAAGTTTATATTCTATTAGTGGTTTGGTTTCCCATGTGGTGGGCCACTAACAAACAATTGCATTTTCCTTATGTAACCATCTATTACTAATAAAATATTTAATTTAATTAAAAAATGAAAATGATTGTCTCCACAAGAGTTCCCTCCATGAATATCCAAAGATAGCAAGAGGAAACCTTCCACATGTGTGCTATCCAAGAATAAACTATAAAAATAGAAAGGATACCAAGTAAAAAAGCATGTTATGCCACGGATATGATCCTCCTTATGTGTCACATGCCTGCTAATAACAACCTCCATAACCACCCCGAGTAAAATAATATATATGTGCCAAGTCAGAAAGGTGAGAGCACTTTCTATTCATGGTCAAAGACCCCAACTATAGCTAAAATATCCATGCAAGAAAAATGGGAGAACATCTACAAGAGGTGCGCCCTATAAAAATGTACCACATAACTACATCAACCACCTAACAAATCATAAAATATTCTCCATGTGAAGTACACACTAGGAGATGTGCCAATACATTTAGAAATCATCAATAAGATAATCCTTCATATACCATTTCATAAAATTATCAAACCAACACAATAGAGTATGACATGGAGAAGTATGCAACCTCTCTAAGAAACAAATAATAAATTTTGTGCCTTGAAAATTATGCCCAATAAGAGAGCACACCATAGGAAAGCTTCAATTAAGTCCAATCCACATGTATAATAGAGAGCTTAAGTTATTAACATTAATTGGGAAAAATTAAATCAATTTAACCATTAATTAGTTAAATCAACCTCACTGTGTCTGCACAAAGGTTAATGCCCATACATAACCATAGTCCTCTTATGAATTGGTCACCTACAAATTAAATCACCATGAACATGTGTGCTAATTGGTGTTCACTTTAATAAAGTTTTGCACCATGTAAATAAAATACGTAATCTTTAGCAAATTCCATCAATGATAATAACAAAACATAAATTCCAAATTAAAATGCACCGCCACCACATGATTATTACATCAAAATCATCATCTAATCCTTAGGAAAGGTTAGATCACCATAAAATAATGTAATAAATCCTCTCTATCTCAAACTAAAATAGCATATCAATGAGGGTATTGACATCATGAAACTCCTTTGACCTTAGGTGATGTCTATAAAATGTGTCATTATAAAGTTAAATAACCTTGAAAATCCTAACTAGATACCATGAATAATCTCATAAAAGCAACAACATAAGATAGAGAGAGGGGTACATAACAAAAATTTAACCCATATAACCACCAACTGTGTCCCCCATCACACATCCAAAATATGATGCTCATGAAGAACGCCCATTTTAGTGAAACCAAAAAACACCACATCATCATGCAAAGGTCATTAAGAAACTTCAACAAGCATGAAAGATATATATGATAATCATCACCATTTAACTCATATGGAGGTTATAATTGTATTCCATATCCTAGATAAGCATATATACCAAACCACCATAATCAAATACTATGCTCTGTATCCATCGAAAGTAAAACCAAGGGGTGATCTACAAGAATTGGACATGTAAGAAAACCACCAAGCAACTAACATAATCGTTATCCAACCAAGGAGAATTCAAATTTCCCTAATGAGAGATCTCCATCAAGTGATCAAAGGTAATGAAGAGAAGGGGCTCCATTGATATAAAATTGGAGGAGAGCTTCTCCTTCCTAAAAATTGACCGTCCTCTAACGCTTTGCAAGTAAACAAATGGGTCTTAATATAAACAAGTTTGATGATCTCTTCAAGGATGATGAATTAGTTTTCATATGAATTTTTAAAAACCAATATATTCAAATGAAACTCATAAAGGAAAACATGAAGAGAGATAAAACATAATTTGATGACGAATTTCACCCCTCTTGGGCTACATATCTGGGCCTGCTAACACAACTAAATTGTTCCATAGATTTCAATGGTAAAAGAGTACATGAAATGTGTTGACAAATGAGTGGTTTGTTTCCCCTTAAAGGAAACATTCTCCTACAAATAACTCTCACTCTAAAAATCATGACCATGTATAGTCAGTCATGAAACAGTCAACATGAAAATGGCTCTCACATCAATACCTTGTACTCCACCTGAAAATTGAGCATAACATGTACCACAACTCCACATTGACATATTGAAAATGTTGGAAATACTGAGAGGGGGAGTGAATCAGTATTTCTTTCAATTAGAGCATTAGTTAATCTTCAATTATTATCAGTGTTTATACAATGATAGCAGTAAACAAGAGGAACAAAAATGCACACATTTTTAAGGTGGAAACCCACTCCGGGACAAAAAACACCTAATGCTTTTCTAATAATTCTTTTCAACTCCAATTGAAAATAAAGCTCCAACTTCCTAGAATCTAGAAAAGCATTCTTCTCCAGCTCCCACTGGATGGATGCTCCAACGCCCAAGATTCTTCAGTAGTCATTGAACGGATGCACCAACACCCAATGAGCTACAACTCACCCTAGCACCACCCTACCACCCTATAGAAGAATAAAAGAAGAATGGACTCACGTACCAGGGAAAATGGTCCACTTTACAATAATATAGAATGATGTAGAAGAAGAAGATATACTAGACCATAACCCCAACTTTGACACAACCACCTAATGATGATCCTAGACCTCCCAACACTGCCTCTTCAACCCTTGGCAGATAGATACTAGTACAAATTGTACAATAATGTATTTACAATGACTAAGTACAATGATACCTTTACAATGATTGTATGCAGTGCTGCCCACTTGAAGACTTCCTATGATGAACTTCTTGCTGCTGTTATGCACCTTGGTTGCTGCTCTTATCATGCTACCCTCTGTTGCACCTTGTTTTACTTTTCTGTCGTAGAAAGTCTGGTCCTTTGCAACCCTTGACAACACATGATCTAGCTTTTTCTTGCCTTCTAGGAGCTTGATATTGAATCTGGTGTATCTCTGTCATTTCAGATCCTCAATATCTAATTTTTGGTCGTGTATTATTCCTCTGAGTCATCTTTCCAATTCCATAGGTCTGACCCAATTTGGATTCTTGAAGAGATATTTATACCCAATCTCTCACAATGCCCTAATTATGGATTGTTTCAGCAGAGCGCAATTGTACGGCATGCCACGTGTCATTGTTTCTTCATTTGTTTCTAAAATTGATAGAGTGAAAATTAAAGACTGTGCAATATCTATCACTTTTTACGAAATTCCAATCCGATACTCAGAGAGAGAGTTATGACGATTTTACCAAGGTCACTCCTTTGAGATGAATTTCAAGAGCCCGCAAAAACCCTTACTTCCACAGATCATATCTCCAAAAATGTTGCACAAATGGATCTGAAATTCATACTGCAGCTTCCTTAGGATTTCGGCTTTGCCTCATAAAAATTTCAGCTTTTGAGCCTTCGTATAAAAAAATTTAGAGCGAAAATTCCACGATGACCTGTTTCAGATGGCCGAATCCCTTGCCTAAGGAGGAAATGAAGATCACAATATATATGAATGCTTAAGCTGAGAGGGGCTTCAATAGGTGAACGTGGGAGGGATTTTAGGAGCATAAAAAATATTAATTATGACTTTTCAATGACCCATGCCCCAACCCCATGGGGTTTTAGCCCACTAACTGGGGTACAAGCTTCAAACATGAATATCTCTCAAACCGTGAAGAATTACATGGCGTGCCATATATCAACGGAAACATCTTGACAAGTAGAAACCATCAAAATCATTATTGACCTAGAATATATTAATTTGGTAGGTCAAACTTCCCATTTAATTTTGGGTTAGCCCCTGGTGCTTCTTGGGTTGACATCAATGACAGCCGCTGATCAACAATCTCCCCCTTTGGCATTGATGGCAACATAAGTACTCCCCCTGCGATAATGACACCTCTTCCTACAACATTCTCTCCCCCTTTGACATCAATGGCAAAGGGTAACTCCCCCTGAAACACAACCATCCTGCAGACATGTACACACTTCCACTCGCGCTGACACACAACCATCCTGCAAACCTGCACACACTTCCACTCCCCCTTTATATTCTGAAAAAGGAAAATCTAATGAGAACTTGGGAGAATCCCAAGCTTCTGGTGAAGATATTCCAATGCTGGCAAATATTTAATATGTGATTCTTTTGGTGCTGCTTGGAATCTTGCTACTTGTCCAACTGCTTGCATAACATCTGGCCGGGAGGCTATTACATATAGAAGACTAGTAATCATAGATCTGTACAAACTTTGATCCACATCCTTAGATGAGTCATCTATGCTCAATTTGCAACCAAGTAAAGACATCTCAAAATCACTTTGCACCTTTATAGAAAAATTCTTACTTAGTCGATCATCATTGCTACCAATTATTGTATCATCCTCTTTAGCTATTAGACATGCTTTAGTTGCTTCATCCAGAACATATATGTCGTTTGGAGCTCGACTTGCTGTAGCCACAATTTCACCATACACGCTTTTCCTGATTTCACATTTCGTGGAGTTGAATAGTATTGTGTGTCCTTGATCACACAATTGTCCAACACTGAGCAGATTGTGATTCATGTTTTCAACCAGTAGAACATTATTGGCTAGAGAATATTTGCTTCCGAGAGTGACAGTACCTGATCCTATAACATTTGAAGATCCATCATTTCCAAAGGACATGGTTCCATCCTTCTTCTCTTTCAGAGATACAAATTTATTTCTATCTCCATTCATATGCGTTGAGCAACCGCTATCAACATACCACACATCTTTGTTCTTTTGAGCCTTGAGAGCGAGAGCACAATTATCATTCTTCTTCTTCTTCCATGTTCGTTCATTATGTGGCTTCGAAGATTCTTCTAGAGGATTTTCAAGTCTGCAGTCTTTGGCTATGTGTCCAAAGTTTCGACATTTGTAACATTCAATATTATTTCTTAAATGTTCAAATCTATTGATGTTTCGCTGAGCCCTGGGAGGTTCATATTTGACAGATCTCCTGGAATTGTATTCGTTCTTAGGGTACGTGCGACATTCTACAGCTTTATGACCAAATTTTCCACATGAATAATAGTAGCCATAAAAAATATGTTGGTACCTGGATGGAAATTTTCGTTGAGGAATTGTCTTCCAAGGCTGTTCTTGCGAATCTTGTCTAATGAAGTCTACATGCATGTCAGATCTCATAGGTTCATTGTATTTTGTTGTAGAAGGTCCTGCTTCTTCTTCTTTGTAACCGATGCTAGTTTTGTCATTGTAAGATCGTTGATTGTTGATGAGTTCTTCCAATGCCCTTGAGCTGTTGGCATAGTTTTGGATAGTTTTTCCTTTCTTCACTTCCTCACGCAGTGAGACTACTTCGGCTTCTAATTCTTCCCTTTCTTGGTTACTTTCTTCCAACTTATTTTGAAGTGACTCTTCAATGCATTTGTGTTCTTCAACTTCAATTTTGAGACCTTGAACTTGTTCTTCAAGAGTTTTGGAACGGATCTTCTCCGCCTTGAGATCTTTTATAAGCTTGATTGCTTCCTCATAAAATTCATCTATGGTCCATCCTTCTTCTTTGTTGTTTGATACCTCTTGCTTATTGTGCTTGGGTTTATTGTGCTTGGCCATAAACAATACTCTCTCATTGGCTTCTTCTTCACTATCATTGTCTTCATCGGATGATGAGTTATCTTCTTTAGAGAGAAAGTTCCTTTTGGATCCTTGCTTGTTGAATTTCTTAAAGCCTTTCTTTCTCTTTGAGTTGCCATTACTTTTGTTTGGACATTTTGCTGCAAAATGCCCAACCTCATTACAGTTGAAACATATCAATGGAATTTTACCTTTGAATTGTCCCTTACCAATTTGTAGGTTTCTCGTGAAGTAAGCATATTCTTCATTTGAAAGACCTTCTTCATCATCTCCCTTTTCTTCACACTTGCAGGTGCATGTTTTTTCAATTGAAGGTTGTTTATCCTTATTGGTTTTCTTAGATGCAACGAACGTAGTTTCTAGATGCGAAGTACCCTCTTCTTCATCAAGTTTCATTTCATATGCTATGAGAACTCTATGAGAACTCTAAGACCGATACCTTTGGGTTGAATCTCCCTGGTAACGTTCTAAGAATCTTCCGTATAATAGTCTTCTCATCAACTGGCTCTCCCAATCCTTCCAGAGTATTGGTTATTTCATCGACGTATTGAAAGTATGCAGCAATGTTGCAATCTTCTTTCATTCTGAGTTGCTCAAATTTTTCTCTATAGATTTGAAGCTTTGCTTCTTTGACATTTGATTCACCTGCAGATATATTCTCAAGCTTGTCCCATACATTTTTGGCGGTTTTGCAACCCAACACCTTATGATAAGCAGATTCAATAATTCCACTGATAATAATATTCTTTGATTTTTCATCATTTACCAAATTCTTCTTACCTTGTTCATTCGTGGTTGATGTAAATCTATTTTGAACAGTGTCCCATACTTCGTAACCTTGCGCCAAGAGATAGACCTCCATTCTTCCTTTCCAAAGTGCATAATTATTTTCACTAAATAGAGGTACACCATTCTTGGTATGCTCCATGACCTCCTTCCAGCTGTTAAACTGCTAGTGAAGGAACCAAGCTCTGATACCAATTGTTGGAAATACTGAGAGGGGGGGTGAATCAGTATTTCTTTCAATTAGAGCATTAGTTAATCTTCAATTATTATCAGTGTTTGTACAATGATAGCAGTAAACAAGAGGAACACAAATGCACACAGTTTTAAGGTGGAAACCCACTCCGGGACAAAAACCACCTAATGCTTTTCTAATAATTCTTTTCAACTCCAATTGAAAATAAAGCTCCAACTTCCTAGAATCTAGAAAAGCATTCTTCTCCAGCTCCCACTGGATGGATGCTCCAACGCCTGAGATTCTTCAGTAGTCACTGAATGGATGCACCAACACCCAATGAGCTACAACTCACCCTAGCACCACCCTACCACCCTATAGAAGAATAAAAGAAGAATGGACTCTTGTACCAGGGAAAATGGTCCACTTTACAATGATATAGAATGATGTAGAAGAAGAAGATATACTAGACCATAACCCCAACTTTGACACAACCACCTAATGATGATCCTAGACCTCCCAACACCGCCTCTTCAACCCTTGGCAGATAGATACTAGTACAATTTGTACAATAATGTATTTACAATGACTAAGTACAATGATACCTTTACAATGATTGTATGCAGTGCTGCCCACTTGAAGACTTCATATGATGAACTTCTTGTTGCTGTTATGCACCTTGGTTGCTGCTCTTGTCATGCTACCCTTTGCTACACCTTGTTTTACTTTTCTACCGTAGAAAGTCTACTCCTTTGCAACCCTTGACAACACATGATCTAGCTTTTTCTTGCCTTCTAGGAGATATTGAATCAGGTGTATCTCTGTCATTTCAGATCCTCAATATCTTATTTTCAGTCCTGTAGTAGTCCTCTGAGTCATCTTTCCAATGCCACAAGTCTGACCCAATTTGGATTCTTGAAGAGAGATTTATACCCAATCTCTCACAATGCCCTAATTATGGATTGTTTCAGAAGAGCGTAATTGTACGGCGTGCCACGTGTCATTGTTTCTTCATTTGTTTCTAAAATTGATAGAGTGAAAATTAAAGACAGTGGAATATCCGTCACTTTTTACGGAATTCCAATCTGATACTCAGAGAGAGATTTATGACGATTTTACCAAGGTCACTTCTTTGAGATGAATTTTAGGAGCCTGCAAAAACCCTTACTTCCACAGATCATATCTCCAAAAATATTGTGCAAATTGATCTGAAATTTTTACTGCAGCTTCCTCAAGGTTTCGGCTTCACCTCATAAAAATTTCAGCTTTTTAGCCTTCGTATAAAAAAAGTTAGAGCGAAAACTCCACGATGACCTGTTTCAGATGGCCGAATCCCTTTCCTAAGGAGGAAATGAAGATCACAATATATATGAATGCTTAAGTTGAGAGGGGCTTCAAAAAGTGAACGTGGGATGGATTTTAGGAGCATAAAAAATATTAATTATGACTTTTCAATGACCCATGCCCCAACCCCATGGGGTTTTAGCCCACTAACTAGGGTACAAACTTCAAACATGAATATCTCTCAAACCGTGAAGAATTACATGGCGTGCCATATATCAACGGAAACATATCGACAAGTAGAAACCATCAAAATCATTATTGACCCAGAATATATTAATTTGGTAGGTCAAACTTCCCATTCAATTTTGGGTTAGCCCCTGGTGCTGCTTGGGTTGACATCAATGACAACCGCTGATCAACAATCTCCCCCTTTGGCATTGATGGCAACACAAGTACTCCCCCTGCGATCATGACACCTCTTCCTACAACATTCTCTCCCCCTTTGACATCAATGGCAAAGGGTAACTCCCCCTGAAACACAACCATCCTGCAGACCTGTACACACTTCCACTCACGCTGACACACAACCGTCCTGCAGACCTGTACACACTTCCACTCCCCCTTTATATTCTGAAAAATGAAAATCTAATGAGAACTTGGGAGAATCCCAAGCTTCTGGCAAAGATATTCCAATGCTGGCGAATATTTGATATGTGATTCTTTTGGTGTTGCTTGGAATCTTGCTACTTGTCCAACTGCTTGCATAACATCTAGTCGGGAGGCTATTACATATATAAGACTACTAATCATAGATCTGTACAACCTTTGATCCACATCCTTAGATGAGTCGTCTATGCTCAATTTGCAATCAAGTAAAGACATCTCGAAATCACTTTGCACCTTTGTAGCAAAATTATTACTTAGACGATCATCATTGCTACCAATTATTGTATCATCCTCTTTAGCTATTAGACATGCTTTAGTTGCTTCATCCAGAACATATATGTCGTTTGGAGCTCGACTTGCTGTAGCCATAATTTCACCATACACGCCTTTCCTGATTTCACATTTCGTGGAGTTGAATAGTATTGTGTGTCCTTGATCACACATTTTTCCAACACTGAGCAGATTGTGATTCATGTTTTCAACCAGTAGAACATTATTGGCTAGAGAATCTTTGCTTCCGAGAGTGACAGTACTTGATCCTATAACATTTGAAGATCCATCATTTCCAAAGGACACGGTTCCATCCTTCTTCTCTTTCAGAGATACAAATTTAATTCTATCTCCAGTCATATGCATTGAGCAACCGCTATCAACATACCACACATCTTTGTTCTTTTGAGCCTTGAGAGCGAGAGCACAATTATCATTCTTCTTCTTCTTCCATGTTCGTTCATTCTGTGGCTTCAAATATTCTTCTGGAGGATTTTCAAGTCTGCAGTCTTTGGCTATGTGTCCAAAGTTTCGACATTTGTAACATTCAATATTATTTCTTAAATGTTCAAATCTATTGATATTTCGCTGAGCCCTGGGAGGTTCATATTTGACAGATCTCCTGGAATTATATTCATTCCTATGGTACGTGTGACATTCTACAGCTTTATGACAAAATTTTCCACATGAATAACAGTAGCCATAAAAAATATGTTGGTACTTGGATGGAAATTTTCGTCGAGGAATTGTCTTCCAAGGTTGTTCTTGCGAATCTTGTCCAATGAAATCTTCATGCATGTCAGATCTCATAGGTTCATTGTATTTTGTTGTAGAAGGTCCTGCTTCTTCTTCTTTGTAGCCGATGCCAGTTTTGTCATTGTAAGATCGTTGACTGTTGATGAGTTCTTCCAATTCCCTTGAGCTGTTGACATAGTTTTGGATAGTTTTTCCTTTCTTCACTTCCTCACGCAGCGAGACTACTTGGGCTTCTAATTCTTCCCTTTCTTGGTTACTTTCTTCCAACTTCTTTTGAAGTGACTCTTCAATGCATTTGTGTTCTTCAACTTCAATTTTGAGACCTTGAACTTGTTCTTAGGGATTTTTGGAACGGATCTTCTCCGCTTTGAGATCTTTTATAAGCTTGATTTCTTCCTCATAAAATTCGTCTATGGTCCATCCTTATTCTTCGTTGTTTGAAACCTCTTACTTATTGTGCTTGGGTTTATTGTGCTTGGCCATAAACAATACTCTCTCATTGGCTTCTTCTTCACTATCATTGTCTTCATCGGATGATGAGCTATCTTCTTTAGAGAGAAAGTTCCTTTTGGATCCTTGCTTGTTGAATTTCTTAAAGCCTTTCTTTCTCTTTGAGTTGCCATTACTTTTGTTTGGACATTTTGCTGCAAAATACCCAACCTCATTACAGCTGAAACATATCAATGGAAGTTTACCTTTGAATTTTCCCTTACCAATTTGTAGTTTTCTCGTGAAGTAAGCATATTCTTCATCTGAAAAACCTTCTTCATCATCTCCCTTTTCTTCACACTTGCAGGTGCATGTCTTTTCAATTGAAGGTTGTTTATCCTTATTTGTTTTCTTAGATGCAACAAACACAATTTCTAGATGCGAAGTACCCTCTTCTTCATCAAGTCTCATTTCATATGCTATGAGAACTCCATGTAATTCCTCTTTGTTGAGTTTGTTCAGATTTGCACTGTATTCAAAGACTGATACCTTTGGGTTGAATCTCCCTAGTAACATTCTAAGAATATTCTGTATAATAGTCTTCTCGTCAACTGGCTCTCCCAATCCTTCTAGAGTATTGGTTATTTCATCAACGTATTAAAAGTATGCAGCAATGTTGCAATCTTCTTTCATTCTGAGTTGCTCAAATTTTTCTCTATAGATTTGAAGCTTTGCTTCTTTGACATTTGAGTCACCTGCATATATATTCTCAAGCTTGTCCCATACATTTTTTGCGGTTTGGAAACCCAACACCTTATGATAAGAAGATTCAATAAGTCCACTGATAATAATATTCTTTTATTTTGCATCATTTACCAAATTCTTCTTACCTTGTTCATCCGTGGTTGATGTAAATCCATTTTGAACAGTGTCCCATACTTCGTAACCTTGTGCCAAGCGATAGACCTCCATTCTTCCTTTCCAAAGTGCATAATTATTTTCACTGAATAGAGGTACACCATTCTTGGTATGCTCCATGACCTCCTTCCATCTGTTAAACTGCTATTGAAGGAACCAAGCTCTGATACCAATTGTTGGAAATACTGATAGGGGGGGTGAATCAGTATTTCTTTCAATTAGAGCATTATTTAATCTTCAATTATTATCAGTGTTTGTACAATCATAGCCGTAAACAAGAGGAACACAAATTCACACAGTTTTAAGGTGGAAACCCACTCCGGGACAAAAACCATCTAATGCTTTTCTAATAATTCTTTTCAACTCCAATAAAAAATAAAGCTCCAACTTCCTAGAATCTAGAAAAGAATCCTTCTCCAACTCCCACTGGATGGACGCTCCAACGCCCGATATTCTTCAGTAGTCACTGAACGGATGCACCAACACCCAATGAGCTACAACTCACCCTAGCACCACCCTACCACCCTATAGAAGAATAAAAGAATAATGGACTCCTGTACCAGGGAAAATGGTCCACTTTACAATGATATAGAATGATGTAGAAGAAGAAGATATACTAGACCATAACCCCAACTTTGACACAACCACCTAATGATGATCCTAGACCTCCCAACACTGCCTCTTCAACCCTTGGCGGATAGACACTAGTACAATTTGTACAATAATGTATTTACAATGACTAAGTACAATGATACCTTTACAATGATTGTATGCAGTGCTGCCCACTTGAAGACTTCATATGATGAACTTCTTGCTGCTGTTATGCACCTTGGTTGCTGCTATTGTCATGCTACCCTCTGCTACACCTTGTTTTACTTTTCTGCCGTAGAAATTTTGGTCCTTTGCAACCCTTGACAACACATGATCTAGCTTTTTCTTGCCTTCTAGGAGCTCGATATTGAATCTGGTGTATCTCTGTCATTTCAGATCCTCAATATCTAATTTTTGGTCCTGTAGTAGTCCTCTAATTCATCTTTCCAATGCCATAGCTCTGACCCAATTTGGATTCTTGAAGAGAGATTTATACCCAATCTCTCACAATGCCCTAATTATGGACTGTTTCAGCAGAGCGCAATTGTACGGCGTGCCACGTGTCATTGTTTCTTCATTTGTTTTTGAAATTGATAGAAAAAAAAGTAAAGACTGTGTAATATCCGTCACTTTTTACGGCATTCCAATCCGATACTCAGAGAGAGAGTTATAACGATTTTACCAAGGTCACTTCTTTGAGATGAATTTCAGGAACCTGCAAAAACCCTTACTTCCACAGATCATATCTCCAAAAATATTGCGCAACTTGATATTAAATTTGTATTGTAGCTTCCTCAGGATTTTGGCTTCGCCTCATAAAAATTTCAGCTTCTGAGCCTTCATAGAAAAAAAATTTAGAGCTAAAATTCCATGATGACCTGTTTCAGATGGCCGAATCCCTTGCCTAAGGAGGAAATGAAGATCACAATATATATGAATGCTTAAATTGAGAGGGGCTTCAACAAGTGAACGTGGGAGGGATTTTAGAAGCATAAAAAATATTAATTATGACTTTTCAATGACCCATGCCCCAACCCCATGGGTTTTTAGCCCACTAACTGGGGTACAAACTTCAAACATGAATATCTCTCAAACCGTGAAGAATTACATGGCGTGCCATATATAAACGAAAACATCTCAACAAGTAGAAACCATAAAAAGCATTATTGACCCAGAATATATTAATTTGGTAGGTCAAACTTCCCATTCAATTTTGGGTTAGCCCTTGGTGCTGCTTGGGTTGACATCAATGACAATCGCTGATCAACAGAAAAGAGCTTTCCTCAAAACACATAATGAGAAAAACTTAAGAATCACTGCACCATAGAAGTCACAAATGTTGCAGATAAAATATGAAGGCTGTAAAACCCCTACAAGGTTCTCTCCATGCTCAAAGGCCTTCGAAACTGCTTCAAACCATTGATTGACCCTAGTGCAAAAAGACTCAAACATGCAGAAAGACCTTCCAGAAATGCTCCAGTCAATAACAGAAGCTGCCAATGGATTCAAAATGACCAAAAACCCCTATCTAGGCTCTTCTTGAGCTCAAAAAGGTTTCAAACTGAGCAAGTTATGGCTCTCCAAACATAGATTTTCTATTTATCCCTCAATTTTGCTAAACCCCCTAACTGTGTGACAATTTCACCCACAATAGGTGCATTTTTTCACTTTTTTAATTCACCCAATAACCCCATAGGCACAAAATTAAGGCTATATGTCACGCCATAAAGCCAGGGGCTGGAGCCAATGTTCTGCCCCCACCGGATAGGCTCCTTTTCCTTCAGGCAGGTGGTTGCATGGAGTGTGATGTGGTTGGGGCTAACCGCCCACCCCAAAGGGCTAGCTCCCGGACTTTGTTCGTCAGTTAGGCATCGATATTGTGACCTGGGGCCAAGCCTTAAACTCTGCCCCTGTCGAACTCGGCTCCACGCCGATCTCATGGTGCACCATAGCACCAAGGGTTGGGGCTTAATCCCCGCCCCACTCCAGTAACTCATCCCTTAGCTCGTGCAGGTTCTCATGGTGGTGGTCATGACCAGGGCTAGATATAAGTGCCCATCCTTATCCTTCGAGCCCTTAACTCCTCGTCGCTCAGTCCTATGGACTGACCCATGACAAGGAGCTAGCCCCTGCTCCATTGCAGCTTTGCTCCCATGTCGGGGTTCTATGGGTGCAACATGACCGGGAGTTAAGGCTCACCGCTCAACCCCTTCCCCCAAACACGCCATACATGTGACTTTAAATATATGTGACAGATATATAGGTTAAGAACCAACATGTAAGAGAGATGGTAGAGCTATGGACTTTATAGTGGAAGGTCATGCGGTCTATCCCCACCGAGGCCTCCGAGCCCAATTTTTTTTTTTTTGACCAATAAAGATGTGCAATGTGTTGGCTTCTAGTTAGGCCATGTGGCAGTCTTCTATTGTTAAACCAAATCAACACTTCGACAAATCAAATTGTGCCAACCTACATTTGTATGAACTCGATACTTGGAGAGTTGTGATTGGTCCATCCTACGCCCAATTGGCATGTTGACGTCATCATGACATCATCTATACAGACTGCCCAGTAAGCCTACCTGCAAAAAAAAATTGTGTTGGTCAAAAACTTCAGAACATAATAACTTTGTCATACGACATTGGATTGAGGCGATTCAAGTGTCCTTGGAATCATAAGGATGAACATTATGACTTGACATTGATTTCGAATGATTCTGAGAACTTTCATTTTTTATCCAAATTTTGATCTTCGGATCATACCTCCGCAATAGGAACTTTTGGACCCCAAAATTTTATCTTCTCCTAAAGAAAAAAAATGAGGTAAAATCTCATAAACATTCCCCATATCAATCATTTATGTTATGTTTCAATTAGTTCCTTCAAGCTCCAATCAAGGTACTCCACCTATCCTCTACGTGAAGTTCTTACCTTCATGTCAAGAATCGAGCCACAATTCTTATAACCATGTAGGAACAGAAACTTTGATGAATGGAATCTGAACATTCTCTCCAAACCATATTTATTAGCTCAAACAAACTTCATCTTGAAGTTCCTCTTTGTTGAATACAAACTTGATTTTCCATCGTGGAAATCAAAATCAACTCATTGCTTTCTATGCATTAATTCAAACTTTGTTTTACTGTCCTCAAACTGCACTTGTACACAAAGGTACTCTGGCTGCAATAATTCAATGGAACATTTGGATTTTTCCACATAACATAGTCATTTCCTGTACAATCTTTATCAAATATTTCATTCACAACAAGCTTCATCTTGAAACACTTGTACCAATGAGTACATGACGCAACTATAGACATATTAGATGACATACAAATGTTCATCCCAAAAATTCCTCAAACAATTGGACTCGTTAACAAGCCAACACAACATGACATCTCAAAGGAAAACATACTTGTCACAAATAAGTGATTATTCTTGTTTTCACTTTACAAAGTACCCAAAATGGTAATGAACAACAAGTATTCACAATTTACAAAGCAACAAACTATACAAAACAATCTATCCAAATTTTGTCTCTCCTAGGTTTATGGGTTCTCTTTCTACATCTTCTCTACTTTGAAGACTGCCTTAGGAACTACACCAGTATCCTCTTTGCCACTTGTCGCTTTCCTTCAATGGATTTCATGACCTCTTTGTCCTTCTTGGGACAAATTTAAGGATGAAGTTTCCGACAACTTTCATTTCTGTTGAATTTCTTTAACCTTGGGTCTAGGTTAGAGTCTTAAAATCACTGACGCTACCACACCAAAAATCTCAACTATAACTACTTTGCACAATGGAATATAAAAAAAAAAAAAAAAAAGGTAAATCACACATGCACAAAATATAGACAACTTTTTAATTTTTCAACCCAACTTCGTTATATTAACAACATATAATACAAAAATATGTGGCTGCCATACCAGGGATAATGGCCCTCATACATCCACTAGCACAAGATACAAAACAAGATACTTTGACCATCTGGTTGTATCATGCTATATCAGCTCCTCTCAGTCATACCATGTACATGCCTGGTCCTTCGGCTCTCGATCTGCAGCTCTTGCATCTATCAATGCTCCAAGTCCATCTGGCCACTAAATCTTGGTTATCCAATCTTCTCTCTAGTTGGCCCTTCATCCATCAAGGGCACAACACATCGAGACTCTTGTCGAGTTGTTCACAGATCCACTTGTGAGCAACTCTCAATCTGCCCACTACTTCTCCTCAACTACTTAGGGACTTTAGCCCACTATGGTCTTCATGCGCTGCTCCGATGATGACCAACACAGGGCACGGAGGGCTACCACCTATCACTGCAAGATTTCCATATCCCATAATGAACACGGGCTAGGAGGATTGCCGATCATCTGTTGTAGAAGTCCTTCTCCACACATAAATCTCGAGCTCCATAATCCTACTCTTGGTTGGCCAAAACCTTGAGTTCCACAACTGTCAGGCTATCAATCACCTTTGTCCATTAAGGTTTTGCACTTCGGCTCCAACATGGACATTATCATGATGTCCTCTAGCAAACCATAAGTGCCCAATATCATCCACACTTGGGCCTCTCTCACGCTGCCCTCCAACAATCCATGAGAGATGAAGTCCACGTCGTAGCATCTGCTCCTAGTTAGGGAATCCCCACACTTGGGAGACCCTTACTAATGGTTTCCCACAGAATCCACCAATCCGCCCTTTGCTTCTACAATAGAGGAGTTATTGCACAAATCTAGGTACCATCAATATGTCTTCACCTAGTACACCATCAATCCCTCATACATGGGTCCATCTGCAACAGACCTTATTGTTGTCATGTTGCCTTCCGATCTGATGTGCCTACTATCACCTTGGCTGCTTGGTAGGCCTCCCAAAAATCCATGTGGTCTCCTCCAAACAACTCCTAAGTCCTCCTCAAGTTTCCCATCAAACTAATCCATGCAATAGTCAACACTTTGACCTAAAACTACATCGTTGGTTCTGCTCCTAGGAAGATCATTCACCTCATCAGAAGATCATCCACGTGGCACCTACAGGCTTCTCTAATCATGTTCCAAGCACGGTCAACCCTTGATCCAAAACTCCTCCACAAAACGTTGTTTCCCTACACTTGCGAGATCCTGCACTCTTGCGTTCCTGTACTCTCGTGTTCCTGTACTCATGTTCCTATACTCACGCATTCCTATACTCACACGTTCATATACTCACGCATTCATGTACTCACGTTCATGTACTCGTGCTTCCTATACTCGCGTGCTCATGTACTCGCACTTCCTGCACTCACGTGTTCCTGTACTCACATTTATGTATTCATGCTTCCTGTACTCACATGTTCCTATACTTGCATTCTTGTACTCACGCGTTCTTGTACTTGTGTTCTTGTACTCATGCTTCCTTGATGTGTAGACTATGAAGGATGCTTCTTGGATGTTCGAATTCTCTCACACTCACCCTCCTTTTATACACAAATGAGAGGCTCCTAAAACATCATGATCTATGGGCTACCACAACTTGTCCATGTCAACTTTACACCAAGCCGACCTTGACACATAAGTGTAACCCCAACACATAACCTCAAAAATTCATATCTCTTCAACAACAACTCAGAATCGAATGATTCTCAATGCGTTGGATTTGTCTTCTCATTTACTATCATCTTCATCATTCACATGTCATAATATCATCACGGTTTTGGCACAAAAATCGATGGGTGAAAATCCCCAAGCTTGGGTTTCAAGCTCGCGAGCCCATTTGTGGTGCTTTGACCTCCAACCCTCGAACACTAGGGCTTGGAGTACCTCCCAAGCTACACAAAAATCAATACTCCCTCTTAGCAACAGAGGTACTTCCAAGACTAGGAAGTATCCAACATCATCCGGCGACGACACTATCCCATATGACATCCATCACTACAGCATACCCTGTACATGAATCTGAAAATCTTGGTAGTGCCTCTATGTCATCACATCTGAACCTGAAGATCCAAAACCTTCATAGGGTTGCTCCCTCTGAGGCTAGACCCCCTTTTGAGCCTACATGATCTCTACTGTCTTAGTCCTACAAGCACTCATCCTCCTAGATCAAATTCCGCTCGTGAAAATCCATCTAATCTCGAATATGCAACACCACTGTCCAATGAATATTCTAGCCTAGCAAACTGTAGTCCATCACATGAAGCCATCTCGATCAACCTGATCTTGTTCATGCCAAAGAAACCCTTGATTTGTCCCAACCATCCATTAAAAATCAACAGAAGTCCACAATCAACAATCTACCCTACAACAAATTGTTGTTCACCAGGCTCACCACCAATCTGCTAGAACTCCCAGCCCATCTTGCCATGTAACCTATCAATACCACATCTCCATATCTTCAGCTAAACCCTCTGCTCCATGATCTAGACACCGATAACTCCCTCTGAGTTGCTTCGTTGTGCACAATTTGATTCACTATCTCTCAAAGTAGATCAAATACGTTGTGGTACCATGTTTAATTTCTATGACCTCGGGTCTAGGTTAGAGTATTAAAATCATTGAAGTTACCAAACCAAGAATCTCAACCAGAACTACTTTGCACAATGGAATATAAACAACAGTCAATTATACATTCACTTAATATAGACAACTTTTTAATTTTTTAACCCAACTTCGTTATATTAACAACATATAATACAACTATATAGGGCTCTCGTACCAGGGATAATGGCCCTCATACATCCACCAGTACAAGATACAAAACAAGATACTCTTACCATTTGGCTGTAGCATGCTCTAGCATCTCCTCTCGGTTGTACCCTATACCTTCTCGGTCCTTCGGCTCCCAATCTGCAACTCCTACCTCTATCAATGCTCCAAGTCCATTTGGCCACTAAGTCTTGGCTATCCAATATTCTCTCTAGTTTTCCCTTCCTCCATCAAGGGCACAACACATTGAGACTCATGTTGAGTTGTTCACAACTCCACTTGTGAGAAACTCTCAATCTGCCCATTGCTACTCCTCAGCTACTTAGAGACTTCAACCCATTATGGTCTTCTTGTATTTCTCTGATGAAGTCCAACATAGGGCACGAAGGATTGCCACCTACCACTGCAATATTTCCATCTCCCACAAATAACACAGGATAAGAGGACTGCCCATCATCTATTATAGAATTCCTTCTCCACACACAATTCTCGGGCTCTACAATCCTGCTACTGGTTGGCCAAACCCTTGAGCTCCACAAATGTCAGGCTAGCAGTCACCTTTTTCCATCAAGGTGTTGCACTTTGGCTCCAACATGGAAAATATCACGATGTCCTCCAACAGACCATAAGTGCCCAATCTCGTCCACACTTCGGCCTCTCTCACGCTGCCCTCCAACAATCCACAAGAGACCAAGTCCATGATGTAGCATCTTCTCCTAATTAGGGCATACCCACATCTGGGAGACCCTTACTCATGGCTTCCCATAGACTACACCAATCTGACTTTTGCTTTTGTAATAGAGGATCTATTGCACAAATCTAGGCACCATCAATATGTCCTCGCCTAGGACACCATCAATCCATCATATGTTGGTCCATCTGCAACACACCTTGTTGTTTTCCTCTTGCCTTTCGATCTAATGTGCATGTTGTCACCTTGGCTGCTTGGTAGGCCTCCCAAAAATCCATATGGGCTCCTCTAAACAACTCCTAAGGCCTCCTAGAGCTTCCCATCAAACTTATCCATGTAATAGTTAACACTTTGACCCAAAACTACATTGTTGGTTCTGCTCCTAAGAATATCCTTCACCTCCTCGGAATATCATCCACATGGCACCAACAAATTGCTCTAATCCCGATCCAAGCACAATTAAACCTTAACCCAACACTCCTCCACAAAAATTTGGTGTCCTTCACTTGCGAGTTTCTACACTCACGTGTTCCTAAATTCACGTGTTACTGCACTCGCGTTCTTGCACTCACGCATTCCTGCACTCACTTATTCCTACACTCTCGTGTTCATGTACTTGTATTCTTGTACTTGTGCTCCCTGTAATCACGTGTTTCTATACTCATGTGTTCATGTACTCGTGTTCTTGGACTCGCATTCATGTACTCACATTCATGTACTAGTGTTCTTGTACTCGTGCTTCCTTTACTCATGTGTTTCTATACTCACATTCATGTACTCACGCTTCCTGCACTCACCCACTCATGTACTCGCGCTTCTTGTACTCACGCTTCCTGTACTCACATTATTGTACTTACGCTTCCTATACTCATGCGTTCTTGTACTCGCACTTCCTTAATGTGTAGACTATGAAGGATTCTTCGTGGATGTTCAAATTCTCTCACACTCACCCTCCTTTTATACACAAATGAGGGGCTCCTAAAACATCATGATCTAAGGGCTTCCATAAATTTTCCATGTCAAATTTACACCAAGTCGACCTTAACACATAAGTATAACCCCAACACATAACTTTCAAATATCATCTCTTCAACAATAACTTGAAATCGGACGATTATCGATGTGTTGGATTCATCTCGTCATCTACTATTATCCTCATTCATCAAATGTCATAATATCATCAGGGTTTTGGCCCAAACATCAATGGGTGAAAAACCCCAAGCTTGGGTTTCAAGCCCACAAGCCCATTTGTGGCACTTTAACCTCCAACCATCGAACACCAAGGCTTGGAGTACCTACCAAGCTACACAAAAATCAACAACTCCCACGCCCATTCATGTTATAATGGGTACAAAAATACTTTCACTTTCCCATCGATAAGGAAGTCTTCAAATTTGAGGGAGGTTCTTCATGCTTTATTATAAGAATTTGGTCCATTCTTTTGACCATCACTTTGTGTTGCTCACTATCAGCCACACAAAGGTCTGTTGCATCATGAAATTGTTGGAAATGTTGTCATTGATGGAAAATGAGATGACAAAGGAGGAGCACCTGAAACATCAGCCAAGGAGAAGAGGAAGCAAAAAGAGAGGTAGCAGAGACATCAAAAAGAGAAGTAAGGGAGCAGCATCAGTCGAGCAGAGGATAGCAAAGAAGCAGAGAGCTATTCAAGGTGCAGAGTAATGAGGGCCATTGGATTTTGAAAAAGGGGCAGAGTTAAGAGAAGAAGAAGTTCTACCAAGACAAGAAGAAGTGTTTGCAGGTGGATTCATTTGTATCTATGGGAGGAATTGTTCAGCATTACATGAGTATGATGAGACTCTGTAATTGGGAGTATAAATGGCTCCTATGTGCAATTAACTGTGCATGGATGATTGTGAGTCTATCAGGGTTTATAAACAGAGTTGAATAAACCCTGTGGCAAAGGAGAAGTACCTGGACCAGCAATAAGGCAATGGAGGCAGAAAAGACAGAGACAGATAAAGGAGGCAGCAAAGAAGCGAACAAAGGAAGCAAAGGAGAAAGGCGGAAGAAGACTGTCGAAATGTAACAGTCAAACAGCAGAGCAGAAGCAACGGTAGAGACAGAGAAAAAAAAGCACAGCTAAGGCAGAGGCAGAGGCAGAGCCGTTATCACAGCAGAGGCAGAGCCATTTTTTATAGAATTGAACCATGGCAAACCTACATATTATTCCGAGAATCACTACCCCGGCTGGTAGATACACTAAACATATAAACCTTATTCCGAGAATCATTACCCAGCCGGGCGTTACATATAACATAAACACAATTCCAGGAATCGTATAACCCAAGCAGCAAAATATATATATATATATATATATATATATATATATAAATCTCTCATTCCGGGAATCGTTACCCACGCTGGAGTATATATGCAGCGCATTACATATATTTCATCTTATGCACAAAGGTCCAAAGCATATATATTAAACTATATGGAGCGCTTTATGATCGAAAGAACCAAAGTACCATAAGGTGGGACCCTTTCCCAATCGCATCGGAGAAGACTATGCAGCGGAACAGGTAAACAAAGAATTGTGATTGCGATGAAAGCTTGGAACCGATGGGCATATATATATTATAGTTATGGATGCGAGATTAAGAATACAAAAGGTTTGTTCGGATTTAAGTCAAACAAAAGTCTTATGCTCTGGGACCCTCACCTAATCGCATCGGAGAAAGGATTGGCAGCGGAACATATCGAAAAGAGTTTTGATTGAGTTCCAGACCCGATGGGTATATGAATTATGATTCAAACGTATTTGAAGTCCAGCCTAATCGCATCGGATCAAAGTAATCACATTGGAGATTATAAGGGTAGCGGAACGTATAAACCAAAGAATTGCGATTGCGATTGAGAGCCCGGATCCGATGGGCATATAAACAGTGGCTTGATAAGTTTGAAATTTGGCTTAATCGCACCGACTCAAAGCCTATATAAGTGCATAAAACAAAGTATTATATAGTGGGACCTCTTACCAAATTGCATCGAAGAAAAACAAGGCAGCGGAACGCATAAACCAAAGAATTGCAATTGCGATTGAGAGCCCGGACCCGATGGGCTTATAAACCATGAGTAACAAGTATTTGAAGTCCGGCATGATCGCATCGAAATAATCTAATCACATCGAAGAATATAAAGGGAGCGGAATGTCCATACAGGAACTTGCGATTGCGATTAAGTTCTGGACCCGATGGGTTTATAAAACATAATGAAGAGACCGGAACCCTGCGTAAAAGAGCGGAACCGTGACCCGATGAATAGTGACGGCAGTTTATGGTTTTCATCGCACCACCTTTACACGGTGGGCGGTATTTGAGGAGTTGGGAGTGATTCCATAGATCATTCAACACGTGGCAAGGTGGACCCATGAAAAACCGCCTCCCACTGCGCGCCATCGCGCGTTAACCATCGACCAAAGATGCAGTGCGATATTGATACATATTGTTGATCTGGGAAGATTACATCGGACGGTGGCTATGTTTGGAAGGTGCGCGAAGGATAACCCAAGTACAGCATGCCATCGCGCATTATTGCTCGTGCAAGTTGCCCGAGCAATATCCGTCGGATTGGATGTTGCAGCGCGATGGAACGTGAGCCCTCTGATTGGGTCGATTGTTAGCGCTGGGCCCCAGTTTAATTTATATTGCTCATTGTTAAGGTCTGTGGGTTTAACAAAGGTATGACATTTATAAGTGGTGGCCAGTATTTTATGGATGTCGGGTTGTTTGTATTAGCGAATGTGCATATATATATGTATCAAGATATTACAGTGCGCATGTAAAGAGATGGTATTATTGCGATTGTGAACATAAAGCCAGTGTGTATGTATGTTCCGCTTGTGGAACTCACCACATCAACAAGACACTTGCTATGTAAAGGGTTGGAATTTGCCCAGATTTAAAGTCAACAGTTGCTTATATATATATAAGGCACTGTTATATATTTAAAAGGCGTTGTTATAGAGTCGCATGATTTAAAAAGTGCAGTTACATAAATACAGGAGTTACGCAGCAGCCATAAACAGAAAGGCATACAGAGGAGAGAAAGGGACAAACACAGTCAAAGAAAAGACAAATGCGCAGCGATCCAAAAGGGCTGTATGAGTGAGCTGGAGCTCTCATTGTAATTAAATGTAATATTTTAATTGATTTATATTGTTGTGATGCATTGGCAAGTCGCCGGAAGAGAACAAAAATCCCACTGTAATGTTAAATCAGTACCTACAGTTATATTTTCTGAATGAGAAGATAAAAGAGATGAGAAGGCAGAAGGCAAAGAGACATGGATGTCCATTTTGAATTCCCAGTAGAATACAAACAGCCATGAAGCTCTTTTGTATAAAACAGGGTAATATCCAAAGAGAGAAGTTTGACGAAAACAGAGTGAGAGAAGAAGAGAGTGTGCAGCAGAATTGAAGAAAGTTGAAGAAAATAAGAAAGTTGCAAGAGGTTAGAGAGTGTGAGGTTGGAGAATGCGGAATTGAGGCAAAAAAGATAAGAAGAAGGAGGAGCAGACTGAGATGCAGAGAAGTTAGAGAATGAAGAAATAAAGCAGTGAAGTGGAGAAGAAGGAGTTGAGCAGAGAAGAATATGGAGCTGATATATAATCCAAGAATATGCATATATGATATAAGGCAGATATGAAGACTGATGCACAGCAGTGAAGATGATACAGAACAGAGCTGATATCCAAGGTAAATCAGCAAGTGTTTTCCTTTTGAAAGAGTAAGGAAGTTGGAGCTTCCCGATCAAGTTGTAGCTTGATAGATGTCAGTAGTAGCTGACTGAGGTTGGAGCCTCCTGTAGGTTGGTGCCTGCAGAAAATAGATGGGAGTTGGTGCTTCCACATCAAGTTGTAGCTTGATAGCTGTCAGTTGTAGCTGACTGAGGTTGGAGCCTCCTATAGGTTGGTGCCTGCAGAAAATTAATGGGAGTTGGAGCTTCCTTCCAAATTGTAGCTTGCAAAATTGAGGTAGGAGCCTCCTGTAGGTTGGTGCCTGTAGAAAAACAATGGTGAGAGGGAGTTGGAGCTTGCCTTTGCATCACAATAATAATAAGATGTGGTTTTCTCCCTTTATGGGTTTCCACTTATATCTGGTGTCTCTGTGCATGATGTTTATGTGTTGATGTGGTTTATCTCATCTGCTTAATACTTGCTGCTCTCATATTAAGTCTATTGTTACATTATACTAATGCTTGTTGCTCACATTCTAAGATTACTTACAAGTTAAGCTAAACATGAAATGAAGGTGTAAACAAGTGTTAATGAAAAAGTTTTAAAAGTCCATGAATGTGTTAAACTGATTCACCCCCCCCCCCCCTCAGTTTAACTAAGGGTCCAACAATTGGTATTGGAGCAGATTCCTTTGGTGCAAGCCTAATAGCTTGAAGGAGATCTGGTTAAGTCATGGACTATCAAAATGTACCTGTGTTAAGTACGACAAACTTTTCTGAATGGAGAGATAAGGTTAAAATAGGATTATTGGCTTATGAACCTGAAGTATGGAAGCTTGTATGTGATGGTTACTGCACAGACTCCCCCACCGTGAAAGAACAACAGAGGAATACCAAGGCAAAATGTGTGATATATGACAGTCTTCATAACAAGGACCTTGAGTTGATAATGGATCTAGACTCTGAAAAAGAAATCTGGGACTGATTGCAGTTCATGCATGGAGTAGACACTGAGGACTGCATTGTCAAGAAGGAAAAGAGAATTAAGAAGAAGAAAAATTCATGTCAAAAGGAAAATGTTCCAGCAAATGAAGTATCTGCTAGTGTGAATGGAAGTTAGTTCCCTGAAGAAATTACAATTGAAGAAAAAACCAAACTTGATACAGCCTTGACTGAAATAGAAAGATTGAAGAATTAAAACAAAGAATTTAAGACATTGGTGCAAATATGTGATGAGAAAGCATATGAAGATAAGAAGGAAATTGTTGGCCTGAAGACACAACTTGAAGAAGCAAGGAAAGTTGAAGACGCTCTGCTGCAACAAATGAGAGAGAAAAGTCAGGAATGTGAAAGATTGGAAGAAGAAGTAGTGAACCTGAGAAAGAAATTAGAAAAGGCCCAAAGAGACTTATTAATGAATACTCCTCAAATGAAAAGCTCTGAACAACTGGACCAAATTCTAAATGCTCAAAGGTCTCCTCTCATAAAGGCTAGGATAGGATATGAAGGAGAAACCAGTAAGTCCAAGGCAGAAGATAACAAGAAAATCATTTTTGTAAAAGCTATAAAGAATAGTGAAACAGCTCAGCAAATTCTTACAGAAGCGGAAGCCAGCAAGAACTTGAGTTGCAGAGAAACAAATAGAATCAAGCAGCAACATGAAAGAACAGAGAATGAGAAGATGAAACAATCAACTGCTAAAGGCTCATATGTTCCTAAGGATGAATTGAACAAATTCGGAAGATGTCAAAGGAGGTTCCTCCCTCCTATGAAAAATAGCACATGTTTCTCTTGTCATAAACCAGGACATAATGCAGCATATTGTAAGACAAAGCCAATCCAGTCCAACTGTTGAGTCCCAAATTTGCATCTTTTCCATACACTTTTCCATACCTTTTTCACTCACCTAAACCTCCCAAATTGTCAATATCATGTGCAAAAGAGCATCTAACATGGTTTTTAATTATATTTTTGTGTTTGCTATTTGATATAGATTTTGTTCATTCAGCTGCGGAATCTTGCCACTTTCCGCAGCTGCTGCAACTTTCCGCAGCTATTTTGTGAAACTCTATGCTACAGGTGTCTACAAGGGAAACGAGCCACATGGGCAGGTCGGGAATGACGTGGACATGGTTCGTGTCCTATTGGTTCAAGCAAACTCATCCAAAGAAGCCGCGGTCAAAGGCGTCCACATGGAAGTCAACCATGGAGTTTCATGTCGGCCGGACTATGTTTCGTGTCACATAAAGATCCATACGGCCGTTTCTAAGCCTGCAGAGGATAAATCGACATCTGTACAGGGCTCTAGAGTCGAATTCAAGCATCCACCTCTCGTAGATTCACTTTCCAACACGGCCATGCTCCTATATCCGTGGACGTAGTGGTCTACGTGCTCTCCACCAGCATGAACTTTAGGAGACAGTTATAGTTTGTTGTTATATATAATGCGTTTGCATACGCATATAGAGTTAGTCGATGTTAGTGAATGTTAGTCTCTGTTATCTTTTATTAGTCTGCTCTGTAGTGTGATTGCGCTGCACTTGTGCCGTAACATCACCATTCTGTAATGACTGCTTTTTAATATAAGAAGACTCTGTTTTACAACTTAATTCGTATTTGAGGACCGTTGCCAAGGCTGGTGTAGAGGGCCCCTGCTCAGCTAAGGTTTTGTGCATTAGTGTATAATTTTAATTTCATTCCATTGTGTCATAATCCATTCATATGTTCATATATTGCATTTGTTTCATTTCTGTTTATACACTTCCATAATTTCCATTTCATTTCTATCTTTCATGTTTTATGATTGTTAATCATTGATCAGTGTTCTTGTTGCAGGTTATAGATAGGCAGCCCGGGCATTTTCATAGCTTTTTGACTAATGACATGGAACTAACATTGTTCTGCTGCTAGTTTGCTTTTCATATCTTTTGTTTAATTTCAGTATTGCCTTGTTCATTTCAGTTTTTTCTTATCTGCTTCAGTAGTTAAATTTAGATATACTAAGCTGCTCATAGCATCTTCAGTTGCCTCCGAAAGCCACAGCTGGACTGATGGTGAGGGATTGTATTATGAAATGTGTAGTTTAGTATTAGTTTCTTTTCTGCAAATTTAGATATATTAAGTTGCTCATAGCATCTTCAGTTGCCTCCGAAAGCCACAGCTGGACTGATGGTGAGGGATTGCATTATGAAATGTGTAGTTTAGTATTAGTTTCTTTTCTGCAAATTTAGATATATAAAATCATGCATGACATCTTCGGTTGCCTCCGAAAGCCACAGCTGGACTGATGGTGAGGGATTGAATCATGAGTGTATGGTTTAGTATTAGTTTACTTTCTGCAAATTAAATATCAGTTACTCAAATTGTTTATGATTACTTCCGAAAATCATAGCTGGACTAATGATGAAGGGTGAGAAGATAAATTGATGTAATCTGATTTAGATTTATTTTGTTGCAATTTTGAATTTCCTTAAGCATAGTTCTTTTGTGTTTAGTTGGCAGCAAGAATAGTTTAGTTTTCATGCTCACTAGTTTATTGTTTTGATTTATTAGATTAGCAGCACCTTTTCATTTCAGCAGCACATTTTCATTTTCCTTTTTAAGTCTTGTCATTGTAAATTTCAAATTTCTTTTTAAAATTTCAAGTTGGTAAATCATTATAGGGGATATCACTTCCTTGAACAAACATAACCAAACTTGTTTTCATCTTAGAATTTCCATTTCACCTTAGAAAACCAAAAGCGACAAAAAGTTAAGAAATAGGTTATCTTGCACATATAGTGCGCCGCACTTCATCGGCTTACGATTCCCGGATTGACAAATTAAATGCAGCAATTTAGGACACACTAAATTGACCAAACATTTTGGCGCCGTTGCCGGGGAAGTGTAACTAGGTAGCCAATTTCTAAAAAAAAAAAACATAAAATCATAAAAGAAGGGAAAACTTGATAACTTCTTGAAGTATGCTCTCCTCTTGCACCTAGTGTGATCTGGAGGATCAGAAAAGAGAGTTATTGGTTTAGTAATTTCTTAAGTATGCTCTCTTCTTGCACCTAGTGTGACCTGGAAGATCAGAAAGAGAATTATTAGCCCAACTTTTCAAAAATATAAAAAAAATAAAAAATGACATGCATAGGGCAAGAGATTCTAGGGAAGGTTTATAGCTAAAGCCAAGAGTTCGATTTTCACAACTCCATCTTCTTCAAGGCATAGACCAGATTCACCACCATCTACCCCTAGCCTTAAGATTTTTGGAAGTCGAGGAACAGCTGAATTAGAGGATTCTCCTATACCACCTACTAAAACCCACTTAGAAAACAAAGAGACTTTCTCTCATCCTTCCTTGGTAGAAGAACTAGAGGACTGTAAGGACTCTAAAGAAACTATCATGGCAGAGGAAGTAATAAATAGAGGTGGAGGTAGAAGAGGAGGAAATAATGGAGATAACAATGGTGAAGGAAATAATGGTAGAAATAGGGAAGGAGACAATTTACTTGGATTCCCTATAGTTGATGAGGAAACTCATGCAACAATTAAAAATATCTCACCATCTGTTCTCCCTAACTTTTATGGATTGCGAAGTGAGGATCCTGAAACATTTCTGTTTGAGTTTGAAGTTGTGTGCCGAACTTATGACTATATGGAAGACTCTCAAAAACTCAAACTGTTTCCTTCAACATTGAAGGGATCTGCTTTGAAATGGTTCATGGGATTAACCACTCAATCTATTAGGACTTGGAATGATATGAAACAAACATTTTTGGATAGATACTTGGACTATTGTATGCCCACCAATCACAAGGATGAGGTATTCAAAATGATGCAAAAAGAAGATGAAAATTTGGAAGAATTAATTGAAAGATTTCAATACAACTTGAAAAGAGCAAAGATGAGCAACTTAGATAATGAAACCTTGAAAGCCCTCCTATTAAAAGCCATTAGAGATGAATGGATAGACATTTTAAACATGATGGGAAAAGGAGACATTTCTCAACTTCCATTTCGTGATATAACAGAACTATGTATCCATCTCTCAAGAGGAAAATCTAAAACTGGAAAAGGGCCTAGGGATTCTTCTCTTATTAGAGCTAACAAATCTGCAACTGGATCAGTAAGTAGGGCAGAGATTGGTAATATGCTTGATGAGTTCAAAACTGATATCTTAGGGAGCCTTAGTGAACAACTAGACACCCTTAAAATCCAAAACAAGCAGAAAGCAGAAACAGATGCTTTAGCCATCTTTTGTCCGAAATGTAGGAAAAAACATGCTTTAAGGGAATGTCCCTTGGATGCAAAAGTTGTAGAAACATGTATGATTTGCTCAGAAAATCATGAGATCAAGGATTGTCCTTCAATTCCTGGACTCAAAGCTGTTTTTCAAGAAGATCCAAATTCAGTAGAATCTCTCTGTTTTGTCGCAAGGAGACCTTGGCAGGGACAACAATCTCAAGGGTTTAATAACCCTATGAATCTTCAAACCCCACCAAATTGGAATCCTTGGCAACAACCTTGGCCCCAACATCAAAATTCATATCAGCCATGGGTACAGGGGATGCAAAATCCTTATGGGAGATTTTCTCAATTTTATCAATATCCTCCATCTTTTCAAAATCAACAAGCTCCACAACTTCCAAGCCCAAATCCACAACTTTCATTGCCATTTCCACAACAACAACCTTCTCAACAAAATACAAATCCTCAACTCATGCTCCCATACCAACGGAAGACAAATCAACTTCCAGCTCAGCCATTGCCAAATCCTAACAATAAGAATCCTCAAACTACTTATATGGTAGAAGGACAACAATTTCCTACCTATATGATTGTTCCTCTCAACGATGTACAACTCAGATCTGGTAGAGTTTTAGAAAAAACTTCTATAGATATTCAAGAGCAAGATACCTCTGAGGAGGACTCTCTTCAAGTTAATAAGGGTTCTGAGGAAGAGTCTCTTCAAAATTCAAGCATGCAAAAAGAAAAAGAAAAGTTAACACCCACAACTCCTATAGTTGAGCAACCTGCATCTTCATCTACACCTCCTTTTCCGGAAAGACTACAAATTGATAAGGGGGTGGAAAAACAAATCTTGTTGCCTAACTATGACTTTCTAGATGAATTGAAAAATGTTTGTATCAAGATTCCATTGCTACAAGCCATTCGAGAAATTCCTATTCTAGCAAAAACCATAAAGGAGTTGAGTTTCAAAAGACCAGGAAGGAAGCTAAAGGACACAAGAAGAATCCACCTGGTAGGAAAGATTGCGGACATTATGATGGGAAAAATTACCATGCAGAAGTATGTAGATCCAGGAAGTCCAATTGTCAAGACACATATAAATGGGATAGAAATTCCAAACACATTGATTGACTTAGGGGCTGCTATCAACATTATGAGTAGACAGACTATGGAACAGTTAAAACTTCCTAATCTTCTCTTTACACCTACTTTACTGCAACTTGCAGATCTATCAGTTATTAAACCAGATGGTGTATTAGAAGATATTTCAGTCTCCTTAGATTCTTGGGAATATCCGGTAGACTTTATGATTTTGACTCCCAAGAATAATCTAGGAGGACATCCAATTATCTTAGGAAGACCTTGGCTAGCCACAGCGGATGCTTTTATTAGTTGTAGATCTGGAGACATGTACATTTCAAATGGTAATTCGACAAAGAAATTCAATTTGTATCCTCCAGCAAGAGCAATCACAGAAATAGGAGACAATGAATGGGTCGATGATGAGAACACTATACAACCTGTCCTTACCATTTCTGAAATCAGTGAGGATAGTCAAATTCTGAATACATTAGAAAATTTTGAGACATCTTAAGAATATGACCCCACACAATTTCAGTTGGAATCTGACATAGAATATTTATCATCAAGACAAATGTCTCTTTACTCTATGGAAGAGTTTGGTAATTCTGCTATTGAGATTTTTCCAAAAAAAACATTGAATATCAACAAACATTTGGAGAAGTCACAACAAGAAGAGCTAACCAGAATCTTGCAAAAACATTCTACTGCATTTGCATGGGAGTATACTGACATGAAGGGTATTGATCCTAAGACTTGCATCCATCATATCTATATTGAGGAAAACAGTAGACCAATCAGACAACCTCAAAGAAGGATGAATCCAAATCTTATGGAGATAGTGAAAGAAGAGCTCCAAAACTTCTCAATGTAAACTTCATTTATCCAATTTCAGATAGCCGATGGGTTTCTCCTTTGGTTATAGTACCTAAAAAGAATGGTAAATGGAGGGTATGCATTGATTACAGGGAATTGAACAAAGCGACTTTGAAGGATCACTTTCCTTTTCCTTTTATTGATCAGGTATTAGATACATTAGCAGGTAAAAAGTACTTTTAATTTTTGGATGGTTTTAGTGGCTATAATCAAATTCAGGTAGCACCTGAAGATCAAGATAAGACCACATTTACTTGTCCATGGGGAACTTTTGCCTACTGAGTGCTTCCTTTTGGGTTATGTAATGCACGAGCAACATTCCAAAGAGCGGTACTAGGAATTTTTTCTGATCTAATCCATGATTGTGTAGAGGTTTATATGGATGATTTTACAGTTTATGGTAATTCATTTGAAGAGGCATTAGAAAATTTGGAAAAAGTTCTCATAAGATGTAAAGAAACAAACCTTTCATTAAGCCATGAAAAATGCTTTGTGATGTTTACTGAAGGGATTGTTTTAGGACATCATATTTCAGGAGATGGAATTAAGGTTGATAGATCAAAAGTTGAAGTCATCTCCAAGTTGCCTATTCCAAATTGTCGAAGAGATGTTAGAAGTTTTCTAGGATTTACTGGTTACTATAGAAGATTTATAGAAAACTTCACTAAAATAGCATCTCCACTCTTCAAATTGCTTACAAAAGACTGTGAATTTAAATGGGATCCTGATTGTCAATCAACTTTTGAAACTTTGAAAACAAGAATATCTGAAGCACCTATTTTGAGAGGACCAAATTGGAAACTTCCTTTCCATATTTCTACAGATGCTTCAGATACAGCTCTTGGAGCTGTGTTGGGTCAAAAAGATTTAATTCCTTATGCCATTTATTACACCGGTAAAAATTTGACTCCCACAGAGTTGAATTATACTGTGACTGAAAAAGAGTTCTTAGCTGTTGTTCATGCAATTAATAAGTTTAGACATTACATAACAAGCTATGAAACTTTTATTCATACTGACCATTCTGCAATTAGATATTTGATGAACAAACCTGTTACTAATGGCAGAGTGACAAGATGGCTTTTACTTTTGCAAGAATTCAATATTACTGTGTTGGATAGACCAGGAAAACAAAATACAGTAGCTGATTTCTTGTCTAGGATTGAGAATACTAAAGAAGATTCTCCTGTAGAGGATAAGTTTCCTGATGAATACTTGTTTGCAGTAACTATTAAGACTCCTTGGTATGCAGATATTGCTAACTATTTGGTTACGGGGAAACTGCCTCCACATTTATTTCCAAGTGAAAAAAGAAATATTATTCAGGAGAGTTCAAAATATTCATGGATTTCTAACGAATTGTTTAAAACAGGGCCAGATCTTGTGATCAGAAGATGTGTCAGGGAAGATGAAATGCCTGATATTCTTAAGGCATGTCATGATGAACCATGCGGCGGACACTTTACGTACAAAAGGACGGCCTATAAAATCCTTTCTTTGGGATATTATTGGCCTTCCCTCTTCAAAGATGCAAAACAATATGTCAAAAGGTGTGATAGCTGCCAAAGAGTAGGGAAACCTACCCTTTCAAATGAAATGCCATTACAAACACAGGTACTCATTGAACCCTTTGAAAAATGGGCTTTAGATTTCATTGGACCTATTAATCCACCATCTAAGCAAAAGAAGTATATATTGGTTTGTACTGATTATGTTACTAAATGGGTAGAAGCCAAAGCATTAGTATCTGCTACTGAAAATTCAGTTGTTCATTTTCTTTATGAGGATATTTTTACTAGCTTTGGTGTTCCAAGAGAAATTGTGACAGATCAGGGGAGCCAATTCACATCCAATTTGGTGGAGAAGTTGATGGAAGAATACAAAATCAAGCACAGAAGATCTACTCCTTACCATCCACAAGCAAATGGTCAAGTGGAGTCCACAAACAAAGTTCTTGAAAGTATCATCACAAAAACTGTTCATCTACATAGAAGAGATTGGGCAGAAAGGCTTCCAGAAGCCTTGTGGGCCTACAGAACTACATGGAGGAATACAACAGGACATTCTCCCTATGAACTTGTTTATGGGAAAGAAGTCTTGCTCCCCATTGAGTTCCAAGTCAAGACCTTCAAGATAGCAGTTCGGTTGGGGATGGACTTATCAGAAGCCCAAAAGCATAGAATGGAGCAGTTGAATGAGCTAGATGAGATCAGACAAGAAGCAATTTTAAGAACTGGTCTAGTTCAATATCAAAGAGCTAAATGGCATGACAAGTACATCAAAGAGAAGAAGTTTCAAGAAGGAGATTGGGCATTGTTATTTGATTCCAAGTTTAAAGATTTTCAAGGAAAATTTCGGACTCATTGGCTTGGGCCATATGAGATTGACAAGATCTTTAGCAATGGAGCGGTAAGAATCAAGACCATTGATGAGTTTCAAACTCCTCTTATTGTGAATGGCCATAGATTGAAAGTTTATCATAAGCCACTCTCAAAAGATGATTTTGCCAAAATGTTTCAAGAAAGTTCTGCAATCAGGCTGGTACAGAAGAATTCTTCTTCTCCACCAGCCTAGCTTTTGTTCTTTTCAGTAAAAAAAAAAAAATGGTATAAACCTGAAAACCAATCACTGATTGGCAGTCTTATACAGAAAATATAGGGTGAAAATCAGGAACACCTGACACTCTATATCTTCCAAAAAAAATCTCTCTTTCATTTCACAAATTTTGTGACCACTCACTCCATTTCATTCCACTTCATTCCATTTCATTTCACTTCATTCCACTTCATTCCATCCATTTCATCAATAAAAAAATATTTTTCATGACCATTTCCATCTGGTCATTTGTCATCTGTTCATTTCCATTCATCCAAGTAATAGCTGTGTCAGTTTCCGCAGCTGACATCTGTTTCCGCAGCTGACTCCAGTTTCCGCGGCCAGAAGCAGATTCCGAAGCTACTACTCTGTTTTCAAAAAGAATGTACAGTCAGACGTTATTTCCATAATTATGAAATAAAATGCAGGTGAGAGGATAAAAAATGAAGACATGGAGCATTCAAGACACCAATGGAGATCAATTAGTTGAAGACCAAGGGAAAAGGCAAAGATTCCAAAGGTATGAATAAAATTTATTTCAAATAGCATTGAAAAACACATTTTTATATAGTTTTGAACCATGAGCTCTATCCATTACGCGCAATGATTATATTGACAGTTCCGTAACCTTTCACGATCTCCATGTTATCCTCTTGCATTCATTCACAAACGGTTTCATCATTAAAATTCCGATTTTCACTCATGTTCCAATATCCCACCGGAGACAATAAGACGTATTTGATTTGAGCAAAGACTCTTACAGCCGCATAAATCCATAACCGTTGTTAAAACGTGTTCATATTTATTGTGCAGCCATCAAAATTCAAAACGCTGTCGAATATCGTGTCTCTGCTGTGTTTATGAAACCCCACTCTGTTCTGTCTTACTTCATTTCGTTCATTGTGCTCATTCTCACTCCCGGATATCTACCCACAGTCTCAATCCATTCCGTTTATCGTGCTCATTCCCATTTTATGATACATTCCCGATTATTTGTACTCGGTCTGTAGCCATTCATCGTTCCCATTTCACTTGAACCTCACGCGAGCAAAGTTGTGAAGAGGCAGAAAAAGAGAAATGAGTAAATTGCTAAAACGACGGAAGACAATTTATGAAAGGAGGTCTCATAGCATAAAGAGATATTGAAGCAAATGGTGATTTATTAGAAATTAGGAGGTTATCACAAAAGAAGTTACGAAAGCATTTGCAAGGTCGTTTGATGGCTCAGAAGCAGAAATTGGAGACCTGAAGTTTTCGGTCAATGAAGCATCAATAGCAACAGCCACGGAACTTCTTCAGGAGGGAAAGCGTTGGTTCAAAAATAAAAGCATCGGTGATGAGGCATGGAGACAACAATCTTGAAACCAAGGTATGGACATATTGTTTTAAAGAGGAATCCATTGTGCATGCATTGAAGAAGAATGACACCACTTTATAATTGTTAGAGAAATTCATTACATGTGAAAGCGTTTGGGTCCATACATGTACCATACCAGGCTATTAATGAATTTTCTAGAAAATCAAACTCTCAATCTCCCATATTTCCTATTCAATAGCTTGAAGCAAATGGCTGTGACTGTTCAAAAACACTTAGGAGATGTAGAGCCTCATCTATATCACCACGGCCTTATAAAAATTCTGATCGAAAAGGAGTTAAAGGAAAGAAAAGACACATGGGAACAATTTCTAGTTAGAAATTTCTTTGAGGAACCTCAGGAAATTCTGAAGGTAGTTCAACAAGAAGGAGTAGAAGAAAAAAAATAAATGTTGAAACCCAAATTACTCCTACTCAGGAAATTCCTACAGCTAGCACAGCAAGAAGAAGTAGGAGGAAGAGAACAATTGATGAAATCCAAAACACTCCTACTACTACTATGGAAAGAACTGATAGGGAAGCGAGACTGGTAAAAAGGAAGAAGAAGGAAATCAAGGGTAAGAAGCCAATAACACCAAAAAGAAAAAGAAACCTTGAGGCTATACATAAAACTCCCTCTTGAAGAGGAGATCATTAAATATTATCTAGAAAGATTACTTTATCTTCAAAAGCAGTCATCTACTATATCAGAAAGGCGAGAGAGAAAGGAAAGCAGAGAACAAGGGTAGTGTACCACGTGTAGGGAAACGGAGGACTTAAGGGAAATTAAAAACGCAAAATTAAGGGTCCTCATCCTCTTTCATTGATTTGGGTGAGGAGACATACGAACGGTCCCCAAGCTGACCATAGTCCATCTCGATCCGATTAGTGAACACAGATTCATTCATTCCCAATCGGACAATGAGCATACTCCATCTTATTCGGCCAAAATATTGATGTAAGCCCTCCTCGGCCAGATTTTGAACATAACTCTCCTTTACAACATTTTGGGGACAGCCCAATAAAAATGACACCTGAAATAGACCCCAAGCAGCAGGAGGTATATGACTATATAGAATCTTTGGAAAAGGCAGCCACAGGTCCAAGTACTTCTTCCATTCAGCCTCATACATTGCAGAATGATTTAGTTCAATCATTAAAACAGGAAATTTTTGAGCTGGAGCTTTTAAATAGGCACATCAAAAATGAAAATGAAACATTGAAAGAGCAAGGCAAACTGGACAAGATCATCCATGATAATACTATGTTACATTTGGAAATATGGCAAAAGAAGAATAAGAAATTGAAAAGGAAATGCCAGAAATTGAGCAGAGCACTTGTAAATATCAAATTTAGATGCTTAATGAAGAAACCCAGAATGATGGCAGTACCAAGGAAGAAGAGAAGAGGATTGGATGTGTTGGCTGAAGTATCAAGGCACATGAACTGAACAAAAAGTATCAAAATTTTGGTTGCATGAGGACATGCAACACCTTCACAGTGGGGGTATGTTGAGTCCCAAATTTGCATCTTTTCCATACACTTTTCCATACCTTTTTCACTCTCCTAAACCTCCCAAATTGTCGATATCATGTGCAAAAGAGCATTTAACATGGTTTTTAATTATATTTTTGGGTTTGCTATTTGATCTAGATTTTTTTCATTCAGCTGCGGAATCTTGCCACTTTCCGCAGCTGCTGCAACTTTCCGCAGCTATTTTGTGAAACTCTATGCTACAGGTGTCTACAAGGGAAACGAGCCACATGGGCAGGTCAGGAATGTCGTGGACATGGTTCGTGTCCTATTGGTTCAAGCAAACTCATCCAAAGAAGCCGCGGTCAAAGGCGTCCACATGGAAGTCAACCATGGAGTTTCATGTCGGCCGGACTCTGTTTCGTGTCACATAAAGATCCATACGACCGTTTCTAAGCCTGCGGAGGATAAATCGACATCTGTACAGGGCTCTAGAGTCGAATTCAAGCATCCACCTCTCGTAGATTCACTTTCCAACACGGCCATGCTCCTATATCCGTGGACGTAGTGGTCTACGTGCTCTCTACCAGCATGAACTTTAGGAGACAGTTATAGTTTGTTGTTATATATAATGCGTTTGCATACGCATATGAAGTTAGTCGATATTAGTGAATGTAGTCTCTGTTATCTTTTGATTAGTATGCTCTGTAGTGATTACGCTGCACTTGTGCCGTAACATTACCATTCTGTAATGACTGCTTTTTAATATGAGAAGACTCTGTTTTTCAACTTAATTCGTATTTGAGGACCGTTGCCAAGGCTGGTGTAGAGGGCCCCTGCTCAGCTAAGGTTTTGTGCATTAGTGTATAATTTTAATTTCATTCCATTGTGTCATAATCCATTCATATGTTCATATATTGCATTTGTTTCATTTCTGTTTATACACTTCCATAATTTCCATTTCATTTCTGTCTTTCATGTTTTATGATTGTTAATCACTGATCAGTGTTCTTGTTGCAGGTTATAGATAGGCAGCCCGCGCATTTTCATAGCTTTTTGACTAATGACATGGAACTAACATTGTTCTGCTGCTAGTTTTCTTTTCATAGCTTTTGTTTAATTTCAGTATTGCTTTGTTCATTTCAGTTTTTGCTTATCTGCTTCAGTAGTTAAATTTAGATATACTAAGCTGCTCATAGCATCTTCAGTTGCCTCCGAAAGCCACAGCTGGACTGATGGTGAGGGATTGCATTATGAAATGTGTAGTTTAGTATTAGTTTCTTTTTTGCAAATTTAGATATATTAAGCTGCTCATAGCATCTTCAGTTGCCTCCGAAAGCCACAGCTGGACTGATGGTGAGGGATTGTATTGTGAAATGTGTAGTTTAGTATTAGTTTCTTTTATGCAAATTTAGATATATTAAATCATGCATGACATCTTCGGTTGCCTCCGAAAGCCACAGCTGGACTGATGGTGAGGGATTGAATCATGAGTGTATGGTTTAGTATTAGTTTACTTTCTGCAAATTAAATATCAGTTACTCAATTTGTTTATGATTACTTCCGAAAATCATAGTTGGACTAATGATGAAGGGTCAGAAGATAAATTGATGTAATCTGATTTAGATTTATTTTGTTGCAATTTTGAATTTCCTTAAGCATAGTTTCTTTTGTGTTTAGTTGGCAGCAAGAATAGTTTGGTTTTCATGCTCACTAGTTTACTGTTTTGATTTATTAGATTAGCAGCACCTTTTCATTTCAGCAGTACATTTTCATTTTCTTTCAAGTCTTGTCATTGTAAATTTCAAATTTCTTTTTAAAATTTCAAGTTGGTAAATCATTATAGGGGATATCACTTCCTTGAACAAACATAACCATACTTTTTTTCATCTTAGAATTTCCATTTCACCTTAGAAAACCAAAAACGACAAAAAGTTAAGAAATAGGTTATCTTGCACATATAGTGCGCCGCACTTCATCAGCTTACGATTCCCGGATTGACAAATTAAATGCAGCAATTTAGGACACACTAAATTGACCAAACACCAACCAGCAAAGGATGTAGCAAAAGAGAAGAATCCCTCAAGCAAGAAAATGGAAAAGAAAATCTTTCACCAGGTACACAAATCATTTCCATGGCTACTGTTATGCATGCAATAATTTTGGACATAAAATTGTTGATTGTAAAATGTATTCAAGAAGGGGAAAAAATTATTATACATCATCTCAAATGTACTTTGATAAAATAAAATGTTATGTATGCCTCAAGCTTGGCCACAAAGCAAAGGACTGAAAACTTCCTTATATATTAAAGAACTCTAGACAGATGATAGAAACAAAGAAAATCAAACAAAACTATGAATCTAAAAGAAGTGCAGACATTATGAAGAACCCCAATAAAGTATGGAAGGAAAAGAGAAAGGGGGAGCCTATCATCTCAATAACATAATGAATCTAGCATAGTCTTAGGGGGAGCTGCTCTAGAAAACATAGCAAATATCCAACCAGTGATAAATATGAAGCAACATCCCAGGGGGAGAGCAGTTCATAAATAATCCCCATGAAAGTAGTATAAGAATAGCTCCATGAAATGAGAACATCTATGAGATCAAGAAGTGAAAGGATTTTCCTCTAAATGAGAACTATAGAGAAAAAATATCATCTGAAGTATTAAGTAGCTGACAGATTGATGGAAGAAGAGAAGAGAGAAAGAAGCCATGATGATGGAGGAAACCTTAGCAATGAACATGTAAGCTAAGAAGACTTTAGCACATTAAAGTGATGAGCACACTATGCCTCATACTGCTAGAATTAACAATGTATCACATTAAGAAGGATGAGTAAGAAAAGTGTCTATCATCAGTTCATTACATCTTTCAAAATGTCCACTTGGAGAAATGCAGTTAAGTGAGTAATAAATCTTTGAGTAATCAGCCCATGAAGATTCATAGAAAATAAATTGAAGATGTCTTCCTGAAGATCATTATGTTAGACAGTTGAATTGTACTTAAAACAGTAATGATTTTGGAGCAGTCCTAGAAAGGAAATGCAGTGACATTTTTTTAAATCAGAATGATAGACTAAGCAAAAGGTTAATGATGACAATATCAAATTCAGTACATTGATGACTGTGGGTGTGAACAGTGGAAAGCTCAATAATAAAATTTATGAAGGATGTCTTAACTATGGGTAAATGTGCAAGCTGAAGTGAAACCTCTGCATGGTTTTTCAAAGTAATATCAATTGGTGTTTAGGAACAAGCAGCATGCTTATCAATAGATTACCAAGCATTATCAGTGGAGCAGAAGTATGATACAGGTCCAAAGGATCTAAGAACTATGGCAAAAGAACCTCAAGGTAATATTTCCAGTATTATCTGCATTCAACATGAAAAGAGTTTTTCAATTAAACATCTTGAATATGCTTTTGTGGAAGTTCATTCTGATAGAACAGTCAAAGTATCTGAAGAATAAAGGACTAGCTGTGATTACCATCTGAAGCTCAAAATTTTTTTAAATCATCTAAATCCTACTTCAGCACAAAGGATTTACTGGTACTCCACCTTTAAAGAGAGATTGATTATTGACATACATACCCATTGTGTCATAAATAAAACTGCATGGTTGATAAGTGAAACTGACCAATACATTGAAGGGTTTGTTTTGAAAACACATTGTACAAGAAGGAAAGTCAGTTGGCCTCTAATATTGAAAGATATTGCCTATTATTACAATAAGCTGTAAGCTCTGGTTTGATTCATTGTTTACAACAGCAACAAGGACCTTTCAGTCTTTAAGTGTATTATCCCTGTCAGCAATCTAGCACAGATTACAAACAACAGGCAGTACAGATGAATCACAGCTATAAAAGATATATTGGCATCATTATCATGATTGAACAAATGATGTACTGCAGATGAGTATTGCAGAAGAAGACATATTTCCTCAACAGAAATGTATTGGCACACTACATCAAAAAGAGACTGTATGTTTATTCAAGTTCAATTATCTGCAAAGTGTTCTCTCAACAAGTCTTGTACACCAATCTGGAGCATCAGGGTACAAATTCAGAAGAAGAAGGCCTAAACACATATCAAAGAGAGGAAATGCAAAGACAGAATCTACACTGAGAAATGTGCAACCCTTTGCCATTGATGTCAAAGGGGGAGGAAAATAAGGTAATATAATAAAGGGTCTTCTAAAAGAAACCTGGCAGAGAAAGACTTGGAGGAAGCATTGGATTATCGGTGGATGTGTTTCCATCAATGCCAAAGGGGGAGACTGTTGGAAATGTTTTCATTAATGGCAAAGGAGATTAAAAAGGAGGAGCACCTGAAACATCAGCAAAGGAGCAGAGGAAGCAAAAAGAGAAGTAGCAAAGATAGAAAAAAGAGAAGTAAGGGAGCAGCATCAGTCAAGGAGCAGAGGATAGAAAAGAAGCAGCGAGCTATTCAAGGTGCAGAGTAATGAGGGCCATTGGATTTTGAAAAAGGGGCAGAGTTAAGAGAAGAAGAAGTTCTGCCAAGACAGGAAGAAGTGTTTGCAGGTGGATTCATTTGTATCTATGGGAGGATTTGTTCAGAATTACATGAGTATGATGAGACTCTGTAATTGGGAGTATAAATGGCTCCTCTGTGCAATTGGTTGTGCATGGATGATTGTGAGTCTATCAGGGTTTATAAACAGATTTGAATAAACCCTGTGGCAAAGGAGAAGTACCTGGACCAGCAATAAGGCAATGGAGGCAAAAAAGACAGAGACAGACAAAGGAGGCAGCAAAGAAGCGAACAAAGGAAGCAAAGGATACAGGCAGAAGAAGACTGTCGAAATGTAATAGTCAAACAGCAGAGCGGAAGCAATGGCAGAGACAGAGAAAAAAAAGCACAGCTAAGGCAGAGGCAGAGGAAGCGAATATAGAGGCAGAGCCGTTATCAGAGGCAGAGGCAGAGGCAGAGCCGTTATCATAGCAGAGGCAGAGCCATTTTTTATGGAATGGAACCATGTGCAAACCTACATATTATTCCAAGAATCACTACCCTAGCTGGTAGATACACTAAACATATAAACCTTATTCCGAGAATCATTACCTAGCCGGGCGTTACATATAACATAAACACAATTCCGAGAATCGTATAACCCAAGCAGCAAAATATATATATAAATCTCTCATTCTGGGAATCGTTACCCACGCTGGAGTATATATGCAACGCATTACATATATTGTGTCTTTGCACAAAGGTCCAAAGCATATATATTAAACTATATGGAGCGCTTTATGATCGAAAGAACCAAAGTACCATAAGGTGGGACCCTTTCCCAATCGCATCGGAAAAAACTATGCAACGGAACAGGTAAACAAAGAGTTGCGATTGCAATGAAAGCTTGGAACCGATGGGCATATATATATTATAGTTATGGATGCGAGATTAAGAATACAAAAGGTTTGTTCGGATTTAAGTCAAACAAAAGTCTTATGCTGTGGGACCCTCACCTAATCACATCGGAGAAAGGATTGGCAGCGGAACATATCGACAAGAGTTCCGATTGAGTTCTGGACGTGATGGTTATATGAATTATGATTCAAATGTATTTGAAGTCTGGCCTAATCGCATCAGATCAAAGTAATCGCATCGGAGATTATAAGGGCAGCGGAACGTATAAACCAAAGAATTGCGATTGCGATTGAGAGCCCGGATCCGATGGGCATAAAAACAGTGGCTTGATAAGTTTGAAATCTGGCTTAATCGCATCGACTCAAAGCCTATATAATCGCATAAAACAAAGTATTATATGGTGGGACCTCTTACAAATCGCATCGGAGAAAAACAAGGCAGCAAAATGCATAAACCAAAGAATTGCGATTGCGATTGAGAGCCCGGACCCGATGGGCTTATAAACCATGAGTAACAAGTATTTGAAGTCCGGCATGATCGCATCGGAACAATCTAATCGCATCGGAGAATATAAAGGGAGAGGAACATCCATACAGGAACTTGCGATTGCGATTAAGTTTCGGACCCGATGGGTTTATAAAACATAATGAAGAGACCGGAACCCTGCATAGAAGAGCGCAATCGTGACCAGATGAACAATGACGGCAGTTTATGGTTTTCATCGCACCACCTTTACACATTGGGCGGTATTTGAGGAGTTGGGAGCGATTCCATAGATCATTCGACACGTGGCGAGGTGGACACACGGAAAACCGCCTCCCACTGTGCACCATCACGCGTTAACCATCGACCAAAGACACGGTGCGATATTGATACATACCGTTGATCTGGAAAGATGCCATCAGACGGTGGTTGTGTTCGGAAGGTGCGCGAAGGATAACCCAAGTACGGCGTACCATCGCGCATTATTGCTCATGCAAGTTGCCCAAGCGATATCCGTCGGATTGGATGTTGCGGCGCGATGGAACATGAGCCCTCCGATCGGGTCGATTGTTAGCGTTGGGCCCCAATTTAATTTATATTGCTCGTTGTTAAGGTCTGTGGGTTTAACAAAGGTATGAAATTTATAAGTGGCAGCCAGTATTTTATGGATGTCGGGTTGTTTGTATTAGCGAATGTGCATATATATATGTATCGAGATATTACAGTGCGCATTTAAAGAGATGGTATTATTGCAATTGTGAACATCAAGCCGGTGTGTATGTATGTTCCGCTTGCGGAACTCACCACATCAACAACACACTTGTTGTGTAAAGGGTTGGAATTTGCCCAGATTTAAAGTCAGCAGTTGCTTATATATATATATAAGGCACTGTTACAGAGTCGCTTGATTTAAAAAGTGCAGTTACATAAATACAGGAGTTACGCAGCAGCCATAAACAGAAAGGCATACAGAGGAGAGAAAGGGACAAACATAGTCAAAGAAAATACAAATGCGCAGCAATCCAAAAGGGCTGTATGAGTGAGCTGGAGCTCTCATTGTAATTAAATGTAATATTTTAATTGATTTATATTGTTGTGATGCATTGGCAAGTCTCCGGAAGAGAACAAATATCCCACTGTAATGTTAAATCAGTACCTACAGTTATATTTTCTGAATGAGCAGATAAAAGAGATGAGAAGGCAGAAGGCAAAGAGACATGGTTGTCCATTTCGAATTACCAGTAGAATACAAACAGCCATGAAGCTCTTTTGTATAAAACAGGGTAATATCCAAAGGGAGAAGTTTGACGAAAACAGAGTGAGAGAAGAAGAGAGTGTGCAGCAGAATTGAAGGAAGTTGAAGAAAATAAGAAAGTTGCAAGAGGTTAGAGAGTGTGAGATTGGATAATGCGGAATTGAGGCAGAAAAGATAAGAAGAAGGAGGAGCAGACCGAGATGCAGAGAAGTTAGAGAATGCATAAATAAAGCAGTGAAGCGGAGAAGAAGAAGGAGCTGAGCGGAGAAGAAGATGGAGCTAATATAGAATCCAAGAAGATGCAGATATGCAGACTGATGCACAACAGTGAAGATGATACAGAACAGAGCTGATATCCAAGGTAAATCAGCAAGTGTTTTCCTTTTGAAAAAGTAAGGAAGTTGGAGCTTCCCTATCAAGTTGTAGCTTGATAGATGTCAGTGGTAGCTCACTGAGGTTGGAGCCTCCTGTAGGTTGGTGCCTACAGAAAATAGATGGGAGTTGGTGCTTCCACATAAAGTTGTAGCTTGATAGCTGTCAGTTGTAGCTAACTGAGGTTGGAGCCTCCTGTAGGTTGGTGCCTGCAGAAAACTAATGGTATTTGGAGCTTCCTTGCAAGTTGTAGCTTGCAGAATTGAGGTAGGAGCCTCTTGTAGGTTGGTGCCTGCAGAAAAATAGTGGTGAGAGGGAGTTGGAGCTTGCCTTTGCATCACAATAATAATAAGATGTGGTTTTCTCCCTTTATGGGTTTCCACTTATATCTGGTGTCTTTGTGCATGACGTTTATGTGTTGATGTGGTTTATCTCATCTACTTAATACTTGCTGCTCTCATATTAAGTCTACTGTTACATTATACTAATGCTTGCTGCTCACATTCGAAGATTGCTCACAAGTTAAGCTAAACATGAAATGAAGGTGTAAACAAGTGTTAATGAAAAAGTTTTAAAAGTCCATGAATGTGTTAAACTGATTCACCCCCCCCCCCCCCTCCCTCTCAGTTTAACTAAGGGTCCAACAGAAATGTGCAAGGATACATGTCCCATAAATAGTCAAAGTTACCAACATTTTTAAAATTCCCATGACACTTATACTTGTCCCTTGGGATGTAACTTTGACGATGAGGACTGGACAATGACATGCAAAGTCATTTGAAATATTCACCTATCTTAGGAGACAAATTTCCATTATCAATACCATCTTGGTGTGACATATCATCATCTGATGATTTCTTTTCCTCAAAAAGTTTAGAACACTCTCCAAACTCTCCATGACCATAACCCAATCCTTCATATCTTGGTTGCTTCTTCACCTCGATAGGATTAGTGATACCTTGGACATTAATTCTGAGGCCTCCTCCTTCATAACCCATCCGAGCTAACAACTTCATACCAATGCCTTTAGTATGCTTTTCAAAGGCTGTAAAATAAGTGTTATTAACACAAACTGAAGGATTAGAACTAGAGATGTTGATTACCTCCTTGGATTTTCCACCCATATTTTTTGTTTTGGATGTTGATGATGAATTTGAAGATGAATCATGCCACACAATTTTACCAACAAGAACATAAGAAGAATCTTTTAGATGCCAACAAAATTCACAAGCATCATTCTCCACATAGGGTCCATATCCTGTGTTTGGACCATGCCCGCAAATTGGCTTCATCTTGGAGGAATTCTTTGCTACTTCTGGACTGAAACTCTCACCAACTTGTTCCTCCAACACATGTTGCAATTGAAGCCGCATATGCCTCTTCTCCTCCTCAGAAAATTCAAAAAATCTCCTCATCTCAACATTCTCCATTTGAAGAGACAAGTTAATCTTGTCTAGCTCTTGGAGTTGAAGCTTATTGCCCATATTTGCACCTCTCTCAAAACCAGCTCTGATACCAAATGATATAAAATTGGAGGAGAACTTCTCCTTCCTAAAAATTGACCGTCCTCTAATGCTTTGCAAGTATATAAATGGGTCTTAATATAAACAAGTTTTATTATCTCTTAAAGGATGATGAATTAGTTTTCATATGAATTTTTTAACAGGAAAAATATTCACACAAAACTCATAAAGACAAACATGAAAAGAGACAAAACATAATTTGATGATGAATCTCACCCCTCCTGGGCTACATCTTTGGGCCTGCTAAGATAGCTAGACCACTCCATAGATTGCAGTCGTAAAAGAGTACACGAAATGTGCTGACAAATGAGTGGCTTGTTTCCCCTTCAAGGAAACATTCTCCTGCAAATAACTCTCACTCTAAAAAGCATGACCACCTACAGTCAGTCATGAAATAGTCAACATGAAAAGGGCTCTCACATCAAGACCTTGTACTTCACTTGAAAATCGGTCATAACATGTACCACAATTCCACATTGAAGTACTAAAAAGAGTTTTCCTCAAAACAGATAATGAGAAAATATTAAGAAGAGATGCACCATAGAAGTCACAACTGTTGAAGATAAAATATGAAGGTTGGAAAACTCCTTCAAGGTTTTCTACATGCTCAAAGGCCTTCAAAATTGCCTCAAACCATTGATTGACCCTAGCACCAAATGACTCAAACCTATAAAAAATTCCTTCCAGAAGTGCTCCAATCAATAAACTGAGATTTCCAATGGATTCATAATGCCCAAAAATCCTTATCTAGGCCCTTCTTGAGCTCAAAAAGGTTGAAAATTGAGCAAGTTATGGCTCTCCCAACATAGCTTTATTATTTGTCCCTCAATTTGGTTGAACCCCCTAACTGTGTCACAATTTCTCCCGCAATCATTGCATTTTTTCGCTTAGTTAATTCACCCAATAACCCGATAGGTGCAAAACTAAGGCCACATGGCACGTCATAATGCCAAGGGTTGGGGCCAATGATCTTCCCTTCTCAGATAGGCTCATTTTCCGTCAGGCAAGTGGTCGCATGGAGTGTAATGTGGTCGAGGGTTGAGGCTAACCGCTCACCCTTGTGAGGCTAGCTCCTATAATTTGGTTGTCAGTTACGTGCCGATATTGTGACCTGGGGCCAAGCCTTAAACTCTGCCCCCGTCGGACTCGGCTCCACGTCGGTCCCATGGTGCGCCATAGCACCAGGGGTTGGGGCTAAATCCCCACCTCACTCTGGTAGCTCCTCCCTTAGTTCCCACAAGGTCTCATGATGGTGGATGTGACCAGGGCAAGGGCTAAGTGCCCATCCCACTCCGCCAAGCCCTAAACTCCTCATCGCTCGGTCCTATGAACTGACCCGTGACCAAGGGATGGTTCTCGCTCCACTACAGCTTTTCTCCCACACCAGGGTTTTGTGGGTGCTACATGACCAAGGGTCGGGGCTCATTGCCCTACCCCTTCCCCCAAATGCACCATACAGATGACTTTAAATATATTTGGCAGATATACAAGTTAAGAACCAACATGTAGGTGAGATGAAAGAGCTATGTCCTTTGTAGTGAAAAGAGACGCAGTTGATCCCCGCCAAGGCCTCTGAGGCCAAAACAAAAATTTTGACCAATAATGAGGTGCCACATGGCGACCTCTGGTTGGGCCACGCGGCAGCCTTATATCGAGCCACCCAGTCAACACTTCCACCAATCAAATTGTGCCAACCTACACCTTTACGAACCTGACACTTTGCAAGCTATGATTGGTACACCGTATGCCCAATTGGCATATTGACATCATTATGACATCAATTGTACGAGCAACCCAGTCATCCTACTTGCAATTTTTTTTTTTGGTCACAAACTTCAGAACATCATAACTTTGTCATATAATGTCAGTTTGAGGCGATTCAAGTGTCATTGGAATCAAAATGACGAACACTACGACTTGATGCCAGTTTTGAATGATTCTAGGAACTTTCATTGTTTAGCCAAATTTTGATATCTGGATCACCCATGAAGATGCATCCCCCCAAGTCTATCCAATGCTCCATGAGTAGTAATAACAAATCTCCATTAATGTGTTGAATATTGCAATATGGAACCTCATAAAATATAAGTTGTAATAATAAGTTCCAACTTGTGGACATGCACTACTCCTCTTAGGAGTGCATGAGAAATATATAAATATTTAGTTGAATTTTTCAAGAAGAAAGAGGTGGCAAGGTCATGTGGTGGGATGGATATCAATCTACATGAATAAACACCATCTACATATTTATTTATTTATTTCAATTATATAAGATACATCAAGAGTTCAAAATTTGATTTTCAAGGACAATGTGTAAATCAACAATGTTAATGACAACATGGGAGCAACAATTAATGCTCACCCTCATGGAGCTTATTCATCCTATTTCAATGCTCCCAATAGTTCATTCTGTTGAAAATGCAACAAGATGATGGAGCTTAGTGAAATGAAGTCGCCTTCACTAAGTAGGCCCGCAGGCTATTTTTGGCGCAAAGTCTATTTTTAGACTATGTCTATTTTTAGACATATGGAGCATGGTCTAGGAGTTGCAGTATACTATTCTTGGATGATTGATCAAGTTGGTAAAAAATAGATGGACCTCTATTTTTAGACATACAGGTCGAAGTCTATTTTTAGATTACCTGTCTAAAAATAGGTCAGTCAAATATTATTAGCCCTTAATAATATTTGGACTATAAACTTCAGTTTATCCTCTTGCAGCACTTCAGTTGGAGCTACGGATGTGGCCCATGCATATGACAGAAGGGATTACGCTATTCCTAGGGGTTTGGTGAGCTCATGCATGGTTGACTTCAGTTAGAACTCAAGTGGCGAAGTTTGGTGGAGTTGATGAGACAGTTGGTGGAGTTGTGTTCTGTTTAACTTAGTTGAACTAGTTGTATTTAGTCTAACTGAAAAATACACTAGTGATGAGTGGTGTGAATTAATTATTAATTAATTCACTAATTATTAACTCATAAATCAACTAAAGAATACATCAGTTAATTGCAGTGCATGGACAGTTCAGTGGAGACCCGATTGGAAGAGAGGTAGATGAAAGGGTAGGTTGGCTATTGGTTGAAACATTGGTTGTGCGTGTTACCCACAGCATTGGAGAGATTGCACGGCTGATTGCGTAGATCAAGCCAAGGGGATTCGAACTTGGATCTCTCATTACACCAACTTGGATTGCGCAATAGAGGCAGGCAAATAGTGGATGAGTTTTGAACCCGTGACTCGTTCAAAACTGAGCTAGTTTGTGTGTAACCTTTTGTAGATAGTACTGAGTACTTGTGAGGAGTCTTGTGCTATGTATTGTTACATGTTCTCTTCCATTATAATATACAAAATAGCTGGGGGTTTTCAGCTATAAGCTTTCCCCATTACATATTGTGTTTATGTGCGCTTGCGATTGTTTCTATTTCCGCATATTGATGATCAATTGTAGAAGAGGTTATGTGTTATGCATGAATTCGAATTAGTGTGTGACCAGGATAATCTCGGTGGATAAATATTCATTATTCAGCAAATTTCTACATGGTATCGGAGCAAATTGATCATCGAGATCTATTACATTGATTACAATTATTTCGGTAGACAGAGTCTGTAACGGGCCAGGTAGCCTCTGGATCCATCCTTTCTCTGAAAGGTGATATATCCAGTAAATGCCCTTACAGTCAATCTCTGTGCTAGAAATAATTTTTTCTCACAAGATCCATAAGCAGTTGAGTTTTGAGCTTGGAATTCGAATTTTGCAGCAGATTGTTTTCTTGGTGCTGGAGTTGAAATGTCTTTCAACGGTTTGCGACTCGAGTATGCCCTTGAAGGCGGTTCGAATTATGTTGCATGGAAAGACAGGATGGAGGCGGTATTAGATGATAACGGGCTGAAAGAGTTCGTAGATATGGATGTCCAAAAGCCTACTGATCCTGCTGAAGTTGAGGCTTGGCAAAAGAAGATGGCGAAATGTCGAAGGATTCTGTTGGAGGGCGTGAAGGATCACATTGTATCCAGCCTGCATGGAAAATATTCTCCATATTTGATGTGGAAAGCATTGACAGATCTATTCCAGAGCAAGAGCGACCAGAGGAAGTTGGCGCTCAAGGATAAACTCAGAAACATTAAGATGGAGAAAGGCGACAGTATCGCCAAGTACCTCACGAAGTTCACTCAATGCAAAGATGAGCTGGGAAGTGTGGGGGTGACTGTCGATGAAGAGGACTTGGTGGACCTGGCTCTCCTTGGTCTTCCGAAGAGTTGGCATTCCTATCAGGACTCTGTCAATGGTCGGGAGAAGTTTCCGGGATGGGAGCGACTTTGGGCGGATCTCATGCAAGAGGAGATAAGGAGGACTAACAGGGACGGATCTTCATCAAAGGCATATGATGAAGAAAATTGTGCTTTGGCTGCCAAAGAAAAGAAGGGGAAGAGCAAGAAAGCTTCTCAGTCTGGTACGAAAGGCAAGAAGCAAGACATGTCCAAGGTGAAGTGTTTTCACTGTCACCAGCACGGACACTATGCCACAAATTTTCCGCAGAAGAAGAAAAATAAGAAGGCTGCTGGATCTACAGCGGGAGAGGCATTGGCCTCCCAGTTCGAACTGGATTTTTCACTGATCGCATGCTTGGTCTCAAGTGTGATGGGATCAGTATGGTTCTTGGACAGTGGTGCGTCATTTCACATGACAAGAGATCGAGATCTGTTTTCAGATCTGGAGGAAAAAGATCTTGGAGTGCACATCGAGATGGGCGATGATGGTAGATACAGTGCGACCGGTATCGGTACCATTTCCTTTGAGAGGGAGTCTAGTAAACCCTTCGTATTGAAGGAAGTTTTGCATGTTCCAGGATTGATGAAGAACCTGATCTCTGTGGCGATGTTGGAAGACAAGGGGTATGATGTGGTCTTCAGCGAAGGAAAAGCTTTCCTGCGCAGTAAGACTACTGGTGAGACCCGGAAGATAGGGGTTCGATTCAAGAACCTTTATCAGTTGCAAGTAGATGGCTGCGCAGCAATGGCATGCAAGGCGGGAGAAGTGGTGAGCCGGGATGATGAGGGCGAACTGTGGCACAGGAGATTGGGCCACCTTCACCATGGAGCTTTGAAGATCCTGCAGCAGATTTCTACTGGGCTTCCAAAGGGCACTCTTGCGCAGTCAGATCAGTGCAAGGGGTGTACTTTAGGGAAGTATGTGAAAGCCACCTTTCACGAGAAGGATAGTCGCGCCACGACGATCCTTGAGAGAGTTCACACAGACATGTGTGGTCCTTTCTCTGTAGCTTCGACAGCAAAGCACAAGTACTATGTGATCTTTGTTGATGATTTCTCTCGGAAGTGCTAGATCTTCTTCATGCAGAAGAAGAGCGAGACATTTTCAAAGTTCTGTGAATTCAAGGCGCTGGTTGAGAAGGAATCGAGGAAGCATGTGAAGGCTCTCAGGAGCGACAATGGTGGTGAATTCATCTCTACTGAATTCAAGGATTTTTGCAGCGCAGAAAGGATTCGGAGAGAGCTCACCGCACCCCATAACCCACAGCAGAACGGGGTGGCTGAGCGGAAGAACAGAACGATCGTGGGTGCTGCACGGGCGATGTTGCATGATCAGGGCCTACCCCTTCACTTGTGGGCCGAGGCATGCAATACAACAGTGTATGTGCAGAACCGTTGTCCTCACAAGGTTCTTGGCATGAGTACACCGGAGGAGGCGTTTTCTGGCAAGAGGCCTGATATTTCTCATCTGAGAATTTTTGGCTCACCTATCTACATGCATGTGACGAAGGATGCCAGAAAGAAGCTGGATCCGACCGCAGAGGTTGGAATATTTGTGGGGTACACTGATACACCTCACAACTATCGGGTGTATTTGTCAGACAGTCGCAAGACTGTTGTGCGACGGGATATAAAATTTCAGGAGGAGAAAGCCATGCATTGTTCGCTTGAGAGGGAGCTACACTTGCATGCAGATGAGGAGCTGTTAGTTCCTAAGGAGGAGCTTCCGGATGTGGATCAGCCACAAGAGGAAGTTCATGAGGTGGAAGAGACCACTCATGCAGCGCCAACCATCAGAGGGCGCAAGCGCACTACAGAAGCTGAGCGACTGGCTCGAGATGCAGAGAAGGTTGTAGGACCACCTACAGCACAGCGCAGACAGAGACAGTCACCGGACCGGTACACTGGATACATGGCTCTTGTGAGCAAATGTGTCATGACAGAGCCATCCTCTTTCGAGGAAGTTGTGGAGGACCCCGCATGGGTAGATGCCATGGTGGAAGAGTATGATTCGATTGTCAGAAACAGTGCATGGGAGATTGTCCCGCGACCGGAGGGGAAATCAGTGGTGGGTTCGCGACGGATATACAAAGTGAAGCAGGTGGCTGACGGGAGTGTGGAGAAGTACAAGGCAAGATTTGTTGCCCGTGGCTTCTCACAGATCGAGGGGATCAATTATGAGGAGACCTTTGCACCTGTCGCAAGGTACTCTTCCATACGGACGATCCTAGCTCTCTCAGCGCAGATGGGATGGCACATCCATCAGATGGATGTGAAGACTGCGTTCCTCAACGGAGTCATTGAGGAGGAGGTGTACATAGAGCAGCCTGAAGGTTTCAAGATCTTCAGCAGTGAGTCGCATGTTTGCCGACTCAAGAGAGCATTGTACGGGTTGAAGCAAGCACCTCGTGCTTGGTACACACGGATAGACAGTTATTTCACCGGACTTGGATTCTCCAAGAGTGAGGCGGATCCTAACCTGTACCAGATTGTGGTGGAGGGGAAGTTGCTGATCATTGTACTGTATGTAGATGATCTGATTTTGACGGGTGATGAGCTTTTGATACTTTCATGCAAGGAGGATCTTGCTAGAGAGTTTGAGATGAAGGACTTGGGCCTCCTTCATTATTTCCTGGGATTGGAAATTTGGCAGCGCAGTGGTGGACTGTTTGTTTCTCAGGGTAAGTATGCCCATGAGATACTGGAGAAGTTCAACATGCATGGCTGCAAGCCTGTTGATACTCCTCTTCCTGGTGGTTGGAGGAAGGAGGATGCTACTTCAGCGGAGGTAGTGGATGCCACTGTCTATCGACAATTGGTGGGGTCACTTATGTATCTAGTCAATACACGACCCGATATATGCTATGCTGTTAACCAGCTTTCGCAAGCTATGGTTAAGCCTACCAAGCTCTTCTGGAAGGCAGGCAAGCATGTATTGTGTTATCTTAGTGGCACATCGGGATATGGTCTGTGGTACAGACAGGATGATGGAGCGAAGCTTTGCGGCTTCACTGATGCAGATTGGGCAGGGAGCCCAACGGACCGGAAGAGCACATCTGGAGGAATCTTCAGTATCGGGTCGACAGCAGTTTCCTGGTACAGTAGGAAGCAGAGATCCGTGGCACTCATTTTAGCAGAGGCCGAGTACATGGCAGCTAGCTTGGCTGCATGCGAGGCTATTTGGATGAGGAAGATCCTCGTCGGATTGTTCAAATCGCACTTGGAGCCTACTGTGATTTATTGTGATAACCAGAGTTGCATTAAAATCTCGGCTAATCCAGTATTTCATGATAGATCCAAACACATCAACATCAGGTACCATCATATCAGAGATTGTGTGCAGCGGAGAATCATGTTACTTTCATATATTCCCACGGAGGATCAGGATGCTGACATCTTGACGAAGGCGCTCACCAGGAGAAAATTCGAATTCCACAGAGGCAGGATAGGGGTTGCAGATAATTCATATCTTGTTGAGAGGGAGTGTTGAAAATGCAACAAGATGATGGAGCTTAGTGAAATGAAGTCGCCTTCACTAAGTGGGCCCGCAGGCTATTTTTGGCGCAAAGTCTATTTTTAGACATATGGAGCATGGTCTAGGAGTTGCAATATGCTATTCTTGGATGATTGGACAAGTTGGTAAAAATAGATGGACCTCTATTTTTAGACATTTGGGCGGAGTCTATTTTTAGACTGCCAGGCTAAAAATAGAAAAGTCAAATATTATTTACCCTTAATTATATTTGGACTATAAACTTCAGTTTATCCTCTTGCAGCACTTCAGTTGGAGCTACGGATGTGGCCCATGTATCTGACAAAGGAATTACGCTATTCCTAGGGGTTTGGTGAGCTCATGCATGGTTGACTTTAGTTAGAACTCAAGTGGCGGAGTTTGGTGGAGTTGATGAGACAGTTGGTGGAGTTGTGTTCGGGTTAACTTAGTTGAACTAGTTGTATTTAGTTTAACTAGCTAATACACTAGAAATGAGTGGGGTGAATTAAATATTATTTAATTCACTAAGTATTAACTCATTATTCAACTAAAGAACACATCAGTTGACTGCAGTGCATGGACAGTTCAGTGAAGACCAGTGGAAGAGGTAGATGAAAGGGTGAGTTTGCTATTAGTTGCGACATTAGTTGTGCATGAGATTTGCACAAGCATTGGAGGAGATTTCCAATGAGGATTGCACAGATCAAGCCAAGGAGATTCGAACTTGGATCTCTCATTACACCAACTTGGATTGCGCAGTAGAGGCAGGCAAACAGTGGATGAGTTTTGAACCCGTGACTTGTTCAAAACTGAGCTAGTTTGTGTGTAACCTTTTGGAGATAGTACTGAGTACTTGTGAGGAGTATTGTGCTATGTATTGTTACATGTTCTCTTCTATTATAATATACAAAATAGCTGGGGGTTTTCAGCTATAAGCTTTCCCCATTACATATTGTGTTTATGTGCGCATGCAACTGTTTCTATTTCCGCAAATTGATGATAAATTGTAGAAGAGTTTATGTGTTATGCATGAATTCGAATTAATGTGTGACCAGGATAATCTCAATGGATAAATCTTCATTATTCAGAAAATTTATACATGGTATCGGAGCGAATTGATCATCGGGATCTATTATAGTGATTACAATTTTATTTCGGTAGATAGAGTCTGTAACGGGCCAAGTAGCCTCTAGATCCATCCTTTCTTTGAAAGGTGATATATCCAGTAAACGCCCTTACAGTCGATCTCTGTGCTAGAAATAATTTGTTCTCACAGATCCAGAAGTAGTTGAGTTTTGAGGTTGGAATTCGAATTTTGCAGCAGCTTGTTTTCTTGGTGCGGGAGTTGAAATGTCTTTCAACGATTTGCGACTCGAATATGCTCTTGAAGGCAGTTCGAATTATGTTGCATGGAAAGATCAGAAGGAGGCAGTATTAGAAGATAATGGGCTGAAGGAGTTTGTAGATATGGATGTCCAAAAGCCTACTGATCTTGCTGAAGTTGAGGCTTGGAAAAAGAAGATGGCGAAATGTCGAAGGATTCTGTTGGAGGGCGTGAAGGATCACATTGTATCCAGCCTGCATGGAAAAGCTTCTCCATATTTGATGTGGAAAGCGTTGACAGATCTATTCCAGAGCAAGAGCGACCAAAGGAAGCTGGCGCTCAAGGATAAACTCATAAACATTAAGATGGAGAAAGGCGACAGTATCGCCAAGTACCTCACGAAGTTCACTCAATGCAGAGATGAGCTGGGAAGTGTGGGGGTGACTGTCGATGAAGAGGACTTGGTGGACCTGGCTCTCCTTGGTCTTCCGAAGAGTTGGCATTCCTATCAAGACTCTGTCAATGGTCGGGAGAAGTTTTCGGGATGGGAGCGACTTTGGGCGGACCTCATGCAAGAGGAGATAAGGCGGACTACCAGGGAGGGATCTTCATCAAAGGTATCTGATGAAGAAAATTGCACTTTGGCTGCCAAAGCAAAGAAGGGGAAGAGCAAGAAAGCTTCTCAGTCTGGTGCGAAAGGAAAGAAGCAAGACATGTCCAAGGTGAAGTGTTTTCACTGTCACCAGCACGAACACTATGCCACAAATTGTCCACAAAAGAAGAAAAATAAGAAGGTTGCTGGATCTGCAGCGGGAGAGGCATTGGCTTCTCAATTCGAACTGGATTTTTCACTGATCGCATGCTTGGTTTCAAGTGTGGCGGGATCAGTATGGTTCTTGGACAGTGGTGCGTCATTTCACATGACCGGAGATCGAGATCTGTTTTCAGATCTGGAGGGAAAAGATCTTGGAGTGCACATCGAGATGGGCGATGATGGTAGATACAGTGCGACCGGTATCGGTACCATTTCCTTTGAGAGGGAGTCTGGTAAACCCTTCGTATTGAAGGAATTGATGCATGTTCCAGGATTGAAGAAGAATCTTATCTCTGTGGCGATGTTAGAAGACAAGGGATATGATGTTGTCTTCAGCGAGGGAAAGGCTTTCCTGCGCAGTAAGACAACTGGAGAAACCCGGAAGATAGGGGTTCGAGTCAAGAACCTTTATCAGTTGCAAGTAGATGGTTGCGCAGCAATGGCATGCAAGGCGGAAGGAGTGGTGAGCCGGGATGATGGCGAGCTGTGGCACCGAAGATTGGGCCACCTTCACCATGGAGCTTTGAAGATACTGCAGCAGAATTCTACTGGGCTTCCTAAGGGCACTCTTGCACAGTCAGATCAGTGCAAGGGGTGTACCTTGGGAAAATTTGTGAAAGCCACCTTTCACGAGAAGGATAGTCGCGCCACGACGATCCTTGAGAGAATTCACACAGACGTGTGTGGACCTTTCTCAGTAGCTTCGACAGCAAAACACAAGTACTATGTGATCTTTGTTGATGATTTTTCTCGGAAGTGCTGGATCTTCTTCATGCAGAAGAAGAGCGAGACATACTCAAAGTTCTGTGAGTTCAAGGCACTGGTTGAGAAGGAATCAAGGAAGCATGTGAAGGCTCTTAGGAGCGACAATGGTGGTGAATTCATCTCTGCCAAATTCAAGGAATTTTGCAGCGCAGAAGGAATTCAGAGAGAGCTCATAGCACCCCATAACCCACAACAGAACGAGGTTGCTGAGCGGAAGAACAAAACGATCGTGGGTGTTGCACGGGCGATGTTGCATGATTAGGGCCTACCCCTTCACTTGTGGGCTGAGGCATGCAATACTGTAGTGTATGTGCAAAACCATTTTCCTCACAAGATACTTGGCATGAGTACACCGGAGGAGGCGTTTTCTGGCAAGAGGCCTGATATTTCCCATTTGAGGATTTTTGGCTCACCTATCTACATGCATGTGACGAAGGATGCTAGGAAGAAGCTGGATCCGACCACAGAGGTTGGGATATTTGTGGGGTACACTGATACGTCCCACAACTATCGTGTGTATTTTCCAGACAATCGCAAGACTGTTGTGCGAAGGGATATCAAATTTCAGGAGGAGAAATCCATGCAGTGTTCGCTTGAGAGGGAGCCACACTTGCATGCAGAAGAGGAGCTATTAGTTCCTAAGGATGAGCTTCCGGATGTGGATCATCCACAAGAGGAAGTTCATGGAGTGGAAGAGACCAATCATGCAGCACCAACCATCAGAGGGCGCAAGCGCACTACAGAAGTTGAGCGACTGGCTCGAGAAGCAGAGAAGGTTGTAGGACCACCTACAGCACAGCGCAGACAGAGACAGTCACCGGACCAGTACACTGGATACATGGCTCTTGTGAGAAAATGTGTCGTGACAGAGCCATCCTCTTTCGAGGAAGCTGTGGAGGACCCCGCATGGGTAGATGCCATGGTGGAAGAGTATGATTCTATTGTCAGTACCGAAGCAGCATGGGAGATTGTTCCGCGACCGAGGGGAAATCGGGTGGGTTCGGCGGATCACAAGTGAAGCAGCACGACGGAAGTGTGGAGAAGTACAAGGCAAGATTTGTTGCCCGTGGCTTCTCACAGATCGAGGGGATCGATTATGAGGAGACCTTTTCACCTGTCGCAAGGTACTCTTCCATACAGACGATCCTAGCTCTCTCAGCGCAGATGGGATAGCACATCCATCAGATGGATGTGAAGACTGTGTTCCTCAATGGAGTCATCGAGGAGGAGGTGTACATAGAGCATCCTGAAGGTTTCGAGATCTTCAGCAGTGAGTCGCATGTGTGCCGACTCAAGAGAGCACTGTACGGGCTGAAGCAAGCACCTCGTGCTTGGTACACACGAATAGATAGTTATTTCACCGGACTTGGATTCTCCAAGAGTGAGGCGGATCCTAACCTGTACCAGATTGTGGTGGAGGGGAAGTTGCTGATCATTGTATTGTATGTAGATGATCTGATTTTGATGGGTGATGAGCTGTTGATACTTTCATGCAAGGAGGATTCGGTAAGAGAGTTTGAGATGAAGCGGGACTTGGGCCTTCATTATTTCTCGGGATTGGAGATTTGGCGTCATAGCTGGTGGACCGTTTGTTTCTTAGGGTAAGTATGCCCGGGAGACATCGAGAGGCTCAACATGCATGGTTGCAATCCCGTTGATACTCCTCTTTTCCCCGGTGGTTGGAGGAAGGAGGATGCTACTGAATGAGGTAGGATGCCATCGTCTCACTTCGTTGGTGGGGTCGCTATGTATCTGGTCAATACACGACCCGATATATGCTATGTTGTTAACCAGCTTTCGCAAGCTATGGTTAAGCCTACCAAGCTCTTCTGGAAGGCAGGAAAGCATGTATTGCGTTATCTTAGTGGCACATCGGGATATGGTCCGTGGTACAGACAGGAGGATGGAGCGAAGCTTTGCGGCTTCACTGATGCAGATTGGGCAGGGAGCCCAACGGACCGAAAGAGCACATCTAGAGGAATCTTCAGTATCGGGTCGACAGCAGTTTCCTGGTATAGCAGGAAGCATAGATCCGTGGCACTCAGTTCAGCAGAGGCCGAGTACATGGCAGCTAGCTTGGCTGCATGCGAGGCTATTTGGATGAGGAAGATCCTCGTCGGATTGTTCGGGTCGCACTTGGAGCCTACTGTGATTTATTGTGATAACCAGAGTTGCATTAAACTCTCGGCTAATCCAGTATTTCATGATAGATCCAAACACATCGACATCGGGTACCATCATATCAGAGATTGTGTGCAGCGGAGAATCATGTTACTTTCATATATTCCCACGGAGGATCAGGATGCTGATATCTTGACGAAGGCGCTCACCAGGAGCAAATTCGAATACCACAGAGGCAGGATAAGGGTTGCAGATAATCCATATCTTGTTGAGAGGGAGTGTTGAAAATGCAACAAGATGATGGAGCTTAGTGAAATGAAGTCGCCTTCACTAAGTGGGCCCGCAGGCTATTTTTGGCGCAAAGTCTATTTTTAGACATATGGAGCATGGTCTAGGAGTTGCAGTATGCTATTCTTGGATGATTGGTTGAGTTGGTAAAAATAGATGGACCTCTATTTTTAGACATTTGGGAAGAGTCTATTTTTAGACTACCAGGCTAAAAATAGAAAAGTCAAATATTATTTACCCTTAATTATATTTGGACTATAAACTTCAGTTTATCCTCTTGCAGCACTTCAGTTGGAGCTACGGATGTGGCCCATGCATCTAACAAAGGAATTACGCTATTCCTAGGGGTTTGGTGAGCTCATGCATGGTTGACTTCAGTTAGAACTCAAGTGGCGGAGTTTGGTGGAGTTGATGAGACAGTTGATGGAGTTGTGTTCGGGTTAACTTAGTTGAACTAGTTGTATTTAGTTTAACTGGCTAATACACTAGAGATGAGTGGGGTGAATTAAATATTATTTAATTCACTAAGTATTAACTCATAATTCAACTAAAGAACACATCAGTTGACTGCAGTGCATGGACAGTTCAATGAAGACCAGTGGAAGAGGTAGATGAAAGGGTGAGTTTGCTATTAGTTGCGACATTAGTTGTGCATGAGTATTGCACAAGCATTGGAGGAGATTGCCAATGAGGATTGCGCAGATCAAGCCAAGGGGATTCGAACTTGGATCTCTCATTACACCAACTTGGATTGCGCAATAGAGGCAGGCAAATAGTGGATGAGTTTTGAACCCGTGACTTGTTCAAAACTGAGCTAGTTTGTGTGTAACCTTTTGGAGATAGTATTGAGTACTTGTGAGGAGTGTTGTGCTATGTATTGTTACATGTTCTCTTCCATTATAATATACAAAATAGCTGGGGGTTTTCAGCTATAAGCTTTCCCCATTACATATTTTGTTTATGTGCGCATGCGACTGTTTCTATTTCCGCATATTGATGATCAATTGTAGAAGAGGTTATGTGTTATGCATGAATTCGAATTAGTGTGTGACCAGGATAATCTCGGTGGATAAATCTTCATTATTCGGCAAATTTCTACACATTCCTTCTACACCCACTCCAACTTAGAATGAAAGGAGAGACTAAGTGAAAACAAATAACCAATGTAACCATGCAAGCATCATCAAAAGGCTATGAACTATAGCCTTGTGATCGTTAATGATCCAAAACAAGGTTGCATCAAATATTACGTGAATATGTGTTAGAATTTCTTGTACACTATGGCTAGAAAATAAATTAACATTACAAATATATCCAACATGACAATTTTAACAAGAGTAGCATGCTCTAGCACATGCTAACTCAATCTAATGTTTAATAAGTTGAAAAATGGCTCAAAAAAGGCACATGACAATCCATGATCGAGTTGAAAAATATCTTCAAAATGCCTCTCCAAAGGCTGATATATAAGAAGATCATCTTTTACACCTCCAAAATTCAAATATGCAGGCTACTTTAACATAAAGTTGTCCTTAATCAAGAATAAGGATGATGTATGATACGTCAAGTGGGTGTAGCTCAGGTGGTAGGGAGGAGTCGTTATTATCCTCCCCATCTAGGTTCTAATCCTACCAAGATTGACATGTTTTCTCCTTGGGATTCATTACTACATGAAAGATAACCGGTTCACCTATACACGAGCAGGTTTTTCGTGGATGTAGCTAGTATCAATCTTTGGTATAGTGAACCATACACGAAAAAAGAAGGATGGTGTATGATATGAAATCTTGGATATATAAATGAAACTTTGATCTCTCACATACACATATATATATAGTTGGAAATAACTATCATAGAATTTGCCCTCAAGATCTTGTTTCCCAATATAATTTCCAACACTAAAAACATGATTCCCAAAGAGATGTGACATGCACATTCACTAAGTTTGAAGAAAAAGGCGGCTCATAATTTATGGCAATTTCAGCATTGCTAGATGGTCCAAGTACTAAAATTTGTGGTATCTTTCCTTGTAAAAGAAGTCTGGATTTTTTTGCAAGATATGATAATATGAAAAACATGTTATCTAAAAAGAAAAGAAAAATCAAGCCCCAACACATGTGTTTTAGCTAAAAAATTATCATGAAAAGATGGAAAGATAAGAACAGATATGGGTCAAAAATATCTACAAAATTGTACCTAAAAATTATCCTTGCATGTTGTAAAATAATTGCCATACTCATTATCACACATGACTAGAAAAATATCACTAAAGTTTTCTACAAAAAATTATAGCAAATGTAGCAACCCATGGTTCCCAAAATTTAAAATGTTGACATCATTCTCTAGGTGCCTTATGGAGCTATGAGAGAATCTTCAATAATTTCATGCACAACGCTCACAAATTTTTCTTAATATATAATTCCATATTTTTTTCTAGCATACCCAAGCAATCAAATCAATGTTTCATTTTTGCATTTTATTTATCCAAGAGAGGCCTTCATGGGTCTCTTTCATATGCAAGCATCATTTCGGAGGGGTCTCTTTTATATGCAAGCATCATTTCATCATACTCTCTTTTATTGTATTTGTAAATTTCAACCCAAAGAATTGCACCATTTATCCTCTCATTTGATCTTCTACATCCATTCAAAATATTGAAAATTTATGGAGAAACATGCAAGGAAATTATCTCATTTGGGTTGAGACTATGATATCATTCCTCTGCATATCTTTTCATGGTAAGTGTAAACATTTTCATAATTACGTCCATAAACAATATTAAAATTTTCAACAAAATCCGTGAAAAAAAGCTATAGAATAATTATGATTTCTATAGAATGGGGGTGGCAGGAGAGGGAGGGGTGATCCTTTGCCTCAATGAAAAAATCGAGATACAATATGCTTCGGGACTTGGGGTGGCAACCAACAATCAAGTGAAGTTCCTTACTATTTGGAAAGTTTTAGAGCTAGCCATACAAAGAAGATCCAAAAAATCATGATATTTGGTGATTCATTGAAAGTAATCTGAGGAGTTTGGGAGGCTAAATGTTCACACAATAGCAACCTCTCTCACATTGTGCTTCAAATTCTATTACAACTTCAACAATTTGAAAAAATTTAAATTTATCATGTTTTAAGGAAATTGAATTCAACAACTGATGCTTTAGCCAATAAAGGAGCAATATTGGACCAAGGGTCCACAAAATTGAACAATAGATGTATATTAAATTCCCATTTTCTATTATTCCTCTTAACAACAAAAAGGGAACACTTATGTGCATTAATGCACAATTTAAAATGTTGATATATGAGGAGTTTTAAGTGCAAGCATATATTTTGAGTATAAAAGTTTTAGAGGCGACGACACATATGTTCTAGCGACTATTTTTTACTACCCAACCTCAGACACCACCCCTCCAATACTCTTCTCAATCTTGCATCCACAGAGGGCATGCCAAGTCAACATGAAAATACCCTGTGCATTTAGTGCCTAGCATCAAATTTTGAATTTTTAATCGATTAAGGATTTTTCATTTAATTCACCTCAGAAAAATGTTATTTCCTCACTTTCTTTGAATCAATTTGCATCTCCATTAAGAATTTTGAAGTCAAATTGACATGAATGAACCAGTCCCACATTCAATTGTGATAAGGAAGGGGATCAAAGGTCTGATGGATATGATAGCCTTGCAAACAAGTTCGTCCAGGATTATATACGAAAAATGATCTGTAAATTGTCATGGATATTCCACTGCACAGTTCGTCACAACATATTTGATAATATTATACTTAAAATCTAAAATTCTACACTATTATAGTTTTCTTAGATTTGTAGATTTGTAGATTTTATTGTAAATAGTGCATGCATGCAAATGAAACTTATGCATAAAATAGAGAACGACAAACTAAAATCTCACACACACGTTAGACACAAGATTTGCTCTGGGAAACTATTTTGGGAGAAAAAACCAATTGGAAGGTGAGGTCGCTCTGCTCTCTTTCTCTGTCTGGAAATATGGCTACGAGTACAAATAAGTATGGACTATGGCCCGTGGGCTGCTATAGTGCACAAATCATCTCTATGCGCTCTACCTCCTATCCCTCTTGGTTATTTTTTCTTAACTATTGTAAGGTCCCACCTTACCCACCATCAAAAATATAGAGAAATAGAGGTCACATTAATCACTAATACTCATTTTCACAAAATCCTAAAGAATTAGTCACTGTAAAATTGTTTCCAACAACAAGCCCTTTTTTATGAAATCTTTAGATAATACAAGAAACAAATGCCTTATTCTCTATTCATACTTCAACAAATTATTAAATTCATTTTCACATTCATACCAAAAACTTGCAGACATAGGAAGCTACACCCATTAAATAGTTTATTTATAATTTATAGTAACATAAAAACAACAGTAACTAAGACTTTTACACTAAAAATTTATATGCACAAAAGCTATAGCCATTCAAAACTTTTGAAAAACACTTTGCAGACATGCACTCTACGCTCATTGAGCCCTTATGACAAACACTTTGCAAGCATGCAATTAAAAGCCATTAAGGCATTTTGTCAAACACTTGGCAACAATGAATTTAAGATTATTCTTCAACATATTTATCTCATAAAATTCAGAAATTGAAACTTTAAATATTTCCATCTTAAAACAGGGACTAAATAATCTTAGTCTTTCATCAAAGACTCAACAACAGGTACACATAACTCACAACAGAAATCTGCAAAATCGCCCAGATTTCCGATCTGGGTTCTGAAAAGTATTTTTTTGGAATGAAATCAGGGGTTACATGACCAAAAGGCACGGATACCCCCTGATGTTGGGTTGAATCGAATTAAAAACGCCCAGGAATGCGATTCTTGAAAACAACAAAAAATTATTGCCTAAATGTTTCATTTATGACTTTTGTCAAACATATGGAATGAAAACTTACAATTACAATTCTACATGAGGAAAAACATCCCAAAGTTATGCTACTAAGATATGCTCATTGAATTCACACATTTCTAAATCCACCATATGAGTTCTTGAAACATTTTACCACCCACAAGCTAATTCATTTGACATGATTTGACAAGCTTTTTGCACCAATTGCTACAATTTAACAAACATATGGCAGCCCTGAATGCTACAGCCATTAAGGCTTTTTGTCAAAATTCTGATAGTACTATTACAACAACTTGAATAAAAAAACATTGAATTATTGATAAGAATACGAAACATAAGCCATAACTGAAATTTATCTCCAACTTACCTCAAGCATTTGATCTTCCAAACCATATTTTAGTTGTCATTATTTTTGAATTTTCTTTTAAGAGTTGATTATGTAATTCCTCCAGGTATATTTTGGGTACATGTCCATTTTCTTACTTTTGATGTAAGCTGCAAGTTAGCACTTATTCACGCATAAATAAATTGATAACATTACTCATTCACGGATTTTTTCAAACACTTTGCAAACTATCCTAAAATCATTTCTAAAACATGCATCTAATTACTCGAAACAAAACCATAAATCGTGAAATACTTACCCAAGTCCTTTGGAATTTATTTATTGCAATTACCTTCAACAATACTTGGCTTTCCTTTCTCAAATGCTACAATACCAAGGTTAGTACCATAAACTACACCAATAAAAACTCCAATATTGAGATCTAAACATCCATACATATAGATTGATCTAGTCTTCATTTTTAACTAATCAATAATATTCTAGATAACATAAGCCTAAACCAAAATTAGATGCTTACAACAATTTAAATGCCTACTTTTTATTTTATGCTAAAGCTATACTATAATTTTAGGACAATGGAAATTATACCAGAAGAGATATTCAGCTCTAATCGTTGAGAATATGATCCACCTTTGATCCCTTAACCAACTCATTTGAACCATCCGGTTTTCCACCCAACCATATCCAAGGAGAACTCCTCCCCCCTGGAACCCCCGAGCTGTAAAATCTCACAAACAATACCAAAATATAGCAGTAGAGGGAAAGCCAAGGCAAGTTAAGGAAGATAAGTTTCAATTCCTCCAAATACCACTCATGGTCGGCTGCACCATGTATAAATACTTAGTAACTTATTTTGGGGATTTCAAGTTCATTTCAAAAGAAATTGGCTACTCTCCAAGTCCCTCCCTCTCATAATTTTTTTTCAAACCTCTCCAATTCTTGGTATCACCATGCACCCCCACCAAGTGAGAATACATGAGACACATATATAGGAGGAGCAACAAATTCTTGTCTTAAAGGAGGAGTAATATGCATGCCTTTTATTCCATTTAGATGAGTGTAACTCATGCCATTAAGGAGAGGTATGCATGCCTTAATTATGGAGAGTGTAACATGTGCATTAAAGAGAGTGTAAGAGGAATCTTTTATGGCATGTCTTTAATGAATGTAAGAGGAATATGCCATTCTTTGATGAGTGCATAAAAGAGAGTGTAATGTATTATTAAAAGAGAGAGGGAGTTACATAGAGCCATGAGAATCATCAAGGAGAGAGGTGTGAAGTGATTGAGGAGATATAATTCCCTTTTAATAATAAAATCATAGTCTCACAAAATATAATAATAATATTGAGGATTAAGTCGATATTGAACTATTATGATTGATTAATCATAAGTGTAGTGATTTTCCTTCAAGTATACTTGTTTACCCATTGATTGGAGGTGATTTACTATTTTTGGAAAGTCATACTTGAAATGGTAGACATGACTTTCTATTTTTAGAAAGTCACTCCAAAATTGTTAGGAATGAGATTTTATTAAGGAAATTCATCTGTGAGCTACCCATGAGTGGTATTTTTCTTTCGAATAATAGGTATTTCGCACTCCTATTGTATGCATCTCCATGCCTTAGTAGATTGAGGACTTCGCGTACTGATCTACTCTAAAGATCCAAGATTCCACACCTTGATCTTTTTAAATATTCAGGACTCCGCGCCCCAAACATTTCATTATAGATTCAAGACTCCATGTCTTTATATTTCATGGATTTAGGACTCCGCACCCTAATCCTTTTATTATATATACAAGACTCCATGTCTTTATATTTCATTGATTTAGGACTCTGCACCCTAATTTTCATGGCTTCTCATCTACTTTGCTTTGAAACTCCATGTTTCACCTTAAGGTACTGATTGTGAGCTCATACCATCTGATGGTTCGTTGGTAAGGTCTTCTTCCAAGACCTGCACACATCACAATCTCATTGATCAAATAAATCAAATGAATTTCATAATTAACTTATTCAAATTTTACCAAATATTGTGCATGACTTCCACAGTCATTTTGGTTTTGGAGAAATGAATTCCGCGGTCATTTATAACTTGAGCATCCGTGTTGGAAATGACCAAGTCCCATGCCACATCATGCTTAGTACGATATTATGCACATATAATCATACAAATCTTGTATCATCCATAAGTCATATTTAACCATATGTTCCACATAACCATGATCATCCATGGATTTGTGTCTCAATTCTGAATCACCATTCATGTCATACACCTATGTACAAAATAGGATACCAAAAGAGAAAACATCTCTAATATGCTCTTAATCAAAATTAATTCTTGTGCACGCAACCATAGATATTATTATAAGCACACAACAACCAAGTGACCCAAACCAGGTCATAGCATATAAGCATGTACATAAGTCTTTCATACATAATATTATATCATTATATCAAAATCACCATCTCTAAGTGTCATCAAAGCTATCTCACCAAGAAGGGACACTACATACTCCCCCTCTTGGGCTAAACTTGGCCCGAAGTTTTTCCTACGGTCATAAGATACTTAATTCTTTTAGATTCTCCTATCAATAAGTTGTTAACCTTATGTATATGTATTTGATATATTTTTTTCTTCATGCCAATCCATAATTTAATGTTTTCTAAATTGGAAGCAACCCCATGAAAACTAAACATACCATTCTTAATCAAGTAGAAAATATATCCGTGCCATATTAGACATGTTTTGATACAAAATATCAAAGATTTCTATATCAAAACCAGCCATACAATTTATATTACCATATAAAAATACTATTGTATGTAATTGATATGATATCTACTTAATTTATCTATAATAATTTGATATTCTACATGATTTTCTTTCTCATAGTCTATATGAATCCTACATGTGTCATCTTCAAAGTTCTGTAGTATGTTGAGCTTGTCAAATTATAAATAGAACACATATTGGTTGTATACACAACAATGATGGTCCATCCCATATCACAATCAAATTGGCATACAATAAGCATAAAATAATCCACATACAATTGCCAGTGAAATTACACAACAGAACATGATGTTATATATAAAACCCACTCTTACACAACAAAACATGACATTATATATAAAACACACACTTACATCCCACTTGATTTATGTCTTCTGAATCCAATTTTCCTCTTTTCATTCCATAAGACATCCTTGAAATCGAAATATTTAGGATCTATCTTTAGTTTTTACTAAACTTTTTCTTTAGGCAAAAATAAAATTTGAGGTTCAAGGCACCATATTTTTTTTTTTTTTTAACTAACAACCTAAGGTTAAATACAGTCCTCGTTGACCCACTTATGTATTATAGATCTTTCCTTTATGATGCAGGGAATCTGCTATAGAACAGATCCGAGCATATAAAACACACACTCCTTCACTCAACATGAAAACTCTCAATAATTCTTCATTAAAACCATAAAAATATTTAGCTAAAAATATACATATGAAGGAAAGAGAGCCATTCAAATGAAATACTGATATAAAAACATAAAAACTCTTTGGCCAAATATTACATTGGGCGACCTCTTGGCTCTCAACCCTTCAAACCATCTCCCACTCTCACCGTACTCCTTACTGCTCTCAGCTGTCTTTCATCCTCACAAAACCCTCCCATATATACATAAATAATGAATTTATTTCACTCCATAAATTCCTCCACACAAATCTCAACTCAAATCTAATTTAGATTTATTCTAGTTTTGGACTCAACAAAGTCCCGTATATGGAATTCCTACTCTCTAAATTATCTACCTAATTCCATTCCACTCATATCCTTTAATTATTAAAGAATATATATACAATAATCCTCACCTTTACATTTTTCTCCTAATTTATTAAAATAAACAATTTAATTAAGAAAATAATTAAAATATATCACCTCCCCCCTTATTACATAATTAAATAATGAAAATTTGGCTTGGATGCTCTTGCATCAGACTCCCCATGTAGAGAAGTTTCCATAGACTCTTGTCTATGAGATCTGTCACTTTTCTATAATACTACGATAGCCACAAGTCCTGATGACTTGCTCCCTCCAGGATTCCATACTCTGTTCTGCCACTGGTCCTTCAGAGTATCAACTCGATTTGATAACTCATCGTCCACTCTGTCGATCACATTCCATCGGCTTCTCCAACACTTTCTTTCGCCAACTCCTCGAAGTAATTCCTCTTTGTCAAATTCTTTCACTTCCAACTGAGTTGAACTCTCAACTTCCTGCAATGGAAAAAAATCAAGAATTTATTCTTGATCATAACTATATTCATTGATTGCTTTTATAGCAATAATTTCCTCGTTTGGTGCTCTACCTGCATTCACCAACAAACTATTATTTTTAAAAAGATAAGACCTTCCGATCTCTCCTTCTTTTGGAAAAATTTCGATTTGCTACTCTGACATTTTCTCCTTTATCAACACATCAGTATGTTGATTCAACTTCTTCAAAGAATTCTCAAGACTATCAGTTAGTCTTTCCTCCACATCATCTGTTTCAAGGATGTCTCTTTGCTCTAATTCATAATAATGAACTTTTTCATTCTCATTCAGCTCTGACTTTGCGACTTGAACACTTATCCTCTGTTTTTCTAGCCTTTTCTCCAAAATACTCAATTCCTGCCACAAATCTATCATTTCATTTGAAAAAATATTTGTACATTCTTCACTATCTTCTTCTTTGTCACGAGTCAAGTTTCCTGTTGATACTATCTCTCCATTCTTCATCAGAATAGAATTCTGATCTTCTATCTCTGCAATAGTTTTAGTTGTTTGTCCATCATTTTCCCTTTGGCCTTTTAAGAAAATCAATTTCTCACTGTCATTATCAATAATAAATTCTTCATCATAAGAAATAACTGTCTCACCTCCACTGAAACAATTTATTTCATAAAACAAGGAATTTATGAACTCCTTTTGTTGCAACAATTTAATTTGATCTTCACCTGAAGATAGTCATCATTTTTTGCTTGGCAACTTTCAGCCTCACTCAATACAGTTTCATCCTTTCTCTGGCAGTCCTCATGAGTTATCCTGTTTATTGTTTCATCACACTGCAAAATTTCGTCAGCAATTTCATTAAACAAATACATTTGTTTACCTCCTTGGAATATATCCTCGCCATCTTCAGTATGATTATGTTCCATAACAGCTTCAACTTGTTGTTTTACCCCAACCAATAATTCATTTATGATTTCTTCCTATTGTAACAAATCATTACCTTCCCCCTCTAAAAGGAATTCTCCACTAGACTTTACCTCAAAATTTTCCTTCATCTTTGTGACAATTCCATCAGAATACTCACCATCTCTCGCATATCCTGCAAACATACATAAACTGTGAGAAAAATTTCAAGGCTTCATAGCCTCATCTGCTTCTCTCACCAACACATCTTCAAATGCTTCTGAACTATCCCAATAGTTCATAAGATATTCCTCATTGATCTCTTCACCCAGACTTTCACCCTGTTCTGGGCCACAAATGGAAACATCCATTTTTAACTCAGCCTCTCTGAGTTCTTCACAACTCAACATCTGCTCGAGCTTCCTTAGCTCTTCTCCCAACTGTATTTTTACCTGCTTTTCCCTCTTTGCGTGTAGCTTCTGCCACTTTACCTTCTTTCGCATGGTCCAACCATGTGTCTGGTCTTTCATATTTTTCTGTAACAATTCCATTAACAATTCAAGGTGAATTGCTATCTTAGCCTTCTCCCACTCATAATCTTCATCCATCAACTGCTCACATATGCCACTTGCCTTGGGATGTTCCTTTTTCTTCCTTCCGTTGTGGTCTTCATCAGATCTTCGAAAATGACTATCAACAGTCATCTTCTCCTCATTTGTGAACTTCATTTGTTCACGTGTGGATTTCATTTAATCCACTTCTCAGCAATCCTTCTCACTTTCCATTCATCAAAATTCAAGTTCTCCTCCTGCGCTTGGCTTCTCTTGGTTCTCTGTCTTGGAACCAATCTCTGGAAACCCTCTTGTTTCACTTTGCTGCAAACAACACTTTAGTAACGCATGTGTTACAATGGCCAATTCTTTGGGTGTCGGGCTCTACCGATCATGCACCCCATTACATTCAAACTCTTGACTTAGCTTACGACTCTTTGACTTCAAACTTACACCAATTTTTCAACTTGGATGAAAATACTCAATCTCAACTCAAACTATCCAAACTTTCATTTGACTGTAACATCCGTTTTTACTTCAGGCTTTGCCCCAATAATAATGATAGTGGATATTCTGACTTAATTGAAGTTATACAATTCTTCAATAAACATACACCCCTAAAACATTTTAGGATGTAAAATCTTCACCCTCTTTCATACTTCATTCTTATGAAAAATCATCAATTTGCCCTTATCATTTCACATGATACTGAAGTCTTTAGTCGAAATGCAATTCAGGTTTTTCAAGATTTATTTTAAGGTGAAAATAAATAAACCATTCAATCTTCAATGTTCAAAAATACCTTCCTGAATTATCATACCTCATGTTCCTGTTAAGGTTATTGATAAACCTTTCTCTTTGCAGTTTCAATTCTCTGATTTCCCCTCTTCTGTGCCATCTTTGTCACTGTTAATACTTGCATGCTCACAAGCTCGTCATCTTAATGCAAACATTCCCCTGCACTTTTATGCACCATACAACATTAATTCGCATCTCTTCACATGTGTACAGAGAACATGTTATTCATATTTCAACCGCTTCGATGTACAACCCGTACATTGTGTCCATCTTGAATATCACCTCTTAGATACCGCCACATAATGGTAAAACAAAGCTTTTACAACATCAAGAAATTATGTTTTCAATCACCAATCAAAAGAATTCTTATTTTCCCAAATACAAGCTTTGGTCCAAAATGACTTAACCAAAACTGTGAAGAATTCACATTATGCATAATAAATCATCACACTATGCATAATAAACCTCCTCATATAAACATGCATGTTTGCCTTCATATCACCCAGGATTTGTGCATTCTCCCTTTCCATTCATTTACGCGAAACTTAAATTTATTTATAACTACTGTGGTGATAAAACCTTATACCTCCGCATTTGCAACATTTTCACTTTAATATTGAACCACATGTTGACATATCATTTCCGCAAAAATACTTGTCTATAAATTTTATTTTGGTTGAGAAAATCCAAAAATGTCAACATAGGATATGTTCACCCATAATTTTACTTAACATACCTTTCCAATTTTCTGCGCCCTTCTAATTTGTCCGAGTGAATCCACTCTCAACTCATTGACTGGTCTCTTCACAAGCAAGATCTCCAAATGTACTTCCAACATTTATGTCCATGCGAATTGTAAATTTTCAATTTCAGTTTTACTGCTCCATAGTACGAACACTAGCTCGAGATGGATGCCTCTCAATTCTATCTACTGGTCCACAATGATGTAGATATACAACAGTTCTTTGCACAAACTTGTTCGCTTCTATTAAGCTCAAAGTTACCCTTCATCCAAATGTAATTGATCAATTATTTGGACTTAGCATGCGATTCCCATAAAATATTCCATTGTATATGCAACTTCATTTACCATGTTCATTTGCGTCTGCAAAGGACCATTAAAATTATATGACATAGTTTAGAAGCGCAATTAAAAACACAGTTCATTTGTTAAACCTGAGGTTTCATCTTGTCCCAATTCAAGCCAACTACCAATCTGTCATAATTGATACCATTACCTTTCAACGATCTCGACAAAGAAGTCATGCCAACTCCGCATTATGGCTTTGTGTACTGGTGTGATACATTACAACAAATGTTCATGATTCAACGTTGTGCACATTCAAATCACTGTTATATACCTTCAATACACATCAGTGTCCCTCGAAATGCGTTGAGCCACCTTCAATACACAGCAGCATCCCTCGAAATGTGTTGCTTCAAGCCATCGCTGGTAGTATCCTTCAGCTACGATGCTTAGTTACGGTGCTTCAAGCCACCGTTCCCTTTAGCACTGTCTGCAAATCGACTTGCAGGAACGCAGAACCAATTGCTTTGGATATCGACCTCTTCAGCCACATTCTGGGTGTTGGTGTTAATTTCACCATTCACCACCATTGACAAACAATTACCAATTAATACTTATGCAAGCCTCTTGCAATGTTGCGTTATAGTATTGGGCACCGGTATGATACAACGCTGACAATGGCTTCAACGTTGTGGTTCGACCACGTCTGAATGCAAAGAAACTATCAATTCACTGATATGGACACTTTAACTCATGCAAATGTAAACGCTCTAACAGTTCGCGTTATGATTCTGGGCACCGACAGGTTGCATTTCAATCAACGTTAATGTTGTGTGATACAACCCATGTCTGTGCCTGTCCATGAGTGTGTCGAGCCACTAGTTAGCAAACTTCTTGTTGCGAAGTTTGGTCACGGTGCTCCAACCACCGTTAGCATCATAATACTCGATCACATTGCTTCAAGCCACCGTTGCAACGTTCACTGTTGCTCTTCCCACAGCGACGGCCTTCTTCTTTTTTCTGCGTGTGAACAGCTCCATAGACCGCTACGAACTCTCATTCAATTGCTTCATACTACAGCTCCACCTGCGAGTTCGTAGTTTTTCTACACCATTCCATGCGTTGTCCAGCTACGAAAGGCACTACCATAGCTTTGTCAATCGATCACCTGCGTCCAAGTTTTTTTCACAGTGCATGCATAAATTGAACACTTAAATGAAAAGTATAATATATTCATCAACTCTCTCCCAAACTCTCGTAGGAAATTGTTTCCAGCTCTGATAACAAATGATGCAGGGATTCTGCTATAGAACAGATCCGAGCATATAAAACACACACTCCTTCACTCAACATGAAAACTCTCAATAATTATTCATTAAAACCATAAAAATATTCAGCTAAAAATATACATATGAAGGAAAGAGAGCCATTCAAATGAAATACTGATATAAAAATATAAAAAATCTTTGGCCAAATATTACATTGGGCGGCCTCTTGGCTCTCGGCCCTTCAAACCATCTCTCACTCTCACTGTACTCCTTACTGCTCTCAGCTATCTTTCATCCCCACAAAACCCTTCTATATATACATAAATAATGAATTTATTTCACTCCATAAATTCCTCCACACAAATCTCAACTTAAATCTAATTTAGATTTGTTCTAGTTTTGGACTCAACAAAGTCCCATATATGGAACTCCTACTCCCTAAATTATCTACCTAATTCCATTCCACTCATATCCTTTAATTATTAAAGAATATATATACAATAATCCTCACTTTACATTTTTCTCCTAATTTATTAAAATAAACAATTTAATCAATAAAATAATTAAAATATCTCACCCCCCTTATTACATAATTAAACAATGAAAATTTGGCTTGGATGCTCCTGCATCACTTTAGTTTGCATAATATTCATCGTTATTCACTTCTCTAAGTTGAGAATCAATTATGAATGACTCTGTTAGAAGATCTTCATTCTGAAAGTAGATTAATGATATATTTTTGAAAGTGGCTTGTAATCAACAACAACTCTCACAATTATGAAAATATGGTAACCTTGATAACTTGAAGTCAATTTGTTTTCCAACTATGAAATCAATCATGATTTATATTCAGTAATTAATCAAATCATTTGATTTCATGTCTTATTCCTTACTATTAATACATACACAACAACAAGCTATGAAAACCATACATTTCTCAAAATGTGATGAATCTTGTTAAATTTAAATAATATTTAGACTATCACAAGGGAATTTCTAGCCTAAAGTTAGACCTTTTTTTTAAGGATTATTACCACCCTCTCAAATTATTACAAAATTTTGTAGGACTAATTAATACTCATACAACTATACATCCCAACAAAAAATTCCTAAATCCAACGATCTCTTCCATTCCACATAAAATACACTCATCTGAGGCTTCTAAATCATGCAAGAATTCCAATTCATCAAAATGTGATCTCGCTCTCCTTCAATTTCTCCCTCAAAAAATATCACAAGCACATATTCTTGTAAAACAAGAACTCAACTAAGCTTTTCATTTATCACATGCTCTTTTTTCTTTAATTTCAAATAAAACAAGTCCTCACCACTTAGAACATTTACCTTCTAAACATGTTATTCTCTTCACAGTTTATAAACAATTTGAATTTTGACATGATTGCCTAACTAACAATAGTTTAGAGCAATAGATGAGTTCAATCCTCATAATTTCTCTAATTAATTTGGTTAAATAGAATGCAACCAATATTCAATTGATAAAATCATTAAAGAGACTATTATGGATTTCCTAGACCTAATTTGTCTTAAGCCAATAGAAAAGTTATTTCATCAACTTGTCACAATAATATTTTTCTACATTTCAAGAATTTGAAAGTCATTTTAATTCTACCTAAATTCAACACATACAAAAGGATTACAATACTAGAGGATAGATATCTAGTTCACACTTGACTCCATATATCAAAATCAATTATTCCAAACATTCTAAACCACCTAATGGTGTTTAGTATACCAATCTTAGTATCTTCATTTGTAATAAAAATAAAATAATAGATTTAAAGCTCAAGCAAATTTGTGTTACAAATCTCTATCCATTTAACTTTAATTACACATAATTACTCTTTAATCATGAATATCAGATTCCATCAAAATATTCTAACCAAGAGAATTACTTAGCTCGTAGATATATTTTAGTATGGATTCCACGCCCATACATTTTCTCATAGATATATGCTAGTATGGTTTCCACACCCATAAATTAGATCATAGATATATGTTAGTATGGATTCCACACCCATACATTTTCCCATAGATATATGCTAGTATGGATTCCACACCCATACATTAGCTTAAGGAAAACATAACATTCAAGTGTTCCTTAAAATGGCTTCCACAACCCTTCATGCACCAATCATTTAAGCCTCTTGTTTATTAGGAAGGTCATACCTCAACCTAGTATTTGAGTAATTTAAAGTTATTTGATGCCTAATGTCAACCCAAAATACACAAAATCATGTCAAATAAATCATAGAAATTTCATTCTTACTCATTAAGAATGTATTCCCAAATCATATTTTAACACATCTAATTAATACACATACATTACTCTTGAATCTACATTCACAGTTAAAAGTGACATCCTTCAAGGTAGCATTTAGTTAAGTTTCCTTTAGTGTAGGTACGAAAAGATTCAAAATTATCATGATGAACTCAATCATCACGTTAATGGAATCTCAACCTTACACTTGTTACTCATTCCCAAAGCATACACACCAAGGTCATCACACTATAGTCCAGATCAAGCCAATATTCTTCTTGGTAGATACGATTTCAGCTAGTAAAAATGGCTACTAAGCCCATATCACATTGAAAATGATGCATTAAAAATATATGAAACCATGCATTCACTCTACCTATCTCAATCATCGATTGAAAATTTAGTCATTCACCTACTTGGGTTTAACCCCAACTTTCTCAAGCACATCCTTTCCCAGCATGTCTTTAAGCATTTTAACATATTGCTGATAATACGTCTTAACAAAAATATAAACGAATATAAGGAATAATTTTTTTCATGAGTTTCTAAATGACATAATGATAATAATATCATCTATGCAACCAATATGCTTCCAAGTCAAGATATACAACAACTCAACATGCATGCAAAATCAACATTCATACATCATCAACCTACAAGTAAGCATGTTGGCCCATTAAGCCCTAGCATTGTAACCTGGCTCTGATACCATATGTAAGGTCCCACCTTACCCAACATCAAAAATATAGAGAAGTAGAGGTCACATTAATAACTAATACTCATTTTCACAAAATCCTAAAGAATTAGTCACTGTAAAATTGTTTCCAACAACAAGCCTTTTTTTATGAAAGCTTTAGATAATACAAGAAACAAATGTCTTATTCTCTATTCATACTTCAGCAAATTATTAAATTCATTTTCACAATCATACCAAAAACTTGCAGACATAGGAAGCTACACCCATTAAATAGTTTATTTATAATTTATAGTAACATAAAAACAACAGTAACTAAGACTTTTACACTAACAATTTATATGCACAAAAGCTACAGCCATTCAAGACTTTTGACAAACACTTTGCAGACATGCACTCTACACTCATTGAGCCCTTATGACAAACACTTTGCAAGCATGCAATTAAAATTCATTGAGGCATTTTGTCAAACACTTGGCAACAATGAATTTAAGATTATTCTTCAACATATTTATCTCATAAAATTCAGAAATTGAAACTTTAAATGTTTCCATCTTAAAATAGGGACTAAATAATCTTAGTCTTTCATCAAAGACTCAACAACAGGCGCACATAACTCACAGCAGCAATCTGCAAAATCGCCCAGATTTCCGATATGGGTTCTGCAATGTATTTTTTGGAATGAAATAAGGGGTTACATGTCCAATAGGCACGGATACCCCCTGATGTTGGGCTTAATCGAATTAAAAACGCCCAGGAATGCGATTCTTTAAAACAACAAAAATTTATAGCCTAAATGTTTCATTTATGACTTTTGTCAAACATATGGAATGAAAACTTACAACTACAGTTCTACATGAGGAAAAACAACCCATAGTTATGCTATTAAGATATGCTCATTGAATTCACACATTTCTAAATCCACCATTTGAGTTCTTGAAACATTTTACACCCACAAGCTAATTCATTTGACATGATTTGACAAGCTTTTTGCACCAATTGCTAGAATTTAACAAACATATGGCAACCCTGAATGCTACAGCCATTAAGGCTTTCTGTCAAAATTCTGATAGTACTATTACAACAACTTGAATAATAAAACATTGAATTATTGATAAGAATATGAAACATAAGCCATAACTGAAATTTATCTCCAACTTACCTCAAGCATTTGATCTTCCAAACCATATTTTAGTTGCCATTATTTTTGAATTTTCTTTTAAGGGTTGATTATGTAATTCCTCCAGGTATATTTTGGGTACATGTCCATTTTCTTACTTCTATGTAAGCTGCAAGTTAGCACTTATTCATGGATAAATAAATTGATAACATTACTCATTCACGGATTTTGTCAAACACTTTGCAAACTATCCTAAAATCATTTCTAAAACCTGCATCTAATTACTTGAAACAAAACCATAAACCATGAAATACTTACCAGGTCCTTTGGAATTTATTTATTGCAATTACCTTCAACAATATTTGGCTTTCCTTTCTCAAATGCTACAATACCAAGATTAGTACCATAAACTACACCAATAATAACTCCAATATTGAGATCTAAACATCCATACATATAGATTGATCTAATCTTCATTTTTATCTAATCAATAATATTCTAGATAACATAAGCCTAAACCAAAATTAGATGCTTACAACAATTTAAACGCCTACTTTTTATTTTATGCTAAAGCTATACTATAATTTTAGGACAATGGAAATTATACCTGAAGAGATATCCAGCTCCAATCGTTGAGAATATGATCCACCTTTGATCCCTTAACCAACTCATTTGAACCATACGGTTTTCCACCCAACCATATCCAGGGAGAACTCCTCCCCTTGGAACCCCCGAGCTGTAAAAGCTCACAAACAATACCAAAATATAGCAGTAGAGAGAAAGCCAAGGCAAGTTGAGGAAGATAAGTTTCAACTCCTCCAAATACCACTCATGGTCAGTTGCACCATGTATAAATACTTAGTAACTTAGTTTGGGGATTTCAAATTCATTGCAAAAGAAATTGGCTACTCTCCAAGTCCCTCCCTCTCATAATTTTTTTTCAAATCTCTCCAATTCTTGGTATCACCATGCACCCCCACCAAGTGAGAATACATGAGACACATATATAGGAGGAGCAACAAATTCTTGTCTTAAAGGAGGAGTAATATGCATGCCTTGTATTCCATTTAGATGAGTGTAACTCATGTCATTAAGGAGAGGTATGCATGCCTTAATTAAGGAGAGTGTAACATATGCATTAAAGAGAGTGTAAGAGGAATCTTTTATGACATGTCTTTAATGAGTGTAAGAGGAATATGTCATTCTTTGATGAGTGCATAAAAGAGAGTGTAATGTATTATTAAAAGAGAGAGAGAGAGTTACATAGAGCCATGAGAATCATCAAGGAGAGAGGTGTGAAGTGATTGAGGAGATATAATTCCCTTTTAATAATAATATCATAGTCTCATAAAATATAATAATAATATTGAGGATTAAGTCAAGATTGAACTATTACGATTGATTAATCATAAGTTAAGTGATTTTCCTTAAAGTATACTTGTTTACCCATTGATTGGAGGTGATTTACTATTTTGGAAAGTCATACTTGAAATGGTAGACATGACTTTCTATTTTTATAAAGTCACTCCAAAATTGTTAGGAATGAGATTTTATTAAGGAAATTCATCTGTGAGCTGCCCATGAGTGGTATTTTTCTTCCGGATAATAGGGATTTCGCACCCCTATTGTATGCATCTCCATGGCTTAGTAGATTGAGGACTCCGCGCCCTGATCTACTCTAAAGATCCAAGATTCCACACCTTGATCTTTTTAAATATTCAAGACTCCGCGCCCCAAACATTTCATTATAGATTCAAGACTCCATGTCTTTATATTTCATGGATTTAGGACTCCGCGCCCTAATCCTTTTGTTATATATTCAAGACTCCACGTCTTTATATTTCATGGATTTAGGACTCTGCGCCCTAATTTTCATGGCTTCTCATCTACTCTGCTTTGAAACTTCGCGTTTCACCTTAAGGTATTGATTGTGAGCTCATACCCATCTGATGGTTCATTGGTAAGGTCTTCTTCCAAGACCTGCACACATCACAATCTCATTGATCAAATAAATCAAATGAATTTCATAATTAACTTATTCAAATTTTACCAAATATTGTGCATGACTTCCACAGTCATTTTGGTTTTGGAGAAATGACTTCCGCAGTCATTTATAACTTGAGCATCCCTGTTGGAAATGACCAAGTCCCCTACCACATCATGCTTAGTACGATATTATGCACATATAATCATACAAATATTGTATCATCCATAAATCATAATTAACTAAATGTTCCACATAACCATGATCATCCATGGATTTGTGTCTCAATTCTGAATCGCCATTCTTGTCACACACATATGTCCAAAATAGGATACCAAAAGAGAAAACATCGTTAATATGCTCTTAACCAAAATCAATTCTTGTGCAAGCAACCATAGATATTATCATAAGCACACAACAACCAAGTGACCCAAACCAGATCATAGCATATAAGCATGTACATAAGTCTTTCATACATAATATTATATCATTATATCAAAATCACCATATCTAAGTGTCATCAAAGCTATCTCACCAAGAAGGGACACTACAACTATGGAACAAATTCTCTTGAAAGAATGGAATCTATTTTCCTCCTAGTGGCCCGGTTATAACACAACCTGATAGTCTACTAGTGGTCAAGTTTGACTACCTCAACTCTTAACAAGAGTTACAATATCGACTCTTGTACAATCTTTTACATTTTAATCACATGGCTAGCCCTTTTCCATGAATAATGGGGGCTAATGCGACATCCTCCTCAATTATGGGTGTGAAAAAAGAAAGGTCAACTTCTGAGTGGCATAACTTTCACATATGGACTTTGATTGACATGCTTCTTGCGCAGTTGGAAATATCTTTGTGTGTAGAATACCCTAAAATGTTGTTGCACTAAAGCAACAAAATTTTACCCCCAAAAAACTTCGTTTGAAGTCTCAAAACACTCCCATAATGTTTTAGACCCTCTTTTGCCAACATGGGTCCCGCTGGTAAAAACAGTCATGTGCATTGATTCCTCTACTTTTTCCACTCCAAACCCATTGATATGGATGAAAAAAGAATATAATGATCCAATATGGATCACAACTTCCCATTTTGGGAGGCATTTGGTCCTGAAAAGCTTATACTGAATGGGGTGAAGAAAATTTTCCTCCACCTTCTCTCTGGTGTAGCATTTACCTTTCCTGGAAGTTGTTCTTTCAACCCAATCTGCCAAAAGTCCTGTTGCCCCTGTCTTGTAGTTATGAACCTATTCCGTGAAATTGTATCTTTTATCAACTCTTCTTGAGCATCTGGTGCCAAATCCTCCACACAAGGTAGGACTTGTTCCTCTTCCTGATCTAGCATGGAAGGCTCAGAGAGTTTTGAATTATCTACATTCACAAGTGAATAAATGCGCATTTATGGTGGTAAACTAAGTATATAGTCATTATCACCCACCTTTTCCAATATCTCAAAGGTACCACATCTCAGAGCCTTGATTTTCTGACCAGGCCCCTGTATCCTCTCCTTGTTCAACTGTAGCCATACTTTGTCTCGCACCTTAAATCATTTCTTTGTTCTATGTTGATCATGCCTAGCCTTATATTTCTCCCATGACTTTTGAAGTGTATCTTTTACCTATGTATGGATCTACCTGGTCTTCTCTATAATGTTTTCAACCCTCAAGGTGTCTCCTATAAGATTTTCCCTCACTCCTCCTTGTTGCCCATATGCAATGTCCAAAGGTGAAGGCGACAAATATCCAAAACATGTTTCAAATGCGTACTTTTGTGTAGAAGTGTGGATTACTATGTTGTAATAATATTGTATATAAACCATATTTTGATCCTAGGTCGTCGAATTCTTCTGGATGTATCCCCTGTGGTTGCACCCCCCCCCCCCCCCCCCCCCCCCCCCCCCCCCCCCCCCCCCCCCCCAGAAATAATAGCTGTTTCTGTGCAATAATACCTAGAAGGTTAATAAATTAGTAGCATACAATGAACAATGCTTCTCTCTCACAAGCACCACCCCACAAGATACCCACTCATATATGTCTCCATTTTAAAGGGTTGTTGCAAGTTTGGTAATGCCAGAACTGGTGCTTGACTGATTTTCTTCTTTAGCTCCTTAGAAGCCCTCCGCTGACCTTTTCCCCACTGGAAACTCTTGCCACTAGGTGTTATGACATGGAGCGGTGCTTCTACCGTTGAAAATGAGGCTATGAATTTCCTCAGGTACTGTGTTGGCCCAATGAAACTTCTGACCTCAAAAAAAATAGTAGGAACCAACCATTTGATGATGACCTCCATCTTGGTAGGATATATCTCCAGATGTCCTCCACCTATCACATACCCTAGATACACCAAAGATTGTTGTTCAAACTCACACTTCTTGAGATTCACTAGTCATTGGTGCTTATTTAATGTCTCCAGTACCTACTTCAAATGTGAGATGTGCTCCTCCCAGGTAGCATTTTATACCAGTATATTATCCAAATAGACAATAACAAAATGAATCTATAAAATGGAATAATACATCATTCATTAATATCATTATTGTAGTTGGTTCATTGCATAGTCCAAATGGAATGACTAAACACTCATACAAACCTTTACTGGTTTTGAAGGTGGTCTTCTAGGTATATTATTCTTTGAATCAAACCTGGTTATATCTAGACTTTAAGTCTAGCTTGGCGAAGTATTTTTCTTGCTACAACTGATCTGGCAGATCATCTATCTTGGGTAGGTTGTATCTATTCTTCACCGTGATTTTTTTCAATGCCCTGTAATCTATACACATCTGCCAAGTCTCGTCCTTCTTTGGCACAATAATGATGGTTGACCCACATGGTGATGTACTTGGTCAAATGACACCTTGTTCCAGTAGTTACTGCAATTGTTTCTTCATCTCACTTGATTCTATAATAAACTTCCTTTATAGACCAATGTTTGGGAATGGGGAGTCTGGCAATAGATGGATCTTGTGATCCACCTACCTCTTCGATGGTAACCCTTTAGGCTCTCGGAATACATTTGTGTATGTCTGCAACAACTCCTCCAATTTTTATTTATGTTTCTCAGTACACCCCTCTAGGGATGCCTTACCTCCTGCTGACTCCTCTACAAACTAATTTTCTCTTAAAAATAATAAAACATACTTCTTCCTAAAACTGATCAATTTCTTAGGCTGGTTGGAACCTATCAATGATTTTTTTGACTTACCTTTGTGCGCGTTGATGATGAATGATTTTCCATCCTTGGCGAGTCGGTACTAGTTGGATCTTCGCATGAATATTTCATCTCGCATGTACATATAGGGACTCCCAAACATGACTCCACATATATTAATGGGAACCACATCTAGATATACTTTATCTATCAAATCAACACTAATAGAAAATCTAATTTTGCACTATTTTGTTACCTTAAACTTTGCATACTTATTTACCCATCCCAATGGATATGGTTTTGTATCTTTATATGGAAGATTTTTCTCATTTCTTTCTCTTCCTGTTGTTGAAGGATACCCAAGTTCACCTACTTCTGAACTAACGTACGGATAATCTTCTCGTCCACAACTGAGCTGCTTTCAACTTGGTTGCTCGAATCAATGGCCATGAGATTATTCTTCTTATTATCTTTATTTTCGTTCTTTGGGTTCAACTCTAAACACAACTTCTAGCACTTCTCCTTTGTGTGCTTATCAATGTTACAGTGGTTGCAGTGGTTGTTGGGATATTTACACTAGTGTGTTGTGGCTACCATTTTTTATATTCTCCTCGTTTTTTCTTCTTCTTCCCTTCCTTAGAAGCATCATGTTTCTCCTTCTACTTCAATCCACTTGATTGCGCTCTCTTAAGGCATATGTTCTCCATGTACTATGCCTGCACAAAAGCCTCGTCCAATGATTTGGGGTTGAATAACATCATTTTCTCCTGCAGATGGCGATGCAAACCCCCCAAGTACTTGAGGAGTACATTTGGGTTCATTGGGGAGATACTCAAAATTATAGCCATGTTTTTGAACTCTATGGTGTACTTATGCACACTTTGTCTTGGTTTTTTCCTAAAGTGGTGCCACCGGATCCACTGGTCCTCTATGTACCCAATAGGGTAAAATTGTAACTTAATGAGGGTTTTCAAGTCCTCCCACATAGTTATTGGAGGCTCTCTCTCCAACCTCAGGGTGTATGTGTGACTTTCTCACCAAGTCAATGCACGGCCCTCTAATTTCGGTTGTGCCAATGAAATATTTTGTCCTTGCTTAATTTGATGGATGTTGAAATAAACTTGAATTTGTTGCAACTAGTGATTCAACTTCAAAGCGCCGATATCATAGTGGTACAACCAGATATCGACCTTCAGTTCCATTTTAAATAGGGCTATGATTGGTTCATGACACTTGAACTGGGTTGATCTTTTTTCAGTTCTTTCTTCAGTTGGTTCTTTGTTTCTTCCCGATCTCCTGATCCCCCTTCTAATTTTTCCTTTGCATTTGAACCCCCATCTTCTCAAAATATCCCAAGCTTATCACTCAGGGCCGCCATGAGGAGGTTTACATTGCAATCTATATTTGAGACTTGTTGTTCCAACTGTGAAAACCTCACCTCTACAAGATCACGGGGGTCATTCACATATTCATTGGCCATGATTAGGGTTTTACGGTTTTCGTCCCTGCCAATCTATATCGCCTAAAAATATTCACAAAATACCCAAAGAAACCTGCTCTGATACCAATATGATCTGCAAACTATCATGGATATTCCACTAGATAGTTCCTCACAACATATCTGATAATGTTAGTACTTAAAATCTGAAATTCTACATTATTACAATTTTATTAGATTTCTAAATTTGTAGATTTTGCTGTAAATATTACGTGCATGCAAATAAAACTTATGAAAAAAATAGGGAATGACAAAATAAAAGCTAACACACACATTAGAAACAAGATTTTCTCTGGGAACCCTTTCGGGAGAAAAACTCAGCTAGAAGGTGAGGCCACTCCACTCTCTTTTTTTATCTAGAAATATGGCTACGATTACAAAGAGGTATGGCATGTGGCCCGTGGGCTGATACAATGCATAGATCCTTTATGTGTGCTCTACCTCCTATCCCTCTTAGCTATTTTTTCTCAGCTATGGAACAAATTCTCTTGAAAGAATGAAATTATTTTTCCTCATAGTGTCCCGATTACAACACAACCCGATAGGCTACTAGTGGTCAAGTTTGACTACCTCTACTCTTAACAAGAGTTACAATATAGAATCTTCTAGAGTATTTTACACCATAATCACATGGCCAACCCATTTTCCATGAATAATGGGGGCTAACGCGACATCCTCTCGAACTATGTGTGTGAAAACATGAAGGTCAACTTTTGAGTGGCATAAATTTTGTAAACAAACCCCAATTGACGTGATTCTTGTGTCATTGAAAATACCATTGTATTTAGATTAGCATGAAAATATGATGCACTAAAGCAATAAATTTTTACCCCCAAAAACACTCATTTGAAGCCCAAAAACGCTCCCATAAGGTTTCAGACCTCGTTTTGCCAAACTAGATCCCATTGGTAAGCAAAGTCTCGTGCGTTTATTCCTCCAATTTTTCCACTTTTAATGCACCAAGATGGATTAAAAACAATATAATGATCCACTCCAGATCAATAAAGAATTTTATATTTTAGTCTTTGGGTTCTAAGTCGGACAGGGATTTATTCTAGACAAGTAGTGGCAATTAGAGCCAACAATTGTATGCAAGTGTCGATGTTATGCCATAGAGATGCACTTTAAAGCTTTGAAGAAAATGCAGTGCTAACATAGACCTTGTATTCTAATTTAGATTGCCCCCATGACCCATTTAGATACCACTCCTTGGGGGGTGATCCTCTTCTCCTCCTCCCCCACCTAATCCATCTGCTCCTACTTTCTTGAACCTCATCTCCTTGCATCGACCGCCTTGTGAATGCCCATCAATATCCAAATTTGTCAAGCGAATGGACTCTATTCCTAAGATATATTTGTCCCCCACCATCCCTCGCAAATCAATTCTCTCTCTTGTTGAGCGCCAATTGGTCAATCAATTCACTAGACTTTGACCCTCACCAAAAACTGTGAAAAATGGATACAGCTGAATTGGTCTTCAAAAATCCAAGGACAAATCTTGGTTTATTTTTGTGGAAGAGGATACTTCACCCTTTACTTAAAATCCAAGGAATATCAAGATCTGATATTTATGAATGGACCATACTTCATGGATTCGAGGGGCCTCTATCTAAATCGATGGACTCCAGACTTCGACCCTGAGCTTGACATCCTTAGCTAAGTTTCGATATGGGTTTGTCTCCCCTACCTTCCTCTCCACTATTGGGGAGACGAATCAATAAGAACCATAGGAAATGCAATCATAAAATATATCTATCAAAATAAAATAAAGGAGAACATGCATGCACAAGGATCTATGTAGAAGTCGATATAATCAGAGGGATCCCAAATGTAGTGAAGATAAAAGTAGACAATTGGATGCACATACAACAACTTGACTACAAGCAACTCCCCTTCAAATGAAAGGTATGTCACGAATATGGTCATTTCACTAACAAATTTCCAAAGTAACCAACAATGGGGAAATATCAGGTGTGAAAACAACAATTCCAACATTCCCAACAAACCCATTAAACAAGTTGTGCATCCTCATTTTGCACCTTCTTCTTTTGTTCCCTCATCCTCCAATGTCAATCTCATGCCTCAAATTGGGACCCCTCAGCCCTCTTCCTCCAACTCTTTCAGATCCCTAGCTAATATCCCCTCTGATCTAGATCTAGATGACCATCCAACTACCAATATTGAGCCTAAAGAAGAGGAATATTTTGAAGATCCACCTGCTTCATTTCAACCTCACCCTCAATTTGTCGATATGAGCAAGAATAACCTATTTTCTCTCTCCCCTTTAGTATATCCTCTTGAATCTTATCTTGCTTTCGTAGATCCTATTTACTTTCTAATAAAACAACCTCATGCTCCCTTGAACTCTTTTTCTCCCTCCATAGAGAAACTGACCAAAACCAAAGCTAAATAGTTTTTCGCACCAGCAAAAGTGCTTCAAAATAAAACTAGAAGGAATACCAATAAATAAGTTCGAGATGAAGCAATGAAAACAGACATGGAAATGGGTAGTCAACAACCAATGGACACATATCTAGACAAAGAGCGAGTAGTGAAGGAAACACAAACCAAATCGGGGAGAGATCAAGCTGTTAAAATTATGCAATTGCGGTCAATTTCCACTATGGACAGCTCAGATGATCAATATTATAATTGCATTATATTCCTCTTCTCTAGAGAACCACAATCAACCTATATATCACCCCAATTAGTTAAGCGAAAGTTAAATTATGAATTAATTTATTTATTAAAGTGAAATGGAATGGATTAGCCTAACCACACGTGGAGTTAACTTTAACCCCAAGCAGTCACACACGAAGGCTATAAATAGAAGCGACCTAAAGCTCATTTATACACATTCACTCATGAGATATTCTTCATGCTCTCTTGGTATTGGTTCGTATTTTTCTATCTTGGCTTGCACAGGCACATTAGGATAAGCTCGCGCAAAGGATCGGGATCACAAGCAGGCAGAGGCTCGCATTTGATTTGGTCATTTTGGGCCAAAGCCACGGGCAGGTTGTGTTGAGGTAACAACTGAGTAGAGCCAGAGCCACGGGTAGGCCTTATCAAGGTCGGGTTGAGCTATTATAACCGCTGGCAGACCGTCTTCAAGGCGCGGCTAGGGTGTCGAGTTGATCAGGACCTCAGTCGTGGACATAGAATCTACAGGTCCTGGTCAGGGCTTCTATAACTGCGAGCTCATTGTGTTAAGGCCGCGGATGAAGAATTTTTTGGGAAGATCTGAATTGGACCACAATCAGTTACTTGCACAATGCCTTCATACTTCTTTCACTCAGTCAGAGTTAGTTCAAATCAGTCTTTGTCAACATCCTGAATTCAGATTTAGGACTTGGTAGTTGAGATCACTTGGTGATCCATCAGATCTGTTCTATTTATGTTGTAGATCTATAGATATGTAGATCTTCTCTATGTATTTCTACTACAACATGTATCTACAGCCTTCACTCAGTATGCTTCAACCAGTGTCAATGCATCTCAATTCTCATAATCAAGTTCCTTCAACAGAAGTATGTTTATGGTTTTATTTTGCATATGCTAGTTGCTTTCTACATCATGAAGATATGGATATATGGATCATTGTACTCTTGTTGTTGAATCATTTGATGACAATATAAGAAGAAGAATTTTCAAGGGTTTTCCCCGTAGTGGGTTTTTCTCTGATCTTGGACCAATCCTGGTGTCTCTATGTGTTCACGCTTCTCTTCCTTTGATATTTTACATTTCGTTGCTTAGATGATGATATTGTTCTTTCTACATAGTTGCATATACTAATGGTTAATAATTTATATCTCTACAATGATATAATTATATGGGGTGAACTTATCATGTTATTTAAGAAATGTAACTATCAAATCAAAGAACAATGTAGCTCTTTGGAAAATTAACATGGAATCAGAGCTAAGTTGAAGGAAAGCCATGAAGATCACTCCCATGGAGAAACTTTTATGGAAGTAAGAAGAGGATGGTAGAGACCTAAAAGAATTTTAGGGTATGAAGAAAAACCTAGGTAGTTAGTGCTTGAGGGTTTGATTGTGAAGTTTTGAGAGAAACCCTGGTTTATGGTAAAGTCTCGAGATTTGGTATATGAAACCCTCGCATGGTCTTTGTGAAGATGCTCAAGTACTTGGATCGATTTGACAAAAGACCTGGTTGTTGATAAATTTTTTGACTAAGGACAACATTGTTATATGGTCTATGTATGGCTCTTGAAGGTTGGTTCAAAAGCGAGAGGATCATCTCTCATTAAAGATAGGTATCCCTTGACTTCTGACCTTACTCTTGTTTATACTTATGGATGTGATCACTATTATTTCTATCCATTACTTCCTGCATGTACATTTGAGCACCTGGATATTTCTAACCTTCATGATAATATGTGATAAGTGGATCCCTCTTAAGGATCTTTTGAAATGAAGGAAAGATGGCTACATCTAGAAAAGGCAAAGAGGCACTTGAGCACTACAAGTTGCCTATGTGAAGGTGCACAGTTAATACAACAAGGCGTGCATGTTATATTTTTTTAATGTTATGTTTCAACTATAACATTGGATGGCTAGATAAGCCCTATGACATGTTGAGAATGTCTCCTTTACAAATGGATCATGCATGCATGTGAGAGTAATTGGGATTTATGTTTCCTATGATGAAATGACGCACCTGGTTTTGAATGTTCTGATCATGATGATCGTCTTGATTCTGCAAGACTACTTATTGTTGATCTTGGATATAGTGGCATAGTTTGATGTTTGGCTAACATCTATTGTTTTGAGGTCCCGATCCTGACTCTAGCAAACTATACTCTGAACTCTTGATATGCATAAGATATGTTGGATCCCTTATAGAAGTTTACCTCATTAATATGGTATTGATAATGCTTATGATAAGCATGATGAAAGCTCATGGAAAGAGGGATTGCACTTTAATGTTTTATCAAATAACCTAACTTGATCCTATTGATCATGGTATTGGAAACCGTGATGATAGAGGCATATCTATGAGATTGATGTTCTAGATATCCTACTACCTGTGGCTATGGCATATGTTGAAATTAAATGCTCTAACTTGTTGTATTGTTTTTGGGTTATTGTGTTGTCACATCATCCTCTTGCCCTGATATTTCAAGTCCAACCCTTGATGAAAGATTGATGACATAATGTTGATATGTGTTTGTGATATAACAAGATCTATTGTTGTATGACTCGAGTAAAGACATAATCATGACATGAATGAAAATGAAATTGCATGCCCTTATATGATACATGAGCATCTAACATTGATGATCTACAACAAATATCTGAGCCTCACTCGTGCAAAGGAAGGCCCATAGATGTGACTATTCCTGATAGACATAGAATTGAAGTTCTGAACAATGAATTCGGTATATACTCCAAATCAAGGGATATCTGACATGTCTTGCCATTGTAAAATGATTTCTACAATTGTTGGAATTGAGCATGAAATTAGATGGTCACCTCGAAGATGTCGATTATGCAGATGTGTTGCAGATACCAGTAAGATCTGTCAGCAGGGAAAGTTCGTATGTTTGAATCGAACTTGTGTTCGCAGGTGACCGAGACATTCATATGGAAACGTCATTATGTTTGAGAATTGTGCTACATGTTTTGGATGATTAATATAGATGGGTTGTGTTTGACGTGATGTTTTGGAACATTGAATTAATGATTGAGGCATGTCTTTGGATTATAAATCTCTCTATTTGGACTTGATCTGCTGATTGTTAATTTGCCTTCATGACAATGTTATGTGGGCATAGTGACCTTCAGTGTCATAAATGAGTATTCAAAATTATGATTTTGTATTGGCCTCCTTGATTCCTAACACAATGGTTGTTGTGATTAAGTATGAAGATGGAACCTGCATGAATTAAACCTGATGTATGCACTTGCATCTAATGATTAAAATGGCTTTTAATGACATGTTAAATGATAGACTCAATGGCTTCACAGTGAATGAAGTCAAGACTTTATATAAGCTCTACCTTTCTCTCGCTGAAAGAATTGATACTATGAAATTAATGTCTTTGATAATAGTTTTGGGTTGGCTTCTAAACTTTGATGAACTGACTTCGTTGACACAACATTGATATATGTAAGGCTAGTTATGTTGGCATGGTAAGGAACTATGCTTGTAGAGAGCATTGTGATGCAATCTCCTTGATTCATATTTTTCTATATTTGACTGTTATATGGTGAAGTCAAGATAATGAGTTCCAAGGTATGGCCTTGATTTTGATTATGGATTTGATTATACATCATGATATTCTACCCTTGACAGGTGATGAGCCTCTAAAAATACAAGTAAGAGGGAGATGGATTATGAATCTCGTAATAATGTATCATGGCATGATGAATCAATTTATGGAATTTGGGAAAGAAATCCCATGTTTCAAGATTGTTGAAATGTCTTTGTGTAATGTAAATCCTTGGACACTCTTATTAAAAGTTCAGTGTTCATTGAACAGGAGATGGAATCTGTTAGTTGATTGAAGCATTGATGTTCCTTTTTGAACATTCATCTGTATATGATGTGTATAGAACATGATTAAATTCATGATTAAGCTACTTCATTCAGGATTGCCATGAAACACCTTTTGAAATATCTGCATAAAACATTATACTTTTAAAGGTTGAGATATTTCTCCCATGATATGTAGCTGCATGAATGAACTAATGATGTTTGGGATTAGTATTGATGAGCACATTTGGATGTTGCCTTAGTATGAGATCTGCCATGATATCTTGGACGAGTGGTCCATAGCACAACCGAGGTCAGGTACAATACTACTAGCAAGGCTAGCCGTGAGGCATGATGAAGAAGGTCCCTAGAGAAGCTTTCTAAGTATGATCTGGATAAGACATGGATACACTGTGATGACATAGAATCCCATATACATATAGTTGGGACTGTGATTTCTCCATTTATTAAGACAATGCAATTGTTCGAGACAAGATTAGGCTTGTGATTGACACCTCCATGAGAGGGAGGATGATTATGGTATTGTTGAGGTATAAAAGGTATCTTTTTAACACCTATTTATCCTACATTAATTGTCAATCCAGGAATGACTTTTTGTTTCAAGAGTGTACTCTGTTTGAGGCTGCAATTTGAGCTGAGAGAAATGTTGTGTGAGATGCAGTATAGTATTCTAAATACAAGAGTAAACGGATGCTGGAAAATAAATATAATTACAATAACATGAACTCAAGCACTCTAAAACTCAACTATTCACTCTTCAAACATCAATCAAGGATACAGTATCAATAACTCATTCCTCTAGAAATTGATACAATGGAAATCAAACTAGAACAAGGCAATCAATTTGGGAACTTGGAAGCAATAACCAGTGTTCTCTACAGTTGACAGTCCTGCTTTCAAGCAATCAAAGGGGAATAGAAATTGAACTAACTGTTATTGAAAGTAAACTAGGAACAACTCTTTAAAAGCAAGCTTTCTGCAATCTGGAAACTAATGAATTGGAAATGAACAACAACTTGTAATCGAATAACAATTTAAATAAGTAGCGAATTGTAACTAAAGGAATTGAATAGCAGGTACTAACTAATGAATCTGAACAACAAATTTGAACTTAAAGAAATCAAATAGAACATTTTGTTAAACACCAACCCTGTCGACAGCAACGTTATTAAACAGTAATCGAAATGAACAGTAATCCAATGGAACAGCAAATAGAGTTAAATATTGAATAGCAAAGCTTTATAAGCAATAACAAGATGAATAATACAGGAATTAAGATCCTTGTTGAACTGGAATAGCAATGCAATTCGTTAACGCATCACAAAAATACCAATAAGCAATTCAACAACAACTAATTAACTTTTCAAATGTAATAAAATCGAATACAATAATCACACCACGGTAATTAAAGGATATAAATACAAACAGCAGATCGATTCCACTAGGGTCGAGCTCTTAGCACCAGTGAAACACTGTTGGGTTACTTCAGAGCTTGATAAATGGAACGAAAATGCGTATTTTTATTAATTAAACATAAAAAGTGTTTACAGTGACCGCTCTCTGACCACGAGAGTCAATAAAGTGCAGAATTACAAGAGAAATGTTTTAATCAATGATTCTGACTCCTTCTATCTCTAAAGGCGTTGCCTTTTATAACAGTTTCGACGGACAAGACAAGGAACAAGATAAGACTTGAACATCGATCCCTCAGGATCAAAGGATCCTGAGGAATTCGCTTCCTTTATTTCTTTAGCTATCACTTGATCTGCTTCAGTTGAAGCCATGCTATTCCCTGCCTTCTCTTAGCAATGCGTTTTGATTTTCTTCTCTTTGACAGGATATGGTCTATTACTGGAGGAACAGCAGTTACTCCTACATTAGCCTCGCCTCTGGTATAGTTGTTCACCTCGTTTGATTCCTGTTTTTGACAATAAAAGGCAGTTTTTAGTTACTTTTTACAATAAACATAAGTCTTTGCAATTCTATCATAATTCTATAATAAATCACCTTTCTAGAATAAAAAGAGTTATGTTTAAAGGAAAAGAATGAGAAAATACATGGTGAATTCATACCTTTTTCAACGCTCAACATACCCCCGCTTGTAGAAATTTGAATAATTGTTAAATTATTCACCGAGATTATCCCGATCACACACTATTTGAGCTTCATGCATAATACATAACCTCTTCTACTATTGATCATCAATTTTCGGAAATATAAACAATCGCATGCGCACATTAAAACCATAAACAATCACACATATAAACATAGTATTTATGGGAAAGCTTAAAGATGAAAACCCCCAACTATCTGTATATTATAATTATAGAGATCATGTAACAATAATTTTACAAACTCCTCACAAGCTCTCAGTACAATCTCCAATTGTTACACACCACACAAGCTCAGATCATACAAAACACATGCTTCAATCTTTTGCCACTTGATAGCCAGCCTCTATTGCGTAATTAATGCTATGGGATGGCTTCATTAAATAGATAAACCACCTTGCTTGAACTGCGCAATCCTCATGGGCTTCTCCAATTATCTGTGTGTTGAAAATAGCAACAGTATAGTCACAACTGATAGTTAACCTGCTCTTTCACCTATTTCTGCATTGGTCTCCACTGAAACTTTCCGTGCACTGAATTTAACTGATGCATTCTTTAGTTGATTTATAAGTTTATAATTAGTGAATTAATTAATAATTAATTCACAACACTCTCACTAATTGTATCAATTAGTTAAACTGAATACAAATAGCTCAACTATGTTTAGATTAGTTAAACTGAATACAACTCCACTAACTTCCTCAATCAACTCCACCAAACTCTGTCACATGAGTTCTAACTGAAGTATCCATGCAATAGCTCCACTTAACCCTTAGCAATAGCATAATTCCTTCTGTCAACTCCTGTGCCACATCTGTGCACTTAACTGAAGTGCTCCAAGAGAATAAGATAATGTTTAAAGTCTAAATATTATTAAGAGCTAATAATATTTGACATATCTATTTTTAGACTGGCAATCTAAAAATAGATTCCGCCCAATATGTCTAAAAATAGAAGTCCATCTATTTTTTCCGACTTGACCAACCATCCACAAATAGCATCCTGCAACTCATAGAACATGATCCATATGTCTAAAAATAGACATAGTCTAAAAATAGACTTTGCGCCAAAAAATACCCTGCGGGCCCACTTAGTGAAGGCGACTCCTTTCCACTAAGCTCATCATCTTGTTGCAATCTCAACATGCTTACCCTTTTTCATTTCCTCATGAAAACCATAGTTTACATGCGAAGCAGTTAAAGAATAGGTCGGAGAAGGTTTTTCATTAAGAGGCGTAAAACCATGATTTGCAGCTAAAGATTCGAAGACATGCCCTGTCTGTCCTTCAAGTATTTCATAAGTGGATTTTTAATCTGTTGCAGGATACCATGCAATGGGGCTTTGAAACCTACACCCTAGCTAGAATGGGCCTTCCCTCAAAATGAGGTTGTTATAGAGAACCAAGCGGCCAGCAGCTAATCCAAAAATTTTATAATTAAATGGCTCTCTATTTTGAACATTTCGATTGGAAATCCCCCATCGGACTTTAGCTGCTATATAGGCCTGGTCTCTAATAGATAGAAAATATTCTACCCCATTCAAGACAATTGCTTTATGGACAGGCCCCAATGCTTGGATAACACCCTCTCTTGTCATGAGGCTTTTCTGCCTAGCCCATAATTGCAATGGGTGTTTTGGTTCACTCCTAACCCACAAGTATAACTCATTTTCTTGCCTTTGGAAAATATTATAAGCCTTGAGCCATTTCAACTTATTAACAGCAAATGAAATAAATTCTTGGTATTGGATGTCCCCCACAAAAGGGCTGGGATTTATCTCAATTTCATTCTCCAATATAAGATTATGCAAATAAAACTCACAAAGGAGACGTTGTACCTTAACCCCATAGAGTTTACAACATTTTGCAAAATCCTCTACAGCGTTTAACTCTATAGACTTTCCTGCCCTAATTGCTTTAATTTTTAACTGTAAATATCTCTCTAATAAAAATAAAGCATAATTCTTGGCAGGGCATCTACAAGCTAAAACATCTGTGTATAATGAGCAGAGAGTATCCATTCGATTCCAGGCTATTTTTAATTTATTCATTACCTTTTCAGCCTTCTCCTCTGCCTTTTGATACTTCTCATAGGATTCAGCCTTTGCTGCATGGATGCTCTTCATCTGCTGCTGCAACTCCTGGAATTTTCTTCTAGGGACCATATCCTCTTCAAGTTTTTCCCTTTCCTGTCGAACACGTGCCAACTCCTCTTGAAGTTTGGCTATAGTAGGATCACTAAAAGTGTTTTGACTACAGGCTTGTGCATTTTCATTTGAGGTTGCTTCATCCGGAACAGTTGCATGTTGTTCCATATCTTCATAATTAGGCTCAGCCTGGGTTTCCATAGTCTCTAAAACTTGGGGCTTTGTTTTAGTGGCCACTTTCCTCTTTTTCGGGGCTCGTTTGGTGACTATGCTTCTCTTCTTTGGAGTTATTTTGGGCATTTGCTTCATTTTAAGAACCCTAATAGTCTGCCTAAGTTGTTCCACTAGCTTTTGAAGCTTCTGTCGTTCCCTATGAAGTTTCTCAATTTCAATTACTTTCTTTCTCCTCCTTGTTGGAACGGTTGTTCCTTTTTCTGAACCCAATTGCTCAGCTGGGGTTTGCTTCTCAGCAGCCATGCCTTCGATTGGGCTTGCTTCTCCATTTTCTGTGTGGAGCACTTCTTCAGTATTCGTATGCTCCCGGCTACATTCTTCAGGGGTAATAACCCCAATTGGCTCTGTTGTTCCCTGAGAATTTTCAGTTTGGAACACTGCTTCAGTGTTCACCTCTTCCTATCCACACTTCTCAGGGGAAGTATCCCTAGATAATTTTGTTGTTTCGTTCGGGTTTCCTCTTTCTATTTCATCTGGTATTCCCCCAGCCGTCTCTTTATTGGTAACGGCTTGCTCCTGCAATTGGTTGATATCAACATTAAGGTTCAGAGGGCTGTGGGGCTGCACATATTCGCTCATGTTGGTCAAAATTTGGGCCAATTGGTCCTCTTGCAAAAGGCTTTGTGGTGAATTTGCAGTGGTGGTTTCGGGAGGCTCTACTCCCTCTCTTTCATTCTCATTGCTATGATTATCTTCTTCCTCTTCACAGGTATAGTAACTACCTTCTTCCTCATCAGAGTAGCGAATCTCTTCCTCTACACTAGTATGAGGACTTCCTTCTTCTTCCTCAATTCCCTCTTCATCATTTCCTTCTCATGTGCTGCTTTGTTCCTCACCACTAGTGTGGTGACTTTATTCCTCACCATCCTCATCAGTGTGGTGACTCCCTCCTCCAAGTTGTGGAGGCTGTTCATCCTCCGAGGTGGGCAATTCCAAGGGTTGGCTACTGCTACCCTGAAGGCCTTCTATCATCCCCCTACTTCTTTTTAACCGGGAGGATTGTCTACGTTTTGATGGCTATGCTGCTATGCTAGCCATTCTCTTGCGTTTTGGGGCAGGTAGGGCTAATCCTCCGTAAATTGAAAATATCAGTTATTTCCAACTGGTTTGTTGTTGGACAAGGTTGTAACTTACAATCAATATGATTAAGCCATGGTGGCTTACCACCATGTCTGTATGACGAGATTTTCTTATACTATGGGTATCATCATGCAGTAAATAATTTAAAAATGCAGGCAGGTTTATGGTACATTTCTGTTTTAACACTGCTAATAGCTTAAGGTGGCGAGGTCTTACCACATCTTTCCTCCCATCGCATGTTATGTAGACCTGGACTACTTTTGCCAACTCTGTCCATGGTTCTCCCAACGATGTTGGCTGAACTCCTTTCCCTTTGACAACCAGGTTCTGCCCTTCATCTCGGAAAAGGTTCATGGAATCTTGGAGTTTCACCTTCTTATGGGTCCATATGGCTCCTTCCGCTGATAGACCAGACACCTCTGCAATTATTTCATCTGTTACTGCTATCTTTCTACCTCTAACCATGGAGTAACCTTCCTGCAAATTTTGTAAAAACTCGATAGCTACTGTTTCATGAGGTTTTTGTAGCCTTGTGAGGTATGTAATCCATCCCAATTTTTCCAGAATTTCTCGTGCAGCGCTTGAAACAACCAACACTTGCGGCTCACTACGAATTGGTCGTCCTCCCATTTTACCTGCACACTATTAATTCCTTACAAATGCATAGAAATGCAATGGAACAGCACAGCACAGTATTTAGTGAATATCATAATAATACCGTTAAGCCTTCACTATTACTAATAATATAGGCATTTAACCCGCATGCAGACATTAAAAGGCATTCGCGCCCCCCTGAAGGATGATAGGTCATCCTCGACCATCAAATAAGAGATTAAAGGATTGCACAGCAGTTGTACAACATTTGAACATCATACACACTTATGATACAATCACAAATGATTACATTACTGAAATCGATGCATATATTAAATTGCGAATAGATATGGAAATGTTCATACAATGATTCGAAGATAATGGAAGGGACAGCGGATATAAAAACAAGTACTTATGTGATCATTGCTCTCATAAACTATTATGATCGGGTTATGAATAATTTTCATGTATAATAGGTACAAAACGAAGGGTTTAAAGGTATCCTCTCATTTGATCTTATGTAAAGATATAAGAAAAAGTTTCATCCTTACTATTGATTTGAAAAGTGTGACTCCAATACCATCAGCAAATCTATGTTGCCCACAGGTGTCTATAACCTTGACAAAGTTGATTTTTTCACCCTTGGAACCATTATCCTTTATTTATGCCTAGGGAAGTGCTTTGTAATGTCATGATGGAGGCCACTGTGCTGGCTTGGGAACTAGATGAACCACAATGCCATTCACCAGGAAGAAGTGAAAGGTGGACAGGTCGGCTCGTGATGAGACCTCCTGTTCCATGGACTTTTTATTATTTTCTGAGTTGCCCATTGGACCATATCCCTGGTGTGGTGGCCATAATGGGAATGCCACTTCACTGCTTCCTTATGATCATGGTAGGTTGGTTCTTGATGAGACCCCCTATCCTCCATCTGCCATATCATAGAATTGTTAATAATTGCATAATTGCTTTTCTTTTATCCTTTTTTTGTCATATATAGCACTTCCCTACTTATATATAGAGGATGGCTCAAAAATCCTTAAGAGTAGGGATGGTGGAAGAAGTCTGGACATCTCAATGGAAAAATATATGCCTTTATTCTTATTTAATAAATAAAGATCAAGGAGAGATAGTTTAGGGAAGAACTAGCATGATAAAAATACCCGATCATATTAATTTAAATGAGAATAAGGACAGCAAAGCAATATAAATGGTTGTGTCCTTTCCCTTTCCTTTTCCTTATCATTTCAAAACTATTTCTTAAAAATAACAATTTCTCTTGATTTGTTGATTTCAGTAATTTCTAATTTGTGTATCCTTACATAAATTGTGTGTTTTCCATCAAGACAGTCATGAAGAATTCATAAAAATCCTCAAAATGCTGTTCAAAATCAAGAAAAAAATATACTCAAAAAGTGTTGTTCCTTTAGAAAGGAACAGTAAAAACAATATGCAAAAATGTTGTTCCTTTGGAAAGGAACAACAAAAAAACAGGCGGAAAAACTGTTGTTCCTTTGGAAAGGAACAGCAAAAACGCGTGGCCAAAACTGTTGTTCCTTTAGAAAGGAACAACAAAAACACTTGCAATCAAATTGTTGTTCCTTTTGAAAGGAACAACAAAAACGCAGCAAGAAATTGATGTTCCTTTCAAAAGGAACAGCAAAAAGAAACACTAAAACACGTTGTTTGTTGAGCAAAACCGTTGTTGTTCCTTAGAAAGGAACAACTTAAGAAATAAATTTTGCACACAAAAAACAAGAAAAATAAAGAAAAGAAACATTATGTACAAATTTCAAAATAAAGAAATGATTCAGAGAATGGGTGCTGAGGAGGAGTTTTCTCCCTCAGCAAGAATCTGTATAGTGGAATCTTCCCATAATTGTTGGTAAAAGGATTCCTGATTAAGCAGTTTATGGTAAAGTCGCACTCGATGACCGTTTACTTTGAAGGAATGCCCAGATTCATCAATGGTGGTTAATGTGATGGTGCCATTATCATGCACCTTTTGTATCTCGTAAGGTCCAAGCCATTGTGTCTGGAGTTTCCCTGGGAAATCCTAAAACTTGGAATCATATAGGAGTGCCCAATCTCCTTCATGGAAGATTTTCTCTTTGATGAGGGCGTCGTGCCATTTTTCTCTCTGTTGTTGAATTAATGTAGTGTGCTGAAGATCAGAGAGCCTCATTTCATCCAACTCATTGATTTGTTGTAATCTTCTGACCTGGGCTTCATTTAAGTCTAAACCCACCTACTGGGCTGTTCTTAATGTCTAAATGTCAAACTCTATCGGAAAGATGGGCTCTTTTCCAAATACCAACTGATATGGTGAATACCCCGTGGTACCTCTCCATGTTGTTCGATACGCCCACAAGGCTTCTGGCAATCTGTAAGCCCAGTCACGTCTGTGTGAGGCAATTGTTTTTGTCAGTATAGATTCGATCACTTTATTCGTGCTCTCTACCTGGTCGTTTGCTTGTCGGTGGTATGGGGTTGTAATTTTGTGTTGAATGTGGTAATTCTGTAATGTTTCAGCGAGTTTATTACCTGCAAACTGCGGTCCTCCATCTGTGATTATGTCCCTTGGGAGGCCGTATAGCACAAATATTTGGAAAAGGAATTGTATTACGGAGTCCTATGTAGCTTTCGAAAGTGCCTTTGCTTCAACCCATTTAGTGACATACTCGGTTCCAACTAGGATGTATGTTCTTTGCTTCGATGGGGGGTTAATGGGACCAACAAAATCGAGAACCCAGTGTTCAAATGGTTCAATTACTAATTGTGGGTTCAAAGGCATTTCGTTGGACTGTCCAGGGCGACCCGCCCTTTGGCAGCTATCACAAGCCTGCACAAATTTTTTAGCGTCTTTAAAAATTGTAGGCCAATAGTAGCCTATCTGTAAAACCTTGTGGGCAGTTCTACGATCTGCAAAATGTCCGCCACACGGCCGATCATGGCATGCTTTCATAATATCAAATACTTCGTCCTCTCAAACACATCTCCTGATTTCCATATCTGACCCTATATGAAACAGGTAGCCCCCAATCCAAGAGAATCAAGTACTACATTGTATTATCTGTTTTCGTTCATTAGAAGTTAGATGTTTTGGTAATTTACCTATTGCTAAGTAATTTTCTATATCAGCATACCATGGGGTTCTAATAGTAACAACGAACAAATGTTCATCTGGGAAGTGATCTTCGATTGTTGCTGCATCTGTTGGCTTTGGCATTCGTGACAGGAAATCAGCTACAGGGTTCTCTTTTCCATGTCGATCTTTAATTGTGATATCGAATTCCTGCAATAAAATCAACCATCTTGTCACTCTTCCATTTGTAACAGGTTTATTTTCTAAAAATTTAATGGCAGAGTGATCAGTATATAAAACTATAGGATACCTAGTTATATAATGTCTAAACTTATTTACAGCATGTATTACAGCTAAAAATTCCTTCTCGGTCATAGTATATTTTAGTTCAACAGGAGATAGATTTTTGTTGATATAATAGATTGCATATGGTTTATTATCCTCTTCCTGCCCAAGTACTGCTCCAATCATTGTGTCTGAGGCATCAGATGAAATTTGGAATGGAAAATCCCAATTTGGGCACCTCAGCACTAGGGCTGTTGATACAAGCTTTTTTAGATCCTTGAAAGCATGGTCACATTTATCTGTCCAAATAAAATCAAAATTTCCTGTTACTGCATATAAAGGTGCAGCTATTTGAGAATAACGTTCTATAAATCTTCTATAATAACCAGAAAATCCAAGAAAGCTACGTACCTATGTTTGTGTGGTGGGAGTAGGTATTAAAAAAATTGTCTAAATTTTGGCTGGATCCACCTGAATTCCAGTTGCTGAAATATAATGTCCTAAGATAAGTCCTTCAGTCATCATCATATGACACTTTTCATGGCTTAAACAACGCCTAGTGTCAATACATCTTTGCAACACCTTTTCTAAGTTTTCCAATGCTGGCTCAAAATCATCTCTGTAAGGTGTGAAATCATCCATATACACTTCGAGCCCTTTATTTATTAAGTCGGAAAAGATGCTGAGAATGGCCCTCTGAAATGTAGCAGGGGCATTGCATAGGCCAAAGGGTAAGAATCGATAGGCAAATGTCCCCCAAGGACAGGTAAAAGTGGTTTTATCTTGGTCCTCAGGGGCAATCTGGATTTGATTGTACCCACTGAAGCCATCTAGGAAAGAAAATAATTTCTTTCCTGCCAATGTATCTAATACCTGGTCAATGAAAGGAAGGGGAAAGTGGTATTTTTGGGTTGCTTTGTTGAGTACTTGGTAATCTACGCATATTCTCCACTTTCCGTTCTTCTTTGGTACCACTAATAATGGGGGGACCCACTTGCTATCAGATATTGGGTAAATGAAATTAACATCCAACAGCTTTTGTAATTCAGCTTTCATAATATCTTTAAGGTGAGGGTTTAGTATTCGTTGGGGTTGGCGAATGGGTCTCGCATCTTTTTCGGTATAGATGTGGTGTGTACATAACTGGGGGTCAATTCCCTTCATGTCTGGATAATCCCATGCAAAGGCTCCCTTATATTTTCGTAGTAATTGGACCAACTTCTTTTCTTGTTCAGTAGTCAGATTTTTGTTAATGTTCAAAGTTTTTCCTGGTTCAATTTCGACAATCTTACTATTGTACTCGGAAGTATTGGGTATTATTTGATCAGGAATGTCTTGCAGGGGATCTTCTTCTTCTTTATTATCAAATGCTGCCTTGATCATGTGACATTGTACATGGGATCTGATTTTTGGTTTGTTAATTAAACTATTAATGATATCATCCTCTGTTTAATCTTTAAAATCGAGGGCATCTTCTATGGTTAGTGGTGATCTCATATTTTCCATAAGATATGATACAAGTTGCTTCCTTGTTTTGATTATTGATAGGCTTGGTTGGGCTGGGGGATATAAGGCTAAATTCTTGACATAGTTTCCCCTTGTTATTGTCATGTTGCCTTGTCGGCAGCCAATATAAGCATCGGCAGTTGCCAACCAAGGTCTACCTAAAATTAGCGGGAGTCCATCTAGCCGGTTCTTTTGGTTGATAACCAAGAAGTCAGCAGGGTACTCCCAGGAATCTACAGATACCATTAGATCTTGTAGTGTACCTTCTAGTCTGACTACCGATCGGTCAACCAATTCTAGTAAGGTTGTTGTTGGATCTAATGATGTAATACCAAGTTTTAGACAAGTGGTGGTTGTTAGGATATTAATTGCAGCTCCCAAATCAACTAAGGCATTTGGAAATGATTGCCCATTGATTTGCACCATCACTATAGGATTGTCTGGGTCCTCATATTTTACAGGAGTTTCCATTCTTGATAACGAGTCAAATAGAGTACCGACTACTTGGACAGTTGGGTTGGTTGTTGTTCTCCTCTTTGGCTTCTTTATACACAATTCCTTAATGTTTTTTGCATAAATAGGAATGTCTTGGATACCTTGGAGGAGAGAGATTTTTATACACAATTTTTTTAATTCTCCCAGAAGATCAAAATCAGGATATTCTATTGGGTGAGGTATGATTAATCGTTCTGGGAATGGTGGAGAAGAGGTGGTCGCTTGTTGTGGAGTTTGATATTGAGTTTGTTGTTGAACCGCCTTCTCTTTTTGCAATGTTTGTTCTACAGGCAACGGATCTTCAGTGTGAACATTTTTATCTTCCTTTGTTTCTACTATGCGCCCAGATCTCAATTGAAGGTCATTACACTCCCTCAGTTCAGTTTCTAATTATGGTGGTTCTATTATTTGGACAGACTGAACTGGCCTATTGTTTGGGTTTGGGTTGGGTTGGGCTAGGAGTTGTGGTCTTAAATTGGTCTAGGGGTTTTGTGGCAATGGATAGGGAGCTGGCAGTGTAGGTTGAGAGAGGGGAATTGTTCCAGCTGGCTGATTTGTAGGTCTTTGCCAGTTTGACTGCCAAGGTTGACTCTGCGAAGTAGAGGGGGTCCATTGTGTTGGATAGGCATTGTTTTTCCAAAACGGTGGGCAGAAAGGAAAAGTTGGCGAATTAGTTTGGTTTGTTTGATTTGGCCACGATGATGTAGGAAATGGCTGTTGTGACCAATTGGGGAAAGGTGGTTGATTTTGCCACATTCCATTATATTACTGAGAATTATATTGAGGAGGCTGAAAAGAAGAGAATGGATCAATTGGCATACCCAATTGTCGTGGCTGCCATTGTCGGCGCTGATTAAGTAAGAATACCACTTCTGATTCTTCTTTTGCCTCTTTATAGACTGCTGTTAACCCAGGAAGTGAGGGACATCCTTCTGTGGGGTGATATTTTGTGCAGATGGCACAAACTTTGATTATATCCAGCGGGCACTCTTTGTGGCTGTGTTTCTTCCTGCACTTAGGACAGAATATTGCCAAGTTTTGTTTGGCTTCTGCTTGCTTTTGTTTGGCTTGCATAATTTCGAACTGCGTTTTTAGAGTCCCTAGAATATCTGTTTTAAAATCTTCCAGCAGATTGCCAATCTCTACACGAGTTACACCTTCACTAGAGGTCCTATTATCCCTTGTGATCATGTCACGTTATGTTGATTTTAGCCTTGTGCTGCCTCTCGAACTCCTGATACACAAATCAATAATGTTAGCATAGCTTTCCTGATATATATCACCTTTTCCCATAATATTTAATGTTTCAACCCATTGATCCTTCATCCCCCTAATTAATGTAGTTTTCAGCACATTATCAGGTAAGGGTAAAGATGCATAAGGAGATCTCTAGAGATTGTATTGAAATCATTCTACATATTCTTCCAGAGTTTCATTGGGTTTTGTTGTCATCTGAAATATTTCATCTTTTAGTTCCCGGCAACGGCGCCAAAATTTTGAGGTATAAAAGGTATATTTTTAACACCTATTTATCCTACATTAATTGTCAATTTAGGAACGACTTTTTGTTTCAAGATTTTACTCTATTTGAGGCTGCAATTTGAGCTGAGAGCAATGTTGTGTGAGATGCAGTACAGTATTCTAAATACAAGAGTAAACGGATGTTGGAAAAGAAATCTAATTACAATAACATGAACTCAAGTACTCTAAAACTCAACTATTCACTCTTCAAACATCAATCAAGGATACAGTAGCAATAACTCATTCCTCTACAAATTGATGTAATGGAAATCAAACTAGAACAAGGCAATCAATCTGGGAACTTGGAAGCAATAACGAGTGTTCTCTATAGTTGACACTCCTGCTTTCAAGCAATCAAAGGGGAATAGAAATTGAAATAACTGCTATTGAAAGTAAACTAGGAAGAACTCTTTAAAAGCAAGCTTTCTACAATCTGGAAACTAATGAATTGGAAATGAACAGCAACTTGTAATCGAATAACAATGTAAATAAGCAGTGAATTGTAACTAAAGGAATTGAACAACATGTACTAATGAATTTGAACAGCAAATTTGAACTTAAAGAAATCAAATAGCAAATTTTGTTAAACACCAAACCCTGTCGATAGCAACGTTATTAAACAGTAATCGAAATGAACAACAATCCAATGGGACAGCAAATAGAGTCAAATGTTGAACAACAAAGCTTTATAAGCAATAACAAGATGAATAATACATGAATTAAGATCCTTGTTGAACTGGAATAGCAATGCAATTCGCTAACGCAACACAGCAATACCAATAAGCAATTCAACAACAACTAATTAACTTTGCAAACGTAATAAAACTGAATATAATAATCACACCATGATAATTAAAAGATGGAAATACAAATAACAGATCAATTCCACTAGGGTCGGGCCCTTAGCACCAGTGAAACACTGATGGGTTACTTCAGAGCTTGAGAAATGCAACAAAAACGCGTCTTTGTATTAATTAAACATAAAAAGTGTTTACAACAACTACTCTCTGATCACGAGAGTCAATAAAGTGCAGAATTACAAGAGAAATGTTTTAATCAATGATTCCCCCCCTTCTATCTCTGAAGGCGTTGCCTTTTATAACAGTTTCGACGGACAATACAAGGAACAAGATAAGACTTGAACAGCGATTCCTCAGGATCGAAGGATCCTGAGGGATTTGCTTCCTTTCTTTCTTTAGCTATCACTTGATCTTCTTCGGCTGAAGCCGTGCTGTTCCCTACCTTCTCTTAGAAATGCGTTCTGATTTTCTTCTCTTTTACAGGATATGGTCTATTACTAGAGGAACAACAGTTACTCCTGCTTTAACCTCGCCTCTGGTATAGTTTTTCACCTCGTTTGATTCCTATTTTTAACAATAAAAGGCAGTTTTTAGTTACTTTTTACAATAAACATAAGTATTTGCAATTCTATCATAATTCTATAATAAATCACCTTTCTAGAATAAAAAGAGTTATGTTTAAAGGAAAAGAATGAGAAAATACATGGTGAATTCATACCTTTTCCAACGCTCAACAGGTATCCATGTGTGATTAGCACCTCTGTGAGAGGGATATTATGATATCCATGTGTGATTGACACCTACGTGAGAGGGATATTATGGTATCTTGATATGATTGGTATCTTGTTGTGATTTTCATGATTATATATGTTCTAACATTTGATTTTATGTCCCTATGAATAGGAATCAACAGATACTAGATGAAAGCAATGTTGATCGAGGACACTGAGCCAACTCCTCCTCCCTGTCTGAGCTCTTAAGACAAGGAATTGAGATAGAGGGCTCCTGGGATTGAAGGAACTCTGGACAATAGGGCGTATTCCCCCTATCTCCATAGGGTCGAAGAATGTTACTCCCATGATTGGTCTTTGCATAGTATACCCCAGTTGGCATCATACCCACAAGAATGGCATGTCTGGAATATCGCTCCTCGTTTGGCAAACGAGTTGAGAATGTACTTGGGGTATACAACTCAAGTTGATTATGATGCAGGTTTTCTACCACATGACTACTCGGGGTCATCAATGGGAAGATTAGTAGGTAATAGGATGGGTTGAGATAACCTTATGCGGTTCCGAGTTGAGAGTGAGCTCCCCGATGTAATCCCAGGGTCGAGATGGGCTCCCCTGAGTAGATTGATATCTTATTTCTAGATATGGGGTTGTAGAGGTATAGCTCCCCTATGAGATTATTAGTAGAGATGCACTCCCCGATATGGTTACAGGTCAAGATGTGCTCACTAGAGATATGCTATTGATGTTTATTAATGATCATATTCCGTGTAGTAGCCCGCTATCAGAGAATCAAGGATGATAGCCTGATGGATGAAGAGTGGTAGCCTAAGCTCCCCTTTGGTGACAAATTATTCTTCTAGATATGAGAATGTTCAACATACAAGCAAGTACAATCAAGAGATAAGAATAAATAAGCATGGGAAGTGCATTGATTATGTGTAATGAGAAAGGATCACAACATGATGACTACATGACATAGATGATCAGTAACGATACGTAATGATGCATGAAGATAACATAATGGCGATGAACATATATTGGCAGGTGGAATTCTCCCTAGTTGAGAGGGAGTGTTAAAATTATGCAACTGTGGTAAAATTCCACTATGGACAACTCAGATGATCAATATTATATTTGCATTAGATTCCTCTTCTTGAGAGGACCAAAATCGACGTATAGATCGCCCCAATTTGTTAAGTGAAATTTAAATTATGAATTAATTTGTTTATTAAAGTGAAATGGAATGGATCGACCTAACCACATGTGGAGTTAGATCTAACCTCAAGCGGTCACACAGGAAGGCTATAAATAGAAGAAACCTCAATCTCATTCATACACATTCTCTCATGAGATATTCTTCATGCTCTCTTGGTATTGGTTCGTATTTTTCTATCTTGGCCCACACAGGTATGTCAAGAGAAACTCGCGTAAAGGATCAGGATCATAGGTAAAGGCTTGCATTTGATCTGCGCATTCTGGTCCAGAGATGCGGGAAGGTTGTGTTGAGATAGCAGTTGAATAGAGCCAGATCTACGAGAAGGTTGTGTTGAGGTAATAGCTAAGCAAATCCAGAGCCGCGGGAAGGCCTTGTCAAGGCCGCAGCTGAGTTGGTATAATCGCTAGTAGACCGCATTCAAGGTGCGACTAAGGTGCAGGGCTGATCAGGACCTCAGTCATGGGCACAAAATTCCCAGGTCGCGGTTAGGGCTGCTATAACCACGGGCTCACAGTGTTAAGGCCGCGATTGAAGAATTTTATGGGCAGATCTGAATTGGACCACAGTCGGTTACTTGCGCAGTGCCTTCATACTTCTATCGCTAAGTCATAATCACTTCAAATCACTCTTTGTCAAAATTTTGGATTTAGATCTAGGATTTGGTAGTTGAGATCACTTGATGATCCATCAGATCCGTGCTTTTTTCGTTGTAGATCTATAGATCTATAGAGCTGCTCTATGTATTTTTTTGACAAGATGTATCTACAGTCTTCACTCAATACGCTTAAGCCAGTGTCAGTGCATCTCAGTTCTCGTAATTAAGTTCCTTCAGTAGAAGTATGTTTATGGTTTTATTGTGCATATGCCAGTTGTTTTCTACATCATGAAGATATGGATCTATGGATCATTGTACTCTTGTTGATGACAATCTAAGAAGAAGAATTTGCAAGCATTTTCCCTGTAGTGGGTTTTTCCCTAGTCTTGGACTAATCCTAGTGTCTCTATGGGTTCATGCTTCTCTTCCTTTGATCTTTTACATTTCGCTGCTTAGATGATTATATTTTTCTTTCTACATAGTTGCATATACTGATGGTTAATAATGTAGATTTGTACAATGATATAGTTAGTTGGGGTGAACTTATCATGTTATTGGAGAAATGTAAATATCAAAGCAAAGAACAATGTAGCTCTATGGAAAATTAACACAGGGCTCTTCCACCCCTTCACAAGGTAAATAATGAATTCGGTCTCTTGAAACTGCAAAGGCCCTGGGCATGCAATAAAATTTTTAATTAGATCAAAAAACCATGCAATCATATTAATCTAGGAGACAAAATTAAGTGAGGAGGAAATGTCATATATAGTCAAGGTCACTAAGAACTTCAAAGAGGTAGCAATTAGTGCAAGAGGGGCATCGGGAGGTATGTCCACCATATAAAACCAAACAATTATGGACATTCAAAGCATCCACATAGATTAACATTGGATTAAGACCAATTTCTACAATAAATAAATTGGTAAGAATCTCACAATCTATAACATTTACTCTCCTGCGTATTACAAAGATAAAGAACAATGCTGGAATTCTTTACCAATCAAGTTAGAATCTGATGGTAACTAACATGTTATACTAAGTGGCAACCTCGACCTTGTTATGAGTGTTGGCGAAAAAAGAGGTGGACTATTCCTTTCAGATCCAAGCAAAGACAAACTCAAAGACATTATGATTAAGCATAGCCTAGTGGATATCAAGCCAAATTCAGGCAAGTATACCTAGAGAAATAAGAGAATAGGACCAGGCAATATGAAGGAAATGTTAGGTTGATTCTTAATCCACATGAGTCTCATTGCACGTGTTGGAACATTATCTTCTAGAATTATCTCAACAATTGCATTCGATCACAAGCCCATCACCTTAATCTTGGGCGAGAGCGTCAATTTGGGCCTTCTCCAATTTTGATATAACCCCCTTTGGTCCACCAATGATGATGCTAAACAATTGATTCAATAAACCTGACACACCATAATCAATTGTTCCCCTACCTACGTTTGGTAGACGAAATTAAAGATGGTTAAAGCAGCTCTAAAAAATTGGGAAAATGAGCTTAAGAGAGATAACTCATGAGATGATTGATCTCTAAAAGGAATTAGTAGAAGTGCAGGAAAGACTAGAAAATGAGGAGGAAACAATAGAACTGCAAGCCAAAGAAAAGGATCTATACTATAAATTATACCAAATCAACAATAAATAAGAGGAGGACTGCAGAATCAAATCCATAAGTTTATGGATACAAATAGGTGACGGGAATACAAATGTTTTCCATAATAAAGTGAAGGTGAGAAGGAACAAAAACTAGTTTGATTCAAATATATGCAAAATATAACATCATCAATTAAGGGCGAGTGGTTAAAGAAGAAACATGTCAACACTTCAGTAAACTACTGACAACAGACCCCGAACCTACCAATTTTGAGGAAATCCTTTAGCCAATCCAAAAAATAGTATTAGAAGAATCCAATGTACCATTAATAAATCATGTGGATGAAGAAGAATTGTAATGGGCAGTATGGAGCTTGCATCCTTACAAAGTGCCAAGCCTAGTTGGATTTGCCATTGCCTTCTATCACTCTCACTAGGAACTTAACAAAAAATATATCCTCAAGATGATCCATTAGGCTTAGCAAAAACACAAAATAGTGGGTAATACCAACTCAACTTGTCTTGTGCTAATCCCTAAAGAAACTCATCCAACTACCTTAAATGGATTCTGACTCATATCCTTGTGAAATTCATCTTATAAAATACTAACCAAAATTCTAGCGAATCAACTCAAGAATCTCCTCCCTCAGCCGATCTCCGAAAATCAAGGTGGATTCATCCAAAAAAGATAAATCGTGGATAACATCCTCTTAGTCCAGGAAGCAATCCATTTAAGCCTCTTCATGAGCTCCAATATCGCAACAAGAATGCTACAACTCCCACGGCTACAAACTTAAATTATCAACCCAGGGTTCATACAAACTTAAAGAGGGGTCGACACTATATGTGCAACAAACACCTTCTTCTTCCTAGTTTGACTTGCTTTAATGCAAGTGAAAGAATGCAATGAAATAAGTTCAAATGTTCAAAGATCTAAGTAAGCCACCAATCCTAAGTTGCAAAAGGTAAATAACAATAAGCAAATCTATTATACTTTTGCTAGAAATTAAATCTAGACTAATTGCATAAATCAACATTAAAGAAGCAAGCAATGTAAGAGTTAAATGGCGACCTAACCAAGCCCCCGCTCAACCAAAGTGGTCTCAAAGCATTCATAGGCTATATATCTACTTCTATCATGAATTTGGAGTGAATATGAGCAAGGAAGATCTCAAAAACCAAATGCTACAAGATTTTGTTTATTAAGTTAAATTGCCAAATGCCAAAGAAAATAAGATGAAAATGAGATGGGGTAAATTTTGGTATTAAGTAGGTTTTCCTAAGAATACAATCCAAGTGGAATCACTCAAAAATACCTTTATTAACGGCTAAAAATCAGCATGAAATTACTACTATAAAAACTAGAAATTCTAGAATGAGTGAGCTAGTTAACCTAACAAATGCCTAACCAAATCAAGTGCAAAGGATGTGGTGTAGATTCTGTTATTAAGAAGAATGTTATTAGGGATCAATCCAAGTGGAATAAACTCGAAATAGCTTCATTAACATGTGCTAAAATTCAACAGAAAATTACTACTAAAAACCAGAAATTAAGAGCAATGAACTAGTACGTTGATTTAAGTACCCAAATGCCTAAGCTAATTAAGTGAAAATGCTATGTGGTAAATTTTGTTATTAGGTTGGATGTTCTTAAGCTTCAATCCAAGTGGAATCAACTCAAAATGAGCTCATTAACACATGCTAAATTTTAGCAGAAAATTACTACTATTTTACTACAGGATATTTCCAGAAATTCCATAAATGTGAACTAGTGAACTAATCCAAGTAGCTCAATGGCGAATGAAACTTTGCAGATTTTTTCTAAGGATGCATCATGCTTGTGAGTCTATAAATAATCTACAAAACAACTCACTTTAATAATTTAACCAATATAACCTATGACAAATGAAGCATGAATACTAAATGCATAAACAAGAGATGCAAGTGAACAAGACATTCAAAGAAAAAAAAGGATTGTACAAAAAGGCTCTGAAGCTCCTCGAATAATAATTCATTTATCATCCAACCTTGGTCCATCCTGTAGCAGGGAGCAAGTCCCTAGATTATCTCATTTAGAAATTACTCAATATTCTCTCAATATTCCACAAAAATAAATAATGTTAGGCACATAATATGCAATTATTTCTAAACCTTCCTAATGAAAACATTATAGCTCAAAAAATGTCATCAAATGGAAATAGAGAGGTTAAATGTGCTGAAAGATGGTCAGATGGGCCTTAAATTGTATATAATTTGGAGGCCCATCACCTCTCATGAGAAGAACAAGGCTTCATTCTTAAGCTCGACATGTCAAACACTTTCGACAAAGTAAGGCACTCATTCCTCTTTGTTTTCTTAGAAAAAATTGGCTTTGATAATAATTTTTTTTTATCTCATCAAATCTTGTATCTACAAGCCTTAGATAGATTTTCTAGTAAATGGAAGACAAGGGGGATCCTTTCATAGCACAAGGGGAATAAGGCAAGGGTGTCCCCTTTCACACTTTATTTATATCAATATGGTAGAAGCCCTCATAAAAAACGAGCAAGATAGACGAAGAGGGTTGATCAATGGAATACATTACAACAGAGGAGTAAAAAGTGTAAATCATTCCTAGTTCACTAATGATACATTATTTGTAGGAGGAGCATCTCCCAATGTGGCTAGAAGACTCAAGAACACTTTGGACTAGTTCCTAGAAGCATTAGGAGGACTTCTCAACAAGCTAAAGAGAAATATATATGGCTGGAATACCCCCCATAGAATCCTCAAGTTCATCTCAGAAATATTTGAAATCCCTTATAAACCAAAGTGGACTCATTTCAAATACTTAAGAATACTAATTTTAAAGCAAAATGTGAAGGCAAAACTTTGGTCATAGATCATAGACAAAATGAAGAAAAAGTTACAACATTGGGGAACGCAATGGTTAAACTTGGAAATTTGGGTCATTCTAACTAAATCCATACTATAAGCCCTCCCTATACATTAGTATGTCGCCCGACAAGTACTTATCAACATCCAAAAACAAATATAACTCATTTTCAAAACAAAAAAAATTGTAGTAAGGAGGCAAGACAGACACTAAAAAATTCAACCTCCTCGATCGGAATAAGGTAATGTCCCCTTATGAAAGAGGGGGGATAGGTACAAAAAAACATGAATTTATGAATTTAGCTCTAGAAGTGAAAAATATCTAGAGATTGATCATTGAAGGGTCAACTTGGTGGGAAAATGTCATTGAAGGAAAACATTTGAACACATCTCGTCAACATATTCTTCAATCCCATATTCCAATTAGATCTCACTCTCCAATATGGAAATTGTGAAAAAATGCCTCCCCCCTCATTAAATCCCATACATCGAGAATTCCTAGGGGTGGACAAGAGATTGATCTCTAGGAAGATAGTACATTAAGCAGACCGAGATTGTCCTCCATCCTATAAATCCAACAACTCGGGCATTGGTGTGAAGAAAAAGGCATAACAAAGTTGGCACAAATCAACAATACATTAGATGTGGACGTTCCATGCGAGTAAGAGATCCTTGAGAAAAGTACTCATAAAACTAATGTAGAGAATTCACACAATTTGGGAAATGGACTTGAACCTCAATGACAATGCCAAAATGTTATAATAAAATACAACACCCCTTAATGATGTAAATTCCAAAGCATCAAGGGATTAGTTTTCTACATTCATGAAGATTTCCCAATATGACTTTAATAGCTCTTCTTAACACTTTAGTTTGACTCTTCTCCAACTAAAGTGGGGCTTCCTCGAAGATAGGGTTGCTAAAACTATGGAGTGGAGGCTCGAGGTGATTTGTGAATAGTTTGTCTAAGAAAAACAAATGCTTATATCATAATGGAAAATAAATGGTGTGAGAAAGGAAAATGAAGGTAGAAATCGTAAACCAAGTGCTAATCCATATATTGGCTAAATGGAGTCAAAGTGGTATGGATAATAGAGGACGAGTGCATGAGAATATACGGAAATAAGGGCTATTGTGCATGTGACAAATCAAACTTAGCTTCCTAAATTTTATAGCAAAAAAATGTAATGATGCTCACTTCACAATTTTATTTCATTTTTCATTATTCACAGCTGAATATTATTACTAGCATTTATACTATTCTAGTAATTTCGTATTTTTAAGTTTTCGTCGCAATTCGACGAGATTCTATCACACCCTTTATATTTTCATCTTTTTTTGTTTTCATCGCAATTCGACGAAATTCTATCAACAATACTAAAATTATCGTTTTCCTTTCTAGAGTTCTAGTATTCCATCTGCTACTGTTAACAGTACTCTGTGCATGAATTTGTGCATTAGTCTAATGCTAAACCAACTCCTTTATGGTCTTTCTATGAAAAATCTTTATTATATTTAAACCCTCTTTAACATATTACTTTACCTCATTTAAGTGATGGATATCCCTAAGTTATAGTCATCATAATCCTATATTCCAAGTTAACTTCACATTATACACAACTTACTTCGTATTACTTTTATAATCGCTACACATATATGCTAGGTATGGGTATAATAAAATACCTTTTCATATCATATGTTATTCCTTCTATACGTTTAATTTTCATTTTTATAAACTTTGTCATATTAGGGTTTAATTACGTAAATCGTAACTATCTTCATGAATTAAAGTTCTTACCCATGAGTAATAAGATTTCCACGTCGTGGCTTTTTGATTGGTTTCATTCCATAATTACCCACCAGTGACATGTCCTCGGCTACTATATCATTAGTGTCATTTTTATGGCAACACCTACCTTATTTATTGTCCAAACTACAATGGCATTATGTGGCATATCGATGGTAAGGGTTAAGGCGTGTATTACCTGACTCAGAAATTGTTCTAGTACATCCCATGTGACATTGTACATTCATAATTAGTTCGTAGATATTCTATATCTCACCGGGATTTGATTTCCAGCTATGGATGTAAACCCTAATCTCGAAACCCCATCCCATCGATTCCTGCTTCTTCTCAATCTTGTGACGCATGGACGATGGGATTTGATCGGTGATTAGGGTTTGTTTATGAGGTATTTCTTTCGACATTTCATGTGTTTACACAGCATTGCTTCACAACTTCACTTATCGTGTTAGACGACTTACTGTGTTTTCCTTCAACTCCTTCGAATGAAGGCCGAATGGAACGACGTTCTACTCCCATTCCATCACGCCTTAGCACTGGTGCATTTCTCGAGGTAAATCGTGATTCCCTTTTATCGCAGAATTCGTTATAGGCAATTTCTTTTCCTTTTTCGTTCCATTGTTGATGAGCTTCTCTTCTGTGGCGTAAATTTCTATGAATAGATAGTGTGTATGGACGTTTTCATTTTTCATTTACTTTTGTATTGGATATATGGCTGGAGGTTACATATTTTATTGTTTACGCTCCTGGAAATTTCTTATCAGAACGTGTTTTTGGGATCCTCGTTCTATCCACGAACGCTGCAAAGATGCCTCCCATTAAATATGGTTGCGGCCTTTCTGTGTTTCAAATTTTTCTCTCCAGACTCGTATGAATTTGAGTTTCCCCAAAATGTGCATACGTTCTATCTCTTACTGTTGTAGTTAATAAAATTTATGAAACCCTATGGCGTGGGGTTGAGTTCCGTCTTGATGTCCACTTACAGTGACAAATTGTTTTCGTTTATTTACTCAGAGTTTTCTCATTAAACTTCTTATATTGTTGATAAAATGAATTTCTTTGCCTCACTGTTTTTATCAGTGGCTAATATTTTTCCGCATTGGTTTTGGTGATGAGAATCCAACACAGCTACACCAGTTCCTTTCCGAACTGTGAGGACGTTTTCTTTCAACCATCTCGGGTCTCAAGGGTGTCGTTACACTTCGACCCATGGTTTGAAGGGTTATGTCTTTCCCATGCGTTTTCCACAGGTACACTACTATGCTAATTTTTCTGCTTACGAGGGTTTCTTAAGCTATACCACCTTATGTCTTAGTTATTATGAATTAAACTAGGCTCTCTAATCTTTTCTTGGTTTGTTGTGGCTACAAACTTTGTTTCTGTAAAGATAGAGTCTTAATAAGGTACCTCGTTTCCTTATATAGTTCAACTCTATATTAACTTGATTTAACAGTCCCTCATACTATTAAATAAATTCTAATTGATTTACTTGCCATGTACAGGTGCATCTAATCTTCCTGTATTACTCTCGTTGTTGACGCACTTGCTTCACTCAGCAACTCATCACTTTCTTGACAGTCCTTTATTTTGAACAGGTTGGTATTGTTATTTCTGAAGGTCTCTTCTGCACTGATCTTCACTTCATATTTATCGCAGATGTACCTTGTTATTTTTCAGTGACTACCGTATCAACTACGTCACTGTATTTATTTTCAAATTTGATTGTAATATATATAGATATATTTATG